>OY856410.1:1268272303-1269472303 GCA_963693085.1 Alisma plantago-aquatica
TAAGATCCTTTTGTAGTTCACCTGCTTGCGCTGCTTCTTGCGCTGCTAGAATTTCCTGTTGAATCGCAGTCCTAGCTTCTTGCATGAGCCTCTCTCTTTGTGCATTGATGGCTTGAGCCACCCTTCGGGCTACCTCTTCTTCTTGAGCCATCCTTGCTTGATTCTCTATGATATGATGATGGAAAGTTCTGTCTATTTCGGGATCAAAGCTCGCTGTGAGTCCGGGGTTGTCTGAACGGTGCATACACTATGCCTTGGGTTGTACCTGAAAATAAAAAGATTTTGAAAATGATATCCACTAAGTAGAGTCAAATTCAAGTAGATGATCGATTGTTTCAAAAGAAAAAGCAAAATCCTAGATTAGTCTTAAAAGAACTAGATTTGACTGACAGATTTCGTTGTCCCCGGCAACGACGCCAGAATTTGACGTTGTACTTTGAACGCACTAACAAAATCACTCGGGGTTGGAATCCCGAGCTTTTACCAAAACCAAAGTGCAATAATACCACCCGCAAGTGGACGAGTCTTATCACAGTATAGTTAAGGATTGAACCCAAAGGAAAACCTTTTTAAGAATCCTTGTCAGTCGAATCTGGCTCAAGTAAAACTAATGTTTAGAATGATTGATTGATTTGAGGTTACTTAAACAAATTACAAGAAAGTAAAAGATGAATTAAAGTGGGGTTTAGATCAATGACATGGAATTGTTGGGATGGTACCAGGTTTCACCACCGCCACATGCGCAAGCACATTCAATCATAAACAAACCATGCAAGATATATCAATCCAACTAGAGCTGCTACAGACCCCCCCGTGAGGGCGTTAGGTTAGCGTAAGCATCACCTTAGGCATCAGATGTCTCGTCACCAACTGGATCACTTACTTATAGCTCTGAAGAAATCCCATTCTATTCCTAGTTTGGGAGTCAACCACATTAATCGATAAGCAAGCAGGTGATACATCTACAAACTAACATCGACGGTAAACAAGACGATACAAAATCCAACCAAGGCTGTGGTCCTCCCTGAGGGATGTTTAGACCATAGAAGTGTCACCATAAGCTGGATGTCTCGTCCCCTCACAGATGATACACTTATGACCTTAAGGAATCCTTTCAGAAGTTCTCGTCAAGGAGTCGAACTAGTAAACCGCCATTCCACCCCATACAAAGAAGATTTCACATCATAGGAAAGAACAAGATGAAAGCAAGTAGATAATCAACTACAAACATACCAACTAACAATGAATGTTTCGAGAATGGCGGCGCTAGGGTTCGGAAGTGCGAGTGGGGGGAGAGGGGCGATCGGGGAAGGAGGCGATCGAGGTGGCCAGGGAACCTAGGGAGATAAAAGTGATGGCAGGAAACTGGATCTGAAGGAAGGAACCCATGGCTCACTGGACTATGTCCCGAGAGAGGGCGAGGACATTGTTCCGATGGACGAAATCCTCCGAAGAGAGGAAACTCGACGGGGCAAAGCAACCCACTACATACCGGAGATAGGTCTGAGTTTCACGGTGGAAGGCATGAGAGGAACCACTACTCTAAGCGAAAATCATCCGAACCCAGACGCGAGTCCTCAGGGAGCAACGGAGGAACATCTTCGTAGAAATAAAAGCCCATATCGGGCGGCCGGAACTGTCGATAGAGCCATCTCGTTCACAGACGTCGTGAACTCAAAAAAGAACCCTAGCAGCGACAACCCAACAGATCGGGAGGAGTTCTTCTTGGAGAATTTTTTTGAACAGAACCTACCGCTGGGGGCGGTATCTCTGACTGACGATGATGGGATCCCAAGTATCAACGTCGATCCTGACGCAGAGGAAGACCTGGCATGTCCGTGGAGGTATGCCATCGTCGTGCGGATGCTTGGGACCGAGGTCGGGTACATGACCTTGAGAGACAAACTGAAGCTTCTATGGCGAATCAAAGGAAGGTTTAATATGTTTGAACTGGAACATGGGCACTTCGTAATGCAGATGTCATGTAAACACGACTACGAAACGACTCTCACAGGTGGTCCTTGGAAGCTGTTCGGGCGCAATGTCATTGTCTGGGCCTGGTACCCTCTATTCCAGCTAACTACAGCATTCCCAGACTATATAGTGACTTGGGTACGAGTAATGAACCTTCCATTACACCTGTATGTTGAAACCATGTTTGAATATATTGGCATGGCATTGGGGAGCCTAGTCAAGGTCAACAGCTATACAGAGAACAGATCGAGGAGTAGATTTGCCAGACTGGCGATAGAAATCAATATGAACAAGGAGCTGGCGAGCTCCATCCTTATAAATGGAAGGCTCTATGAAGTTGTGTACGAATGTTTCCCATGGGTGTGTGCCAAATGTGGAATGGAGGGGCATATTTCAAAGAACTGTCCTCAACAGGGCACTAAAGAGGAGGTACAAGAAACACAGACCGAACCTATTCGACCAACAAGTGGAGGCGACAACATTTTAAATAATACAGGCGGGTGGCAAATGCAAAGGACGAAAGGGGGCAGAAAGAGGCATCATAGAATACAGGAAGTGGCCATGGATGTACATACGAACAGATTTGAAGGACTGCAGGAGGATGAAGGTGTCGGCATGCAAAGCACTGACACAGGCACTGTCCATGAAGCAGATCAGCAGCATGTTTGTCACAAAACCACGAAGATATGGAGAAAGAAGAAGGCTAACACAGTGAATACGGGTGACAGGAATAATGCTGGTAACAAAAGTAAATGTGCTTTGGGGGACATCACTAACACAGTGGGTAAAAAATTGACGAAGGAAAATGCTATGCAGAAAGGAGACATCAGCGACGGAAAGCGTAAAGTAGTCAATCCAGCAGTAGATGAGGTTATAACCATCGAGGACATGGACGACGAACCTGCGGCCACCGCTGTCACTGAAGAAAAAGAAATGGAAGAGAACGATCATACGAAGCCAGAGAAGACCTCCATGACAACTCGGCTCAGAAGGTCCAAGGTTGGGAAAGGAGTTACTGAGAAGGCAAAGGCCCTGCAACCAAGGAAAGCCGAACCGATCAGCGGCATCTCGACGAAAAGGAGGGGCAAACCGCCGGATACAAGGACAAGAAAGCGTCGTAGCACCCTCCTAGATAATGCCATAACTGAAAGTGAAGGGATTGGGTAGGCTGTTTCTAGTGAGAAGGACCATAGAAAGGAGTTGCCACAGACCGAGAAGAGTGATGACGGTAAGGCCGCCAAGACAAACCCTTGCTAAGATAAGCTATCTGCATTTATATCTAAGAAGAAGTCATTCACACAACAAAGCTCGCATCAATATGAACATTATGTGCTAGAATGTTAGGGGTATTGGGAACAAAGATAGGTGCTCCACTCTGATGGATTTCATGAGGGAACACAAACCTGATGTTGTAGCTGTTCTTGAACCACGGATAAGTGAACTTAAAGCCTTAAAAACTATCAAACGTCTGGGTTTCAATTTCTCTTAACGGGTGGAGGCAAGGGGGTTTGCTAGAGGTATATGGGTGTGCTGGAAAGATGATCAGCTAAGAGTTCAAATTCTATGCTGCCATAGACAGTTCATCACCTGTAGGTTCAGCAACAGTATGGTGGTCTCGTTTATATACGCAAACCCTCATTTAGCTATTCGTCATCTCCTATGGAAACATATCATAACGTTGAGCAGAAACATCAAAGAACCTTGGGTTATCCTTGGTGATTTCAACACAACCCTCTCACCTACTGAGAAAGTCGGGAGCAACTGGTATAATTATAAAGAAGCCAGGGTCTTCAAAGAAACGTTGATGGAGGCCGGTTTATCCGATTTGGGGTTCTCAGGAGTCAGAATTACTTACAAGCATGGCATGCTGCAAGAACGATTGGATAGGGCCGCTGCAAATGTTGAATTCATGAACTCGTTTCCAAATGTCAACTTGATACATTTAGCCAGAGTCTCATCTGACCATTGCCCGCTCCTGCTTCGTATGAAGAAGGAAGAAAGACGCCCTCATCGTTTCTTGACCAAAGTTAGTTGGAACAAGGAAGAGGATTTCAAAAACTTGCTGGGTTCCAAGTGGGAAGGTACTGCAGATTTCTACTCATCTCTCAATTCGGTAAGACAACATATCCTTAATTGGGAGAGGGAAAAGAAGAAAAAGAAAACAAAGGAAAGACATCGCTTGTACCATAACATCAACACGCTCCAAAAGATGCTCGCCGATCGGTATGATCCCATCACTGATTCCTTATGCACTAATATGCAAGCTGAGTTGCAGGTGATTATCAATGAGGAAGAAGAGAACTGGAAGCAAAAATCGCACATTAATTGGCTCCGCACTGGAGACAATAACACACGCTTCTACCAAGCTTGGGTGAAGCAGCGGCAGTGAACCAACATCATGTTGGCTCTTAAAGACCAACATGGTAGCTGGATCACCGATGAAAAGGAAATCATGCACATGGTAACTTCCCACTTCGAGAAGGCTTTGTCTGCACCGATTGAGAGCTGCCATTCCAGGAGCCACAGACCCAAAGCCAGTATACCAGGATATTTCAAACAGCTAAGTGGGGAGGAGGCTGCTAGAATTGCTGTAACACCAATGCACGCGGAAGTACAACAGGTGCTGAACAATATGCAGGCTTACAAAGCTGCTGGGCCTGATGGTGTCAATGCAGAATTCTTGCAATATAACTAGAATACTATTGGACACTCAGTTACCAAATTGATTCAGGACATGCTACAAGGAAAGCCCCTTCCAGATGAGGTCTGCAATGCCACTATCATTTTAATCCCTAAATGTCCTAACCCAGAGAAGTGTGAGCAGTTGCGCCCCATCTCCTTGAACAATATCATGCTGAAGTTAGCTTCTAAAATCGTGGTGGAACGGCTTAAGAAGCATATCCCTAGCTGGATCTTTGAGGAGTAGAGTAGCTTTGTTCCAGGGCGTCAGATCACAGACAACATTGCGCTGGTCCTGGAACTTATACATGGCATGAAGAATCCAAAGGGAGTGAAGACCATGGCCATTAAGATCGATCTAACAAAGGCATATGATCAAATGTCATGTAAGTTCATCCAGGATACTTTGGACTGGGTGGGAATTCCAGCTTCCATTAAATCTTATGTTATCAACTTAATCTCAGGCGGTGATACCTCACTGATATGGAACGGAAAAACTTCTCGCCCCTTCAAAACTAGTCGAGGGTTGCGACAGGGAGATCCAATCTCCCCGTATCTGTTTGTACTTTGCATTGAACGGCTAAGCCAGATGATCCAGGAGCGGTCTTGTAACGGGACATGGAGGCCTGTCAAGCTGGGCAGATCGGGCATCTCGGTTGCTCATGTGTGCTTCGCAGACGACCTGATCCTTTTTGCTTAGGCGAACAAGGAACAAATGAGGTGTATTCTGCAATGCTTCAAGATTTTTGAGCAGGCGTCGGGTCAGTCCATCTCAGCATCAAAATCTCGTATTTTCTTCTCCGCTAGTGTTTCGACATCGGTCCGCAGACAGATCCAGCGCAGATGTCATTTTCAAGTCACAAATGACCTGGGGCGTTACCTTCGAGTACCCGTCATTCATTCCAGAGTGACGAAACATACTTATGCAGACATTGTCGAGAAGGTGGAGGGTAAAGTCAGCGCCTGGGCAACGAGGAGCTTGTCTCTCACAGGGAGGTTATGCCTTGCAAAATCCATGCTTACAACAGTTCCTACATATGCTATGCAGACAGCGATCCTACCCCTCACGCTCTGCGATCGACTGGACATCATCATACGGAAATTCATTTGGGGAGGAAGCAGAAGCAGGTCCATTTCCCTGGTTTCTTGGGACAAGGTGACTAGTTCAAAAAGTAAGGGAGGTTTGGGAATTAAAATGATGAGGGACTGGAATCAAGCGCTACTGGCTAACCATGCTTGGGACCTTCTATCCAGAAGGGAGACTACCTGGTGTAAAGTGATGAGGCAACGCCTTAACAGATGCAGTGTAGGGGGAGAAGGCTCACTTTCGAGACTAGGGAAAGCATGCACATCTATGCGTCATTTCATGAAGGATAACAACAGGATGATCCCCTTGAGCGACAACTCAGTGAACGTTTGGGACGATATTTGGGTGGCTGAGCACATGAGGCTTAGGGAGGTAGCAAAGAGGCCGATCCCAGAGGACATAACAGACTTGAAGGTGAGCTCCCTAGTCACTGAGGAAGGATGATGGGACATATCTTTCCTACAGGATTGGCTCGAGAATGATATTGTACAGCAAATTCTCCAAATCCATACACCTGTAGCAGATGATATGGCGGATCGCAGTTGCTGGAGTCACACCGGCAATGGTGTTTTTTCTACAAGCTCAGCTTACGAGTTGATTAGAAGGCAGAAAGAAGTAGTGACATTGGAAAAATGGGAGTCACCATGGAATTTATGCATGGTAGGCAGAATCAAGACTTTCGCTTGGCTTGCTCGACAAGATGCACTTCTCAAAAACGTCAGAAGGAAAATCTGGCACATGACTGAGGAGGACACTTGCCCTAGATGTGAGGAAGAAGAAGAGTCACTAATCCATGCCTTAAGGGACTGTGGTGTATCCAAATTCATGTGGCAGGACCACATTCCTTTGTCCCAGCAGAAATCTTTCTTTGCAGCAAGAAATCTTGAGACATGGTGCAAATTCACTATCAAGGAGACTGGACTCCATGAAGAACTTTTCTGGGTGATATGCCATGGGCTGTGGCAAGAAAGGAATAGAAACATCATGGAAGGGAACCCTTTAAGTAAGGAACATATACGGGAAGGTATAAAGAGGGACGTCTGTCTGCATGGGATGGCGTGGGCGGACACATCTTCTGAATCCACACATATCTTAGGCGAAGACTGGATTCCACCACCATGCAGAACCATTAAGGTTAATGTTGATGCAGCAGTTACAAAATGGGGGGCAACTGCAGCTGTTATTTCCAGGAACCACAAAGGAGAATGGGTTGGGGCATGGGGCATGCCGGTGGAAACATCCAATGCTACTGAAGCTGAACTCGCCGGAATTCTGTTGGTACTGGAACAAGCTGAAATCCATAGCTGGCCTGCTGTTATTCTAGAATCGGACTGCAGTGTGGCGGTAAGGATGATCAAGGAAGACGATGGAACATGGCCTAGGTTTGCTCTCTGGCTCACGAATATTAGGAAGAAAAATCGGATGAGTATTGAAATTCATTTCAAGAGAAGAACTAGTAACGCGCAAGCAGATAGTCTAGCAAAGCTACAACTAAAGAACAAGGATCATTGCCGATTCTACCAACGGCCGCCCAGGGAAATTTCAAATCTGTATAGACAAGACTTAGACAGAGTAAAAAATAATGCCGATGTAACCAGTATTTGAGTTAGTAGTTATTTGAATGGAAAAAAAATGGGAAGTTATATACATTTCCATGGAGAGTTTAACAAAAGAACATGATTTGCATGGGCAGCGGGGTTAGTCCCCGCACCCCAGCGAAAAGGTACTACTCGCTCATGATGCGAAAAACAAGAAGAATGAGAAAGAGAGAGAAATCTGCCATGAACTAGACGCAGACGGTAGTCACAGCTCAGTGAAGATGATACGGCCTCCTACGTCGTGTCGGAGTAGATCTGGACGCAAACGGGAGTTGCCAAGACAGATCGGTCAGTCTCCCTTGCTTCGTCTTCCTTCTCTCCTCAGCCTCCTTGGTTGCAGCACGGGCAGTAGGTGAAATGGAACTGGCGTAAACTGGACTGGATTTGGATCGGAACTGTGTTCGGGCAGCCTGGCGACGTCCGGATCCGATTGCCCAAGTGAGGACCCTTGGGGTCCTATTTATAGGCACAGATCTGGCCCTCATGCTTATGGTGTGAGTCCAAACGGTTTATGTTTTAAGTGCCCAAACGGTTTGGTTATTTGATCAGCAATCAATTTGATAAATATCTCATTTAAACGGTTTCATTGCAATAGCCCGCACGGTCTGCGTTTGCTACTTTTGCAAACGGTCTTGGCTTTGTGCCTACTTTTCCATTCGGTTTGCGTGCATGGTACTTTATCAAATGATCTCAGATCCTTCCTCCATTCGGTCCTTACAATCGCAGCAAACGGTCTTGAGACTGCATGGGCTCAAACGATCTTGAGACCGCATGGGCTCAAACGGTCTTGAGACCGCATGGGCTTGAATGGTCTTGAGATCGCATGGGCTCAAACGGTCTTGAGACCGCATAGGCTCAAATGGTCTTGAGACCGTATGGGCTCAAATGGTCTTGGGACCGCATGGGCTCGAACGGTCTTGAGACCGCATAGGATCAAACCGTCTTGAGACAACATGGGCTCAAATAGTCTTGGTTAGATTTCTTGATCAGAGCCAGAGATGAAGTTGGACCTTGACTACTTGTTCAGTTTTGTCAAAAACTGCATTAAATGAACAATATTTAGTTAAAACCTTGATAATCGATTCAGCTAAGTAGTTTTACACATTATGATTCATATTGAGTGAAATAGTATGTATAGAGTTGAATTGGTCCCGAAGTGATAATTGAATTTCATGATGAATATACATTCATCAGTCCATCACAAGGACCAACGTCCATCACAAGGACCAATGTCCATCACAAGGACCAATGTCCATCACAAGGACCAATGTCCATCAGATCATTACCACCATAGCTCATGCCTGGCTATGTACATAAATTGATATTACCTGCATGGTTAGAAACATGTAACAAGGGTAGCAAAACATCATTAACACTACCATTTCATAAGATACATACCATAGATTTCACATTATATCTATAGGGTTAATGTGTAAATTACCATTTGTACTATAATTGATATACCAATCACTTAGCATTTTTCACACAAGTTCTCACTTAGGATTTTTAGGCTTTGCACAAGCCACCACTTAGTACCATATTCTCTTTCACGACATACAAAACATTTAGAATATATTCAACATGTAACATTTGCAACATAACCCCTCATCTTGGGTAAATTGCACTTTTCACTTAGATTATCATATATTGCACACATAGTTTGCATATAAGCTCAAATTTGAAAATAAACTTCACAAAGGCCTTAATTACTTTTCAAAAGATAAGAACAATGTGTGTAAGAAACTTACTTAAGCAAAACAGCTAGGGTTAGGCCATAACCCAGGTCAGGGGTATTACAATTTGTCTCCTTCTTTCTATCTCCTCTAGATAACACTAGGTAAGAGTAAAAACAATCTAGAGGTGGTAATTTACACATTAACCCTATATTTTGTATATATTACAATTTGTACTATAATTGATATACCAAGCACTTAGCATTTTTCACACAAGTTCTCACTTAGGATTTTTAGGCTTTGCACACCACTTAGTATCATATTTTCTTTCATGACATACAAAACACTTAGAATATATTCAACATGTAACATTTGCAACATAACCCCTCATCTTGGGTAAATTGCACTTTTCACTGAGATTATCATATATTGCACACATAGTTTGCATATAAGATCAAATTTGAAAATAAACTTCACAAAGGCCTTAATTACTTTTCAAAAGATAAGAACAATGTTTATAAGAAACTTACCTAAGCAAAACATCTAGGGTTAGGACATAACCTAGGCCAGGGATGTTACAATATCAATTAGGGTTTCACTTTACCTGATTAGGGTTACAAGGTTGGATCAACAACCACCCTTAGATTATCACTTTCATTATCATTAAGAGATGTGTTATGAGGTATAGAAACATAGTTCTCAACATCCTTATAAGCATGTTATGATGTACAGAAACATAACTCGACACCTTTCATATAACTATTCCAAAGAGAATTACATCATACCATGTGTCCCTAACATCAACATGGTGTATCGTAAACACCACCACAAGATATGGAATAAAGTTCCCATATAGGGTATTGATTTGTCCTTCAAATATATCGGGAAACCATACCAAGGTTGCGTATTGGTCTACCTACCTAAGGTGTCTATAGGTTTGACATCACAAGGCATATCGATTTGTCACCTCTAGGGAGTGTGACAGTCACCACCATTAAGGGTATGACGGGCAACCAAACCATTCTAGGAAACACACAAAGGGGTAGATCTGATAGATCAACTTGAGGTATCGATTGAACAATACAAGTTGTTAGGCTACCGTTTTAGGGGTGTATCATCTTGACATCCAAGGTTTGGTATTAGGCCACCACACCTAAGGAGAGGGTGTCGACTAAATTAGTATAACAGGAAACACCATCTCAAAACAAAAAGGGTGTGTCAGTTTGAGGTGTATTGGGCAACACCGCCAAAGATCATGTATCAGCCTCTGCCTAAGTAGAGTATTATGATGGGCCTTTAAACATATCAACTCCTCTAGGTATGCTTTAATCATAGTGGGATAACATTCTGCAATGCACACTAGTCTCACCATCATACATATTGACCTATATGTATAAGGGTATGATGACCTAGACATTCACCGAGTCTTGACAATCTGTCTGTTGTATTAAAGTATCTATCTATTGAGATTCTATGATCTATTGTTAAAATGTTGGCTTCACCTGTAGCTATGCCAACAAACTAGATAATAAGGAGACTTACAACTTGACATTCATTTGACGCAAGGAGACCAATATGTCTAACTTATGGAAAATTAAAGAACTCAAATGACCTTTATCCATGGATGAGGATGAAGACTTCCTTCTCAATGCATCCTCTACAACATTCACCTTTTCCAGATGATAATCAATTGTGCTATCATAGTATTTGATCAACTCCATCCAACTACACTGTTTCATATTCAAATCCTACTGTGAAAAGATGTACTTCAAGTTCTTATGGTCTATGAAAATCTGACACTTCTCCCCATAGAGATAGTACCTCCAAATCTTCAGGGCATGAACCACATCAGGTAGCTCCAAATTGTGAGTTGGGTAATTCTCCTTGTGTTTCTTAAGATTTCGAGAAGCAAAAGAAACCACTTTCTTATCTTGCATCAACACACAACCCAGACCAGTCTTGGATGTGTCACAAAAAATGATGTATCCTTTTCCTTGCTCAGACAAAACCAAAATGGGTGCACTTGCCAACTTCTCCTTTAACGTCTGAAAAGCACGTTGACATCTGTCATCCCAAACAAATGACACTTCCTTCCTTGTCAACTTTGTTAGGGGTAGGGCAATAGTGTTGAAGTCCTTGATGAACCTTTGGTAATATCCTGCCAAACCTAGAAAACTGCACGCTTCTATCAGTGTCTTCGGATGTTCCCACTTTGTAACAGACTCTACTTTCTTAGGGTTTACACTTACTTCTTCTAAAAATATGACATGCCCCAAGAAAGCTACCTCCCTCAACCAGAACTTGCACTTGCTAAAATTGGCAGAGTCAATGTTGTCTCAACACTATCAACGCCTGACGAAGATGATGTTCATGTTGTTGACTATCACAACTATATATCAAGATGTCATCTATGAAGACCACCACAAACTGATCAAGGAATGGTCAAAATACTCTGTTCATCAAATCCATGAATGTTGCTGGTGCATTGCTAAGCCCAAACGGCATAACTACGAACTCATACAGCGACCATACCTCGTCCTACAAACCGACTTTGCTATGTCATCCTCATTGATCCTCAATTGATAATATCCTAATCTCAGATCTATCTTTGAGAATACCATCACGCCAGACAACTGGTCAAATAGATCATCTATTTTCGGTAAAGGATACTTATTCTTTATCATGACCTTGTTCAACTGCCTTTAATCTATGCACAACCTCATAGACCCATCCTTCTTCTTCACAAACACACTAGAGCACCCCAAGGTGATGCACTCAGCCTGATGAAACCTTTGTCAAGAAGCTCTTGCAACCATCTCTTCAACTTTACCATTTCTGTCAGTGCCATCCTATACGGTGTCTGAGCTATAGGTTGTGTTTTGGTGACCATATTGATCTCAAAATCAATCTCACAGGGTGGGGGAACACTTGGAAACTCCCCAGAAATATGTCTTCAAACTCCCTAACTACCGTCATCTCCTGGATACAAGGGCTCCTCACCTCTGTATCCACCATGTGTGCTAAAAGTGCCTCACAACCTTGTCTTAGAAGCTTCTTGGCTACCATGGCTGATACAAAACACATCGAAAGAATCTTCCTACCATCTTGGAAGATCCACGTCTCACTATCATCTACAAATGTTGCTCTCTTGGAACTACAATCCAAGACCACTCTATACTTCTCTAGGGTATCCATTCCAAGGATCACATCAAATCCATGCATGTCAAGTGGTATGAGAACCACTTGAAAGTTGTGTCCCAAAAAAGAGAGAACACAAGAAGGGCACACATCCTGTGACACTACAGAACCGACCAATGAGGTTTCTAACAAAAACTAATCTTCTTACGACTAACGGGAAAAGAACAACTACTAAGCACTTCTCAAGCAATAAAAGAGTGTGTAGCACCCAGGTCAACTAATATAGATATAAAGCAGGAAGAAGACAAATTAGAATGAAATAACTGCATCTGACCTGTCACTACTTGTGGGTTGACCACCGCCTCTAACTGACTCATAGCGTAGAATCTAGCCATTTCTTGTTGTCACCCCCATCCTCTGCTTCCCTAAGAAGACGATCTAGCTTATGATGCTTGGCTACACCCTCATCCTCATGTGCCATTGTTCTGCTTTCTTTGCGAGCCCGGTTGGCTCTGCCGCGGTTGTTCTTTCACTTCATCCTATTTCATTGGACATAATTGTTTGGTATGGCCAACTTGTCCACACTTATAGCACGTTTTGTTCTCATAATAAGGCCTTGGTGGTCCTATCACCGATGCTGATGCAACACTCTGGGCTCCTAAGGTAGGAAAACTACAACCTCTTCCCTTGCTCATGGACCACTATGTCGAAGCACTAAACCTCTACGAAGCTGGTAGTGCAAAAAACCTCAGCTTCTTGAAGACACCTGATGACTATCCTTGAAACTATGCAGACTGCTTCTTGGTACTTGCCTCTCTCTTCTCCTTCATCGACCATTCTATCCTTTGAACATATTCCACAAATGCAACAAACCTCTCTCAATTCTCCAAAGCAGCAGCTGGGGTAGACAACTCAACATTCAACCCTTTCTCAAAATGACAAATCCTCTCATCCTCTGTTGCTGCCATGTGAGGATAGAACCTCAACAACTCCATAAACCCTGCCTCATATTAGTTAATCATCATGGATCCCTGTCAAATCCTCTCAAACTGACTAATCTTCTCATCAAGATATGCTGAGGAAAGTACCAATTAATGAACTCACATCAAAAATGCTCCCAACCAACCACAACACCAGGTCTCTTCTTCTCCTCTATGGCTCACTAATGGCCAGCACTACCCCTCAAAAGTTACACATCATGCTTCACCTTATCCTCCTTAGGGATACTTAGGATCTTAAAGGCCTTCTAAAGCTTAGTCAGTCACAGATCCGCATTTGCCGAGTCATCTATTCTTGCATACTCAACCGCTCCAATATGATGAAGCCACTCAAAGGTCTTCCCAGCATTTGAAGATTCGGCATGGGGAACATGTTCCCTAGGCTGAGGTGCAGGCATCCTGTCTTCCATACGAGTCATCGTTGCCATAAACTACCCAAAAAGTGATTGAAAGGAAGGGTTTTCTATCATGGCTGGGTCAAATAGGGGGACTTCAGGCACCCAATCTTCTCATGCCTGGTTCCTTGCACCACTACATGGTGCAGTAACATTGCTCTCGACAACATGTTGTTCATGTTCTCTAGACATCTTTAAGCTTTCTCTTCTTCTTCTGCATAAGAAGAAGTGACTATAAGATAGACTGGAGGGCACAAGAACAGACACAAACCCTAGTCCAAGATCCTTGTAGACCCAGTGAACCTAAAACTCTGATACCAACCTATCTGTGATTCCCCGAGCCACACAAAGTGAGATTACTCAAAAAATAACTACAAAAGAAAGGCTAACGAACAAATTACTGAAAAATACTAAGAATTAAAACTATTTTCATAAAAAAATCACACAACAAGAACCTTCACATATAAGTCCTTTCATGCCTCAAAGCATATACAAGGCATGTTGTAAACCTATAACTGAGGAACTATTCCATAACATATATACATGATTCCACCATATCTGGTATACAAAGGGAACATAAATAAAGCATGTTTGCAAAACATCTATAAAATGTTCCCAAAGACCCAAGTGTACATGGACGACTCTAGAACTCTATCAACAAAAGACATCCAGCAACACTGCTAACCTTTTCAGCTACTGGTCCTCTGGCTACTTCTCCACCTCCTCTGCACAATCTCTACCTCTTCAAGCTTGTCCACCTAAAAAGGGTGTGGGAAACCCATGGGGTGGGATTCCAAATCTTAGCGGGAGATATAACCCACCACCAACTCTATTATTATCACAGATAAGATGAACTAAGAAATAATATAAATACAACTAAAATGAAGTAGGTAATGGTTATTAACACGAAGGGCACTTTCTGTTGAATTATGAAATATCTTAATAATTTAAAAGGGATATGAAGAAAATGTATATTTCCTATCAAGAACATTGTATAAAGATCAAGAAAGGCCTCAGTCAATGTTTTTGTATTTAATCCTATACAACTATACTACATGATTGATTACATATTTCATTATGCCCTGAGGATTTGAGTCATACCACCCAAATCCAACCAACCACTTGATAATTCAAAATCAGTACCATACAAGGTGTAATGGAAGAGCCAGAATCCACGACCTCACCAGACCTCTTTGGCAGCAAAAGAGAAAACACTACAGAGACATATCAGTCAACTACAATAATGACATATAGTCAATTTTAGGGATTGTCTTACACATGGCCATCCACATATATACCCACAACTAGCCCACCTTGGTACATGTACGGTACTATAAGAATAGGCTCGCGCATGGCCGTTCTAACAAGAGGAGTGGCTCACACATGACCATCCTTATCACAACGAGATCGACTCACACATGGTCATCTCACACATCATGTATTTAAGGATACAAGGAATTACTCGACTTGTACTCCACAAATTTGAAAAATATGTGCTCCAAGTTAAACTTGTTTCTCCATTAAACAAGTTGCTAACACTGAATGGATCCATGGCATAGGGCAAACTACACTATTAGATTTCACTTGATTAATTAGACCAATTTAAACATCTTTACACATCAATCAAGTTACAATGTTTAATCTCCAAACAGGATCTACATAAACAAGAATAACTCCTCACCAAAAAAAATGAAACATAATAGGTGTGTTCTCATCACATCATGTCTCTTTATGCCTACTATTCACCAATGTCCATCACCAGGACCAATGTCCTTCATAAGGACCAACGTCCATCACAAGGACAAATGTCCATCACAAGAAGCAATGTCCATCAGATCATAACCACCATAGCTCATGCTTGGCTATGTACATCAATTGATGTTACCTGAATGGTTAGAAACAAGTAACAAGGGAAGCAAAACATCAAACTATCATTTCATAAGATTCATACCATATATTTCACATTATATCAATTATGGTTTCACTTTACCCGATTAGGGTTACAAGGTTGAATCAATAACCGCCCTTAGATTATCACTTCCATTATCATTATGAGATATGTTATGAGGTTTAGTAACATAGTTCTCAACATCTTTATAAACATATTATGATGTATAGAAACATAACTCGACACCTTCCATACAACTATTCCAAAGAGAATCACATCATACCATGTGACCCTAACATCAAAATGGTTTATCATAAACACCACCAAAAGTTATCAACTAAGGTTCCCATATATGGTATTGGTTTGTCATTCAAGGATATTAGGAAACCATACCAAGGTAGGATATCAGTCTACCTACCCAAGGTGTGTATCAGTTCGGCATCACAAGGCATATCGATTTGTCACCTCTAGGGAGTGTGACAGTCACCACCAAACCATACCAGGTAACACAGAAAGGGGTACATCTGATAGATCAACTTGAGGTATCAAATGAATGCAATAAGGTGTCGGGCTACCCTATTAGGGGTGTATCATCTTAACATCCAAGGTTAGGGTATTGTGCCACCACACCTAAGGAGAGGGTGTCAGCAAACTTAGTCTGATGGGAAATGCCACCCCAAAAAAAATAGGCGTCTCAGTTTGATGAGTATCTGGAAACACCACCCAAGATCATGTATCGGCCTCTACCTAAGCAGAGTGTTCCAATTGGCCTTTGAACATATCAACTCCTCTACGTATGCTTTAACCGTAATGGGATAACATCCTTCAACACATACTAGTCTCACCATCACATGTATCAGCCTAGATGTACAAGGGCATGATGACCTAGACATTCACCGAGTTGTGATGATCTGTCTCTTGGTGTAACAATCTGTCACCTTTAGGTCGTGATGGCTAGGGGGCATCATAGGTCATGACGACCACCCAAACATATCTGCCACAAAATCATATCGGCCCCATCATTTCCTACCTCAAGACGACATTACTAATAAGGAAAGAGAAAGGTGCATTGCATGGGAAGCATCTAAGCCATGCTTTTATACTAAAATAGGTTGCAAAACTAACCAAAAGAACTACTAGAATGAAAGAAAAAATGAGCCAAGGATAAAGAACAAGATAGCAAGTAAAAGATGATAATAACAAAGAGAGTTTAGAGTTATATAACCTGCCTCAAAAATCACCACCAAGCTCTAAGCTCCAAGGTAGAAGAAGGTCCTCCAAGTTTGATCACCACAACACCTCCAAGAGAAGATAGGACCAAGGTTAAGAGAGCATGAAAGGGGAAAAAGAAGAAACTAAGGTCCATGGCCAAGAAGAAGAAAGAAGGAGATAAAGGAAACTAACGATCATATCTTGCCAAGGAAGAAGATGAAAGGAGAACACCATAAGATTAGGCTTGTCCACCAAGCACCCTCCTTAACCTCAAGATCGTCCACCAAGGAAGAGGAAAGCAAAGATGGACAAAGGATTCTCTTTCATGGAGATAAAGAAGTATATATACAAGAGAGATGAAAGATATAGCAAAGGAAATATGTCCTCATTAAAGAACTCTAGATGAAATATGTCCATGAAGAAAGGTCACATGAAACATCATGCAACAAGGTGAAAAGAACCTTGCGTCGCCCACTAGGTTACCTTCCTAGGTCATGGCCGATGCACATCTCCTCCTCCCTTCACAAACCAATAGGGATGAAACCCAAGAGCCACAAACTGATAGGGTTCCTCTAGAGACACCCCAAAATTAATAGTCTCCTCAAGACATCCACAATTGATACAAGGCCCCATTAAGACTCTCAAGCCCAAGAAAACACTCCTAGGTGCAAGATACACCTCAAACCCACCTCAAACATGAGTACAAACCATCACCAAGGATGTCACCACTCAACTGAGGCTCAACTAAGGTGCCCATCTCTCTCTAACTCTGCTAGATGATTCCAAGAGAGAGAAGGAACACACTAGAGGTGGAAAACTTGCATTTCAACCCCTATCCTAGGTAGATTGCAATTTGCACCAAAACCTCTCCACAAAACACAAGCATCAAGCACAAAAGCTCAAACACAGAACTCAAGCTCACAAATTGTGCTAATTACATCTCAGAGATGATTAGATTAAGGATCTAAGGAAATTACTTAAGCAAAAAAATAGGGTTATCCCAAAATGTGGGTTAGGGTCCTTACAACTAGGTTAACCTTTTTACAATGCTCAAGGACTTTAGACAAATTAGACAAGAAATCATCAAAGGGGTTTCTGTAAATGCTAAAATCATCCAATTAAACCTCCATTGTTTGCTCGATTAAATTGGAGAAAATAGCTGTCATGCAAGGCTGGAAAGTATTGGTGCATTTCAATGACTAAATATCATACATCTATAAGCATATGTGCCATAGGTGCATATGAAACCCATCTTTTCCTAGTCTGATTGATTAATCTATATTTGAAAGAATCTGTAATACCTATCAAGATAGAAAAAGTTGGAATGATTGGCTAATCTCTCAAGCATTGAATCAATGAATGGAAACTGAAAATGGTCCTTACGAGGTGCCTTGTTCAGCCTTCTATACTCTATACACATGCACCATCTTGCGGATACACGGGCTTCAAGCAATTCATCGTTATCCCCTTTGATAACAGTTGCACCCCCCTTTTGGGTACTACATGAATAGCAATCACCCAATGATCCCTACATCTTTCAACTAAAAAATTTCATTTTTAACAACCTCAAGTATATTTTGATTTGAACACCTAGGAGGTTCTACACATGGTTTTGCATCCTCCAAATTAATTATATTCATATAAATGGAGGGGTTTATGCCTTTCAAATGGTCAATCGAATATCAGATTACTTCTTTATGCAAATCCAATTCATTTATCAATTTGATTTCTTGTTCATCGGTTGAATCATCATTTATCACGATAGGAGGTGTAGAATCAGAGCCAAGAAAAATGTACCTTAGCCCTGGTGGAAGCGGTTTGAGTTCTACCTTGTTCTCCTTGGTAGACTTGCAAGACTCGTGTTTTAATGGTGGAACATCTTAATGGGAAAATGTGGATTGGATTTGGAAATAACATATGGAATTTATGTATCCATGATAGTGTTCAATTCACTTTCCTCACAATAGTAAACAATGAAATTTGAAAAATCTTTGTCTTCCTCTAGAAACTTGTCAATACAATCAACTAGCTAGATTTCTTCCATTTTGTTTGGAGCTTTCATTGGTCTAGAATTTAGAATTCTATTATTTCTCCTCCTACGCTAACAGTGATCTTACCTTCCCGTACGTAGACTATGAAATTAGTTGTGGGGAGGAAAGGTATTCCAAAAAGGATAGGATTTGATGGGATTTCATTCATGTATAGCACAACAAAATCACAATGAATAAATAATTTTCCAACTTTAACAGGAACATCTTCAACAATTCCTCTCAGTGTGATCTACCAATTGAATGCCCATCTTAGTTGGCTTCATATCTCCAATGTGAAGTTTCTCCCATAATGTAAACAGAATAAGGCTCAATATAATGCCAAGGTCAACTAAATCTTTATCAAACATTGTATCACCAATCTTGCATGATAGTGTGAAGGCACCTTGATAATGAAGTTTCTCTGGTAGTCTATTTTGAATGATGGAGCTCATCCTTTCAGATAGTATAATGGTTTCTACTTGATTAATCCTCCTTTTCTTGGTTAAGAGATCTTATAGAAACTTTGCATATGTAGACATCTTGACAATGACTTCAGCCAAAGGAAGGTTGGCATATAGTTTTTTGAGTCCATAAATCTATGAAATTTTACATCATCCTTCTTGTGTGAAAACCTTTGGGGCAACGGAACAATAGGCTTGTAGGATGACTGTTCTTCAGTTGTATTTTTCTTTCTTCACTTTTCTTTAGCATCATCTTTTTTATCATCGTCAACTTTCTTTTCATCTTCCCACAAGGGTCTTTTAGTAATGCTTCCAATCCTTAGAGAAATGGACTTGCATTCACATGGATTCATCTTCAGTTGGCTTGGCAGTGAATTGGCAGAGGCTCTTTGATTTAATAGAGCTTGCTGTGCTGTCTAATTTTTGAGAATCTTTGCATGAGTATCAATGCCATGTACCTTGAAAGAAAGTTGAGTGATAGCATATTTTATAAGTAGCTAATGTGCACATAATTGATCATTTTGTTGGATTTGTATTGACACAAAAGTTTCAAGCATGCTCTCCAAACTCAACTTAGGTGAGGTTGATTATAGCATCTGTTGTTGTTGTTGAATCCGAATGGCTGGTTATTATTCATGGGTTGTCAGATGCCTAGTTTTTTTTGCTAATTTTGGCCTTGGTTCTGTTGATGTTTATTTGATGATTATTGTTCCTATTTGAAAATTTTGGGTGATCTCTTTATCCTGGGTTGTACGTGTTGGAATGTGGGATTGTAGGGCTACTTGTTTCCAAAGTTCCCTACTACATTAGCTTGCTCCAACATCTCTCCAACATTATCTTTGGAGCAAAACATGAAGAAGAATTATGCCCACGAGCTCCACATGCATCACAAACCTACTCAACTGCTTGGATAAAGTGTGTACTCATCTTTTCAAATTCCCATGACAAAGGCATCAAACTTAGATGCAATAAGACCAATTGCGACGACTGTGTGTTTTTCACCTAACATTTTAGTTGTGCCATTAGAATAAGAGGGTTGCCTGGTCCTTTCCAAGGTCCACTAGTAATGATTGAGTGTCACATCTTTTATGATGTCATATGCCTCCCTGTAGGATTTGTTCATGAGTGCTCTATTCGCAACATGATCTATGGTCATACGTATGTTGTAGAATAACCCATTGTAGAAGATTTGAGTTGTACCTAGTCAAACTATGGTGAGGTCAAAGGCGTTGTAAATCCTTAAATATCTCCTACGTATCATAAAATGTTTCACCTTCTAGTTGCTTCAAATTGGTGAGATGGCTCCTCAATTGAGTGGTCTTTCTAGGAGGAAAGTACTTAGCAAGGAGATCATTTAGTAGCTCATCCCAACTTTTGATGGATTTCCAAGGCAAGGAAGAGATCCACACCTTTTGCTCAGTCTCGCAGAGTGAACAAGAATAAAAGTAGGCATACTCCTTCATCTACGATGCCATTTATCTTGAAGATGTTCATGTACTATAAAAACTCCACTCTATGAAGATTCAGATCTTCCATAGGAGTTACTCCAAATCCATTCTACTAGATCATCTGCATAATGGTGGGACTGATAGAGAATTTATAAGCCTCAATAGCGGGATGTTCAATGGCTCTGCAAATTTTGATGGGAACATGTACAAAAAATTCCTTTAGTGGGCGATTCTCCTCCACGTTCTGCTCTTGATGGTGATCAAGTGAGGGTGGTGATTAAAGTGTTGAATGAGGTGATGATGGTTGTGATTCCTATATGTTTTAAGTGTTGTCACTTTTATTTTCTCTCCTTTGACTGCAAAAAGTACATTCAATCTCCAGGTCTAAGAAAATGGACATCCTAAGACCCCTGTTAGAACAACGCATGCAACCAACAAAAAGCAATAGTTAAGAGAGAAAATATAAACTAAAAGGTATCACAAAAAATGCATAATGAAAAATGATGACCTAGTCTCAAATTCTAATTAACACTTCTACTCTAATTAAAAATATCGTAGCTCCCTGGAATCAATGCAAAAAACTTGTTGATTGCCAAAAGAAAGGGAGTATTACGTAATTTATTGTCTTAACTCATCAATCACACACAAGTATACAAGATCAATTGTACTCAACATCGAACCACATAGATCTAGGCGATTTAGGTGCAAAGTTGTTTACTTTCTATAATCTAGATTGTTTATGATAAAGAGGTTGATTTTGGATCAAACTAAATTTCAAATATAAAAGAAAGAAAATAAAAGCACTTATCACTTGGAGAACGATTAAAATCAGATCAAGAAAATCTTGGATATGGGATTTCGCTTCCACATCATAACCCAATAAAGAACCATGAATTCCTTTTATATTAGTCAATCTTCAAAAGGTAGGTTGTTGTCATTTAAACACATCTCCCGTGATATAAGATAGTCCTAACCTTATATAGAATTCCCATGCATATACACAGATTCAAACTGCAACATAGAATCCTCAACACAATCCTAGCCATTCCCATGGTCAAGGACATGATGTGAAAATGGATATTTCCTACCTCTTATCTCTTCACATAAAATAATAAGAAGAAAAATATGTAAACATGATGGCCAGCCATGCATACAAGAAGATAAATATAATAGCTCATTTTGAAATAGAAGATTAACTAATATCAAACATGCAATTCAAGTTCACATGAGTCATCACATGGGAACTACTCTCCCATGCCCAAGAAAAGGAGCTTATTCACTCATGGTGAGGAAATACAAGAACAAATGATAATTCACTGAAAGAAATATGAGTAGAGAGAGAAGAATAACAAATAAATCCATAGGAGTTAAGAACATATGAAAGTTTCTAGCTAAGAGGTGGAGATCCATATCTGCAAGCACTCCTCACTTCAACCTTCTCTCTACAACTTTGTAATGGAGTGGAGAAGTGAAATTGAGTCAAAAATGGATTCACTCCTGAGAAACCCCAGCTTTCTCTCCAAAATCACCACTTTCCATCTCCAGCCTCATTTCTGGTCTCAAAGTGCTCCAAATGATACATGATTTGCTTCCCAAGGAGTGTAGTTCGTTATGTATTATGAAAATGAGAAATGTTTCTAAAATGTATATAAAATATGCCTCACACACTGTGTATACACGTTAACATGATGTGTAAGATTTAGTTTTTGATTTGGGTGGGATACGATCGCAAGTGACACATTGTGTGGAATGGACACACGGTGTAAGGATGACTTTGGGAGAATTCTGAATTTTTTGAACCGCATCATGTAGCTGGGTCACACACCATAGCTCGGCTCAATTGAGGAGATTTTTGTATGAGACACATGCTATGTGGAGTGGTCCACACGTTGTGTTGCTTGCTATCTATTGAATATTGAACTCCTAAAATTGGGGACTTTGGAAATGCCAAATAGATCGGATTTTGGGCATTTTTCCTTCAGTATGAGTAGAATATGAGATATCTATAGTTAAAACCATTTAATGAGTAAGTTCAACAAGAAACAAACATTCTAGCATGCATAAGAGTAGAAATATGGTTAAATTGAGTGAAATGTGCAACCAAAATGGTATAAAAATATGATATGATTTATGCACATCAAGGCCCACAGAGACATAACTCCTAAAGTAAGAGAGACTACACATAGAATCAACACATCCAATACATCAACACAAAAGACTACTGATCACAGTGCCTGAGTAGATTCTCCTCATCGATTTATCAAGTCTCAACTACAAAAGGGATATGCCAAGTTTTTTAAAACCATTAAAAAGATACATATGGATGTTTCTCTTCTATATGCGATAGATGAGATACACACCTATATGATGTTCCTCAAGGACCTAATTACTAAGAAGTGAAAGCATGGAGAAATTAAAATAGTCTAGATAACCAAGATGGCTACTAGTTTTGTCTTGTCCAGAGTTTACAACAAAGTATAAAGGCCCAAGAGATATTATAATTCCTTTTTATTTTGCATACTCCATGGAGAGACATTGTCTAACTTATTTAGGCACTAGCATTACCCTTATGCTACATTCTTTGGAAATTAGGCTGGGGGTTGACTGATGTGGTCAAATCTAACATTTGGATACAATTGGCTGATAAATCATGTACCGGAGCAATGAGAGTTTTAAAAGATGTCCCTATAAGAATTAAAATAATATTAAACCCTTATGATATCATCATCCCTAATACTGTCAAAGATCCCTTATGCCTAGTTTTTTTAGAAGACATTATCTTTCAACTACATGCGCTCTGATCGATGTCATTGGTGGCCTTACAAACATTCAAGTGGGTTGAAAACATATAGATTTCAATGTTCTAGATCATAGGAAAGGGCCATCCCAAATATAATCTAGCTACATTTTAGATTGCTTCTATAAAATCTATGAAAAATCTAGGAAAATAATGCAGTAGATCCACCTTTTCCAATATCTTCTTTCGAAGTTATTAATAATAAAAAAAAGACGAGATCCTCTTACAAGAGCTCTTACCAACCCATCCTCTGGTATCACAGACCCTAAAGTGGATGAAATCCTTACTTATAGGGGAACAATTTAAGAAGAAGTCAACCAACAAGGATCAATTTGAATAGTGAAGTACATATCCTTGCAAACTGTTGCTAAGAATGACTCTACTACTAAACCACTTCTTAATTAAAACCACTACCAAAGGGTTGAAGTATGAATTCCTTTATGATGAAGGAAATTTTTTTTCATTGTTAATTTTGAACATGTAGAAAATCAAAGAGAGCAATCACACACTATATAACATTATGAAGAAGTCTCTAGGATATTGTATTTATGACATCAAGAGACTCATCCTATTGTGTGTATTCATCATATCAATATGTATGAAAATGTTAAACCAAGAGCACAAGAATAAAGGAAGCAAAATGATAATATGTGCAAAGTTTTTCTCAGGGACGTTACGAAGATACATGATGCATGAATTATCTATGCCATTAGTGAGTATAACTAGGTTAGCACAATTCATATTATGACCACGAAATATGGAATGATTGTCATTAAGGGGAGTAATGATCAAGAAATGGTGACACATTAAATTATGGGATGGTGAACGTGCATTGATTATTGGTTGTTGAATGCTACAACAAAGAAATATCATTTCCCTCCCCCATTTATTGACCAAGTTCTTGAGTTTCTAGTGTGTCATTTTCATTTCTGCTATTCATCTAGATGATCAAGTGAAGACCACATTTACTTGTCTATATGGGACTTATGCCTTCCAAAGGATGCCATTTGGGTTATGTAACACCCCATCTACTTTCTAATGATGCATGTATTATATATTTATCAATTTTATTAAAGAAATTATCAAAATCTTTTGCAGATGTTTTCTCAGTATATGGATCATCCTTTCAACAAGTGTCAGAAGAAGTTATATCTAGTGTTGCAAAGATGTGAGGAGAAGCAACTAGGTCTGAATTGGAAGCAATTTCATTATATGGTGCAAGAAGGTATCATTTTTTGGACACAAAATTTCTAAAGCTGGTACAGAGGTCGACAAAAGAAAAATAGAAGCCTAGCTAACACCACCCTATTCGTTGATATCTATGCAAACATTTTTAGGCCATGTTGCCTATTATTGAAGATTCATTAAACATTTCTCGAAGATCTAATTTTTTTTAATCTAGACCTCTAGTGAAAGACACTCCTTGCACCTTCCATGAAGATTTCGTCAAGTATTTTCACACCTTAAAGGATGCTCTAATATTGGAACCTATAATGCAAGCTCCTAATTGAGATCTTCCTTCTGAGGTGATGTGTAATGCCAAAAATTGTTTTCTATTAGAGAGGTGCGGGGACAAAAGAAAGATAAGAAGCATCATGTGATTTGCTGCCCAAACTTAACCATAGATGAGGCACAAGTAAATTACACTACAACTAAGAAGTAAATGCTTTTATATCTTATTTTCTTTGTGCAAATGTCACTATCTATATTAATCATGGAGTAATTAAATATCTAATGACAAAGAAGGATACAAAGACAAAAATATTATGATAGGTCTATTGTTTCAAGAGTTTGACCATAAAATTGTAAATAGGAAGGGCACTTAGAATATGGTAGAAGATAATCTTTCTAAAATTTGTATAGAGGGTGATGACTCTATTCCAATTAATGACCCATATGGAGATGAGTCTCTACTAATTGTGCAGATAGTGGACCCAGTAACACCTTGGTGTGATGACTTTTTACAATTACCCAACGTGGCAACAACTATCTACATACATGACCTACAATTAGAAGAAAAAAATATTTTCTAATCTAAAGAATTATAGTGTGACTATCTATCACTGAACCGTTTATTATCCTAAGTCCATGCTCCTAATGGCTACACATCCAAATGTGAGTGGAGCTGAGCCTCCACCTCTAGAATGATGAAAATATATCACAGAGGAAGTATACATGTAAAACCAAGAACATAAAAAGAAAATAAGATATGATATCAAGATAAAGATATGTACCCATTTCACTTTACATAGATATCCCATTCGTGTTTCATATTATAGAGTATTTGTAGTAGTTTTTCATTTAGCATCTAAAAAATTGATAAGAGAAATATATTAATGCTGAAGAATTAAGTAATCTATAAAAAGACATGTAATCAAAATTTAAAAGTATAATAAAAGTTTCTTTTCTATAAATATTATAATAAGATGGAAGAAGGAGCAAGGCAAGAAAACTTTAGATGACATTCTTTTATACAGTTCATATTTTAGGTTGCATTTTCCATTATATCAGCATTAGGCCTTTGACCAACTTCAAAAGAAAGGGTCTGTGAGGGGCATATGATGCTCAAAGTGTAAACATCACCCTCTTTCTACATGAGGGACCTCAAGACCAAAGTCAATGAGATAACCCTATTTTAACTTCCCTTTTGCCCTTACCCCAAGAATTCATGCATGTACATGGTGGTATACAATGGATTTCTACATATGTTCAATGTTTGTTAACATAATATTATAAATCATGAAAATATATTTCTTAGGAACAATAGATCAAACGAGTAACTAATTAGTCAAGCATTTATAAGATAATACATACAAATAAGCCAATATCATAGGAGGGTCAAGAGATTAAGCATACCTTGTGAGTAGTGAGTAAGTTATGATTCTTGAGTAAGATTCCTAGACAAGGCCCATGCCTAGGTGGGCCTAAGATGTAAACATAGATAACATGGGGTCTTAGATAAGTAGGTTTTGTTAATGTAAACATTGTATGTGTCATTTGGGTGTGTTCCCTAGGCCTACGGTTCCATTAATTCAATCTTAGTTCCACAGTTCCAAACATGCATGCAATTATTCAACATAGTCCCAGTATTAATGTTAAGGCCTAGGTCTAGGTGAACCTTGCACATTAAGAGTGATACAATGCGAACATAACCTCTAATTTATAATAGAGGAAGCATGGGATTTGTACTATTATCAAGGTCTAATCATTCAAGATCATAACTAGTCATATTAGGTCAATGTTATGCAATGTTGTCACATTCCCAAAGTCATAAGATCATAAATGAGCATGAAGTAGATTGAGTTAGGATTTTGATCTATAGTATGAAAAATATACTGATTTGAAGTCTTAATATAGCATTTGTAATAGCAGAGCATGATTCTTACAAGATTAGAGTCCACAATGAACACGTGCATTTATATGTCATATGAAATCGACAGAGTACATGAGTGTGTTATGATCATTTCATGTCACATATATTCTAAGGTCTAATTTGAAGGTTAACATGGTGGTTTGGACATTCTGGATCATGTTTTGCATAAGGACTAAATTTCAACTACATAAGTACATGATCATTTCATGTCACACATATTCTAAGGTATGATTTGAAGGTTAACATGGTGGTTTGGACATTCTGGATCATGTTTTGCATAAGGACTAAACTTCAACTACATAAGTACACAAACATCACAATTTTAGGACATATTTACAAAGGTGTGTCTTAAGGTCATTTGGTTACATCATGGAAAAATCATAAGATCCTAGTATATCCTGTCTCAAAACAACATAATGATTAGTAATTTTTAAGTAATGCAATCATATGATAGTAAAATAGGCAAAAGATTCCATCTTTATTAAGATACATCATGCATATACACTAATGGGCCATATTTTAGGTGAAGGTGTTCAATACAAGTCCATTAAGATGATCCAATGTATGATTCAACTCCGAAGTGAGTAAAGTTACTAATTTAGAGATACAATCATGTACTAGAACATAAGAGATCATGATTTAGCATTTAGTAGCATTAGCCATATTCAAAAGCTCCAAAGCAAACATTTTTGGTGAAACAACAGAACTATAAGAAGATTTGGGTTTAAAATTAATTCCAATGGATAGATCTCATCAAGAGGGGAAAAAATCATATATTGTGTGCCTCATGTGGTTAGGTATGAATTTAATATTATTTTAGGAAGATTAACAAAGAAAGGTGTACCATGCATAGTTTGATCTAGATCCAAAGGACAAGGAGGGGCCACACAGGCTTGGAGGGGGCAATCCCTTGACCGAGACACTTGGATAAAAGGTCCTGACTCACTGGGCCACCAGACGCCGACCCCAATCTAGGCGGCCACCTACTACCTACCTCTGGTCCAACTAGACTGCCTCTGGTCCAACTAGACTGCCATTAAGTTTTGGTTGTAGCCTGCAACTTGGGGGCTCCCATCACCACTAAGTTGATGCACATGAGAAGGATGGTGCTACAATACAACAACCCTCCTGAGAAGGCTCGATAGGGGAGGAAAAAAAGTGGAGAGGGGTATGGAGATATCATTCAAGATGATTACAGGAAGCAGAGGGATTTTAGGGGCTTGATTAGCATTGAACAGGGATAGTGTGATGGATTGGGTTTTTGGCTTAATTTCGAGGATGAAATTTCTTTTAAGGTGTGTAGGATGTGAAGGAGTGGAATTTTGGAATCTTTAAACGTCCAATGATACAAGTGAGGTCATGCATGTTGAGTTGTTTTGAGAATCCCAAGTGTTTTAGTAAAGTTGGAGTGTTGATTGAGGTTTGTAAAATGATTTGGATCTATAATTCATGCCTATTTGAGGAATTTAATTGAATAGTCTAACAATTGAGTTTTGGTACCAAATTTGTGTACAAGGTATCTTGAGTTGTGAGGAATCTATGGTTAAAATTTGATGACAATTGGAGTTTCCTAGAGACTAAATAATTAAGTTTGATTTTAGTGAAATAATGTGAAATATTGAACCAAGTCCCAAGTCTTTAGCCTAAAGTTTAGAGGCTCGTGTGTCACACTCCCACGCATTTAATCGAGTCTGGTGGCCACAGATCTGAGACGTGGAGTCCCGGTAGCCCTTGATGGGGTCAGATCCAACGGTCAGAACCTTGTCACCAAGATCAGTTAGACAAGAGTTCATGGGTGACAGAAAGGACAACTTTGATCGTCAGTTTTGTGGTTAATAGTGGGGAGGAACATGATGTGGAGTGGGGAAACGACTCCCTCTCAACTATAGAAATCGATCAAGCCTTCTTTTGGGCCATTTTGTGAAGAGAGGAGAGACCTCGTCTTCCCCCTTGAAGCTGCTTCTCCACCATACCACACATAGACCAAGGGTCGAGTAACAGAAGGAGCCAAGGTAGCAGGTAGTTTGGAGGAGAAGGAAGTAGGGGAAAACAAAGCTCGGCGTTGGGGGAGTTCAACCCCGGTCTCATTATAGACTTCTGTAATGTTCCCATAGCTGACGAGCTCCTCACAACCGGAGTTGATAGTGGATTTCAAGGAGGAGTTTCCCTCAAAAACCATCCAAACCGAAGCATTCTACCAGCTCTGAATAGCTTCCCACATCCCATAGGCACCTTCGTCTGGAGCTGATGGATCAACAAACCTCGTTTCCCCTTACCTGGACGCCACAACGGTGGGCGCAGAGGAGGTTCAGCGCTTTTAGGTTCCAATGACCACCGAGGCTAGCGGAGGAACCGAAGATCTAATAAAGGACACTGCGAAGGTGGAGGAAGGACAAATTTTCTGCTGGGAGTATCTATGCGCCATTGGTTCTTCATAGGATCAGATCTATGCGGTGGCGTCGCTGCAAAACAGAGGCACGGTTCCTGGATCTGTCGAGCGGAGAAAGAAAGCAGAAAGGAGGAGAGAAAACCAGATCCATAGCCCTGAACCAGGCTTAAACCAAGTGAACCGACCGGCCCAGCACAAGCCAGGAGAAAGAGTCGCGCCCCTGAGTCGCCACGTGGCGGCTGGCAATTGGCCCAAAAAGGTATAATTTCCAGAAATACTCAGATCATGCATAATTCGTATCAAATAGCCCGGTTATCAGAAAAATACAAGTAAGGTACCAAAATTCTCAGAAAAATGAGTAGAACATAGTAGAATAATAATATCAGGCTTTTGAAGCTTAAAACTATATGATATCATGTAAGATGTATAATGCTTATTTAATGGATAATAAATATCAAATAATGTTCTAAAATTATGGAAAAATTCCAGTAAGTCTATAATCATGTTTATAATGCATATTATGTCAGATATGGTCATGTTGATGCACACAAGTATGTAATTTTCTTTATATGGCTATTTAGGGCTAATAATCCTAAATAAAATGTAGTAAATACATACATGCTCAAGAAATGATGGAATTCACAAAGTAAGCTCATAACAGTATATTGAACCTCAGTTTTAATTATGAGATCATGATGATTCACAAAATCCATGTTATCTGAAGATAAACCTTGATACATTGGTTGTAACCCTAATTTGAATAATGTATATAAAGTAGGGTTAATATGTGCACAAAAAGGATATGGAACCTAATGTTCAGATTATGTATCCTAATATGGAACATAACATCAGTAACATAAATCCCACATAAGGATGAAGATAAGACAAGTAATAATATATATATCATAATGAGATAAGCAAACCCTAATATGAACACGACTAGGGTAAGATGAGATGTAAGATGATGAGAATCTGATGATAGTATGGGGTCTTGTCTTAATCCAAGTTTAGCAAAGATATAGATGGCATGGATATATGTGATTCAGATACCTCTTTGGAATGTACACCATTACCTCTTACTTGGCTTATTATAAATTATTCTTGTGTGATATGGTAGTAAAGACTTGGCATATGGTATTGATTGAAATGATTGTCTTGTATGATATGTTGCTTGAATTTCCATATGTATTGCTATGAACACATCAAACATAATATATCTGTTCCATTATAAGAAAGCACCAACTCTTTGGCAGTGTGCTTGGAAGTGACCGAACATGTAACATCCCTGACCTGGGTTATGAGTTAACCCTAGGTGTTTTGCCTAAATATGTGATTAAATCTTTGTGATTAACTCTGAGCATGTAATTAAGTTTCTCAGAAACGTATATTTCAGTATTTGCTCCTTTCTATTTAAAGTTGTAGCATTGTTTTGATATAAAGGGACCTATGTGCAATTTACCTAGTTGAAAGGGTTAGCTTGCAATTTGCACATGATGAGATCATCCTCTGATATTGAGACATCATGAGAATCTCTTTGGCAAAGTTTGAGGGATTTCCCAAGCTAGAGCACCAAGGTGCAGCTGTGGAAGCAATCCCAGGGCTTGAAACCCTAATTTGGGGTAAAATGCAATTTACCTAAATAAAGGGATGCAATTTGTAAAGAATTTCATCTAAAGTATCTTTTTAGACTCTTGCCATCATTTAGAGAAGAAATGATGAGGAATTCACCTCAATTGAATTATCAAGTTATGAGATATACCTTGTGATTGAATAATCAGGGTATATGTGCAATATCCCTTTAAGTATGAACTTTATTATTAGATTGTTCTTCCTTGCCTTCTTTTCCTAAGACCTTAAGAGAAGGTTTGTCCTTAGAATAAAGAGGAAGGGACGATCAAGTAAAGAAGGAGGGACCTAGTTGGAATTATGGACAACTTATGAACTAATGTTGAAAATCCTACCCCATGTATATAAGCTCTCCTTCCCTTAGTTGCAAGGGAACTTACCCTTCGTTCCCTTACTGTTTCATTTCACCAAAGACGACCAAGGACTGCCTTGGAGCTAAGGAGGACGACCAAGGGGTGCAAGGTAGGTTTAAACCCCTCTTCTTGCCTAATTCCATGGTTAAAACTCGAATTCAAGGTCATCTTCATGGCTAACTCTTGAAACCCTACCTTTCTAGCCGTCTTTTTTTCATCCTTCCTTGGAGTTTTCACCTTGGCTAACCTGTGGGAACTCAAGGACGCCATTAGAGCTTGGAGCTTGAAAGCTTGGAGCTCAAGAAGCAAGCTTTAGGCGGGTTTTATAACTCTAAACCCATGCTTTACTATGTGCATCTTTATATGCGTTTTAATGATAGCTCTTAGTATTTCCCTACTTTTCCCTGCTATTTTGCAAGCAAACCCGTGGTATATCTGTACTGTTCTTGAGCTAGAAGATGAAGGCGTGATTTCCAAGAAAAACCCACCGCTTTTCTTTTCCTTAAACGGTCCTAACAGTTTGCTCTCTCGGACTCAAGACCGCGAGGTGAGCAAACGGTCTCGAGACCGCGACAGGGCAAACGGTCTCAAGACCGTTTGTCCCCGTTGACCGAGCGTGGACCGTATAAGAAATCTGTTCCTAATTATATAGGCTAATTACCCTCAAAATTTGGGAGACTAACTCCAACAGAATCGGGAGATATGACCTTTTTAAGTCACAACTTTAAATGAATTAATTGCTGATTTTCAAACGGTCTGAAATTGCCTTTTTGGGCAAACGGTCTCAAGACCGTGTAAGGTCGTTGACTAAGCTTTGACCGTATGAGATTACTGTTGAAAATTATGTTAATTAACAACTCACCAAGTTTGATGGTCTAATTCCAAACGGGCTAAGAGTTGAAGGGTGAATACTAGGGCTAACCCTAGATAAAATCAGTACTGAAATTATGGTGACCTAATTAGGGTTTTTAGGGTTGATTGACCTAAATGGTCTCAAGACCGTTTGGGGGTCACCAAACGGTCTCAAGACCGCGAGGGCAATCAACCAAGACCGTTTGGAGGTCTGGGGTCAAGGATAGTTGACCAATTAAAGGTACAATTACACCAAATTACATTGCAATTAAATATTGACATGATCATCAACTCAGTGGGTCAGACCTTGATGAATTTGCACTAGAATCCAAAAATTGGATGGGAAAACGGTCTCAAGACCGTTTGGAACTCATCCAAACGGTCTCAAGACCGAGAGGACAATCACCCAAGACCGTTTGAAGGTCTAGGGTTGAGTAATTTGATCAATTGAGGACCCAATTGCAAATAAAACTATTAATTTAATCAAAATTCTGTTTTGTGGTTCAATCATGGTTCAACCCCTATCAAATCACCTTAGACTTTGATGAAATCTTGGGCAAACGGTCTTAAGACCATGTGGGGTCCACCCACATGACCTCAAGACCGTTTGGGCCAAGTTTGGGCCCAATTGGAGCTCAATTGAAGGGTTCAACCTTGTGTTGATGCACACTGTTGAGTGTTGATGGGTGAACATTGATAGACCCTAATTGAATTGATTTCAACCATAATTGGTTAACCAGTATGGGTCAAATGAATGACCAAGTGATCAAGCATAATCTTAATTGAATAAATCCATAGGTGGTCAACATAGATTGGACCTTTGAAGGCTTCAACATTGTTTGACATTATTGGTTGCACCTTTGAGCATTGTTGAAGGACCAAGCGGCTGAGACCATGAGAGCCTCGCGGTCTCAAGACCGTGAGAGGGCTCGCGGTCCCAAGACCGTGAGAGGGCTCGCGGTCTCAAGACCGTGAGAGGGCTCGCGGTCTCAAGACCGTGAGGGGGCTCAAGGTCTCAAGACCGAGAGGAGGCTCGCGGTCTCAAGACCGCGAAGGGCCTCGCGGACCTGAGGTCAAACTAGCTAAACGGTCTTCATGACCTCGCGGTCTTAACCTCAATTGAATGCATGATGGCTCGCGGTCTTGAAGCCTAAGGGGGCTCGCGGTCTTGGAGTTAGAAGGAGGCTCGCGGTCTTGGAAAGTCAAAGTGGGCAAACGGTCAACACTTTCAATCGGTCTCAATTCAAATGATGATTAATGATTGAAATCAATCAATGTGATTCAAGGTTGACTTCATTAAATCAAATGATGATATAAATGGTTCAATGTTGCCCTAATCAAACCCTAATGACAACCTAAGATATTAAGGGGTTATTTGACTAAGGTTTTGACCATAATGATGATCAATGGGGTGAATTACCAATATACCCCTGAAAGGTCAATTGAGTTATACCTTGCTCAATTCAAACCCTAATTACATGAGAATGATGTTTTTAGTCATAATGACTCTATCTAACCTGATCTAGTCTAATGTTATCATCAACCATTAGTATGATGAAAGAGAAAGTACTTCTAGAGAGAGAAAGTACCCTAGAGAGAGAAAGCAACTCTAATCACATAATGGTGATGCTTTTGGCTATGTTAGCCTATGATGACTCAATCCAACCTGTTTTAGAGTGATGTTGATATCACCTAACATTATGATGAGAGAGAAAGTACTTCTAGAGAGAGAAAGTACTTCTAGAGAGAGAAAGTACCCTTTTTAAGTGGAAACTCAAGTAAAGCATCTCCAATGCACATAAGTGAGCATAATTAGGGTATGGTCCACCTATGTAAGGTCATAGAAACCCTAATTATGATAAACGATGAACCTTTAACTAATCCAAGAGCATCAATGAAGATGTTACTCATACATGATGATGTTATGAGTTTAATTCACCTTAATGTGAATAGTAAACCCTAATTCAAGGGTAATGGCATGCTTTTGAGTATTAAACTCTATTTGATATGAATTAGAGATTTAACTCTTATGACAAGAGTAGGAAGTACATTCCTTGTTGTTGCATTACCTTTATCAGATGTATTAACCATGCAGGTTCTGATATGAAGGTAATCATATCCAGGTATGGATGTTGATGTTATATTCATTAAAGGCATGTTGTTAGCCTTATGAATAAGTAAAGTAATCTGATGCCTTGCCAGTGGCATCCTATGCTGATAATGGGCTATGAGAGACATGAATACCATCAAGGTCATGCCTTAGAGATGACTTGTGATGAGGATAATGAGAAATGAAGATTGATATAAGTTAGGCCTGTTACATTTAGTATTCTTCTTTTATAGCTGCTATGCTACTGTTATTATTTGAAGAACAATGTATGCTGTTAAAGAATACTAAATGTACCTAACTAATCAAGTATAATGTAGAGCCCTGATCATAGATCCATCATTGTCAGAAATTAAGTGATGGTGAAACAGGTTTTCCTCAGGGAACTCCTGGAGCACATACTTTTGAGTATGTGGGGTACATGGATGTGTAGAACCTTACATCCTAGTGTAGGAACGTGATGTAGATGTGGAATCCATCCATCCTTCACTATAGTTCCATACCGTATCAGTGGTAGGTAAACATGAAACCTCCTGATGACGAAGAAACCACAGATATCCGTATCAGTGGTAGGTAAATATGAAACCTCCTGATGACGAAGAGAGTACAGAACGCCATTGTGACTCTAGAATAGCGAAGGACCAGTTTACCCTGGTGAGCTATAGTAGTAGAGACACGAGATGTCCTACAAGTGATCCTCTTACTGACTGAGGAAGGTGAAGGTCATGAGAATCCGGCTCTCTTAATGACCTATGTATGATACTGATGCGGCTTCTCAGCGATCAGTTGGAGTATGAGTGGTAAGCCTCATCTCCACAGGGCATAATGTTGTTTGTAAAACATAATCAACCATGTAGTATAACTTGTTAGAGATGACTCCAAGTTAGTTGATTGATGTTACATTGCAATAATGTTGATATTCTCCATATCTCCTAAACGGTTGAGATCTTGTTATACCTGCAACTGTTATAGAATGCTTTCAAGGCTTTACTGTTTAAGATATTCTTTGATGTTATAATAAAGCTTCTGGCGAAGAGTTATAACTCTCGCTGGGACAATTATGTATAATTGTCTCACCCCATAGGCTTCAACTTTTTAGGTGGACGTCGGAGACGAAGGAACCAACCTACAGGTGACCAGTCTCAGCAGCAGCAGCACCAGGGGCAGCAGTAATCTCAGGTGGAGATTTGTCCTGCCATGTGGTGTAGTTAGAGTCAGTCCTATGTGTCCTCTGTACTCTCAGGTCTTGGAGTCTTTTGTATAGTGATCTTGAGATTTTGTATCTTGATGTATATAATTACTCAAGAAGTAATTATCCTGAGATGTAAATAGTTTATCTCTCTTTATGAAAGAAGCTTTTATGGATTCAAGATCTTATCTCGAAAAGTTTTAATTTCCCGTGATTTTTGTCTTCCGCTGATTACCGATTCGCTTCCGCTACGTTTTAATCGTGTTTATGTCATGGTTTGGAGATCAGAGCCCACAAGTAGTGGTATCAGAGCTCCAGGTTCAGTTGAGTCTACAGAGGCATAGGACTTAGGATGTCGAGTCTACCTTTAGTACTCCTTCCTCATCTAATAGAATCTTATGCTCCTCAGGAGAAGAAGATACATAAGAATGTCAGAACATCATGATGAGCACGTGGCAGAGAGTAGTGCTAGTGCACCTCGAGGCGGTGCAAGAGTTCCGAGAATAGAACAACCTGCACCTGAGTCGCCAAGAGAGCCACCCCAGTTCGACCCAGCTGACATGAGTGATCCAGCTGTACAGACGATGTTCGGGCAGTTCATGACTGCCATGACACATATAACCGATAGGATGCCCATTCCTGCACCTAGGGCACCTGTCCAGCCTGAAGTACAAGGTATTGGTAAGACATTCGAACGACTTCGTCGTGTCGGAGCTACCGAGTACTTCGGAACTGCCGACCCTGCAGATGCTGACTTATGGTTGACAGAGTTGGAGAAGGCTTTCAGGATTCTTATGATTCCGGAAGCTGAGAAGGTTAGACATGCTGTCTATCTTCTCAAAGGCAGTGCTGGTCACTGGTGGAACATGGAAGAGCAGAAGAGACCTGGAGTAGATTTCTCATGGGAAGAGTTTCGTCGGGAATTTATCAATAGATATTTTCCAAAGACCTTCCTAGATGAGAAGATCTCTCAGTTTGAGAAACTAAGGCAGGGTATGATGAACATTAGTGAGTATGAAGCTAGGTTCATGGAGTTGTTGCGGTTCTGTCCGCACATGGCTGCTACGGATGAGGAAAGAATCAGAAGATTCGAGAAGGGTTTGAATTCTGATATGTCAACCCCTGTGTCTGCCTTAGAAAACAGAGAGAGATTCTCTACCTTTGTTGAGTCAGTCCGAAGGATAGAGAGATTTGTGGTTGAGAAAAGACAAACCCATAAAAGATATCCACAGTTCCAGGGTTCTTCATCTAGGGATTCCAAGAAACCTAGATTCTCTGCACCTAACCCTCCACCACCCAGATCGAGTTTTCAAACTCAATGGACACCAAGCAGAGGTAGAGGACGGAGTCAACCGCTTCAAGGGATGCACAGTTCTGCATCAGTGTCAGTTACTGGGCCACCCAGACCACAGCAACAGGAGAAGAGTTGCTACAACTGTGGTAAGGTGGGACACTTGATGAAGGATTGCCGTTCTAGGCCTGTCGGTGTGACACAACAAACCCCGAGACAGAATCAACATGGATCTCAGAATAGACAACATCAAGGAGCAGCTCGAGGACGTGGACAAGCGTCTCAAGCTGGATCATCAGCACCACCTCAACACCAGGCGACTGCGAGGTTCTATGCTATGAACCCACCTGAGGCAGTGGTCAATCCACGGGTAGTGGCAGGTCAGATGAAACTTTTATATTCTGATATGTCTATATCCTGTGTTGTATCCATTCTGATTGATCCGGGTGCTACGCACTCTTTCATCACTCGTGAAGTGATTCATAACTGTAATGTGACTGTTAGTCATAGAGCAGATAGTTTGTTGTTAGAAACTCCGTTGAGTGGGTCTGCCGTTTTGCAGGAGGTATGTTCTCCCTGCATCCTTTTCTTTTCTGACCATCGCATTCAAGTGGATCTTATAACACTTGATATGCAGGGATTTGATATAATCCTCGGAATGGATACCTTAGAAAGGTATAGAGTTGTCTTGGATTGTGAGTCCAAGTTGGTTGTGTTTACTGATGAAAGCAACACATGGATCTTTCAAGGTGAAAGAAAGATTCTGCCCACCTGTCTTGTGTCAGCTATGGTTGCTGATAAGCTGTTGAGGCAAGGATGTTATGCATTCTTAGCCCATGTGGTAGATGTTACCAAGGAAAGGACCAATCCTGCTGAAGTTCCCATAGTCAGGGAATTCGAGGATGTGTTTCCTGAAGAACTTCCTGGTATACCACCACCTCGAGAGATTGATTTTGAAATCAATCTGATCCCAGATACGAAACCCATAGCTCAAACTCCGTATAGGATGGCGCCTGCCGAGATGGCAGAACTCAAGAAACAGCTTCAAGAGTTACTTGAGAGAGGTTTTATCCGACCGAGTACTTCACCTTGGGGTGCTCCGGTCTTGTTTGTTAAAAAGAAAGATGGGTCAATGCGGTTATGCATCGACTACAGACAACTCAATTAAGTGACAATAAAGAATAAGTATCCTCTACCGAGGATTGATGATCTCTTTGACCAGTTGCGTGGTGCAACAGTCTTTTCAAAGATAGACTTGAGGTCTGGATACCATCAACTCCGTATTAAGGATAGTGACATATCCAAGTCTGCCTTTAGGACAAGATATGGTCACTATGAGTTCACGGTTATGTCGTTTGGACTAACCAATGCACCAGCTGCATTCATGGAACTCATGAATAGAGTTTTTCAACCTTTCCTTGATCAGTGTGTTGTCGTCTTCATAGATGACATACTGATTTATAGTAAAGATGCTCAACAACATGAGCAGCATCTTCGCCAAGCTTTGACCTTGCTAAGAGAACATAAGCTATACGCCAAGTTTAGCAAGTGTGAGTTCTGGCTGCCTGAGGTATCTTTTCTTGGACATGTAATATCCGCCTCGGGAATTCGAGTTGACCCTACAAAGGTAGAATCTGTTCTACAATGGGAACAACCGAAGACACCGACGGAGATTCGAAGTTTCTTGGGGTTAGCTGGCTATTATCGAAGGCTCATAAAGAACTTTAGTTCTATAGCTTTACCTTTGACCAAGTTAACCCGGAAAGATGTTCCTTTTTCTTGGAGTGATAAGTGTCAACAATCTTTCCAGCTGCTGAAAGAAAGGTTGACAAGTGCACCTGTGCTAGTGCTACCTGAACAAGGAACAAAAATGGACTAGGATGTGTGTTGATGCAGGATAAACAAGTGATTTCTTTTGCTTCCCGACAACTTAAGAAACACGAGGAGAATTATCCGACACACGATCTAGAGTTAGCTGTTGTGGTTCATGCCTTGAAGATCTGGAGGCATTACCTCTACGGAGAAACATTCCAGGTTTTCACAAACCACAAAAACCTTAAGTATATCTTCTCTCAGCATGAGCTCAACATGAGGAAACGTCGCTGGATGGAATTAATCAAGGACTATGACTGTACAATTGATTACCATCCAGGCAAGGACAATGTTGTTGCAGATGCCTTGAGTAGGAAATCAGCAACATCAACCATGAATAGAGCACAACTAAACTCTTTAGTATGCTCTAGAAGAGATATGCTTATCTCTTTAAGGCAAAACAATGTACAGTTGAAGGTGTCATTGTTAACCGGTTTGTTAGCTGAGATGCATATTAAACCTACTCTAAGGGAGCAGATTAAAGAGGCACAGCTAGGTAATACTGCAGTTCAACATATAAGATCTGAGTATGGAAATGAGAAACAAGATGGGTTTCATGACTCAAAAGATCAAGTAGCTTGTTATAATGGAAGAATGATAGTGCCAGATGAGGACAACTTGAGAAAGTTAGTCCTGGAAGAAGCCCGTTCTTCCATGTATGCTATGCATCCAGGGAGCACCAAGATGTATCGGAATTTGAAAGATCTATATTGGTGGCCTGGGATGAAGAAGGATGTTGCAAAGTTTGTTCTGAGGTGTCCTGTGTGTCAGCAAGTTAAAGATGAACACCAGAAGCCTGCAGGAACAATGCAACCTTTACCCATATCACAGTGGAAGTGGGACCATGTGACCATGGACTTTGTTGTTGGCCTACCCAGGACAAGCAAAGGACATGATTCCATTTGGGTAGTTGTTGATAGGTTGACTAAGACAGCACATTTCTTACCTGTCAAAACAACCTATTCTGCTGAAAGGTTATCAGAGTTGTATGTTCAAGAGATAGTGCGTTTGCACGGAGTTCCTATCACAATAGTTTCTGACAGAGGTCCTCAGTTTACCAGTCGTTTTTGGGAACAGTTGCACAAAGCCTTAGGCACCAAGCTGAGGTTTAGTACGGCCTTTCATCCATAGACTGATGGACAGTCGGAAAGGACCATACAAACCTTAGAAGACCTGTTGCGAGCATGTGTTCTCCAGTTCACCGGAAGTTGGGATCTACACCTAAGCTTGATAGAGTTTGCCTATAACAATAGCTATCAGCATAGTATTGATATGGCACCTTATGAAGCCTTATATGGTAGACGTTGTAGATCACCCTTGTGTTGGTTTGAGACTGGTGAGCACCAGTTGTTAGGTCCTGACCTGGTGCAGCAAACCACGGAAAAGATTAAAGTTATACAACATAAGATTAAGACTGCTCAGGATAGGCAGAAATCTTATGCCGACAAACGTCGTAGACCCTTAGAGTTCCAGGTTGGAGACAGAGTGTATCTTAAGGTCTCACCTTGGAAAGGGGTCCTTCATTTTGGAAGGAAGGGGGAGTTAGCTCCTAGATATATGGGGCCTTATCCAATCATTGAACGGATTGGAAAGGTAGCATATAAACTAGAGCTTCCCCCAGAATTACAGAGGTTACATCCTGTGTTTCACATTTCTATGTTGAAGAAATGTCACCCAGACACTGAGTCAGTTCTACAACCTATGGAAGTAGAATTGAATGATGACATATCCTATGAGGAGGGACCAGTGTCAATCCTTGATAAACGAATTAAAAAGTTAAAGAAGAAAGATATAAGTCTTGTGAAAGTCCTCTGGAACCATCGTGGTGTTGAAGAAGCCACTTGGGAGTTAGAGGATGAGATGAGAAGGAAGTATCCTGCCCTTTTCTCTTAGTATGTTTTATCGATTTCGGGGACGAAATCCTTGTAAGGGGTGGATAATTTGTAACATCCCTGACCTGGGTTATGAGTTAACCCTAGGTGTTTTGCCTAAATATGTGATTAAATCTTTGTGATTAACTCTGAGCATGTAATTAAGTTTCTCAGAAACGTATATTTCAGTATTTGCTCCTTTCTATTTAAAGTTGTAGCATTGTTTTGATATACAGGGACCTATGTGAAATTTACCCAGTTGAAAGGGTTAGCTTGCAATTTGCACATGATGAGATGTTCCTCTGATATTGAGACATCATGAGAATCTCTTTGGCAAAGTTTGAGGGATTTCCCAAGCTAGAGCACCAAGGTGCAGCTGTGGAAGCAATCCCAGGGCTTGAAACCCTAATTTGGGGTAAAATGCAATTTACCTAAATAAAGGGATGCAATTTGTAAAGAATTTCATCTAAAGTATCTTTTTAGACTCTTGCCATCATTTAGAGAAGAAATGATGAGGAATTCACCTCAATTGAATTATCAAGTTATGAGATATACCTTGTGATTGAATAATCAGGGTATATGTGCAATATCCCTTTAAGTATGAACTTTATTATTAGATTGTTCTTCCTTGCCTTCTTTTCCTAAGACCTTAAGAGAAGGTTTGTACTTAGAATAAAGAGGAAGGGACGATCAAGTAAAGAAGGAGGGACCTAGTTGGAATTATGGACAACTTATGAACTAATGTTGAAAATCCTACCCCATGTATATAAGCTCTCCTTCCCTTAGTTGCAAGGGAACTTACCCTTCGTTCCCTTACTGTTTCATTTCACCAAAGACGACCAAGGACTGCCTTGGAGCTAAGGAGGACGACCAAGGGGTGCAAGGTAGGTTTAAACCCCTCTTCTTGCCTAATTCCATGGTTAAAACTCGAATTCAAGGTCATCTTCATGGCTAACTCTTGAAACCCTACCTTTCTAGCCGTCTCTTTTTCATCCTTCCTTGGAGTTTTCACCTTGGCCAACCTGTGGGAACTCAAGGACGCCATTAGAGCTTGGATCTTGAAAGCTTGGAGCTCAAGAAGCAAGCTTTAGGCGGGTTTTATAACTCTAAACCCATGCTTTACTATGTGCATCTTTATATGCGTTTTAATGATAGCTCTTAGTATTTCCCTACTTTTCCCTGCTATTTTGCAAGAAAACCCGTGGGATATCTGTACTGTTCTTGAGCTAGAAGATGAAGGCGTGATTTCCAAGAAAAACCCACCACTTTTCTTTTCCTTAAACGGTCCTAACAGTTTGCTCTCTCGGACTCAAGACCGCGAGGTGAGCAAACGGTCTCGAGACCGCGACAGGGCAAACGGTCTCAAGACCGTTTGGCCCCATTGAACGAGCGTGGACCGTATAAGAAATCTGTTCCTAATTATATAGGCTAATTACCCTCAAAATTTGGGAGACTAACTCAAAAAGAATCGGGCGATATGACCTTTTTAAGTCACAACTTTAAATGAATTAATTGCTGATTTTCAAACGGTCTGAAATTGCCTTTTTGGGCAAACGGTCTCAAGACCGTGTAAGGTCATTGAATAAGCTTTGACCGTATGAGATTACTGTTCAAAATTATGTTAATTAACAACTCACCAAGTTTTATGGTCTAATTCCAAACGGGCTAAGAGTTGAAGGGTGAATACTAGGGCTAACCCTAGATAAAATCAGTACTGAAATTATGGTGACCTAATTAGGGTTTTTAGGGTTGATTGACCTAAACGGTCTCAAGACCGTTTGGGGGTCACCAAACGGTCTCAAGACCGCGAGGGCAATCAACCAAGACCGTTTGGAGGTCTGGGGTCAAGGATAGTTGACCAATTAAAGGTACAATTACACCAAATTACATTGCAATTAAATATTGACATGATCATCAACTCAGTGGGTCAGACCTTGATGAATTTGCACTAGAATCCAAAAATTGGATGGGCAAACGGTCTCAAGACCGTTTGGAACTCATCCAAACGGTCTCAAGACCGAGAGGACAATCACCCAAGACCGTTTCAAGGTCTAGGGTTGAGTAATTTGATCAATTGAGGACCCAATCAACTTTGTTTGACATTATTGGTTGCACCTTTGAGCCTTGTTGAAGGACCAAGCGGCTGAGACCATGAGAGCCTCGCGGTCTCAAGACCGTGAGAGGGCTCGCGGTCTCAAGACCGTGAGAGGGCTCACGGTCTCAAGACCGTGAGAGGGCTCGCGGTCTCAAGACCGTGAGGGGGCTCACGGTCTCAAGACCGAGAGGAGGCTCGCGGTCTCAAGACCGCGAAGGGCCTCGCGGACCTGAGGTCAAACTAGCTAAACGGTCTTCATGACCTCGCTGTCTTAACCTCAATTGAATGCATGATGGCTCGCGGTCTTGAAGCCTAAGGGGGCTCGCGGTCTTGGAGTTAGAAGGAGGCTCGCGGTCTTGGAAAGTCAAAGTGGGCAAACGGTCAACACTTTCAATCGGTCTCAATTCAAATGATGATTAATGATTGAAATCAATCAATGTGATTCAAGGTTGACTTCATTAAATCAAATGATGATATAAATGGTTCAATGTTGCCCTAATCAAACCCTAATGACAACCTAAGATATTAAGGGGTTATTTGACTAAGGTTTTGACCATAATGATGATCAATGGGGTGAATTACCAATATACCCCTGAAAGGTCAATTGAGTTATACCTTGCTCAATTCAAACCCTAATTACATGAGAATGATGTTTTTAGTCATAATGACTCTATCTAACCTGATCTAGTCTAATGTTATCATCAACCATTAGTATGATGAAAGAGAAAGTACTTCTAGAGAGAGAAAGTTCCCTAGAGAGAGAAAGCAACTCTAATCACATAATGGTGATGCTTTTGGCTATGTTAGCCTATGATGACTCAATCCAACCTATTTTAGAGTGATGTTGATATCACCTAACATTATGATGAGAGAGAAAGTACTTCTAGAGAGAGAAAGTACCCTTTTTAAGTGGAAACTCAAGTAAAGCATCTCCAATGCACATAAGTGAGCATAATTAGGGTATGGTCCACCTGTGTAAGGTCATAGAAACCCTAATTATGATAAACGATGAACCTTTAACTAATCCAAGAGCATCAATGAAGATGTTACTCATACATGATGATGTTATGAGTTTAATTCACCTTAATGTGAATAGTAAACCCTAATTCAAGGGTAATGGCATGCTTTTGAGTATTAAACTCTATTTGATATGAATTAGAGATTTAACTCTTATGACAAGAGTAGGAAGTACATTCCTTATTGTTGCATTACCTTTATTAGATGTATTAACCATGCAGGTTCTGATATGAAGGTAATCATATCCAGGTATGGATGTTGATGTTATATTCATTAAAGGCATGTTGTTAGCCTTATGAATAAGTAAAGTAATCGGATGCCTTGCCAGTGGCATCCTATGCTGATAATGGGCTATGAGAGCCATGAATACCATCAAGGTCATGCCTTAGAGATGACTTGTGATGAGGATAATGAGAAATGAAGATTGATATAAGTTAGGCCTGTTACATTTAGTATTCTTCTTTTATAGCTGCTATGCTACTGTTATTATTTGAAGAACAATGTATGCTGTTAAAGAATACTGAATGTACCTAACTAATCAAGTATAATGTAGAGCCCTGATCATAGATCCATCATTGTCAGAAATTAAGTGATGGTGAAACAGGTTTTCCTCAGGGAACTCCTGGAGCACATACTTTTGAGTATGTGGGGTACATGGATGTGTAGAACCTTACATCCTAGTGTAGGAACGTGATGTAGATGTGGAATCCATCCATCCTTCACTATAGTTCCATACCGTATCAGTGGTAGGTAAACATGAAACCTCCTGATGACGAAGAAAGCACAGATATCTGTATCAGTGGTAGGTAAATATGAAACCTCCTGATGACGAAGAGAGTACAGAACGCCACTGTGACTCTAGAATAGAGAAGGACCAGTTTACCCTGGTGAGCTATAGTAGTAGAGACACGAGATGTCCTACAAGTGATCCTCTTACTGACTGAGGAAGGTGAAGGTCATGAGAATCCGGCTCTCTTAATGACCTATGTATGATACTGATGCGGCTTCTCAGCGATCAGTTGGAGTATGAGTGGTAAGCCTCATCTCCACAGGGCATAATGTTGTTTGTAAAACATAATCAACCATGTAGTATAACTTGTTAGAGATGACTCCAAGTTAGTTGATTGATGTTACATTGCAATAATGTTGATATTCTCCATATCTCCTAAACGGTTGAGATCTTGTTATACCTGCAACTGTTATAGAATGCTTTGAAGGCTTTACTGTTTAAGATATTCTTTGATGTTATAATAAAGCTTCTGGAGAAGAGTTTTAACTCTCGCTGGGACAATTATGTATAATTGTCTCACCCCGTAGGCTTCAACTTTTTAGGTGGACGTCGGAGACGAAGGAACCAACCTACAGGTGACCAGTCTCAGCAGCAGCAGCACCAGGGGCAGCAGTAATCTCAGGTGGAGATTTGTCCTGCCATGTGGTGTAGTTAGAGTCAGTCCTATGTGTCCTCTGTACTCTCAGGTCTTGGAGTCTTTTTTATAGTGATCTTGAGATTTTGTATCTTGATGTATATAATTACTCAAGAAGTAATTATCCTGAGATGTAAATAGTTTATCTCTCTTTATGAAAGAAGCTTTTATGGATTCAAGCTCTTATCTCGAAAAGTTTTAATTTCCCGTGATTTTTGTCTTCCGCTGATTACCGATTCGCTTCCGCTACGTTTTAATCGTGTTTATGTCATGTTTTGGAGATCAGAGCCCACAGAACACTTTGGTAGTGGTCATGTTGTACATATGGAAGCACCAACTCTTTGGTAGTGTGCTTGGACTCAACTCTTTGGTAGTGGTCACATTGTACATATGATCCAACTCTTTGGTAGTGATCATAAAGGTCTTAATGCATTCAACTCTCAGGTAGTAAATGCATGGATGATATAATGGAAATTATGCTTAAAATATGTGTTCTCTTTTATTAATGAACATCTTTGTACAAGTATACACTTTTCTTATATTCTTCTGTTACTGCCAAGTATTAGTTTTATCTTATTGCCAAGATATGATGAGAGGTATATAAAAGACACGTAGGCATACTCAGTACAATATTCTTGAATATTGTGCTGACGTGTACCGCATGTAATCTTTTGTTCAGGTTGTGGTTATGTTTTTGAAGATCCAGGATAGTAGAGTTGTGTGGCGATCTGATGTACAGGTGGACCTGTTATCTTAAGATCTTGTAGTTTAGATGTAGTACATGTATATGCATAAGTTTACCTTTCAATGTGTAATATCAAATGTTGTAACAATTCATGTTGTAATTATATGTTGAATGGTGAACATGTGTTGTATGGTTTTATTATTGTTCATGTGCATGTGCTACCGTTTGTTTCCTTTTGACTTCCTCTGATTTTCTTCTTCTTAGCCTTGTGTGGGGTGCTTAAGTTGGAATTCTTGCTGAGGTGAGGGTTTCAATTTGGATGTCTCACATTAGATTAAGTTTTAAAAAATTTGGGGACATCACAGGTGGTATCAGAGCATGAACAATAGCAAAGCCTGCCATTTGCTCATTATGAAACTCAAAACTAAAGAACCTTGAACTTAATAATCTGTTAGGGTTAGATTAGTCGTCTTTTAGAGACTAGATCCGACCTAGCCTCTAGGTTAGCACCTAGATATTTGAGAACTAGGTCTAGACTGGTGCTTGTTGTGTATCAAGTCCTTAGATGTCGTTCTTTCCTTATAGTGCAGCGGTATGGGACGTTGCACTACTTAAAAATGGCGTGCATCAAGGGAAGAGAAACCCTAGACATATTGCGCACGTTGTCTAGAGTAGTTACACTAGTCTACCCCTTGTTCTCACCCTTTTCACTAGTTTTCATGACATTGTACTCTCTACTATGTGTGGGAAACTCATTTTCAGGATTTGGTTTTTGATTCCAAACGGATCGAACCTCGATAGTTTTCTCCGACTCTTGTTTTATCGGAGAAAAACTATATAATATTTTATTATATATGTACTACAAAAATGTGTCCCGACACATGTACGAGTAGGAGGTGGTCATGTAACCTACGTGAAATTGAATGACATCAATCTAGAAGAGAGCGTAGTCCTAGATTAGATGTCTAGAGCCTTTTTGATATATATGATAGATGAACATATGAAATAAGTTTTGATGATTTGATGTGAGTCTTATATAGATGATATAAGATAGTTTATGATGATCTATATTTGTCTTTGAGGACTTAAGTTCAATTTGGAGGATGCAAGATAAATTTTTATGTTGCAAGTAAATAGGCTTTTATGAGATAGGATATGCTAAGTTAAGACAATGATGTGAATCAGCAAGAGCCTCAGTCTCTTTTACGAAGGAGGACCTCTAGTGTTAGGACCAATTTTGGGGTGAACTCCAGAGAGAGTGAGACCCAATGGGAGAAGGTCAGAGAACCTAAACTCCAAGCAATGAGAATTATGAGATATATGATATGATATGTCCTAAACTAGACTACTCCTAAGTGAATGAGTTGAGTCTCTTTGTGCATGATTCCTATAGTCTTGAACCCTAGATGTCCTTGGGAGGATCAAACCCTAGAGTCAGTGAGAGGATGGTTATATGTGCATATGTGAATAGAAATATGAGAATCTACCATCTGGGTGAGGGAGAGAGTGTTGGGTTTTAGGGGAGGCAGAGAAGGCAGTGGAAAAAAAATTCTCCCCCAAACCCGGAACAAGGAAACGCGTCAACGTCTATATAATAAGAAATGATGGTTTGTGGAATCATAACTTGTCCCGAGGCTTTCTCGGAGACAATACCTCGCGCCTTGCGCGATCTTCACCTCTGGTCTTGGACGATGTCTGTGCAGCTCCTTGTCGCACCGGGACTAACTCCTCCTCCTACCAGACTGTCAGATGACAGTTGTCCTCCTAAGCGGCAGTGTCCTCCCGCCTCTGTAGTAGTCCACATGGACCACCTGGAACTCCACACTCCTTGTCCCACAAGGAAGTGGAAGGAGTTGCACCCTCCTATTGACGTACTAGTCGCCAACACACTCTCCTGCCTCCAGTTGCAACTGCAGTTGTCCTTCCCTTGCTGCACCTCCCTTTTGCGGGAAGCACTTGCTCGGGCTCTCTCTTGGTTACCAAAACCAGAGAGAATGACAACTTTGCAGAGCAACTGGTTGCACTCAGTTGTACTTTGAGAAGCCCCCAATACCCCTATATATAGGAGGGTCATGGGAATGGGTTCTCCATCCCGGGTAATGCGGGACTAAAAGCAGGAGTAGAAGGGTTCGAGATTTTCCACAAAAGCAATCAACTCGCAACCTGAACCGATCGGTTCACAAGTGAACCGGTCGGTTGGAGACCTGAACCAGTCGGTTGGAACACCAACCGATCGGTTGGGACCCATGAGCCGATCGATTCACTTCTGAACCGGTCGGTTCGTGGTCCTGATCAGTTCCCGATTGACTTTCCTTCTTTTGTTTCTAATTGGTTTCGAATACCAATCCTTGTTCCAATCAAATTGGGCAAGTGAAACGCAAGGAAATTCTCACCGACCTGACTTTCCCAACTTGCTCGGTTGCACCAGTTGAACCGATCATTTAAACACTTGAACCGATCGTTTCACTCTGACCATGAGCCGATCGACTCAACACTTGAGCCGACCAGTTCAGCAACCTCAGCCGACCAGTTCAACACTTGAACCGATCGGTTGGCAGTACAGGTCGTGTAGAATCAGTCAAATGCGATTTCAATCAATCTGATACTCCAATCAATGCGTCCAACACCTTGAACATTATGATATTGAGCTATCAATTGATTGAGTGCTTAATCGAACTATTAAACTCCTTTAGTAATCAATCTAAACATTGTTTGTGGACAAAACTCCTCTTCCAGGTTAAATCCTATGTGTGTGACCCTGCAGGTCCATTTCACATTGGTAGTGAAAGTCCATAACACTTATGACTTCACAAGCAAAGAGCGGTGCCTAGTCACACATCAGTGCTACCCAAGTGAAAGTAGAAAGTTGGAGAACAACTTTCAATCCTACAATCCGTGAATGGTGTTACAACGAATGTATAATTCCTTTGTCACTGATATCCCGAATGAACTCAAGGCATGGAACAGTCATCCTGTCAACATTCATTCATTTTCTTGATCTCAGAGTAGATTGAACGAGATATGTATGACATCAATATCACATATTGATTCACACATGCGTGCACACACCTATCTCAATCCTACTCATCAAGTGGCCTTGGATATCAAACTCCCTCAGGAGGGACAAATCCCATATCTATCACTCACCCCTCAAAAGCCCCATGTGTCAAATCCACCCAATCATCACCTTTATAACAACCCATGTTTCAGGACTGCATTTGATGATGTCAAAGTGTGCCCAACGACATGTGTTGAGTGTAGTGATTTCAGGTCTAAGAATCACACTCACCACCATCACTGTGAGTACTGATTGTGACTACCATGTCATGGTTCCATGTGTCAAACTCACGGTGGGTTTGTCAGGTATACTTGTTCTCTAACAAGTACCTATGTGTTTGGTTTGATATCTCTATATCATGACTAATGAGATTCTGTCATCAACCAACACCACAATCTAGTCTTGTGTGTCATTGTTGTCTATCTACCTTCCATAATGACATCCGACTAGGGAAAAAACAAGAATGTACAAACTCTTAGCATCCGTATGATCTCATCGTTCAGGTCCTCAACCTAAAAGCATACGTCATTGAGTACTGTCATTCTCTAGACATTCAATCTATTCTATCACTATATCATATGACTGAACCAGAAAGAATTGGAAGCTTTCCTTTGATGTTTATCAAATCAATCTTAATGTATCCCACCAATCATCCCATGATTGGCTCTCAAGGCATACATACCAACAGACTCCCACTTGCACTACGAGCCAATCACCATTGAATCATATTCATAGTGATCTTCAAACATGTCACACATGTTACTGTGCTCTAGTGCTAACATAGTAAATAATGGCAACACCTTGCCAAAGTCAGTATAAATTGCATGTCTCTCATCTCTTCGCTGTACGTCACATGTATGAGATGGAGTTGTCGTAATATGCAATCTAGTATTCCTTTACTAACCTTTAGCCATATTGCATGATCAAGGATTCCATACTTGTCATCAATGAGCAGAATATAAGTTCATCTCATGAACTTCCAGATCCATATAATATCCACTGCTGTTCTCTAACGCATAGATACTCGGCATTTCCTTTTAAATGGTTTTATTGGAACACTTCCAATTATTAACAAACTTTCACTTTTATACATCCTATGTATATTTTGCGATTAATTTTCTGTCCTTTTGGAAGTTCACATCAATGTAACTCTTTACATCGAACTCTTCCTTATCTCCATAGAACTAGTACTTCACAAGTACTTATCAAGTTCTCATGGTATTCTAGTAACTCTTACTGGAAGTAGACAGACATCCACTCGTCATGTCCCACATACGAGTTATCAGGATGAGCACATCATATTGCCATGTCCTACATACAAGATGATGTCTGCATTTTTGTTCTTTCCATGCAAGATAATGGGATGATTACATACATGATCGATCCATATCTATTCTTAGTGTTACCATTCTTCATAAGAATTGGACACTTGGCCTTGGGATACTAACTCCATGTAGCATGGACAAGTTTTCTCCCACTGAATCTGTGCATACTGAACACTTCAGTACAGATTGCCAATGTATGCTTTCTCTTTTCAGGTCAAGAGGTTTTTTGAGAACTATCTCTATAGATCTCTATTCCTATCACATAGGAAACTTCTCTATCTTCCTTAAAGATAATTTCCACTTTTGGATTTCCATTCTAGAACAATTCCATTTCACATCAACATGTGGAATGTGAACACGCTCCCACTAAATCACAAATCCCTTCTTTATCTTTGACATATCAGTCAAACCTTTTGACTATATTATCAAAGTAAAGATCCAATTCTGAGTTGCTTGTACTCAATCAATCACATTGATTAGTCCATTGTAACTTATAGACTTCATTTGCATTAGTGGATTCATAAACCTTATAGGTTGTGTCACATACACATCCTTGTTTTATTCCTCATAGGAATGCGGTTTTAGTATCCATGTGCCAAATGTCTTAGTCATTAAGTTGCAATCAACAAGCATCATCCTTCTCAAAATGTTATCCTTGTGTCTTAACACCTAAGACTCATTTACACTTATGGATTTCATCCAATGAGTGCTACCATCAAGGTCATACCTTATGGTTGACATGGATGTCATTTAGGATGTAATGGTCATAAACCATAATTCAGAATTTGATTCCTCATATTCATCTAGATAGTTGACTCATCACATGAACAACTTATCACATAGATAATTGAGGTGTATCTGTTAAAGATATAAGAACTCACAACTCCTTGTGATTCTCAATGTCCTTTATTAGTGTGGGGTATTCATTTATTAAGAAGAATTCTGTTATTTGATAATCATTCTCTAACTCCTTAGAGTATGATTCCTTCTTGATTTAGACATCACCATGTATTAATCATGAGTTCATTATGATACACTATCATAACTACTCATAAGGATCTCAAACGTTTGGTCTAAGTATCTTATTCATTGATCTCATCAAGAATTAACACTTTACCAAATTTGCACTTCATCTATGATAATCTTGAACACTTCAAGATATTCATATTGGTATTTCTCTAAACACCATTTGAAGTATTAGCATTTGTCCCAATAAGTATGTAAATACATCACATGTATTATACCTAATAGGATAATCATTCTCCCACTACCATTAGTGAAGATTGATTAATCATGTCCAAGATATTCATGTCTCTTACTGGTTCTCTAACCAAAAGAGTGTAGATTTATCCATCACATGGAAACTAGAAATGAATGTCTCATGATTGATGCTAATTTGATTGTTTGAGTTATAAATAACTTTAGGTATCATTTTATCTTATGCATACCATGTATCACAAGATAAACAAGGCATTGCCACAAAGATCATATCTTTAAGATTGAAACATCAACTTTATTAATTTCCATCATTGTCATACAATATGAAAAATAAAGTGTTTCTATCTATTGGGAATATATGAAATAGCAGTTCTCAACTCTATTTCGTGCCCTTTAGGCTGAAATAAATTGAAAGATACTCCTATCTATGGCAACAACACTTGCTCCAATGATGGGTACTTCTTTCTTGGTCCTTTCACAAAGGCCATCACTTCTTTGCGGATCTTGCATATCATATATGACATATCCATATCTTGGTATCATATACCTCAGATAAAGAAACGGTTCATTTCCTGATACCTTAGGTGGAGATCTCCATCCCCTCCTTCATCTTCTTTTTTTCTTCCAGATATAGAGGGCAATCCCTCATACACCCTTTCCCCATGTGCCTTGAGGCTGAAGATGGCTTGGATTGCTGGCTAGCATCAGAACACTTCTTTTCTTTGCCCTTATCCTTGCCCTTAAGAATTACCTTTCTCTTTGATCACATCAAAGATTATGGTTTGTCTTTCTTCATCTTTGCATTTACTATCCTCAACATGTCCAACAACTCTGTCATCGCTTGTCAAAGTTGTTCATGTTGTAGCTTATCATGAATTGTATGATCCTCACAACATTTGCAGTATCATACCAATAGCCAACTCTTGGCTCAGAGAGAATCCTTCTTAGTCAGATTTTCCACATACCCAATCACATTGAATGTGTGAATACCTTACTGGATCTCCTTCTGTCATGACATACTAGGACAATGTCTTGGAGACATCATATGTCTCATGTTGTCTCTACAACTCATAGTTCAGAGAACACAACATCAAGATTTCCTCATCAATGTCTTCCTCGGTATGCTTCCATAAGCATACTTTCAGCCATTGATGTGGTGGGATCGAGTTTATCTGGTCCTGGTATAACTAGGACTTGGAGCTTTCACTCTTTGAGAACACTTCTCATCATCCTAACCAGTCGTGGAATTATTCCCATCTAATTTGTTGGTCTCGATTGCAAATAAAGTGATTTGTTGATTAACCATTTATATTAACAAAAGGAAATATATGCAATTTTAGTCCAAAACTCTTTTGACTTGTTTGATTGATTTGAAAAGTTGATGATAAAATTAGGCCTTTAATTAATTATCAATCCCACTATTTTACTTCGAATTGATAGCCCTCACCATAAATTTGGAAGATTGCAGTGTACAACCTTCTAGTGGGCAAGATCCTGAAATCCTCTAAGTCATGAGTCAGCTAGGGCTGATCGCCCACAACTTAGATCTCTTAGGTAGGCAACTCTTGCCAATTGCATCATATGCAACTCTTGATAAGATGTCATATACAAATCTTTGCAATGATCATCTCCATGCCTCAAGGTACTAGATCCCATCTAGATCACCTTGTTAAGTCCGGCCCAAAGCAAACACGATGAATATGCACCCTGCTAGGGCAGGCCCACACATTCATCCTTTACGCTTCCACGAGATAGACGGTGCACCACGCTAGGGCGTACCCACACTTGGTCGATCAAGCTTTTCACGTGTGTCGCATTTGGAAGGCATCTAAAACTTAATATTTTAATGAGGGATTTGGTTTTTATATACATATACATATCCAATCACCACAATACATAGTATGTATCATATACATGCTATATCCCACAGAAAACATGCACAAACGATAAAAGTGATGATTATGGCCATCCTAGTATGATTCCTCGAGCCAAGAGGAATCACAATCATCTAGGTCAACATCACATGCAACCTGTACAAGATGAACATCTGTGCCTTGCCATCTGAGTTGATCAACTCATCACATGAATGATCTGTACTCTCCAGCCGGTCGTCTGTGTGCCACCAGCCAATCGGTTGGCTCCTCCAACCGATCGGTTCGCCTGGATGTCGTGCATCTCATCATGTCCGCCACCCGGTCGTCTCGCTCCTCGATCGGTCATCAACCGATCAGTTCACTCCTTGAACTGAATGTCTGGAACGTCAACCGATCGGTTCACGCCTTGAACCGATCGTCTCAGCTGTCGTCTTGATGTCCACCGTTCTTTGACATAACAAGAAATAAAAATCTATCCTATTTTTACATTGCTTAAAAGGGAAACCCCGAGTTACATTCGGGGGGAGCAAAGGTAGGAAAGAATCTCGAATTATTTCGAGTTACATCAGGAAGGAGATAGGGAAGATCGGTGTGCAGACTGAGATGCAAGCAACCACAAACAACCATACACAGATAGGGTTTATTGGCCATAACCATGCTATACATCCACCACAAAACTCGTTTAAGGGCGACGCGTATCGAGTGCATTAATAATACATATCATATATGTAATTTGGGATTTGTGGATTTAGGATTGGACATGCATAAAGCCAATTTTATTCGCATCGTATGCAATACTTGAGTTGTGAGGAATCTATGGTTAAAATTTGATGACAATTGGAGTTTCCTAGAGACCAGATAATTAAGTTTGATTTAGTGAAATAATGTGAAATATTGAACCAAGTCCCAAGTCTTTAGCCTAAAGTTTAGAGGCTCGTGTGTCACACTCCCACACATTTAATCGAGTCTGGTGGCCACAGGTCTGAGACGTGGAGTCCCAGTAGCCCTTGATGGGGTCAGATCCAACGGTCAGAACCTTGTCACCAAGATCAGTTAGACAAGAGTTCGTGGGTGACTGGAAGGACAACTTTGATCGTCAGTTTTATGGTTGATCGTGGGGAGGAACACGATGTGGAGTGGGGAAACAACTCCCTCTCACCTATAGAAATTGATCAAGCCTTCTTTTGGGACATTTTGTGAAGAGAGGAGAGAACTCGTCTTCCCCCTTGAAGCTGCTTCTCCACCATACCACACATAGACCAAGGGTCGAGTAACAGAAGGAGCCAAGGTAGCAGGTAGTTCAGAGGAGAAGGAAGAAGGGGAAAACAAAGCTCGGCGTTGGGGGAGTTCAACCACGGTCTCATTATAGACTTCTGTAATGTTCCCATAGCTGACGAGCTCCTCACAACCGGAGTTGATAGTGGAGTTCAAGGGGGAGTTTCCCTCAACAACCATCCAAACTGAAGCATGCTACCAGCTCCGAATAGCTTCCCACATCCCATAGGCACCTTCGTCTGGAGCTGATGGATCAACGAACCTCGTTTCCCATTACCTAGCCGCCACGGCAGTGGGCGCAAAGGAGGTTCAGCGCTTTTAGGTTCCAATGGCCATCGAGGCTAGTGGAGGAACTGAAGATCTGATAAAGGACACTCCAGAGGTGGAGGAAGGATGGATTTGCCACTGGGAGTATCTATGCGCCATTAGTTCTTCACCGGATCAGATATGTGCGGTGGCGTCGCTGCAAAACAGAGGCGTGGTTCCTGGATCTGTCGAGCAGAGAAAGAAAGCAGAAAGGAGGAGAGAAAACCAGATCCACAACCCTGAACCAGGTTTAAACCAAGTGAACCGGCCGACCCAGCACAAGCCAGGAGAAAGCGTCGCGCCCCTGAGTCGCCACGTGGCGGCTGGCAATTGGCCCAAAAAGGTATAATTTCCAGAAATACTCAGATCTTGCATAATTCGTATCAAATAGCCCGGTTATCAGAAAAATACAACTAAGGTACCGAAATTCTCAGAAAAATGAGTAGAACATAGTAGAATAATAATATCAGGCTTTTTATGCTTAAAACTCTATGATATCATGTAATATGTGTAATACTTTTTAATGGATAATAAATATCAAATGATGTTCTAAAATTATGGGAAAATGCCAGTAAGTCTATAATCATGTTTATAATGCATATTATGTCAAATATGGTCATGTTGATGCACAAAAGTATGTAATTTTCTTTATATGGATATTTAGGGCTAATAATCCTAAATAAAATGTAGTAAATACATACATGCTCAATAAATGATGGAATTCACAAAGTAAGCTCATAACTGTATATTGAACCTCAGTTTTAATTATGAGATCATGATGATTCACAAAATACATGTTATCTGAAGATAAACCTTGATACATTGGTTGTAACCCTAATTTGATATAAAGTAGGGTTAATATGTGCACAAAAAGGATATGGAACCTAATGTTTAGATTATGTATCCTAATATGGAACATAACATCAGTAACATAAATCCCACATAAGGATGAAGATAAGACAAGTAATAATATATATATCATAATGAGATAAGCAAACCCTAATATGAACACGACTAGGGTAAGATGAGATGTAAGATGATGAGAATTTGATGATAGTATGTGGTCTTGTCTTAATCCAGGTTTAGCAAAGATATAGATGGCATGGATATATGTGATTAGGATACCTCTTTGGAAGGTACACCATTACCTCTTACTTGGCTTATTATATATTATGCTTGTGTTATATGGTAGTAAAGACTTGGCATATGGTATTGATTGAAATGATTGTCTTGTATGATATGTTGCTTGAATTTTCATATGTATTTCTATGAACACATCAAACATAATATATATGTTCCATTATATGAAAGCACCAACTCTTTGGCAGTGTGCTTGGAAGTGACCGAACTCTTTGGTAGTGGTCATGTTGTACATATGGAAGCACCAACTCTTTGGTAGTGTGCTTGGACCCAACTCTTTGGTAGTGGTCACATTGTACATATGATCCAACTCTTTGGTAGTGATCATAAAGGTCTTAATGCATTCAACTCTCAGGTAGTAAATGCATGGATGATATAATGGAAATTATGCTTAAAATATGTGTTCTCTTTTATTAATGAACATCTTTGTGCAAGTATGCGCTTTTCTTATATGCTTCTGTTACTGCCAAGTATTAGTTTTATCTTATTGCCAAGATATGATGAGAGGTATATAAAAGACACGTAGGCGTACTCAGTACAATATTCTTGAATATTGTGCTAACGTGTACCACATTTAATCTTTTGTTCAGATTGTGGTTATGCTTTTGAAGATCCAGGATAGTAGAGTTGTGTGGCGACCTGATGTAGAGGTGGTCCTGTTGTATTAAGATCATGTAGTTTAGATGTAGTACATGTATATATATAAGTTTACCTTTCAATGTGTAATATCAAATATTGTAACAATTCATGTTGTAATTATATGTTGAATGGTGAACATGTGTTGTATGGTTTTATTATTGTTCATGTGCATGTGCTACCGTTTGTTTCCTTTTGACTTCCTCTGATTTTCTTCTTCTTAGCCTTGTGTGGGGTGTTCAAATTGGAATTCTTGCTGAGGTGAGGGTTTCTATTTGGATGTCTCACATTAGATTAAGTTTTAGAAAATCTGGGGACATCACAGCTAGTGCCGATACGTCCAAGGGAGATAAAATGTGAAGAGAAAATTGGGAAAGAGGGTGATTTTTGACCTAAAAAGTAGTGGGAAAGAAAGAGGGGAAGGATGATAAAAGACAAGGGTAGATAAGAATCGAGAAAGGGGCTCGATGTGGTCCTAACAAGGAAAACCAAAGGCCTACAAAGCCTACATTTGACCTAATAGGAGGAAGAAGATGATTCCTCATCCCTCGAATCGATGCCTGAATATGTGGTCGAGAGTCCCAAGGTCCCAAACCTGATACTCGTGGGTTATTATCTCATGATTGGTTGACTAAAGATGGAGTCGAATACCAAAATGCAAGGAAGAGGGGAAATAGGCCACATGCCCAACCTTTTGGGCCCATATACGGTTAAACTGAATTAAAAGGGCTAAAAGCAATGTTAAAATAAGGACATTTCAAAAGCGTATATCTCTCTCATCTTAGCTCAAAATTGAACAAAATTTGGTGCATTAGAAATGTGAGAGTGCGGTATATTACACAAGCATAAGGTTGAGGTAGAGAGATACCGAAAAATGATATCAAAATAAGGATGAAGTGGGTAATGTATAATATAGTTTAAAGCTAAGTTTCATTTTGAGTTGTGTAATAATTAGTCATGCGTACATTGAAAAAAGAATCAAAGTATGTCCAACCATGAAATTGATGACAAGAGTGAAAAATTAGTTCAAGGTTGCAATATATAGTACATACATGAGGAGCGATAAAGGTCCATAACATCACATCCTCTCCTCCTTAAAACAAATTCCGCCCCTAAAATAAATGCAATCCTTGAATCAAGTTTGGGATTGAAACTCAATATTGTAATAGTCTTGGTATTCTACTAAGGGTGTCATCATCATCATTTAAAAATCTAGCAATCAAGCATTAAGGTTAAAGCATAGCCACAATGATCATCCAATTGGAGATATCATCCTAAATTTGGAGAGATTGTCCTATATATAATAAATTTGGGTAGAGCACATTTTTAGTCAAATGAATAGAACTTTCAAGAGTAAGTCATGAATCTTATTTCCAATGTTTATGGTTATGTACTCTTCATTTCCCTATGTGCAGTTATACATCCATGATCCATATTTGTATTTCATTAGATCAGGAAAAAAATCATAATTCAATATTGTGATTCCATGTTTAAGACAATGGAAGGTCCCACCCTAGTCCACATGATAGCTAAACCCTAATTCACGAACCTAGTGAATTGACATAATCACCATTTCTAAAAAAAATCAAGATTTGGGTACATGAAAGTCATCAATCATATATCAAGGGTGGTCTCAGGATCGAATTAGAGTGATTATAGGAGTAAAAAAGATTTCAAGAATAATGGTCATGAGACTAGATCTCATAAATCGAGTATTGTGAGTCAAATTTTGGACATCAAGAGGCTATGTCCAAAAATTTTGAAGCTAGGATATAGGTTTCTACTAGATGATAGGGGTGATCATTCATCTATAATATCAACTGAAAAACATTTTATGATTCCATCATCATAGTATTCAAGGAAAATGAATGATCTAGACCTAGTTCCTTCTACCAACCTTAACTATCATAGATTATAATCATCATCATGGTCAGGTTTATCATCAAATTGAGATTCAAGTTTGAGTTTCAAAATCATCATAAGGTCTGACCTATCAAATAATTTGGTCAAGAAATCAAAATATTGTGGAAGGGGTTACCTTTCCATGACTCTGAATGACCGACAAGGTGAATATTTAGGGGCAATCATATTAGGGATGTGAGATATGTTAGGGGACACAATATCAATTATCAAATCAATAATGAAACTTTGATCACAAGAAAATACATTAATATCAATTATCAAATCATATTTCACGATGTCATGAGGTCAAAGCTCAATTTAATCACATAGTAACCATGATTCAAAATTTTGAAAACTTGGGGTCATGATATTATTCACTTCCTTTCATAGATCAAAGAAAGGGAATATACCTAGAATTTGGGAGTCAAAATAAGGCATTCCAAAGGTTAGAGCATCACAGGATGTAGTCAATACTTACATGTTTCATATAATTCAAAGTTGAGCCTCATAAAAGGCATAACAATCAATATGTGATTGGTTTCATGTAACAAGTGTTCCCATCATGATCTAGAGGTTCAGATAGACATTCGTACCAAATTACGGTAAGGTTACACATCAATAGGGAGAGATTTTCTTACTTATGTTTGTGGTTTGATCAAAATAGGGATAACACATGTTTAATCAATAGGGTCTTCATAAACCATGAGGTATTAAGCATGATTTCCACCTTATTTCACCACATCAAGGACTTTTGATTTACCTCAAACATAGGAAGCATATATGTCAGATTTAGTAGAATTAAATTTACATGATTTGATGTTTTACACCTTAATACATTACTTTCAAGAGTACTTTCACTAAGAAAAATACAGTTTTCCATTTAAAATCATTTCATGGCATTACCATCTTAATTAACCTTTATGAATTCCATTGAATTTTGGTTTTTCCATGCATAAGCTACCCATAATTGAGAAATCATGTGATTAATAGTCATGATAGATGAATCACATGTGGATATGATAAGGATAACTAATTATCATCTATTTGCATGGATAGGTAATCCTTAAAGAAGAGGTTAGATGGTAGAAAACTCTCTGGGATTTAAGAGATGAAACCTAATCCAATCTTGATTTCACTTTGGATAGATAGGTGTGTAAAGGAACCTCAACCACTATAGTCAGGTGGATAGTGGGTGATTATTAGCCAGAACCTCCATGTTTAACACCATACCTATCGCCTTAGTTTCACCATTATGGATGTTAGTTCTTCCTACGTTCATATGATGTGTTATGCCTTCAAAATAGATATAAGCCTATTTGTATGACTCTGATACTATTTGTCACAAACCATTTATTACCCTAAGAACCCACTCCTGATGGGTACATAGACAATGACATATGAACTTGGGTGTCCACCCCTAGAATGGTGGAAATTTCACATAAGCAACATGTATGTAAAAATAAGGACAATAAGAGAAAACAAGATACTTTGTGGAGATAGAGTCATGTACCCATTTTCATTTCATGGATATGTAATAGGTGTTTTATTTCTTAGAGTAGTTATAACAGATCTTCATTTTTCATCTAAAACTTTGATAAACAATATATATTTATGTTAAAGCATTAAGTACACTGTGAAAAGACATGTAAGAACAATTTAAGAGTATAATAAAATTTTCTTGGCTAGAATCATTATAATAATATATAAGAAAGAACAAGGCAAGAAAACCTTTAATGACATTATTTTATACAAAGCATACTTTAGGATTCATTTTACAATATATCGACATTAAAACTTTGACCAACTTCTAAAGGAAGGGTTTGTGAGGGGTGTGTGAGCCTCAAAGCCTAAATGTCACCCTATTTCAGTGTGAGGGACCTGAAGACCAAAGTCAGTGAGCTAACCCTACTTCAATATGCCTTGTGCCCTTTTCCTGAGAATTTAGGTTGGTACACAAGGATATATAATAGATTTCTAGATTATATTCAAGGTTTGTCGACATTATATGATCAATAATGAAAATAGTATTCATTGGAAAAATAGCTCAAACAAATGACTAAGTAGCCAAACATTCATAAGATAATTCATAAAAACAAGCCAATATCATAATAGGGTCAAGAGATTAAGCGTACCTTGTCAGTAGCGAACAAGTTATGGTTCTTCACTAAGTTTCCTAGAGAAGGCCCAACCAAAGGTGGACCTAATACACAAACAAAGATAACATGGAGTCTTAGATCCATAAATATTGATTTAGGTAATCATAAAATGCTTTGTGTGGATGTTTTCTTGGGCCCAAGTTTCCATTAGTTAAATCTTAGTTCCAAACTTCGAAATATGCATGTATTTTTGAACAAGTCCAAGCATCAACACCAAGCCCTAGGTCTTGGTTAACCATACACATTAAGAGTTATACAAAATGAAGATAATATATGATTTATAAATTGAGGAAGCATGAGTGTTGGAATATCATCAAGGTTTAACATACAAGATCATAACTAGTCATATTAGGTCAATTTCATGCAATTGTCACGTTCCCAAGTCATAAGATCATAAATGAGCATTAAGTATACTGAGTTAGGATACATATCTATATTATGATAAATCTATTGATTTTAAGTGTTAAGATAAGGTGTGTAGAATTAGATCATGATTTTTAGAAGATTAGAGTCCACAATTAATATGTGAATTTAGATCGTGTTAGTTGTCACATATATGTCATAGTTAACCAAAAGAGTACATGATTGCTTTCACATATCCTTATAAGGACCAACTTGAAGGTTCAGATGGAGGTTTGCACATCATGGATCATCTTTTGCATAAGGATTAAAATTCCAACCACATAAATACTTAGACATGACATTTTTAGGGCATAATAGTTTACAAAGGTGAGTCTAAAGGTCATATGAGTTAGATAATGGAGAAATGCATATGATCCTAGTATATCCTTTCTCAAAACAACATTTAAATTACTCATGAAGTTATATGATCAATAGTAGAAAAAAAGTCAAGTAGTCTATCTTGAATAAGCTACATCATGCATATAAATAAAAGACTCATCTTTTCAGTCAATATAATCATAAGAAGTACATCAAGATGATGTGAGGCATGATTCAACTATGGAGTGAAGTAAAGTTACTAATTTAGAGATGCCATCATGTTTGGGAACATAAAAGATCAAGGTAGAGAACTTAGTAGAATTAACCATATTCAAAAGCTTCAAAACAAACATTTTTGGGGAATAATGAAAAGTAGTTTTGGGTTCCAAAACTAATTCCAATTTATCTCAAATTGGAACTACCTCAAAAAGGTGACTTTGGATCATTTGATCCATATCCAATGGTAAGGGAGAGACCACATAGGAATGAAGGGGGCACTCCCTTGACCTGGGATCATGGCTAAAAGGGCCAAAATTGTTGGCCCACTGGGTGTTGACCTCAGTCCAAGCGACTGCCACCCATTGCCCACCTTTGGTCCACATACTGGAAATGTCTTCTGGCCTCATCACACCACCCCTTGACGCCCTTCACCACTTACACCCTACATGCTATCAGGATGGTTCCATAGTGGAGCAACCCACAAGAGAAGTCTTGAGAGGAGAGGATAGAAGATGGTACAGGGTATGAAGATGCCATCCGTGCTTGAAGCAGAGAACACATGGTTTCTAGGGGCTTGATAAAGGTTGAACAAGGCTGAAGGGGAAATTCCCGACCCCCTTGAGTGGCAACATTATAGGGTCAAGGGAGATGAAACACAAAAATATAATGGGGAATATGGGGTGGTTTTCAACCCTAAAAAGAAGTGGGAAAGAAAGAGGGGAAGGAGACAAAGAGAAAGAGGTAGAGAAGAATTAAGAAAGGGGATATTTATGTGGTCCTAAAAAACAACAAAAGGCTTGCAAAGCCTGCACACAGCTTGATAGGAGGAAGAAGATGGGTCCTCATCTATCAGATTGATGATAGAATATGTGGTCGAGAGATCTAAGGGGCCAAATTCGATGCTCACGGGTTAGTGTCTTGTGTTTGTTTGATGAAATATGGAGTCGGATAGCCCAAGGCAAGGAAAAAGGGAAACATGCCACAAAACCAAAACTTTGGGCCCATATAGGATTAAAATTGATTAGAAGGGACAAATGAGTGCTAAAACAAGGGAAAAAAGGGTATATCTCTCTCATCTTAGCTCAAAATTGAGCAAACTTTGGTGTCTTGTAGACATGAGAGTTACATCTACACAATAAAGAAGGTTGAGGTAGAGAGAGACACATAGATGAGATCAAAATAGTGATGAATTAGGTAATGTATAATATAGATTGAAAGCTAAGTTCTAGTTGAAGGAAGTGTCACCATAAGTCACATGTACACGAGATAAACTAAAAAAATCATAAAATATATCCCACAATGATTTTGATGATAAGAGTGAGAAATTAGTTCAAGGTTGTAGTACATAGTACATACATCAAGAGAGACAAAAATCTAGACCATCACACTATTTTCTACTCTTCAAAAATGTGCAGATAACTTATATTGACTTTGTGTCCTTAGAGATGAGATTTATTTCTATTTTGGAAAAATTCCATTCATCTTGATATGTAAGACATTATGGGGATGAAAATAAAGATATAGAAATTTAGTACTCTGGATGTTATTGACCATCCATCTTCAAAGATTCACAATATTATGCTAAGGCATGTGACACATGCCTCTCACTGACGGGATAAAATTAGATATATTTGACTCTTAGGAGTTAGACTATATGGGACCATTTCCATCTTATTTCATAAATCAATATATCCTTGTCACATTAGATTACCTTTCCAAATAGGTAGAAACTCTATATTCACCCACTTACGAATTCAAAACTATTACACACTTATTTGGATTAGTTATCTTTCCTATATTTGTAGTACCATACATAATAATAAGTGATGGAGGTTCTCATTTTTCTAAAAAATAATTTGTAGCTCTACTGTAAAGGTATGGGGCACGTCATAAAGTATCCACTTCGTACCAACCACAAACCTTAGGACAAATGAATGTCACTGACCATTAGATCAAAGAGATCCCAGAGAAGATAGTTTGAATATCTAGAAAGTATTGGTATGTGAAGATAGATTATGTGCTCTGGGAATATCAAATTGCTTACAAGACTCCTATCGAATCAACACCTTACTATCTTATCTCTTGAAAATCCTACCATCTACCTACGGAATTAGAGGGCAAGGCACATCAAACCATTAAGAACCTATTAATAAATATACATTTCATTAGTTTGCATCATTTTTATATATGATCGACCTTCCAACCTCAATCTTCTCTTCTTTAGAGGTTGACCATTCTAGGTTTTGAAGCAAGAAGTGCCCGACCTTATGAAGCTTGATAGTTTTTCAGAAATATTTTTAAGATCATGATGTTTAGATGATTGATCTCTTTGGGTCAACATACTAAGATGAAACAAGTAAGTTTGAAATGACCTATCGAACTCACATAACATCTCAAAAATAGGTTCCTTGAACTGATCTTGCTTTCGTCACATAGAGTGATCAATCTTTAGAAACAAAAGTGTCTACCTATCGAGCTATGTACTTTTTGAGCTTAATAACTTTCTAGCCTTTTAATAGTTTTACTTGACCTATCAACTCAATCTATTGACCTAACGCATTCTTAGGGGTATCTAACCTCAACTCAGATCGATAAAATTCTGCCAACCTTTATGAACATATCAATCTTTAGCTTGTTAAGATATCTAAGGACCTTGTTTTGAGCAGAGAAGACCAACTTCCTTTAGATCGAACAATATCTCTTGAACTTGCTTTTAATTGACATCATAAATTAGATTTCTAGTCATTTTTTTATTTTCCTTGTCTTTTTACAATATAAGAAATAGCATACATAAGGAAAACGATCCATATGGTTGATGGGGATAAGGAAATTGAGTGTTGGGACAAGGCCAATAGATTGGATGACTCCTTTTGTTAAGGGAATCACGAGGCAACTGTAATGCCCCTCCAAGTATATATTCGTCGATGGAAGCAAACCCTATGTTGTCCATAACATGGGTCACTTGTCTTGCAGGAACCTTACAAAACATGATATACATAGCAACAAGATAAATGAAACACCATGCATTAACTCAAAATATAGTTTCATACATTGTTCTAGAAGGGGAAAACACAAATTGTCTAAGCTAGTCTAAAGCATGAAATGATAAACTAGACTAGATAATCCATTGAGTGGTAGATGGCACCCCACTAAGATAATGTTTTCTTTGATGTCATCCATGCTTTAGGGCTTGCTTCAATTTTCCTTTGTTCCTTGATCTAGGGACATCTCATCCCATGGACATGCGATAATAGATACACACATCAGTAAGCAACACTATACATTTTATAAGAATTGAAAAAAAAGCATATATACTAAAATTGAGAGGAAATCTTGATATGCATTTAACTTAAGCATTCCTGATTAATTGAATATTATAACATGATGAATTGAGTAAGTAAAATATGTACTCTCTATGATTTGCCCACAAAAGAGCCCATAATTGGCATGAATGCCTATGATTTAGCTGAAAAGCCCATAATGACCCCTTGAGGTCCTTGATTGGCTATAAAATCCTATAATTGACATGAAAGCCCATAATGACCCATTAAGGTCCATGCTGGTGAGAGAATATAAAACTTAATAAAATTCTTATAAAATGATTCTTAATATGAAAATTAGCATTATTTTGAACATTAAATATTTAACATGATGGGATTTATCCCTCTTGAATCTAGAAGTTAAAATCCATTAACAATCAATCATAATCTCTGATCTTAATGAGAATGATAACCATAAGACATAGGATATACATATCATTAAGGAATTTATATATGAACATGATCAGAGCATTGAACTTGAAACTGGAAGAAAAATTCATAAGTCATGCATATCATATAATTCAACCAATGTACATATGTATATTGGCATGACCTGCTTACCTTTCAGCAAAGTGGATCCTATCTTGGTCTCTTTGATCTTGAGTCAAATCCTAAGTCTCTTGAAAATAACATGATTCCTATTAATTATCACTTTAATTAAGATCTTAAACCTTAAATTAGTCTTTAGGAAAACATGATCTTACTTTATCAAATTAGGGTTAGGGTTACTTATTAAGTCATTTCCTTTGGACAAACTCGATCTAATATTATTGAATTAATGACCATATTACACAAAATTAGGATTTTAGGGTTCCCTATAAAAAAATCAGATCAGATAGGTGAAACATGGTTTAAAAATCCTAAAATAATATTCCTTATCAAAAATCATTTCCAACAAGTATTTATTCATAATTTTCTGACAAAACATCAATTTACTATGAATTTCAGTAGAATTGGCCAATCATGAAAAATGAAAAAGTCACGTGGGCTAAATTATCTAAGTCAATGATAACTGGGCTCAGACCCGCTTTGACCTAGACCAATCAACATTCACTATCTAGCAAGAACACTCTTTCCAATGGATCAACAGTCAAAGTAAACAAAGCGGAGAAAACCCAAAATTGCCCTTGCACAATTGATTAGTTGACTAATATCTGGGGCTACCAAGGTCATTATATGACCTGGCTTGTTCCCCTTTGCTTTCTGCCACCACGAGTGGTCATGGATCTTTGAGGCTCAAGACCTATGGTAAATTATGGGAAGACTGGGTCTTGTTCATAGATCTAAGAATTGCAGTGAGTTCCCCATCACCTGGTGCAAACATAGAGCTATCTGGGGGGCTCTAGCATGCACTGGAGTTCTAATTCCATCATTGTATCCATGGTGGGTACCCTCTGGGAGGAACAAAGTGGGGAAAGCTAAAATAAAGGACAATGAAAACATGTCATACAAAATCACATGAGGTCGTTTAATATAACACAACACTTCCAGTTTTGAATCGACCATCGTGGCCCTAGAACAAGTCATCAAAGCATCAAGAATTAAGGAAAGAAGATGAAACTTGTAATCATGGAAACAACCTAAAAAACATCTACTAAGGCTTGGAAAATGAACATGGACTCAATGCGAGCCGATAGGGGAAGTTTCATTGAATGAAGGAGTGTTGGAGTGGTTAGATGATGAAACAATGGTAGGATGTGTGGCCCAGACTATAGGACACGTAGATTGCGGTAAACCCACAGTGAACCAAAGGTTTCAAGATAACTAAAGGATGTTATGGAAGCTCACTAGTGCTTCAATTGCACACGAGGGTGCACAGAGATGGAGGTGGGATCGACGTCACTAGAGATAAAATCAGGTTGGCTACAATGTTTAAGGGTACATCAGGTGGAATTGACTGAGGAGGAGCATCAGGCAATGTCCAAGGATTGATTTCGATCCATTATATATGCATGTGATGGTTCGTAGCTCCCTGTGCAACTCGAGGTGGTGAGTGAGGAGGAAGCCTGATTGGGCATTTCATCTACAATCCATAAGGGAGGGCATGTTAGGGCTTGAATGAAGTGACTAAGAGAGATGAAGATGGAGGAGGAAAAATCATGTGAAACAATGGAGTAATGAGGGAGAGAGAGGAGTCGAGAGCAACATAGGGAAAATAATCCAATTTGACAAAGAGTGCAGAGGAAAAGGACAATCCTCTGACTGTTGGATCATTGAATGACTAAAAGCCAGATGTTGGATTGTGTGAGATAAAGGAAATAAGATGAAAAATAGTGTGACAAGTGAGATATAACTGAAACTATAGAGAAATTCTAGACATTGATTGCATGACTAATATTTTCCTAGGTTAAACTATATGGAAAACTTTCTAATGGATTTAAAGGGTCAAATGAAGTCATAACGACGTGTACTTTTTTCACCACACACTAATTACATAATCTAGATCTTTCCTACCCATTTAGATCTTTGTTTTGGTCATACAATGCCATTAATATATTAATAGACATTATCTTGAATTGTGTACATAAAATTGAAATAATGTGTAAATCATTTCATAATTGTTCCCTTTGACTCTAAAATGAGATGATAATTGAATATTCCCTTTCCAAGATTAAAATTATATCCCTTTTTTTATTTTATGGGAATATTATCTTAGAGGAGAGAGAAAAGTGAAAAGGAAAAAATGTATTCAACATTTTAAGTTAATTTCCACTCATTATGGCATATCTTATAGGAGAAGGTATATTTTTAGTTTTCATTTTGTTTTTTCCACTTTGTTTTTTCTATAGGAAGATAATTTCATGGTCTTTTTATATTAAAACCTCAACTATTGCTATTTAGGAAAATCCCATTCTAAGTTTTAAATTATCTCTAAAAGATTGGGGTGTGAGAATTCTACCCACATTAAAATGAATTTCTTCCTTGAAATTTTTGAGGGTACTACCCACCTTAGGGTTTTTCTTACTTCTTCATTCCATGAAAGCTAGCATACTAAAATTTGCATAAAAGAAACATATTTCATAAATATTTCATGTGGACATAAATAACTATTACATCATTCCTCATCTTCTTTTTTACTTCCATAGTGAAAACCCTATCTTGTCTCTTAGTTGGAGGATTTTGGTTCCTATTCTGATCCAAAATTGCATCCTTCTTCAATAGCTTTGGGAAACTTGACCTGTGGTGCCCATTCTCTCCATAGTAGAAGCATGCTTATATACCATATATGCATGGCCCTACATGATTCTATTTGCATGTTGAGCATAAGAACTTCTCAACTTTTGTAGTAGGCTCAGGTGTCTTCCTCTGGTTGATGTTGATATTGATTGTTATTCAGAGGAGTTGCCTTCTGGCAGGACCTTACGGGGTGGTCTTCTAGCTCTAAGGCTACATCCAGAGTAGTATGAAGTGTCTTGTGGCCTCTTCTTGATAGGGAGAAGCTTAGGTCAGGCTTGAGTCCTCAGATGAACTTGTTTGTTCTGCTTCTCTCATCATAACCATAACAATACTTCTATAGGATCCTAAACTTCATGGCATATTGAGTAACTGCCATGTCACCCACCTGAGCTAGATTGGCAAACTCTAGCTCCTTCTTATCTGTCATGGATTTAGACACACAGTTCTCCTAGAATACCTCCACAAATCCTTCCCATGTGATTGCATGTGCATCGACCGCTCTTAAATTGAGAAAATTCTCCCGCCATGTATGAGAAGCTCGTTGAGCATATGGGTCCCCAAACGAACCCTAGAATGTTGGGGAAAATCCAGGTCATGAAAGCAATGCTCCATGCTTCTAATCCATTCTTCTCCCTTGGTTACTACATCACCTTCTCCTTCTCCAACGCAGGAGTCGCACATGATCTTCAAGAAGTTCACTAAAGTGAGCTCATGATATATGGGTTGATGTTGCCCTTGTTCTAGGGCATTGGTGAGCATTTGGAGTAATTCCTCCAAGGTTGCCTTAGGATTCCATCTTGGTCTACTTCCCTCACTAGAAGATCTTGCACCATCATCCTTATTCTTTCCCTTGTTTGATTTCTTAGGGGTTATCTAGTAAAACAAAATACACCTAGGGTATAAACATGTGAATCTTTAGCTTTGTGGCCATGTACTTGTGGCTCTGATACCATATTGCAACGGCCCTCCAAGTGTATATACATTAGGGAAGCAAATACTATTTTGTCAATAACATGTGTCACTTGATTGGAGGAACATTACAAAACATGATATACATAGAAACAAGATAGATGAAACACCATGCATTAACTCAAAATATATATTCATACATTGTTCTTGAAGGGAAAAACATATACTATCTAAGCAAATGTAAAGCATGAAATGATAAGCTGGACTAAATAATCCATTGATAGGTAGATGACACCCCACCAAGCTAAAGTCTTCTTTGATTTCAGCTACATTGAAGGGATCCCTTTAGGACCTTCTTTTGAAAACTAGCCTTTTGATTGAAATCATCTTGTGAAGCTTATGATACTCTTGATCTCTTCATCTATTAATGAACTTATAGCCCTTACTTCCGTGTTATTTGCTTTCTTTTATTCTTATATTGTTGACACATATCTTGTTTTCTGTCCCTCTTACTGGGTGATTTCCCAACCACCCAGACTTTGGACAAGGTGTTTAACAAGATCAAGGAAAACATGACCAAGAGTAGATTCAAGACTTGCTTGAAGAATGTTTAGGTTGCTAAAGCTAGATCCTTTGTTTTCTCATCTTCTTCTTTTGAAAAATTTATGTAGTGAACAATGATGAAAGCCACATAATAGCTTTATTTTCTTTTCCTTTCTGCTGCTATTAACATTTTATACATATCTAGTGCATGCTTCTTTACTTGGAATATTATACATGCATCAATCAATATCTATTATCTTTGTGAAAAGATAGATGATTTCTATTTCCTTCAAATTTTAGTAAGGAGGTGATCTCGTCCCTTTACATGTTGGTTAAGAGGGTAAGTTAGGATGGTATCCATGGTCAAGGGTTCCACTTAGGACCAGAGACTGTTGTTGGGGATCGATGGGTGAGATTTTTTTTATCATGATGTGTTAGGTTTTTCTTTCCTCTAGGGAGATTTTATGAGATAACCATTCACAAGGAAAAGGCATCCAGGGACAAGGTGACCATCTTGTGGTTGGATATGGGTGTGTGAGATTCCTCTATCCTCAACGGAGATTTTATGAGAGAAAAACTCTCAAGGAATAGGTTATCCAAGGACAAGGCAACCCTCTCAAGGTTAGAAATTGTGGTTGGATATAGATGTGTGAGTTTACTCTTTCCTTAAGGAAAATTTTATCACTCTAGCACTCCTTTATTCAAGGAAACTTTCCCTATCGAATCACATTTTCTTTGTGTTCATTTTCCAAGCTTCAGCGGATGGTATTTGGGTTGTTTCCATGATTCTAAGTTTCATTTTCCTCTGTTCTATTTTCTTTGGAGACTTGTCCTAGGGCCACGATGGTCCTTTCACAACTGAAAGTGTTGCATTAGATTCAATTACCTCGAATGATTTTTTTTTACATCTTTTCATCGTCCTTGTTTTAGCTTTTGCCACTTTGTTGCTCGCAGTGGCTACCATCCAAGGCAGAAGTGATGGAGTTAGAACTCTAGTACATGCCAGAGCCCAACAGATAGCTCTTTCATTGCGCCAGGTGATGGTAATTCACTACAATTCTTGGACCTATGAATACGACCCAGTATTCCCAGTATTAACTAGAGGTATTGAGCCTTAGAGCTTCATGACTGCTCATTGGCACAGAAAAGCAAAGGGGAACAAGCCAGGTCATATAAAGACCTTGGTAGCCCATGTACATTAATTATCTAATCAATTATGCAAGGGAAATTTTGGGTTTCCTCCACTTCATTTTTTTACACTGATGATTCATTGGGGTGAGTACCCTTACTAGCTGGTGGAAGTTGATTTGCCCAGTTCAAAATGGGTCTGAGCCCAGTTATCGCTGACTTGGATAATTTAGCCCACGTGGCTTTTTCCTTTTTCATGATTAGCTAGTTCTTGTGAAATTTGTAGTAAATCGATGTTTTTTCAGAAGATTATGAATAAATACTCATTGAAAAGGATTTTTGAAAAGGAATATGATATTAGGGTTTTCAAACCATATTTTACTTGTTTGATCCAATTTTTTCATAGGGAACCCTAAAAATCTAATTTTGAGTAATATAATCACTAATTCAATAATATTAAATTGAGTTTTTTCAAATGAAATAACCTAATCAGTAACCCTAACCCTAATTCGGTATAGTAAGACCATGATTTTATAAGGATTAATTTAGGGTTTAAGATGTTTATTAAAATGATAATTAATAAGAATCATGTTACTTTTAGGAGACTTAGGATTTAACTCAAGATTATACATACCAACCTAGGATCTACTTTTATCCAAGGTAAGTGGGTCATGTCACTATACATATGTATTTTGGTTGAATTGTATGCTATGTATGACTTATGAATTAGCTTCCAATTTCAAGTTCAATGCTCTAATCATGTTGATATATAAATTGCTTGATGATTTCTATATCATATATCTTATGTTTATCATGCTCATTAAGATTAGATACTACGATTAATGGTTAATGAATTTGAACATCAAGATTCAAGAGGGAGAAGTCCCATCATGTTAAAGGTTTGATGTTCAAGATTATTCTAATTTTCATATTAAGAATCATGTTATAATAATTTTATTAAGTTTTATATGCTCTCTCCATCATGGACATCAAGGGGTCCTTATGGTCTTTCATGCCTATTATGGGATTTTATAGCCAATCATGGACCTCAAGGGGTCATTCTGTGCTTTTTAGCCAAATCATGGGCATTCGTGCCAATTATGGGCCCTTAAGTGGGAAGATCATAGAGAGTGCATATTTTACTTATACAAATCTTCACGTTATAATATTCAAGTAATAAAGAATTCTTAAGTTAAATACATATCAATATGTCTCTCAAGTCAAGTAAATATGCTTATTTTTCAGTTCTTATAAAATGTATAGTGTTGCTTACTAATGTATGTCTTTGTTCGCACGGCCATGGGACAAGATGTCCCTAGATCAATGAGCGAGATGAGATGTGAGGCCCAATCTATAGGACACACAGATAGCAACAAACCCATGGTAAACCAATAGTTGTAAGATAACTAAAGGAAGTTAGGGAAGCTCGCTAGTGCTTCAATTGCACACAAGGGAACATAGGAGGTGGAGGTGGGGTCTAGTTTGCCAAATATCAAATCAAGTTGACCACAATGCTCAAGGGGACATCGAGTGGAATTGACTGAGGAGGAGCATAGGGTGATGTCGAAGGATTGATTATGATCCATTATATATGTGTGTGATGGTTTGTAGCTCCTTCTACAACTCAAGGAGGAGGGCGAGGAGGAAGCCTGATTGGGGATTTTGTCTACAACCCATGAGGGAGGGCATGCTAGAGCTTGACCAAAATAGCTAAGAGAGACAAAGATGGAGGAGGAACAATTGCATGAAATAATGGAGTGTTGTGGGTGAGAGAGGAATTGAGAGAAGCACATGGAAATAGATCAAGTTTCGTGAAGAGTGTGGAGGAAGAGAATGATTCTCTGACCATTGGATTGTCAAATGAATAACTTCCATCAGTTGGATTGCGTGCGTGAAAGGAAATAAGATGAAAAATAGTATGACAAGCGGTATATAAACAAAAATATAGATAAATTCGAGACATTAATTGCATGATTAATAATTTCCTAGGTGAAAGGATATGGCAACTTGTCTAATGGATTTAGAGGGTCAAATAAAGTCATAATGACTTGAAATTTTGATCACACACAAATTAGGTAATCCAAATATTTACTACCCACTTAGATATCAATTTTGGTCATATTATCCCCATTAATACATTAATAGATATTATCTTGAATTGCCTACAAAAAATTACAATAATTTGTAAATCTTTTCATAATTGTTTGCTTTGACTCCAAAACGAGATGATAATTGAATATCCTCTTTTCAAGATTTAACTTACATCCATTTTATTATTTTATGGGAATATTATCTTGGAGGAGAGAAAATTGAAATGAAAACATATATTCCACATTTTAAGTCAATTTCCATTCATTATGACATATCTTATAGGCAAAGTTATATTTTTAGTTTTCTTTTTGTTTTTCACACTTTGTTTTTCCATAAGGAGGATAATTTCATGGTATTTTTACAATAAAACCCTCAACTATTATTGTTTAGGAAAATCCCATTCTGAGTTTTAAATTATCTTTGAAAATTTGGGGTGTGGCAGCAACTCAGTATAGGGAGACAACAACAAAGAGAGATATCATGATCAACTTGTGCAAATGAAATGAGAAAGCACCCAAGGTTTGAGCACCCTATGGCCACAACTGATGCCAAAATATGAAAGAATCAAGTAGAAGACAAGAAATCAAAGCCTAAGTTTAGGAATGGCACCTTCGCACCAATGGATGATCAACATAAGGCCACCTATACAAGAATGGCCACTAACAATTCCGAGGATATGTGCTTCACAGATCAGGATAGACTCAGTGAATTAGGTATTCTAGGTCGGGTGTATGACCTTTTTATGAAAAGACAATAGTGTTTCACTATGTTTTGCTTCACCAAGATCATACCCAGAGGAAACAAGAGGGTTGATGTCTTCAATTGGGAAACTCATAGTTGCACTAGATCAATGACTACAGTGTGGTGTCTGTACAAGATTTGAGCATGCTTCTTCAATGAATATTATAACATTACTAAGAAGATGTTGAATGAAATATTTTGTGCTGATGAGGAGGAAACAGAGGCTGCAAATTCTAAAAATCTTAATAGAGACGAGACATGTTTTTATGCTAATAAGATCCAAAATAAAGTGACAAAGAAAGAAAAATATATATCAAGTGATTCTAAGGAAACAAATTTGCACTTGGGACTGTGATGCAACATTCACAAAATTATTTCCAAATTCCTTTTGACATAATTAGAAATAGGTAGTATTTATCACAAAGATCTTCAAAATCTATGGTGTATAATGGAAGGAGTGCCAATCAAAATTGGTATGTTGTTGATCAATAGGTGGAATTCAATTCTTGAACAACAAAAAGAATTTTGTATTGGTAGTCTCATCAAAATTAGTAATCAAGCACTAGGATATCTTGACATCTTTAAAGCACTCTCAGAACCTAAAGGAGATCATTTCATTGACTTTAAATATCTAGTCTACAATAGTATACAATTTAGTATGAATGACAAGTCATATTATCATTTTGAGAGGCCAATATTCTCCTGCCTCTACCTAAGCTTAGCCACCTATGATGAACATAAGCTCCTATTCTTAGAAGATGAGCTACAATAGCATATTTAATGGTGTGGGAAATCAGCAACTGCATCTATCAAGGACACTCCCACTGCATCTTCAACACATCAATCTTTTTAGAAGACACCCACAATATCTCTTCCCATCATTGCATAAGATTACATTGAAGATAGTGAAGATAATTGTATAGATCTGATCCTTGAGGTTCAAAAGTCTTTGTCCCAACATGTTACTCCTCAATCTACATGGTAACGTACAAGTTGTACTCAAAAGATACCACTCGCATAGGAACCAAGAAACAAAATCCTTACCCCAATCAAAACTACTATCACTAAAAGCCTTCCACCTTTGTTGCAGCCCAATCCATGCTAGAACTACCAACTCATAGTCAGTCTCCTTTGCGAATAGACTCTAATCATGATTTTCTACATAGTCCACCCTGAAAACAACATCAAGAGGGACCGTTAGGGGAAAAAGTTGTTCCCTATGATGATCATTGTCTTCTAATTCTACTCATTAGTAAGATAAGGAATGTAATAAAAAAATGCAGTTGCTACCTTTGGTCAAGAATTTGACCATCTGCATGAGGTAAAATTTAAAACACTACTGATATTGCTTACCTATACTAGAAAATGCAAGCATGTATGATAGATGGCACCTCTAACCAAGGTCGCCTATGAGTTGAGACATCTTACCTACCAAGTGGATACCTTCACAGTTCTCCCCCATGAAATGGTTGTAATGTTGAAAGTAAAAAAAGAAATGCATGCCTTCTGGAAAGAGAAGGAAGCTGACTATAGGAAGATGAAAGACAAACATGTTGAAAAACAACACCAACAATGTGAAAGATTGGCCCTCCACAAATGCAAAGGGAGAGCTCATATATTTTTCTCACCACTAGGGCCATCTTTTGATCCAAACACGTCAAGTGTTGGGTTGGACTAGTGACTACAATAAGACTAAGATCTTTCAACAACATCTTCCAGGCTTCAATTGAATTCTTTTGTACCAGAAACTGTTATGACCAACATTGATCAAGATGGAACCAAAACCACCTCTACTATTCAATGTCATATCCAAGACACACCACCTATTATTCCACCTTTCATACCCATGTTAATGTTCCCATAGGTGATGCTACATATAATATGGGTGAAGGACATGTCATCCCTTCTACATTGTTCAATGAGGATGAATTTGACGATATATAAGTATCACAACTATATCTACATGACTATGAGATAGAAACAAAATAAAGAGCCCAATTGCAAGACATACTTGAAGAATATGATAAGTGTAATGACCCCACCTCCTGGAAACCTCCAATTAAGGGAGACCAAAAGGTTAGAGCTGTTATCCCAATTTTTCGGATCAATGGTTTGACAAATAATCAATAATAATTACTAAATTCTACCAAAAACTATATTGAAAAGCTGGAATAAAATAAAACTTTGCATACCTTTTTAAAATCTTGGATTTCTGAACTTCTATCCATAACTGGAATATATTCTAACTAATCCTCCTTGTACTTTAATTCATGTATTCACAATGTACCACTTTACTATTTGTCTTTTTAAATTTTAGTACCTAAATCGCCGACAAACAAAATGTCGGTCAGTATAATGAATTATACTAGTATGTGGGAAAAACAAAAATTATGCATTTAGTTTTAACAACATATCACAAAGCAATTATCATTTAATAAACAAACCTTATGCTTTAAACATAACTACTCAATCCATACATACCCTAGCCTCTGCGTTGTCCCTGCAGTGGACCTGGATACTACCTCTCATATGGTAGATCCAAATTAACCCCCATGATCCTACCTAACATGTAGATCAATACCTAGGGTTGAAGAGTTGCATGGCACTACCCATAGGTAGCCCAATCCCTAACTCATAATATGCTAAAGAGTCACATGGAACTACCCATAGATAGCCCAATCACTGACTCATGATAACCTAATGGTCCTACCTAACAGGTAGACCATGTACTAGGTCATCCTTATTATTAGCAAAGCCACAAAGGAGGACCAGGATATAAGCTAGTCATGTACACTTATTTATAGTGATAGTCATAGTCACTTTATTGTTGCATGAAATAAAAGTCATCCAAGCAGTTATATTCAGGCAACTGATAAAACATCTGGGAATCACCATGAAACTAAAACTATTTAATTATAAGTGTAACCACATACCTGTGATGCAGTGTTTTGAGATAGAATTAATCCAATAAAGAAATGCAACCAAGCAAGCAAGTATACACAAAAATCCTGAAATAAATATACAAATTCCTTTTATCAAGATTTATCCAAGCCCATCTTGCTTCTTAGGATTTCTATTCCCATTTTGGGTTTCTCTTGCAATTAGGGTTTTGCCTCCACTTTTAGTATCATAAACCCTAATTAAACAAAACTACATAAAAACCCTAAATTTCTCATCTTTTCTCTCCCAACAGGTTTAGGATCATTATTTAATAACATATTTCCATAATTCAAATTAAACTTGGTTTTGTCTTCTTTTTCCCTAAATTAGGGTTTCTAGATGCATTATCATACATACTTGGTTTAAAAACCTAAAACATGAAATTATTCATCTAAATCAGGTTAGAATCTACCACTATCATTGAACAAGTTAATACTACTGAATTAACTTATTATGCCTCATAGATTCATTCATTAACCTCAATTATGATTTCTAACCAAATTTTAATACATTTTCACCAAATTAATATACTTTTGCAAAACAAGATGGAATTAGGTTACCAAACCATTTTGAACTTGTTCATCGCATTTTTCTAATCAACTTTCATATATAAAGTTTATTCATCTGAGTTTTCTAACAATTTCTATGAATTTTACAAGGAAAAGCACTTTTCTGGAATATTCAAGCAAAGAGGGTGATTTACCAAAAATCCAGGGCCGCTCGATCAGTAGTCTGTTGGTCCACCCTTTGGATCCGACGCTCCACGTCATGCACCTCCACTTGTGAGGAAATTAACCCGACTAAGCCTGAGGCCATCATATCTCTTCGCGAGACCACAGTGGAACGTGATCAGACGATCACTGCTCGTCGTCCTCTTCCTTTCCTACACTCGACCCGCGGCAGTGCCGCGGAAGTGCTCTTGCTGGAGAGAAGCCAATCCAGAGGGATAGAGAGATCTGGGACTCAGGAGGTAGTCATCTAGGTTTGTGAGGAGGTGAGGAATTGAGACGGGGGACTATTTATAGGATTTTGGGCTCCACTAGGGTTTCGCTACCCTCACCGCCGCCTATCCATCAACCTGATTGGGCTTTTCCTCTAGAACCCTCGAGACACCCTAAAAATAGGGTTTGTCGTGCGTGGAATCCCCTCCCAAAGACCCTCGTGGTCTTGGATTCTTTGCAGGTGAGGTGGGATGTGAGGGATTCGTATTGGGAAATCTTAGTTTCCCTCTTGCTTTCCTTCTCTGACTTGAGGTGGGTGATGTACAACCACCCTTGGATCCGTGATCCTCTAGACCACGTGGGGCATCCAACGGCTGACATCGCTTCCCTATTTCCTATTTCTTTAAAAAAAAAGGAAAAAGGGTATTTAACAATGGAAACTTATGAAAATCATACCTCTCTCCTCATTTAATATTTTTCACTAAAATTTTAGAGGAAACTCTGTCTTGGCATTATCTACTAGTGTATTAAATTTGAAACCAAAATTCTAAAGGAAAAGGGTGTTTCCTTCATATGCAAGTTATTCATTAATAAAACCAAATTAATTGATATTTTCTCTTTCTTTTACCATTATCTTATCATCTTGGAATCCTTGGACCTCAAGGAACCCTAAAGGCACAAAAACCCATCTTTGGAAATATTTTTTGCCTTTTTCTTTTATCCTTTTCTCTCTTTCTTTCTTATTCCTTTTTCTTTTATCTTTCTTTTTCTTATAATTGGGCTCAATAGCCAATAAATCCCACTAAGCAACCAAACAAGGCCATTGTAAATGAAATCCATCCAATACAAACAAATAAATCAACCATTGATTTCATTTATCATTAAAAGGAGATTTACAAATCTCATTACATGGTTTGGAAAAATGAGGTTATAACATCCTCCCCTCCTTATAGGAATTTTGCCCTCAAAATTCAACAATCAAACAAACAAATCAGGATATGCTTTTTCCATGTCCATCCTTCAGCTCCCATGTGGCTTCATCCTCTCCATGGTGCTTCCAATGCACCTTTACCATCTCTATATTCTTTTTTCTGAACTCTTTCATCTTGATATCTGGAATCTACAAAGGTGACTTAGGATAAGTCAGCTTCCCTTGAAGCTCAATAGGCTCAATGCTCAGCAGATGGCTCGGATCTTGCACATATCGCTTTAGATTGGACACATGAAACACATCATGCATCATACTATAATGAGGGGGAAATTCCAAATGATATGTCGCTTCACCAATCCGTTCTAACACCTCAAATGGACCCACGTATTGGCTATAGCTCAGAGTGGTCGGATTTTCAAAAATACATGCTCTCCCATAGTGAAATGCACATCAGTCTGCTTCACATCAGCATACGACTTCTATCGATCCTAGGCTCTCTTTAGCCTCTACTTGATCAAAGCAACTTTATCAGCATACACTTGGAGCTCATTTGACCTCAATAGGGTCCTCTCACCGACATCATCCCAGTGAAGCGGTGACTGACACGGTCTCCCTTAAAGAGCTTCATACAGAGGCATCCCGATACTGGCTTGGTAGTTGTTGTTGTGGGAAAACTTGTCTAAAGGTAAGCATTGTTCCCACGATCCACCCCAATCAAGCACACAAGCTCCCAATAGATCCTCTAAGGTCTGGATTACCCTTTCTGAATGTCCATCCGTCTGGGGTTGATAAGCAGTATTGAAATTCAACCTTGTACCAAGTAACTCTTGAACTTGCTTCCATAACATAGAAGTAAACTTTGGGTCTCTATAAGAGATGACGGAATTGGGTACACCATGCAAATGTACTTTCTCTCTAATATACTACTCGGCTACATCCGACACCTTGGCAATGGTCTTTAGGGTAAGGAAGTGTGCTGACTTGGTAAGGCGATCTACCACAACCCATATCGCATGATGACCTTTCTTGGTCTGGGGTAGACGCACAACGAAATCCATGGTGATATGTTCCCATTTCCACTCTGGAATCTCTATCGACTGTAAAAGTCCACCGGGTCATTGGTGTTCAACGTTCACCATTTGGCACGTAAGACAGCTGGCCACATCTGTCGCAATGTCTCTTTTCATTCCTGGCCACCATAAAAACCTCTACAGGTCCTTGAACATCTTGGTAGTTCTCGGGTGCATTGTGTACTTAGAACCATGATCCTCTTGCAGAATACGTTCCCTTAGCAGTGAATCCTCAGGAATCCATATACGATTCTCAAATCTAATCCCTCCATCCAATCCCATTGAGAGACGGGTTTGTGGCTTCTTCATCAAGCCCTTCATCTTGTCGAGTTCTCACTAACCAACTGTGCTGTCACAATCTCACCTAACAACTCTGAATGAATCTGAATGTTGGCCAGTCAAACTCGATCCTCTAGTGGTTGTGGAGTCCACTCCACTAGCTCCTCTAAGATCTTCCACTGACTGCACAAAACAGCTGCACACCTGAGCTGTTTCTAACTCAAAGAATTAGCTACGACATTCTCCTTACCAAGATGATAGGTGATGGTGAAGTCGTAATCCTTCATGTACTCCATCCATCATCGCTGTCATAGGTTCAAGTCTCTCTGTGTCGGGTGGTACTTCAAACTCTTATGGTCGGTGAGGATCTCGAAGGTAGCACCATACATGTAATATCGCCATATCTTCAACGCATGGATGATAGAAGCCAATTCTAAGTCATGCGCCAGGTAATTCACCTCATTGGGCTTGAGCTGTCGGGAGGCATATGCAACCACATGCTGATTCTATTCCAACACACATCCAAGTCCCATCTTTGATGCATCAGTGAATATCATAAAACCCTCATTACCAAAAGGTAGGGTCAACACTGAGGCAGTGGTCAGATTCTCCTTCAGCTCCTGGAAACAAGCCTCATATACACCGGACCACACAAACTTCACATCCTTCTGAGTCAACATGGTCAACGACAAGGCGGTCTTTTAGAAATCCGTGATGAAGCATCGATAGTATCCTGCAAACCCCAAGAAGCTGTGAATCTCAGAGGGGTTCTTAGGTGTAGGCCAGTCTCAAACTGTTGACACTTTAGCTGGATCTACGGTGATCATTCCTCCTGAGATGATGTGTTTGAGAAACATGACTCGGTCTATCCAAAACTCGCATTTGGAGAATTTCCCGTAAAACTTCTGCTTCCTAAAGATATCAAGGACTCTACTCAGGTGGTCTCGATGTTGTTTTAAGTCATCAGAATAGACCAAGATGTCGTATATGAACACAATGACAAATGAGTCAAGGAAGGGTTGAAACACACTGTTCATAAGGTTCATGAAGACACTGGGTGCATTGGACAACCCAAAAGGCATAACCATAAACTCATAGAGGCCATAACAGGTTCTAAAAGTGGTTTTTGGAATGTCCTCATTCTTGAACCTCAACTGGTGGTATCCTAATCTCAAGTAAATCTTGGAAAAGGCTCGAGCTGACCTCAACTGGTCAAATAGGTCATCTATCTGGGGTAAAGGGTATTTATTCTTAATGGTAACCTGGTTGATCATTCGATAGTCTATGCATATTCTGAGGAAACCATTTTTTTTCTTCACAAAGAGAATCGGTGCTCCCCATGGTGATGTGCGAGGGTGGATAAAACCCTTGTCTAGCAATTCCTGCAATTGTTTCTTCAACTCAAGCAACTCAGCAGGGGTCATCTTATAAGGTGCTCATGAAATAGGGCTTGTCCGAGAGAAAGCTCTATCGAAAAATCTACCTCTCTCTCAGGAGTAATCCTAGGTAGATCATCTGGGAAAACATCCACATAGTCCTTGATAACCGTTATTTCCTCTAAGGGTTGCACCTTGGGCTCTGGCTCAGTAACTACTACTAGGAAAGCTTGACAACCTTTAATCATCATCCGTTCTACCTTCAAGGCTGACAAATACAGGCTGGTGGTGGCATCCTTCCTACCCCTAATGATCAAAGGTGGGTGACCTGGTTTCTTAATGATTACCTTCTTCTCCCTACAGTCAATATTGTCCATATAAGTATAAATCCAATCCATACCAAAGGTCACATCAAAGTCATTCATTTCAAGAAGGATAAAGTCTGTAGGAAACTCATGATCTCGTTATTTAACAGGTATCACCAGAGTTTTCAAAAGGGATGTAAAGATTCGACCTTTCGAGGTTGTAACATCTAAGACATACCCTAAATCCTTGATATCCAAACAAAGCATCGTTGCGAGATTCCTCAAAATGAAAGTATTAGTAGATCCAGAATCAAATAAAGCTTTTACATTGTGTCCCATGACTTCAAGCATGCCTACATTGTTTTTCACCATACATTAGACTATTACATGCTTATCTTAAAACATAAAAGAAAACTCTAATGGTTATTACCCTTGATCAACTGATTAGCATTAGCTTGAGCTTCCTCATTGTCAATAGCAAACACTCGAGCTTGTCTTCTTTCTTTAGCATGTGGGGCTGCAACTACAGGTGGAGCTGCCACAGGTGGGGCTGCTACTGGTCCTGGTCCTCTTGGATGTGGTAGAGGACAAGAAGCTTGGAGATGTCCCTCTTGTTGACAAAGGTAGCATGTCTTCTTCTTGTAGCGGAACTTACCTGTATGCCACTTTCTGTAGATGTGACATTGAGGTCGGTTGTTCTCTTGATGGGGTTTTCCTTTTCCTCCATGTCTTCCCTTAGTATGGTTACACCCTTGGCCTTTCTTGTGATTGTTCTTCAGGCCTTGGGTTCCTTCACTGAAACCCAAATATCCTTTGGGTGGATTTTGAGCAGGAATCACTATCCTCTCATTGTCCAGGGCGGTGTTGTAAGCTTCGACGAAAGTTTTTGGTTTACTTGCCATCACATGGGGCTTGATGGTAGGGTGAATACGCTCTATGAAATGGTCCACCCTTCTTTCCTCATCCATCATATGTTCAAAACACTCCAGGATTCGAAACTTGTGTCTAAAGTCTGCCACATATGAGTTTCCTTAGGTCATGTTGGTGAACTCCCTTTCCTTCTCTTTCTTAGCTGAGACTGGGATGAATCTGTTGGTGAAGATAGTCTTGAAGTCAGCCCACACCATCAGTTCTTCACTTAAATCTCGTCCTATGATATGTGTTTCCCACCATATCTTGGCTGCTCCTTCCAAGAGGTGAGCAACAAAGAGAACCTTCTTGTTTGGTTGTACCTCAAGCATGCAGAATCCATTTTCGACTGTAAGCAGCCAAGCCTCCACCTTGTCGACTACTTCAGACTTATCCTCTCCCCAAAACATCTCAATGTTCAGCTTGACGAAGTCCAAGATGGTGGCTCCAAGTTAAGGGAGAATGGGAAGTGACTCGCCATTCTCATCTCTAGCTATGTCTCAGAGGGCCAGAGTACTGATGGCCTCAGTCATCTTGTTCTGTTGTTCCATCCATAAAGCATCAGGGGTATGAACCACCATGGTTGGTTCTAGACCACCAGATTGGTCCTATTCCATCTTGGCCTCTTCTTCATACACATGTTCCTCTTTTTGTTCAAGATTGCCAAAGGGTATCAGTTCAAGGTTGGGGACCTCATCTGCAGCTTCTTTAGGTCTCTTCCTCTTCCTTGAGGATTCACCACCATGATTCCTCCTCCTCTTCTCAGAAGATCCCTTTCCCTTGTGGGAAGGTCCACCACCATTGGTGGCATTTGGGATAGCAACGGTCTTCACTCGAGCCATCTACATAAGCATATAAATAGACCTTTAGTCTACATTTAGCTAATTATACTTATGTCAATGACATCTTGTTATGTATCTTTTATTAATTTGATGGAGGATTCCTTAATCCTTAACATACTTACTCATACCTCAAGAGGGTGGGGGACGAGAGAGAAAACCCAAAACCTTAATATCCTTAATTGAATTAGGGTTGAGAAGGAATGAAAAAGATGAGAGAGTCCTAAAGGTATCTTATTTCAAGTCAGAACCTAAGACATTGGCCAGGATGTCACACTGCATCCGGGAGTCCTCATGACCAACTAGTGGGGCGGGGGAAAATATTGCCAGCCCTCGGACCGTGATCCTTTTCTAGACACCATTGTCTTTCGGAAAATCCTCTAATAACTCCCTTGATTCTACAAAGTGTGTAAAATTTATTAATCATTAATAATAAAATGAGGAACCAATGCTTTGATACCAAATGTAATGACCCCGCCTCCCAGAAACCCCCAATTAAGGGAGACCAAAAGGTCAGAGCCGTTATCCCAATTTTCAAGATCAATGGTTTGACAAATAATCAATAATAATTACTAAATTCTACCAAAAACTATACTGAAAAGCTGGAATAAAATAAAACTTTGCATACCTTTTTAAAATCTTGGATTTCTAAACTTCTATCCATAATTGGAATCTATTCTAAGTAATCCTCCTTGTAATTTAATTCATATATTCACAATGTACTACTTTATTGTTTGTCTTTTTCAAATTTTGTACTTAAATCACCGACAAACAAAATGTCGGTCAGTATAACAAATTATACTCATATGTGGGTGAAACACAAATTATGCATTTAGTTTTAACAACATATAGAAAAGCAATTATGATTTAACAAACAAACTTTATGCTTTAAACATAAATACTCAATCCATACATACCCTAGCCTCTGCTCTGTCCCTATAGTGGACATGGATACTACCTCTCATATGGTAGATCCAAATTAACCCCCATGATCCTACCTAATAGGTAGATCAATACCTAGGGTTGAAGAGTCGCATGGCACTACCCATAGGTAGCCCAATCCCTAACTCATAATATGCTAAAGAGTCACATGGCACTACCCATAGATAGCCCAATCACTGACTCATGATAACCTGATGGTCCTACCTAACAGGTAGACCATGTACTAGGTCATCCTTATTATTAGCAAAGCCACAGAGGAGGACTAGGATTTGAGCTAGTCATGTAAACTTATTTATAGTGATAGTAGTAGTCACTTTATAGTTGCATGAAATAAAAGTCATCCAAGCAGTTATATTCAAGAAAATGATAAAACATTCGGGAATCACCATGAAACTAAAGCAATTTGATCATAAGCGTAAACACATACCTGTGATGCAGACTTTTGAGATAGAATCAATCAAGTAGAGAAATCCAACCAAGCAAGCAAGTATACAGAAGAATCTGAAATAAATATACACATTCCTTTCATCAAGATTTATCCAAGCCCATCTTGCTTCTTAGGATTTGTATTCCCATTTAGGGTTTCTACCCCTTTTTAGGGTTGCTCTTACAATTAGGGTTTTGCCTCCACTTTTAGTATCATAAACCCTTATTAAACAAAACTACATAAAATCCCTAAATTTCTCATCTTTTCTCTCCTAACAGGTTTAGGATCATTATTTAATAACATATTTCCATAATTCGAATTAAACATGGTTTTCTCTTCTTTTTCCCTCAATTAGGGTTTCTAAATGCATTATCATACATATTTGGTTTAAAACAATAAAACATGCAATTATTCATCTAAATCAGGTTAGAATCTACCATTATCATTCAAAAAGTTAATACTACTCGAATTAACTTATTATGCCTCATAGATTCATTCATTAACCTCAATTAGGGTTTCTAACCAAATTTTAATACAGTTTTCATCAAATTAATATACTTTTGCAAAATGAGATGGAATTAGGTTACGAAACCATTTTTGTCTTGTTCCTCGTATTTTTTTGATCAACTTTCATATATAAAGTTTATTCATTCGAGTTTATTTAACAATTTCTATGAATTTTACAAAGAAAGACACTTTTCTGGAATATTTGAGCAGAGAGGGTGATTTACCAAAAATCCAAGGCCGCTCGATCAGTAGTCTACTGGTCCGCCCTTTAGATCCAATGATCCATGTCACGCGCCCCCACTCGCGAGGAAATTCACCCAGCCGAGCTTGTGACCGTCAGATCTCTTTGTGAGACCACGATGGAACGTGATCAGACAATCACTGCTCGTCGTCCTCTTCCTTTTCTTACACTCGACCCATGGCAGCGCCACAGTAGTGCTCTCACCGGAGACAAGCCAATCCAGAGGGATAGAGAGATCTCAGACTCGGGAGGTAGTCATCTGGGTTCATGAGGAGGTGAGGAATTGAGAGGGGGGGTCTACTTATAGGATTTTGGGCTCCACTAGGGTTTCCCTACCGTCCCGGTCGCCTGTCCTTCAGCCCAATTGGGCTTTTCCTCTAGAACCCTTGAGACACCATAAAGATAGGGTTGGTTGTGAGTGGAATCCCCTCCCAAAGACCCTCATGGTCTTGGATTCATTGCAGGTGAGGTGGGATGTGAGGAATTCACATTGGGAAAACTCAGTTTCCCTCTTGCTTTCCTTCTCTGACTCAAGGTGGGTGATGTACAACCACCCTTGGATCCGTGATCCTATGGACCACACAGGGCATCCAACGGCTGACATCGCTCCCCTATTTCTTATTTCTTTAAAAATGAAGGAAAAAGGGTATTTAATAATGGAATCTTGTGAAATTTATACCTCTCTCCTCGTTTAATATTTTTCACTCAAAATTTAGAGGAAACTCTATATTGACATTATCTACTCGTGTATTAAATTTGAAACCCAAATTCCAAAGGATTAGGGTGTTTCCTTCATATGCAAGTTACTCATTAATAAAACCAAATTAATTTATATTTTCTCTTTCTTTTGCCATTATCTTATCATCTTGGATTCCTTGGACCTTAAGGAACCCTAAAGGCACGAAAGGCCATCTTTGTAAATATTCCTTTGCCTTTTATCTTATCATTTTCTCTCTTTCTTACTTATTCCTTTTGTTAAATAAATTCCTTTTTCTTTTATCTTTCTTTTTCTTGTAATTGGGCTCAATAGCCAATAAAGCCCACTAAGCAACCAAACAAGGCTATTGTAAATGAAATGCATCCAATACAAACAAATAAATCAACCATTGATTTCATTTATCATTAAAAGGAGATTTACAAATCTCATTACATGGTATAGAAAAATGTGGTTATAACAATAAGCCTATCTATTCTCCTCTTTTATCTCTCATGGGCCAGCCCAACCAATTAGAATATTTATTCAAAGAAAATATTAATGTTGAAATTTTTCTAGGTGATGTTGAAGAAGCTACTTTTATACATTCAAACATTGGTAATCCCATCAATGTTGATGCTAACATGCATATCTCAACTTATAAGGATGATGGAAGTCTAGCTTCTATTTTATCTATTTCTATGAAAATACTGACCAACCTAGTGTTCCTTGAACCCTCACTCCCGCTTCTTTCATGCATTATGCATAAGATTCATTACATGGACCTAGATTGCATACATGGAATGCGGGTCTGACATGTATTTGTTCAACATCACATTCTGGACAAAATTTTCAACGAAAGACATTGTTTACAACAAGCGTCTCCAATCTCTTACTCAGAATGTTTTATGAATTATCTTTTGAATTCTAGCAAAATTAAATAAATGTGCCTCCATAGTGCTTGCTTTAACTATTTTGGAAGACATTATAACAAATGATAACAATGGTGGTTTACAATGCAACACCAACTCTGGCCGACTGTCTATTAAGTAAGTGCATGGATGCATTGACTATCAACACTATATTTGAGAATCTACACAAGTGCAAGATCAATATCATCTTACTCCCTTTCCATTTCAAAGGTTATTGGTTTCTTTACATGGAAGATCTAGTCCAACAACAACCTATCTTATATAACACATGTTGTGTTGAGATTCCTAAAGCAAGGATGTTGTTTCTAGATCTAGAGGCTTGGAAAATCCCACACATACTCATTCATCTATAACACCTAATCTAGGAGTGTTGCTTTACTACATACCAAATTGGATCCCCTATTCCATCCAACTAGTGATTCACCAATAACAACTAGGGAAGGGTGACTATGCCTTCATCGTCCTTTGCATCATGGAAGATATCCACTAGAATATACCAGTAGATTCCCTTGATCCAGATGGGATTTCTAAGTTAAGAGGGAGATATGCTATGGAGGTGATCCATGAATGTTGAATCTATCAATACCCAAGTTTCCTAAAATCTTAAGGGATTATTATTCCCTCATTCCACAACCTCCCAAAGCACCCTTCTGATAAGTTCTATGTGAAACCAAGAGGGATCAACAAACAAACACATACATGCATACTAAACAACATCAGACTAAGCAAAGTCATGTCATACAACAAATTTTTAAAATGCTAGAATCTCCACCAATCATAGGAATTGTCTGTAAAATCATAGAAGTTCAAGAAATATTGGATGACGAATTACTAAAGGCACTCCTATGTAGAAGGATAGTTGAATCCATCATGGCCAATTTTGCAAATGTTGATATAAGCACATGTAGTGGTCTATATGAAGATATATTAAATCTCCTGATACAACAACTTAAAGACGACAACAATAAAATTGTTATAATCCTTCACAACAACATCCTTGTCATGAAGGATGATCTCTGTGACATGCTTAAGGTTGGAGGATACATGTCATCAAGTCTTATGGTCTCATGCCAATCTCTTCTGAGCTGAGATCTAGACAACATCTTCATGGTAGTCCTAGTCCAATGAACCATCTATACACTAAGGAGAAGCCAAGAGAGAAAACTTTTAGTCCAACATTATAGTTGGAAATTCTAAGATATATTTTCTTACCTATTCTTCACTACAACCATTGGATGCTGCACATGATTTTTACTCAAGATCAAAAAGAGATATTCTATAAACATTTTGACTATCTTTTCAATGTGAGAGGTCTCATGAATTTTACAGATGTAAGCAGAGAAATAGAACATCAAGTTGAAATATGACTCAAAGAGTTCTTCTATCTTATAATACATCAGAGGCTATAATTTTCAAGTCAAAGAAATGGAGCAAGTTCCAATTCAGTCACCATGGTCCTCAACAATGAACCAATCAAATGGTTACAGTTCAATGCACTATATTTGACGTATTCTCTAGCTATTCTACAAGTAGACATGGAAGAGTGCTAGGTAGAAAATTGTCATCACATGTGGTGGCATTGATGGACTTAATATATTTCACTTCAAATTTGTAGATGAAGAACATTTTCGTACCACTCTTTAAATCTCACCTGATTTCATTTCTTTCTAGCTTTTCCACTAAGATGATGGAGTGTGTAACAAATTTGGGGGTTGTAACTTGTTGAGATAAGTTAAACATAGTTTTCTTTCTTTTTTTGTTCATTTTATGTTCTCTCTTCAAAAATTTCAAACCTTTCCTTATGTACCTAATAAGAACAATTGTTTATACTTCCAAAGAGTCCCTTTTCTATTCTTTAAATATATTTTATACAAATATATTTTAGTTCCTAGAAATGTAGTTTAGGTGATTTTTTTGAAAATTATGTTTATTCAAAAATGACTTCAACATGATGGTTATGTTGTAACTTTCGTACTAAAGAATCTGCAAAGTATGACACACAATTATATAATTTATCATTATTTATGACTATATCAACAAAATAGGATACATATAACAACTTAACCAACTTTATAGAAAATAAAATTTCTAGTTCATAAAACATACGGAAATAAACCATTAAATGTTTGTTGGCATACAAAGAATATATGAAATATGATAAAAAAATTTACATGTTTCTATTGCCAATATTCAAAAGAGCAGAAAGATCATGTCAATATCAAGGGTGCATATATAATGTGTTTGTAATACTTTAAAATATTTGTAGTGTTTATTAGGTTTATGTGATGAGTTATTTACTTAGATTCAATTATAGGTTGTCCAATCTATAATATATATACTAGGAACACAATAACAAAAGAAGAAAAGTGATTAGCAACATTGAAAATTGAGATTAAGAAAACATCACGACACATAAAGGAGGATCGGTTTTAGCAAGAGGATAATCACTAGGGATTTCATTGGTTTTCTGCTATCAAATATATGTTGTCGATTGACCAATAGAAATAGGAAAGCCAGATCCATCAGCATCCAAAAATCTTTATCAAATGCTAGGGCTTTGATTTATATCCCATAGCATGCATAATACATCAGTCACTAATAGAATAGAGAAAAATGGATTGTCAACACACGTGAGTGGGGATAAACTAGAGAGAAAGGGGAAGGTGGTACATGTGATGAGCGTAGGGGAGAAGAACATGCCAGAGATGCTATTAGATGGAAGTGTGAAACTTGTTTTCCTAGTGAAGTTTACAAATCCTATCTATATATAATCTTGGAAGTCTATGGGAGATTAGGGAAGTACATTTCCTGACTTCCCTACTACCAATCACACAAAATTTGATAGGGAACATGAATTCCCATAGTTTCCAGATGAGTTACTTAGAAGCAATCAGATGTTAAATAGAAAACCAATTAGGACAATGATGTCCTTGCTTTTATATTATTCTCTTAGCAAAATACTGAAGATTCAATTAACTTGATTCTATTACTAGAATATCATTAAGGGGTCCAACCCTAGGCCATGAAAAAATATAAGTAAAATTTATGTTTGTCAAAGGTGCAAACTTATGAAAAAAGAAAGAGATACCTCATCTTCCATTCCATAATCGTACCCAAAGACAACTCACAAAAAGAGTGAGGTATAAAATATGAAGAGTGTGAATAAAATAAGAGAGTTTTCACCTACTTATAGGTGCATAGCTTCTGGAAATGGTGTATAGATATGGTCGTGAATGCATATATGTCACTTTTGATATTTATAAAGCTAATAATACACACCCAAATAAATGATGATGTTTTAGTAGGAAGAATGATTTGACAATTTGGTAACTATTTTGATAAAAGGCTAGCATAAAAGTTTTCTTGATCTACATTCATACCTTTTTACTCATTTTGCACAACATGATGATTTTAATTTTTTAGTTTGAGGACAAGATAGATGCTAAGTTGGTGGGGGGTTGATAACAACAATACTTATGAACGTTTTATACTTATATTTCCAAGAAATAAATCTAAATTTTCACATAATATTAATGAATCCATTCACTTTGAAGAACAATTGTCAAATTATCCTTCTACTAAATTTTCCTTTGAAAATACATGAGTATGCCAACAAATAATTAAGCTCGAACAAAATCGAATGACCTAGTGGTCGATCAATTTCAATATTCAATGAAGATGATCAAGTATTGAGAAAGTGAACAAGACCCAAGCTTGATTTAAGAAACTATCAAGCATCAATAATAGGAAGCCATCAAGCTCTCACCTTTATCAACAAGGATGCTCAAGCAAATTTGCACAATCAATTGAAGAGACTACTCTAGCTCCAAGATTGATTGATGGAGAATCTATAGAAAGTCTAATGGACCTAATGAGTATATCAAGCTTGAATGTAAATATATAAAGATGATCATGCATAACATATCAATTTAGTGCACCATGGAAGTCTATCGACCTTCAAGTTGATCAAAACCAAAGAAATTCAATAAATCTTAAAGCAGATACCCCACATACTGGTTAATGCTAGCAATCGACCTATCCTACAAAGTACTCCTATCGATCTAAAGTTCAATAGTTGTAACAACACAAAGCAAGGATCAACATCTTGATTGCCCACTTGAACTAAGAAAGCAAGTGCCATGATGATGAAGAATGCAACCAAGCTAACCATATGATTGAGACATTAGCTCTATAACTAGAAGACAATGGTTGATTGCCACATGGACCATCAAAGGTTGACATGAGACAATTCATACCATGTAAATAGGACTCCATGGTTGAAGGGTTTTTGGGAAGGGGTGTAACACAATAATCATTTTTCCCTATATACCCTGTCCTAGCCATCAGATCTATTGTAGATATAAAATGTCAGTAAAAAAAAGACACAAGAAGGGATAAAGGTTACACCTTAGGACACACTAGTTGTCAAAAAACTAGACGTGTCTTTTTTTAGCCAAAGAACACAATCTTCATGATCTAGATACGGATTGACCACCAAGAAATCCAAATGAATCAATAAGAGATCCAAATTGGCCACCAAGATGCTGCCCAATTGTCTTCTTATGGAATAGTGTGACGTCCCCAGATTTTCTAAAACTTAATCTGATGTGTGACGTCTAAATTGAAACCCTCACCTCAGCGAGAATCCCAATTAAAACACCACACACTAGGCTAAGAAAGAGAAAATTAGAGGAAGTCAGAAGTGGTATCAGAGCTAATGCATTATTCCCTCAGGTGGTAAATGCATGGATATATAATGGAAAATGTGCTTAAAATATGTGTTCTCTTTTTCTAATGAATATATTTATGCAAGTATAAGCTTTTCTTATATTCTTCTATTACTGCCAAGTATATTAGTTTTATCTTATTGCCAAGATATGATGAGAGGCATATAAAAGACATGTAGGCATATTCAGTACAATATTCTTGAATATTGTGCTGACGTGTACCGCATGTAATCTTTTTCTTAGGTTGTGGACATATGATCTTGAAGATCTAGGATAGTTGAGAGTTGTGTGGCGAGCTGATGTATAGGTGGACCTGTTGTCTTAAGATCCGATTGTTTAGTGGTAGTACATGTATATGTATAGTTTGCTGTGCAATATGTAATATCAAATGTTGTAACAATTCATGTTGTAATTATATGTTGAATAGTGAACATATGTTGTATGGTTTTATTATTGTTCATGTGCATGTGCTACTGTGTTTCCTTGTGACGTCCTCAGATTTTCTAAAACTTAATCTGATGTGTGGCGTCCAAATTGAAACCCTCACCTCAGCGAGAATCCCAATTTAAACATCCCACACACAGCTAAGAAGAAGAAAATCAAGGGAGTCAGAAGGAAACACAGTAGCACTAGTAATTCCCAGATCTTGCATAATTCCTAGTAATAAGCTTGAGCATCAGAAAAATACAAATAAGATACCAAAATTCTTAGAATAATGCATAGAACAATATGGAAGTATAATATCAAGTTTTTGATGCTTAAATATTGGTGATATCATGAAAGATGTGTAATGCTTGTTTAATGGATAATAAATATCACATGTTGGCCTAAAATTATGAGAATATGTCACTAAGTCTATAATCATGTTTAGAATCCATATGATGTCTGTGATATGGTCATGTTGATGCATGAAAGCATGCAATTTGCTTAATATGACTAATTAGGGCTAATAACACCAAAGATAATGCAACTAATACATAGATGCTCAATAAATGATAGAAATTACAAAGTAAGTTCATATCAGTATAATGAACCTCAATTTTAATTATGTGATCAATTTTATACACGAAATCTATGTTATATGAAGTTGACCCTTAATACATGGTTTAAAACCCTAATTTAGGTTAATGATATTGTAACCTAAGGTTATTATGTGCACAAAAAGGATATGGAACCTAATGTTCAGATAATGAATCATAATCTAGAATATGACATCAATAAGATAAATATAAGACAAGAATACAAGTAATCATGAGAATATCCTATTGAGCTAAGTGAATCCTAAAATGGACATAAGTAGGGTTAAGATGATGAGAACCTGATGGTGATATATGATCTTGCCTTAATTAGGGTTGACCAAAGATATAGATAACATGAGGAATATGTGATTAACATGATCTATCTCTTTGGAAGGTACGCCATTACCTCTTACTTGCCTTATTATATAATATGCTTGTGCTATATGGTAGTAAATACTTGGCATATGGTATTGATTGAAATGGTTGTTCATGTATGCTATGTTGCTTGATTCTCCATACTTATTGCTATGAACACATCAAACATAATATATCTATTCCATTATATGAAAGCACTAATTCTCTTTGGTAGCATAGTGCTGGAAAGTGATCATTCTCTTTGGTAGAAGATCACATTGTACAATGATCTAACTCTTTGGTAGTAGATCATAAGTCCTTACATCTATTCTCTTTGGTAGCAGAGATGATGCATTATTCCCTCTGGTGGCAAATGCATTGATATAAAATGGAAAATGTGCTTGAAGTATGTGTTCTCTTTTGCTAATGAATATCTTTGTGCAAGTATACACTTTTCTTATATTATTCTATTACTGCCAAGTATATTAGTTTTATCTTATTGCCAAGATATGATGAGAGGCATATAAAAGACACGTAGGCGTACTCAGTACAATATTCTTGAATATTGTGCTGATGTGTACCCCATGTAATCTTTTGTTTAGGTTGTAGACATATGATCTTGAAGATCCAGGATAGTTGAGAGTTATGTGGAAAGCTGATGTACAGGTGGATCTGTTGTCTTAAGATCCTTTAGTTTAGTGGTAGTACATGTATATGTATAGTTTTTTGTTCAATATGTAATATCAAATGTTGTAACAATTCATGTTGTAATTATATGTTGAATAGTGAACATATGTTTATATCAACTACAAGGTAGGTTGATTGACAAGAGGAAAGCTCTGAGTAAAGCCCTTCTTGATGAGGAAATGTTGTAACAATAACATTCCTCACATTCGAGGTGAAATCAGTAGGCTGAAGGTCGATGTTTATATCATTCTGGAATTAAGAATGAAGAAGGAGGACATTGGAGCGATTGTGGAGGAGGTTTGGCAGCGAGCTAAGTATATTTCTAATGAGGACTATTATTCTTATACTCAAATTCTTGTGTTGTGGAGAGACCCTGACTTCACGATTAACAAGTTGATGGATAATGAGCAGATTGTGCATTGTGAGATTGGTATTGAGAGTCGCCAGTCTAGATTTTGTATCTCTGTCGTTTATGGCTCTAATGGTGATATTGAGAGAACAAATCTCTGGGATACTCTGAACTCTATCTCGAGAACAAACATGGATGCTTGGTGTGTACTTGGTGACTTCAATGCTGTGAGATTCTCTTATGAGAAACTCGAGAAGCATCCCCCCACAAATAAGAGTATGTCTGATTTCAACAATTCATTGGAAATCACTGGTCTTATTGAGATTCCATCAAAGGGGCCTTTTTTTACCTGGGATAGTCATAGTACTAAGGGTGTTAGTACTTTCTCAAAGATTGATAGATCCTTCTGTAATGTTAAGTTCCTTGGTATTTTCCCAACTATGTGGAGTGAAGTTATTTCAAACATGATCAGTGATCACTGTGTCCAGTTGTTGCACTTGCAAACTAATAAAAGGAAGAGCATACCCTTTAGGTTCATTAATAGCTGGGTGTCGCATCCTGGTTTCTACCATGTTGTGAGTGATGCATGGAAGAATTTAATGGTAGAGGGTGCACCTATGTATAGAGTGTATAGGAAGTTGAATGATGTTAAGGAAGCTCTACTGAAATGGAACAAAGATCATGTTGGCAACTTTTCTTCGAAAGCTAAGGAGTTGGAAGTCGAAGCTCTTGAGCTACAAAAAATGGTCGATTACTCTCCTAATGATTCTCAACTACAAGGTAGCTTGATTGACAAGAGGAAAGCTATGAGTAAATCCCTTCTTGATGAGGAAAGTTTCTTAAGGCAGAAATCAAGAGCTATCTGCCTTAAAGAGGGTAATGGAAATACCTCTTACTTCTATGCTTCTCTCAAGACTAGAAGGATTCATAATGGCATCTATGTTCTTCATGAGGGTGATAGATCGATCAGTGATTTGGACGAGATCACGGACCATATTGTGAGATTGTACAGGAGCTTATTCAATTCTTCGGATTCTAATGCTATCTATTGGAATCAAAAGTGGGAGCTTCCTACCCTGACTTCCTCGCAAATCCAAAATCTGAGTAAGTGGGCCACCAGAGGAAATTGATCTGGTTGTTGATAATCTCAATGTTGATAAGGCTCCGGGCCCTGATGGCTTTAATGGAGCCTTCTTTAAAAGTTGTTGGTCAATTGTCGGGGATGATGTCACCAAAGCTATCCTTAGCTTCTTTGAGTCTGGCAAGCTTTTGAGAGAATGCAATAGATCCTTTATCACCCTTATTCCTAAGGTTCATGGAGCTACAAATCTCAAAGATTTCTGGCCTATCTCTCTCTATAATTTCATGTTTAAGATCATCACAAAGATTATGGCTAATAGACTTAGGGATGTGTTTCCTAGTCTTATCTCTAAAAATCAAGTTGCCTTCGTTAAAGGGAGGGTCATCAGTGATACTATCCTCTTAGAAAATGAGATGTTGAGTACTTTTTCATCGTCCAGTGGCCCCCCTGCTATGTGTGTTAAGGCTGACCTTTCAAAAGCGTATGACACTATGAGAAGGGATTATGTTCTTTTTATGATGGAAATGATGAAGTTTCCTCCTTGTTGGTTGTCTTGGATTCATGTGTACTTTAACTCAGCCTCCTTTCAAGTCTTGGTCAATGGTTTCCCTTCTAATTCCTTTGAAGCTTCAAATGGGGTGAGGCAGGGCGATCCCCTTGCCCCTTATCTTTTTGTGTTGTCTATGCAGGGCTGCAGTTCTGTTATGGAGTCTGTTGTTAAAGAGAAAATGATCTCCCCTCTTAAAGCTTCAGATAGTTTTGGGATTTCACACATTATTTTTATAGATGATCTTCTTCTTTTCACTAAGACAGATAGTAGGAATGCCCAATAGCTTGCTAAAGTTTTGGATACCTTCTGTTCTATTTCAGGGCTGAGACTCAACAACACTAAGAGTCAGTTGTTCTTAAGTAAAGGAGTTGATGCGCATCTTGACATTATTAGTAGAGTTCTTAATATTGACAGAGTGGATCTCCCTGTCAGATACTTAGGCCTTCCCCTCTTCACTGGCAGGTTGACCAATGCTATGTGTGCTGCGATTACTGATAAGATAAAAAGGAAACTTGATTCCTAGAAAGGAAAATTTCTTTCTTTTGCAGGTCGTGTGGAGCTGGTTTTATCCACCTTCTCGACCTATCATGTTTTCTGGTCATCAGCTTTTCCTCTACCAAAGACAGTTGTGCTGGATATTGAGAAACACATGAGAAACTTTATTTGGGGGGATTCCAATGAGAAAAAACATATCCACACTGTGTCCTGGGAACAAATATGTAAACCTAAGGAGGAAGGAGGGTTTGGTGTCCGTTTGGTGGAGGATTGGTCTAAAGCTGATTTGCTGAAGAACCTTTAGGATGTAACCAATAACTAAAAATTGTTGTGGGTGAAATGGTTGCATGAAAAATACATAAAGCAAGGATCTATTTGGTCGGTAGGGTGCAAGTCTACTGCCCCTTGGATGTGGAGGAAGTTGTTGAGTATGAAAAATCTGCTAAAGGCGAATATGGAGTTTTGTGTTGGTAATGGAAAAACCTTCCATTTTTGGAATGACCCCTGGATTCCTGGTAAAAGAAAGCTTCTGGACTTTTGTGATGATCACATGATTCTTCATATGGGAAAAGGTCCAAACTACAGTATTTCATCGTGTACCTTGGACAATAACTGGAGTCTTCCAAATATTAGAGGGATTGATGTGATTCACACTGCGATCAGTGGTATGAAGGCCTTAACTGATAATGATGACCAGATTCTGTGTGAAGGCAAGAGTGAGTTCAAGATTAAAGATGGTTGGAAGCTTTCTAGAAGGAAAGGGGGAAGGCCAAATGGGCCAGTTGGGTTTGGAAAGCTAAATTTATGAAAAGTAGCTCTTATTTTCTATGGAAATGTTCCCTGAATAAAGTACCTACATGTGAATATCTAAAAAGAGTTGGGTTCTCTTTGGTTACTAGGTGTGTTCTGTGTTTTTCTGAGGAGGAGGGCCTACAACACTTGTTGTTTGAGTGTTCGTTTAGTTCTGAATTATGGGATGCTTTTAGGAGTATCTATGGAGGTCAGCCTTGCAGCTTGATTGATCTTTTACAGTTTTCTGGAGAGAAGAAGACTGTTGCAGGTTTAATTCTTCAGAGGATTTGGATGGAAAAGAACCTTAGAATTTTCGGGGGCTCTAAGAGAAGGCCTAAAGATATTTGGACTGCCATCTGCATAGATACAAAAACATTACATACGTGAAGTTGTACAAATAGTTTTGTTTCTGTTGTTGCTTTCTGTTTCTTTTGTTTCCTGTTCTTTCCTTTTATTTTGGGCTATGTCCTAGGCACTGTAAATATTCCATTTCTGGCCACTTAATGGAAAAAGAGAGGAACGCTAGGTTCATAAAAAAAATAGTGAACATATGTTGTATGGTTTTATTATTGTTCATGTTCATGTGCTACTGTGTTTCCTTCTCACTCCCTTGATTTTATTCTTCTTAGCCTTGTGTGGGATGTTTAAATTGGGATTCTCACTGAGGTGAGGGTTTGAATTTGGACGTCACACATCAGATTAAGTTTTAGAAAATCCGAGGACGTCACAAATAGCCTGTCCAAGTCTCACACATGTGCCTTGATATCTACTTCATCCATGTGGATGAGGTAGAATGTGGTGCACCACCTTGGACACCAAGTTGAAGTAGAATACCAATTGTTGACACTTGTCATCGTAAAACTTCCATTATTCTCCTATCTTAGGAAACAATCCTTAGGGAAACTTCCTCTCTCCAAAAGAGAATTTTGATGAATAACTTGTCTCAAAGGTTTTGTCAAGTGTTGTATCAAACCCTTTGGGAGGTGTCCCCTTTACATTATAAAATCATGGGAATAGGAAACCCTAAGTCTAGTCACTTTATAAATTGTAATCCCAAATACATCCTACTATTGAAAAAAACAGCATGGACTCTAATCACCCAATCAAGTTACTTGATTAGCCAATCAGGGTCTCATTGGGTACTCTGATTGCCCAATTAGGTTAGTGGATCAACTAATGAGGCTAGTTGAGATTCAAATCTGAATCTATTTCCAATTTGAGACTTTCCCAATGAAACTTTGATCGCCCAATCAGGTTAGATGATAAAAAAATCATGTCTATCTAGTGTAATCTCACTCGATCAATTGACAATCAATTGATCCATTCACCCAACTAATCGGATTGGCTGACCAGACATTTTGGTCACCTAAACATATAGGAAATCATCCTACTTATGATGCAGAACCATTTTAATCACATGTTAGATTCAGAATTTCAATTACCTAATGCATCATTATGTGTGTGACCTGGTAGGTACCTAATTACATTGATAGTGATGTTCAAAACAACACAAGAAAAGATTGGTGTCGAGTCATACATCATAGCCAACCAAGTAATTGAAATGAGTTGGAGAACAACTACAACTTATAAAGTGACACTGTATAATCCCTTCATCAAAGATATCCAGATAAGATTAAGACATTAAATGTCATCCTATTAACATTCAATATACCTTCCTTGAACTAAAGAAAACTATTCAACATGTTGTGTACTTAATATCATATATTGACTCACATGTGCATGGACATGCATTTCCTGATATCGCTTATCAAGTAGCTAGATATCACTACAAAGGAGGAACAAAATTATAGGTACATCACTCATAGTATTCCCCAAAAGTCATAGTGTACCCAATCAACACCTTTTTGGTAACTCATATATCAGTGCATCTTAGGCTAGTTCAAAGTACACATAAAAACATGTTTTACTATAGTGACTTTAGGTTGAAGGATTACAATCATTACTTCCACATTGAGATATGAATCTGACATGTCATTACATGACTTCCATGTCTCAATCTCAAGGTGGGTCTATCAATTACAACTTGTTCTCTAACAAGTACCCATGTATCTGAGTTGATAGCCGATATCTTGACTAAATAGACATAATCATCACTCACCATACATGTTAGTCTTGTGTATTATTGTTGTCCTATACCATGCATAATAAGAACTGACCAGGGACATGAGAAGAATGAGTACTCTTATTATATATATGATATCATGTTTAGGTCCTCAACCCGAACCATATATTATCAGGTTAATACATTCTAGGACAATATTAAGTTTATGCATTATCTCAATACTGAATCATACATAATTACTAGAATAGAGACTTTTACTGATAATTAAATTAAATATAAGATATACCCTTGATGATCATCACATTATGACTCTCAAGGCATAAAACCAAAATAGTATCCCACTTGCACTAGTTAAAATCACTCATGAACCTAAATCCATTCAATATGACATGGCCATCATGTTTCACTAAAAAAGTGCTTTTGTCAAGGGATTACCAATATTTCTTTCAGTTGGTATTCTATAAGTCTTAACATATTCTCACTTTACGATGTCACAGATGATATGGTAACACATGAGTATGTTCTTGGAATGCTAATGTGATTTGGGTTCCTTAGATTTTCCAATAGCTCCATTATTGTTTCAATAAAGCTATATTGTATTTTCAATGGTTGAAACCACCCTAAGTTCAGTATTGATCTTCTCGATAAATACTGCTTCTTTTTCTAGTAACAATGTACTAGGGATCTATTATGGAATCAACCACTATCTCTTGCTTGGAACGCTTCAATCTTACATCCCTACCATTTAGGCAAAACACAAATCCTAGTTGTGATCGATAATTGTCCTGGTTGGTATGGAAGCTTTCATCAATGTAACCTTGTAAAACTAACTATTCCTCATCTCCATAAATTAGGAATTTTTTTTTGGTGCAGTCAGGGAGCTCTTTTATTCATCCCACCTCCCTCAAGTAGGCTAAAACATTGGAATGCATACAATTTAAGTTGGAATGCTCGGAAATAAATCTGGTAATACTACTACCATTACACATTTCAGAACTGATGATAGTCACCAGCTCTCTAGGGATAGTTCTATAGAATAAGAGCCCATCCCGGGTTGTTTGGTGGCATTTAGCCAGGGTATCCGCAGCCATGTTACCTCCTCTCTGAGTGTGAGTCACCTTCCACTCTCTCTTAATTTTCTTTCTGATATCAGCAATCCATGGTGCCAGCTTTGGGTTTTCTTCAGGTTGCTTCCCCACTGCCTTCCTTGCTTCAGACGAGTCTGTTTCAATCGTAGCATAAACTACATTTTGTTCCTCAGCTATACTGGCTGCAAGGTCGATAGCTTGGATCTCTGCCAATAGAGTACTATCAGTCAAGATTCTTTTGCTCCATCCTCCTTCCCAAAGACCCTCATTGTTCCTGCAAACTACCGCAATACAAGCTCTCCCATTTTTGTAAGTTGCATCTACATTGAATTTCAGTTCATTGGGTGAAGGTGGACACCAACGAATGTCCCTGCTTTTAGGTATCTTGGGGCTGTTAATCTCTGCACGCACTTCTCCATTAAAGGAAGCTTCTGCTCAAATTTGGTTCACTTGGCAACCGAACGACGTTGTTGTCTTCTCCATCCCCTCTTTATTTCTGTACCTCCAGATGTAGTGACAACCCATGACAATCATATTGGTTACTCTAGCTTCTTGTTTCAAACTCCATTCCAGCCACTTCCATAGATTATCCTCCCTGAAGAAACGATCCCAGAGTTGTCTTTCTAACAATTCCTTCCAGACAAGAGCCGCCTTTTCACAGTCTCTCAGGGCATGGAGCACACTCTCCTCCTGTCCACCGCAACGATGACAGCTGATGTCATTAGACATGTGTCGGGCAGTTCTTTTTCTATTAGTTAGCAGGGCATTATGTCCCACCAACCAGAGAAACATGCACACCCTTTCAGGGGCCTTTGTCTTCCACACTAGATCCCATTTTCCTTCTACCTTAATATCCTTCGAACTCCTCAGCTTTTTGTAAGAAGATTGGGCATGGAACTGTCCATTATCTTTGTGCACCCAGACAATGATATCCCTCCCATTTGTATGATTTGGTACCTTCACTTTCATAATGTCCTTCAGGTCCCCTCCATCACGTACTCTTTGAGGAACTTCACATCCCAATCATTGTCCAAATTGACAAGGCTTGCTACTGTGAGGTCTTCAAGCTCTGGGGGAATTGATTTGCAGGTCCTTTATTTCAAAATATTATTCATACTCCACCATCTATCCTACCAGACGTTGAGGGATTCACCAGTGAAAGGGATCCAGTAAGTATTTTCTTCCATGAACTCTTTACATTTGAAAGTTGCACGACCCAACCTGGATATGTTAGGGATAATTATACTATCTCTGTTCAACATCATGTGCTTCATTCTTTGACACCAAATAGAGTTCCTTTCAGACATGACTTCCCAACAATGCTTACTAATGAGCACTAGATTACACTCTCTCATGGCCTTGATGCCATGTCCTCCTTTTTTACCCGACGTCATCTTGTTCCAAGCCACTAAGGACACCGGGTGTGCCTTGTGGTTTCCACCCCAGATGAATGATCGGATGCTACTGTCAATTCTGTCGCATATCTTCATGGATAAGACAGACGTATGCATTATGTAACCTGGGATTGCAGTTAAAGTCGCCTTGGCCATAGCTGTTCTACCAGGCGGAGATAAGGAACATGCAGACCAAGCATTGATGTTGTTGCTAATGCGGTTAAGGATGTCACCATACGTACCATGGTTCACTCTACCATGTATCAACGGTACACCCAAGTACTTCCCCAAGTCCTGTACTTCAGGGATGCCACTCCGTCGACAGATCCGTTTCCTCATTCTTCTGGGTACTGACCTGGAGAAGAAAGTGCTTGATTTTTCTATAGAAATTGCATGCCCCGACACAATACCAAATTCCTCAAAACATTTCAGAATAGTATCCATTTGGGTTTGGTTGGCTTTTGTGAAAAGAATCATGTCATCTGTGAAATATAAGTGAGAAATCCAAGGACCCCTAGCAGATAACTTGATGGCCATCCACTCCTTCTTCGCTACCTTCTCCTCAATAAGCTGGCTCAGTCTTTCCATACATAGAATGAAGAGATAAGGAGAGAGTGGGTCTCCCTTCTAAAGACCCCTAGTAGCCTTAAAACTTCTTGCTTTCCTACCTTGCCAAATAACAGTAGATGTTCCTCCTGAAATCGAGTTAATGATGTAATTTATGACACTAACCAGCATCCCAATCTTCTCAAGCATATCATCTACAAACGGCAATGTCATCTTATCATATGCCTTCGACTGGTCAATCTTGATTGCCATAGATTGAGGTGCATTCTTCCTGCGCATGTTGAAAATAATTTCCTGCACAGCTACTATGTTGTCTGAAATCCTTCTTCCAGGAACAAATGCACTTTGGGCTGGGGATATCCATTGTGCAAGATGGTCCTTGATTCTCCCAATTATCACCTTGGATGTTAGCTTAAGCGAAAGATTGTTTAACGAAATTGGTTTTAGCTGTGCCTAGCACTCCGGCTTCATCACTTTAGGGATCAGTACTATATTTGCGTCACACATATCCTTAGCCAAGGCTTCTCCTCCGATTGCAGACCGTATTGTTCTCAGAACAGAATGTTTAACTCAAGGCCAATTAGCAAGCAAGAAGGAACCATCAACCCCATCCGGACCACAAGCTTTATTTGGATTTGTAGATTGTAAAGCTTTGTAAACCTCATCAAGCAACATAGTTGCTTCTACCTTGTCTTGATCGAGATCGTTAAGTCTATTAAACTTACCACAAAAATTTTTAATCTTTCCTTCATCCACCACATGATTCTCTATAAAGATGGTTTTGAAATGGTTGACAATGAGCTCATGGATCTAATTTTCTCCAGTCGTCCAGTCCCCATTACTCTTTTTTTAACATAGTGATGGTATTATTGCGTATCCTTTGTTTCACATAAGCATTATAAAACTTTGATTTCAAATCCCCTTCTATATTCCATTGCAGATGGCATTTCTGTTTCCAGTCTTCCTCCTCCAGCTCAAGAATTATGTTGTATTCCTAAATAAGTTCATTACAAAACCTGTCGGTAGTATTATCATACTTCTATGTGAGTTGCGTTTGCATAATGCTGATGCTTCTTAACAACCAACTTTTTGTTTCCCTAGTTTCGATTCACATTTACATGCCCAGTTAGATATACTGGTCTTCACTTCTCGTAGTGCACCATGAAAATCCTGATGACTGTTCCAATGTTGTTATTCTCAAGTACTTAAGCATGTTCTTTGCCACTATATAGTGACCATCACCCAGATTTGATCGGTATTTGCTTGTCATGCTCAAAACATACGATACATTTGGGAAAATACATATCATTGCATACATGAGAGGTCCAACTATAGGTGCATATGGAATCTTACTCACGTGTGATGGATATTCCAAAGATTTGTGTCATTTAGTTCTAGGAAAACTTATTCCATGAGACATGGGTAAGTTTCCTCTCTTAGATTATGCATGCAAAATTTCTATAACACTTTTTCAATTTTGTACTTTGGATTAGGCCTAGAAGCCTTCTAGATCTACCTCTATAGATCTTTATTTCTAGAATACAGAATGCTTTTCCTAAGTATTTAATGGAGAAGTTATTCTACATTCATATTTTAACTGAATATAGATCAGGTAAGTCATTTCCCATATTGTCATCAACATACATTATAAGAAATGCATTCATACTCCAACTAACCTTATTGTAAATACAAGGTTCATCTTTGTTTTGGATAAAGCCAAACTATTTGATTATCTCATCAAATGAAGATTCATCTCTGAGATGCTTGCTTCGATCATAGATTGACCTTTGTAGCTCATAGACTTTATTGGCTTCACTTGGCACGATAAAACCTTCAATTTGTGTCATGTACTCAACCTCAAGAAGATTCATGTTCAAGAATGTATCTTTAATATCCATTTGACAAATCTCATAGTCATGATAAGATGCAATATCAAGCATGATGCTGATAGAATTGACCACAAAAGCAAGGAAAAATATTCATCATACTCAAAGACTTGAAATTGTTTCAAACATTTTGTGTAACATACTGAAACCTAGCTTTTTGACTCTAGAAACTCTAATAATTTGACTAGGAGGGTAGTAATCTTGGTTTCTTATATTTGACCAAACAAGGATAGAGTTATACCTTAATGTATATTGTTACTATATATAACATGAAAAACTCAATGGTAACCATAACATAGTTAGGCTTGAAACAAATATAACACATTAAGTGGAATTAGGCTCTATAATCAATATCACATATCAAAATACACTCAAATTAATATTACAGCTAAAATATGCACTAACATTTAAGTCAATTAATCAAATATGTCACATATGTTTTCTTTGCTAACTAATATGCATATGATGGCTAAAATATGTTAAATAAGAGGTATCACGTGCTTTAGAATGTCAACTAACATTTCCATGTCCAAGAATATGGTGTGCCCTTTCAGATTGTTCTGGCTTGGCTCGGTAATACTCTAAAATAATGAAGAGAATGTTGCAACTAATCTCCAAAGGCAGCTGACATGACCGATCACCCCTCAAGTCCTTCTATTTTAGAGATTCCTCAAACCAACTCTTTTTGTAGATTCTACAGCTCCTAACTGAACTAGTAGACAGTGGTGATCTAGAGGTAAATGATAGACCAATATCTAAAATTTAATGAAATTAATATGATAAATAAGCAAAATATAGATATTCATGCATAATAATACAAGGAAACTCTTTTGATAACAATGTGAAGATTATATGACTCTATATAATAAATATTGATGGTAATGATGTAATTTTATAAAAAATATATTGGAGAAGATACTAAACCATAATTGTATGAGAATCCCTAAAAGGAAACTTCAAAACCAAAATATAATAGTAAAATGGTGTTCTTTGACCCTCTGTTAGCTTGGGAGAAAAGTTTCTCATTATTTGAACAATTCTAGATGCTTGAATTTAATTAATAAAAGAAAGTATAAGTAAAACTCTGCTATATAAAATCATATAATGGTTTACCCCAAAAGTGGAAATATATAGCAAAATCGTTATGTTATTCCTATTTTCCTAGGTTGAAGATTTTGAATTAATTCAAAATTTACGAAACTAATGGGTTAATGAGAGAAAGTGATTGTAATGTAGTTAAAATAGTTATGCTGGTTTTATTTGCACATTTTCTAAAGTTTGGGTTTACTTGTTTGCCAAACAAGTTTCCTTAAAAGTGTCTTGTTGGCAACACATTCTTTTCCAACCTTTTCCCCGTCTCCACATTACCCAAACTACAATTTTCTCATCTTCGGCTTCCTTGTTCTTTGTCGAGTTTCTTCCTAGATGGGTAAGTATCAGGGAGCATATAGATATCCCTTTTCCCCAAAACCCTTCTATCGCCATATCACCAACCCTAGTTCCCCTCTCCCATTTTCCTCCTATGTTTTTACTATCTTTCCTTCTCCTCACCCCTCTAGTCCTTAAGATCCCTTTGAATCCACCTACATGTTCTCCTCCACCCTCCATCTATGTGACTCCATGTTCATCTGCCACATATTCCACCTTAAGGTCACCGATGCCAAGGCCAAGGAGAAGAGGTCATGTTTGGCTTATGCCTCAGATGACTTTCGAATTATTGCTTTGAATATGGACACCAGTTCATAGGTGTCCATCCTATAAATATTTACATTTCCACTATCGAGGTAACTAATTGAAACATTTGAAAGTTCTTGTCTTCCTTCTCATAAAATTTAGCCATCATCTACAACCATGTCTTCCTAACCGTATTACTGTGGATGTTAGATCATAGAGTAGGTCACCAAAAACCTCACTAATACCCTTCCCCATGTCTAGTTCAGTGTCACCATGTCATTAGTACAACTAAAGCAATTGCAACCTTGATCGGAGATTTTGGTCTCACCTCTACAAATCCAGTGGATCTCTACTTGACGACAGATCAAATAATTCAAAGTAATTTCCTTCTATATATTTTACTGGTCCTGCAACTCAGTTTCAATTTCTTTGCTCGGTCACACTTCATGTTGCATATCCTTCCTATCTCTTCTCCATAAGGTCTTCCGTCAGGGGTGGAGTTAGGCTTTGACTATTGGGGGGGGGGACAAATTTACCTTAATTGGTAAGTTTAAAAATCGATATAGGGCCATGGATGGATTTTTTTCATGACTTTTACAAATTTGTGTTTGAATTATATAACAAATCAAAATATACATATTTCACAATTTTGTTGTGAGAAAAGAGATATTATGAAAAAAATGAAGCTTCATAATCTAGTTAAAATAAACTTTAAATTAAATTTCTCTTATCAGTAAACCATTCAAAATTTATTTGTTCATATCAATATTAGAAGTACAGTGAAAATTTCTAATAGTAAGCTTATAGGTTATAAATTAATTAATAAAAAAATATAATGACATTGATAATTAATTGAATAGACAATTTTTATACCTAATTTTATAATCTACATTGTGTAAAAAAGGTTAATATTTCCTTGATGGTTAATAATCTAAAGTTATTTTTAAAATTTGAAAAATAAAACTATGCATGTAAATGACGAACAAAAAGACCAAGACATAATGATTATATATAATTTGAAATGCTAGCACATTGGATAACATTTATTCTACACTAGTGATTGTACAAACTATATAGCAAGAATTAAATTTGTTAATTTTGTTTTTGGTAATAAGAAAAATACAACACATCAAATAGACAAGTCTAATTTTCTTCTTAAAATCAATCTACTTCAAAATTGGTGTTTCCTCTTCTCTTAAATTATGGTTATGTGTAAACATCATAGGCTGGTCGATTCTTTGTGTTTTTTTACTATAAAGACTTTTATCTCTCCTAGACTTGAGTGTAAAAGATGTGAATTGGGGATTTTTTGTAATGGTATTGGTCTACATGGTCATGATCAATTTCTACATCAACTTCTTACATGATTATGGGGGCAAGATCTATTGTCTCTCAGTAGTGACAACCATATTAATATCAAACTATGTTGACTAAAAATATAATTGTCCTAAGATTAGTTGCATATTTTAAATTCCACAAGTATGCATGAAAGATGTAATTCATGTTCACAAAGTATTATCAATTGAGAATATACATATCACATGATGTTGACTATTTAATTGGGAGTACAAAAATATTTCACATTAATATGTTTCATATTTGATGCAAAGTTTAAGGTGATATCTAGTCTTGGTTCCATGCCTTATTGTCTTGAGCACTTCATAGAAGTCTCAAGGTAAGAAAAACACAATTTGATCTCTTGTTCTTTATTATGTTAAATGTGGCCATTATATTTTTATAAATCCAATCATATACACCTAAAGTGAGTGGCAATTAGTTTTTATGATTATGATGAATTATATAGATAACATTTTCTATTGTACTCTTTCTTGTAAAGAATGTTTGAAAATTAGGATACAGGGACCCATGCTTACATGGAAATATAATAGAAAAGTGACAGTTAAATAATATAGACTCTATAGAATAATACTTGAACTTTAAAGGTGTCTAAAATTGGATTTTTTTTCAACAAAAGATTTGAGCATTCAAGGAAAATAATACAAACTGAGCTTTTAACCTAATTGCAGTAATAAAAATTGGAGAACTCAACCATTACGGACACAGTTGTTCTATCATCTTCAATGGTCATATTTCTACTAATTCTAATACTCAAAGCTATTCAAAAATATAAATTTGGTTGTTTTTTAATTCAAACCTAGATGCTACAAAATCAAACTCGAGAACTCTACCACTCTAGAAACACTTCATTTATGTTGTATGCATATCATAAGCATTAATATATTAGTTAAAGCTAATAAATTAATATTAATAGAAAATAAAAAGTTCATAAACTACAAGATTTAGACCCGTACACATTAGACAAACTAAATAGAACCCATCCAGGGTGCCAAAGTAAAAATTGTACTAGTCATAGGTCACCTTGTTTATTTTATTTATTACAAAAACTATAAATAACTATAATAAAATGTATACAATGCTTTTGATATTTTTAGATGGGGGAGTGGCCCCGTCCAACCCCCTCTGGCTCCGCCCTTATCAGCCATTGTAGATGTGGTTCCCATTTTTTCTGACCCTGACCCATCTTTCCTCTGCTATCCATGATGGTAGTTACCCTGAGCCTCCAACCACTTCATGTTCATAGCTTCTTGAGCCACATGAGGTCTTACGACTCCTTGTTGGGCTTTTTAAGACCATAAGAGTTGGGAGGAGCCAACAATTTTGTCTTTGACTGTTACTACCCCAATTTTGGGTTCATTTGCTGAGAAATGTAATTTCTCATATTAAAGATATTTGGACAAATAATGATACAATTTTTTTGAATAAATGGATTTCATTAACAATAGCCTTGATGATAGTGTTGTGGGCTTTATTGGCTATTGGGCCCAATAACAAGGAAATTCAATTAATTAATGAATAATTGAGAATTTGAGATAAGAAAGGTGTGGAAACCTCTAGAAGGAAAAATAGTACTCCAAAGGTGGATTTCATGCCTCTTGGATTCCTTGGGTCCCAAGGAGTCTAAAGTTGCATAGAGAATGCAATAAGAAAAGAAAAGACCAATTAAGTATTTCCTTATTAAGAAAGAAATTGAAAATAATGATAAAATGTGAAAAATGTGAGAAAAGAGGTACAATTGAGTTATCCTTGGTGGATTTTCGTATCTCAAGAATTCCTAATGATAAAAGGCATATCAATGAGGAAAATAAAAGAGAGATAAAGAGAAATCTTCAAAAAGAGATATTTTAACAAAGAAATATGTAAGATAATAAGAAAATGGATAAAAGATAAGTAAAAGGCTAAGGTATATTCCCAAGATGTGATTTAGAGCCATTAAGGCTCCTTGAGGTTCAAGGAACTCAGAATAATAATTTAATAGCAAGGAGAAGAGAAAATATGTGAGATATATATATATATATATATATATATATATATAATTAAATGATATCTTGCACTTAAAGAAAAGTCTCGTTTCCTTTTAGATAATGATCCAATTTTTGGCATCGAGGTAGATAAAGTTATGATTAGCTTTCCCTCAAAATTTGGGATTAATTGGATAGTCGGTTTGAGAGTTATGGCTTTTACAAGTTTCCCTAAAGTGTTGTAGTTATAATTAAATGTCACAATTGATGTTCTTATACGAGGCTTGCTAGCCGTTGGGTCCAGATCCAACGGTAGCTACTTTTCATTTTAGATTAGGAAAAAGGGAACAATATGATGCAAAATCAATTCATTTGATCACTTTCCCTAATCAACTGGGACTCTCAAAGAGTGGTTATTCGTTCTTGGGAGATCAAATCGGACTGAGTAACCCCTTTGGTGCCCCTATTTCGTGCGAAATTGGTACTTTCCCATAGGGCAGCGAGAGCTAGCCATCATGATGATCAGGATCTTATGGAGATGGCTATATATAGGGGGAGGATTTCCCCTATGATGCAGCCACTTTGTCTAAAACCCAAACCGAACTCGGGAAACTCCTCTCTGTTCCATTTTATTCCTCACACCATCGGGCTACAGGGTGCCCTGTCCGATTTCCTCTCCGCCGGTCGGCTTGTAGCAAAGCCATCCCAGCTATGGGATTTGACCACCGATGGGTCGGTCGATTCCGACGGGCCTGGGCAGAGGCTTTGGCTATGGCTTCTTGGATGTTGAAGCTCGTGAGCATGAAGTCAACTCAGAGGTTGACTGCCATCCCTGGCGGCAAGAACACAGATCGCACCCCGTGCGAGGAAGAAGAAGGATATGGGGAAAGACCCACCTACCCCTGACTCCAGCAAAGGCGAAGAATGGCAGAAGCATCTTTTTGACGTCGTTTGAGCCAACCCGCGTGAAAAAAAGGGTCGACTAGGCTGATGTGGCGTGTTTCTATTGGTGTTCAGGTATTTAACCTTGTGAAATTCATATATATAGATTGGTAGCTCTAATGAAGACAAATTATATATGAATCTTTCTCAGAAAAACATGAAGAATACAATAAAAATGTAATTGATTCTTAACTCTGCTTGCAATTCAAAAAGTATACAAGGATACGATCTTTAATAGTTTAATCAATTGAAAACCCTAATCCTTGATGATTAATGAATTTGAAAGGGGTTATATGGGCGTTTAAAGTAGATTTTGACTTGTTGTTAATAAAAGGGCATATTAGATCTAAACGATGATCTTCATGCATAAGTTGATTAAATTAGGGTTCCATATGCTTTAATGAACCCTGAACCCTAACTTTGGTAAATATGACCCTTAATGATTGGTCAAATTCATGTACAAAGCTGAGATATGATAGTTCTAATCTATTTTCAAGTACAAAAGTTCCTAATCAGGGATAGATACCCTTAATATGATAAGTAGGGTTTTCTCATGGATAAAGATGGAATTATTGATCAATGGAATTCGTAGGTGAATTAGATCATAGTGAACTACAAATTGATGATAAAAGAGCATAATAACTTTGTCATAGATTAAAAAGGATAAAAATGGTAGCTTTAATGTAAAAGAGGCTTAATGGAATTAATTGATGGTTGTGCATTAATATGGAATTAAGGTTATATGTTGTTAAAAGGTAACCTTAATAACTTTTATGAAGGATAGATGAGAAAATTAGGGTTTAAGAGAGTAAGATGGAATAAAACCCTAATTGCAAAGTAAACCTTAAAAAGAGGAAGATACCCGAAAAAGGAATAGAACCATAAGTAGCAAGATGATTTGGATAGTTTCTGATAAAAAGGAAATTGAATGTAATTTCAGGATCTTGTTGAAAATGCTTTCTTGCTTGGATTCTTATTTGCATGGATATTTCTGTTCAAATCGTCAGATCAGGTATGTGGTTAATTATGAATAACTGCCTTAGTTTCCCGAGGATTTTTCGGATGGTTAATCGCATTGAATGCAAATTATCAATTTGGATGTTCATACTTGCAAACTATAAAGTCACTATGATTATCACATTAATAATAGAAGTATGGATTCTCGCACTTACATGCCACCCTGATGGATGATTCCTAGGGTCAGGCCCAGATGGGTAGACCAATGGACACCTTGAGTGGTGACCCCAGGCACCAAGCTCGGGAATGAGAAGGTGGCCTATGATATTGCATGACTAGTGGGAACCATGAGTGCTGACCCCCAGGCACCAAGCTCGGGATTGAGAAGGTGGCCTTAAGTCATTGGCAAAAGAAACCCTAAGGTGGGTATGCCATGGTTAGGGCAAAAGCGATGGAGAATGTCATACTGAAAAGTGTAGATTGGCTTGTTAATCAACTTGATTGTGATAATTAGATTGTTATCCTTATGTGAAAACTTTTGGTTGTTCCCACATACCAGTATATTTTTGATATACTGACCGACATTTTGTTTGTTGGCATTTTAGGAACAACAATTGAAAGAAAAAACAGTAAAGTGACACATTGTGGAAAATAAGAAATGAAGTGAAAGGATGATTAGATAAAATGATTCAAGCTCTGGATAGATAGAATTCCAAAATTTTCAAAGGTAAGTAAAGTTTTAATTTTCTACCAGATTTCAGTTTAGTTGGAAAAATTTATTAATTTTTATTGATTATTTTTCGAACCTTTGATCCTGTTAATTGAATAACGGCTTTGACCTTTGGGTCTCCCTTAATTGGGGGTTACCGGGAGGCGGGGTCATTACAATTGGTATCAGAGCATAGGTTCCTCACTTAATCTTTAATAATTATTAAATTTTACAAATTCTGTAGAACCCAAGGGATTTATTAGAGGATTATTCGAAAGACAGAGGTGTCTGGAAAAGGATCACGACTGGGGGCTGGCAATATTTTCCTCCGCACCTCTAGTCGGAATACGAGGACTCCCGGATCCGTGTGACTGCCTGGCCAAAGTCTTGGGGTATGATTCGAAATAAGATACCTTTAGGACTCTCTCATCTTGTTCATCCCTTCTCAACTCAAATTCTATTAAGGACCTTAAGGTTTAGGGTTTTCTCTCTTTTCCTTACCCTCTTGAGGTATGGGTAAGGTTGATAAGGATTAAGGAATCCTCCACCAAATTAAGAAAAATCATGTAAATAAGATGTCATGGACATAAGCTTAATAGAGTAAGTGTAAAAGAATAGATACATGCTTAGGTCATATGACATAAGTTGGCATTGCCCTCAGGAGAGACCTGAGGCTAGACCTTCTTGTCAGGAGGATGAGTAGAGAAAGTTAGACTTGGAGGTAGAGATCTCCATTAAAGTAGAGACCTAGTACATCCTATAAGGATGATGTTAACCCTAACCCTAAGTGGAGGTTAGAGAGAGAGATGACATGATGAGTTAGATGTCATGGTTGACTGGATGGACATGCCTTTGGATTGCCATACAAGCCATGAGAGGTTGGATGACCTAGAACCTTTGGCAACCCACCCTGGGAAGGGTCGTGCATGTTGGAGCGAAGGATAGATCCTTCATGGAAGAGGTTAGAGAAGAACCTATAGAAACCCCATGAGCTTATATGAGCATGGCATAGTATGCACCCAGAGGACATCATGTAGTACAGGCAGTAGGTCGAAACCCTGGACAAGGGATCAAGATGGATGGCTTATGAGGTAAGCATAAAGGGCTATGGATAATCATGAGCAAACATAAGTTTGAGCATAGGCTTCACCCACGTAGAGGTATGCTTGTGAGCTTGATCCAACTTCATGGAGAGAGGACCTCTAGTTGTAAGGCTAGATGTGGAGTCAGCTCTAGAGTGAGAAAGCATGACCCCAACAAGGAGGTTGGAAGCCTAAAACCCCAAGATATGAGAAATAGTGGGGAGTTGAGGATGATGCGACCTAAGTGGATAATAATGGTTTCCTTATGCTTGACCCCTAGAGGCTGGTGATATCTCGATTGCCTTTAGAGGAATCCAACCCTAGAGAGATGATGATGCTTCTGGTACCTATGTGCTTATGGTATAAGTGTTTACCTATTGAGATGAGACAAAGAGTGCCTTAGACCCTGAGGAGGTTTAAGTAGCCAGTTGAGAGGCATTATACCAAGTTGGTTGTCCTTGAGGAGGACTCAACTCTGAGGTGTTGCTCATATAAAAGGATCATGGGAGAGCATGACATACCTTGGACATGATTAATTCGTGGTTAAGAGATTGAGCATGCAGTTGGACACCCAAAGGTGAACCTAGGGTTCCTAGGCCTAAGAGGGGAAGCAGTGTATTCGATGCTCATAATGAGATTTGAGACTCTATAGTTTCGAGCATGGTACTCTTCATGTTTTGAGGTAAAGGAAACCCCTTAAGTTAAGGGTATGTTTGATGAACCCTTCATGATTAAGTTGATCTAATGTTGAGGATGAAAACAAGTATGACCTAGCATGGTTTCGTAGGTGTCTGCTTGTGCCTTAGTAGCTTGCTAGGGCTAAGCATGCTCATGTGAATGTAAACCCTAAGGAAGGTTGTGACCTGGTTGTCAAGAGTTGTAGTTTCCTCCCATCCTGGGAGAGGGACCCTTTGGTAGGGTGTATACCAGTTTTGAGGTAACCTAAAGAGGTTTCATAGGATCTTGAGAAGTGAAAAGTACATGGCATGAGAATGAACCTTTAGACCCATAGATAACCATCTCTATGTGCATGTGGGGGTGTTACCATGGAGGTAACCAGTATGGGGCCTGACCAAGGTAGGAAGGTCGCCATGATCCCTGAGAAAGGATGAAAGACAACCCATGAATGCAGAGAGAGATGATGAAGGCTTGGGTAAGGTTCTAAGTCAGACATGTACTATACTAGAATCCTAAGTCTATCTTAGGGTCAGGTAGGGATAAGACTGATGGAAGTAGGAGTTGCCTAATTCCCTAGTTGCACATGACCATAGGGTCGGGAGGTAACAACTATCATTGTCTGAGGGCCATGGGTTAGGAGATTGATCACCTTCATGAACTCATGGGACCCAAAGGGCAGATGAGTAGGGAACTCTCTAATGCATGAGGGAAGAGGGATGACCCCAAAAGTGTCGGCTCCCTATAGACCTGGAGGAGATGACCAAGGATTGTGTGGGGACCCAAATAGGTTCGAGACCAGTTTTCCATGGAGGAAATTTTGATATCATGATAATTGGGATGTAAAGACATGAGTTGCACATTTCAAATTAGATTTGAAGGTATACTGGCAAGGTGGGATGTACCATCTCTACTCTTGGAATGGGAAGAACTCTGTATTTGGACGGCCTCCAAATGCTTATTTCTTCTTGTTATGGGAGTGAGAGATAGGACAGTATGCATGTCACACACCAAGGGTAAAGATGATGTGAGTTGGAATGTTGCTATAAGGAATGAGGACAGAGATGATAACATACCTTTATGGAGCGAATGATACATGGATGGTTTACAAACACTAAGAGTATCAAGGAAATCATCTTGTGAGGATGTTTTATCATGAGCTATGTGGAATTGCAAGTTATTCAAGGTTGAGTTTGATCACCATGAGGATGAGCTCAGAAGTTTCTTAATGAAGACAAACTTAGAGTTAGAGAAGAGATGATAAGTGGAATACATGGAGGTGCATGTCTTCAACATTACTTGACACATAAGGAGGTGAAGTGGTAATGAATGCTTTGGTTGAAGTATAGTTGCCTAGTTTAACTAGAGGCTAGAAGAAGTTGAGGTTGTTTGACTAACCCTAAGTTTGGAAAGAAGATGTGTTTTGGCTAACACATAGATGTAACAAGAGATGTTGAACAAGTTAATGGTTGTTTCGTTAGCAAGTTTAGTCCTTGATATAGAGAAAGAACCTTGGATACACTTTTTTGGATAGGAAGGTAATAAAACCCTGATGAGAGTGGTTTAGGGTTTCTGAGGAATCGATCTTGAGGAATCATGACATATAGGAAATCATGATTTTAAGATCACCATACACCATGGTACTACTGAGATAATGAGTGGTAGAAGTACTATGGATGTTGGAGATGAGGCTGCATGTGGTATGTTGCATGCATGCCAGGAGGTAAAGGACAAACACCAGTAACCTAGTGTATCGATATAGAGGATAAAAGAGTCCCTGAGTGGGAATGGGAATTCATCACAATGAATGATGTGGAAAGTCTCCCCTTGACCAAAGAAAGTCATGATGCAATAAGGGTTATGATAGATCGCCTTACCTAGATGACATGAGAAAGAATGGGTACTGTCAAGGGACAGATCAGGTTAAACTACACATGAGAGAGATGGTTCAACTACACCATGATGTGAGTTCAAAAGTTTTTAAGTATGATCTAAATATTCACTTCGGTGAGGTGAAAATAGATACATGAAGAACTCGATGATGAAATAGTTTATCACCCCTAACTAATGGTTAGTATGATCCAGAATAGAGGGTCTGATGAGAGCATGTGTACTCATTCAGGGTGATACACGGGGACAATCCTTAAGATGTGATGTTTAACACCATAGCCTTTATCGGGATGCAAGAAATCTTATAGGGAGGTTGTGTTGGTCATCACTTCATTAAGATGATGTTGGTGAAGGAGGCCTCACACAGGTCATAAAAAGAACTATAGTGTGTGCAGATGAAGTTTCTTTGATCATGCAATGGCTGAGAGAGAGCCCAGTGGTGACATTGCACGAGCTGATGCAAAGCAGACTGACATGCAGTTCACTATGGGAGAATATGTGATGTGAAAATCCGACCCCTCTAGGCTACAACTGAGGAAGCTGAGTCCCCGATATATGGGTCCATTTGAGATGGATTGGTGGATATGGTTGTGTTTAGCCTTGCCCCTTAGGATAACATGATGTAAAATGTGTTCCATGAGTTCGATCTAGAGAACTATGTGAGGTACCCAAGCCATGTGTTGAGCCTTGAACCTATTCAGCTTTTGAGAGGCTGAAATGTCCTGAGTCACCTATGAGGGTATGATATACCAAGGTAAGAAAGAACTGATATGGAAGAATATGAGATGATGAAGGTTCTTGGGAAGCACCATGGAAAGGGTGACGCCACATGGGAGCCCTGATGGACATAAGAAAGGTTTATCCTTTTTGTTTGCTTGCTTGATGGAATTTTGAGGACAAAATTCTTATAAGAGGGGAAGGATGTTACAACCCCAATTTTGGGTTCTTTTGCTGAGAAATGTAATTTCTCATATTAAAGATATTTGGACAAATAATGATACAATTTGTTTTGAATAAATGGATTTCATTAACAATAACCTTGATGATAGTGTTGTGGGCTTTATGGGCTATTGCGCCCAATAACAAGGAAATTCAATTAATTAGTGAATAATTGAGAATTTGAGATAAGAAAGGTGTGGAAACCTCTAGAAGGCAAAATAGTAATCCAAAGGTGGATTTCGTGCCTCTTGGATTCCTTGGGTCTCACTAGTCTAAAGTTGCATAGAGAATTCAATAAGAAAAGAAAAGACCAATTAAGTATTTCAATGTTAAGAAAGAAATTGAAAATAATGATAAAATGTGAAAAATATGAGAAAAGAGGTACAATTGAGTTATCCATGGTGTATTTTCATATCCCAAGAATTCCTAATGATAAAAGGCATATCAATGAGGAAAATAAAAGAGAGATAAAGAGAAATCTTCAAAAAGAGATATTTTAACAAAGAAATAAGTAAGATAATAAGAAAATGGATAAAAGATAAGTAAAAGGCTAAGGTATATTCCCAAGATGGGATTTCAAGCCAATAAGGTTCCTTGAGGTTCAAGGAACTCAGAATAATAATTTAATAGCAAGGAGAAGAGAAAATATGTGAGAAATATATATAATTAAATGATATCTTGCACTTAAATAAAATGCTCGTTTCCTTTTAGATAATGATCCAATTTTCGGCATCGAGGTGGATAAAGTTATTATTAACTTTCCCTCAAATTTTGGGATTAATTGGATACTCGGTTTGAGAGTTATGGCTTTTACAAGTTTCCCTAAAGTGTTGTAGTTATAATTAAATGTCACAATTGATGTTCTTATACGAGGCTTGCTAGCCGTTGGGTCCATATCTGACGGTAGTTGCTTTTTGTTTTAGATTAGGAAAAAGGGAACAATATGATGCAAAATCAATTCGTTTGATCACTTTCCCCGATCCACTGGGACTCTCAGAGAGTGGTTATTCGTTCTTGGGAGATCAAATCGGACTGAGTAACCCCTTTGGTGCCCCTATTTCGAGCGAAATTGGGACTTTCCCAAAGGGCAGCGGGAGCCAGCCATCATGATGATCATGATCTTACAGAGATGGCTATATATAGGGGGAGGATTTCCCCTATGATGCAGCCACTTTGTCTAAAACCCAAACCGAACTCAGGAAACTCCTCTCTATTCCATTTTATTCCTCACACCATCGGGCTACAGGGTGCCCTGTCTGATTTCCTCTCCGCCGGCTGCCTTGCAGCAAAGCCATCCCAGCTATGGGATTTGACCACCGATGGGTCGGTCGATTCTGATGGGCCTGGGAGGAAGCTTTGGCTGTGGCTTCTTGGCCGTCAAAGCTCGTGAGCATGAAGTCAACTTAGAGGTTGACTGCCATCCCTGGCGGCAAGAACACAGATCGCACCCCGCACGAGGAAGAAGAAGGATAGGGGGAAAGACCCACCTACCCCTAACTCCAGTAAAGGCGAAGAAGGGTAGAAGCGTCTTTCTGACGTCGTTTGAGCCAACCCGCGTGAAAAAAAGGGTCGATTAGGCTGATGTGGCACGTTTCTATTGGTGTTCAGGTATTTAACCTTGAGAAATTCATATATATATATATATATTGGTAGCTCTAATGAAGACAAATTATATATGAATCTTGCTCAGAAAAGCATGAAGAATACAATAAAAATGTAATTGATGCTTAATTCTGCTTGAAATTCAAAAAGCATACAAGGATACTATCTTTAATAGTTTAATCAATGAAAAAACCCTAATCCTTGATGATTAATGAATTTGAAAGGGGTTATATGGGCGTTTGAAGTAGATTTTGACATGTTGTTAATAAAAGGACATATTAGATCTAAATGATGATCTTCATGCATAAGTTGATTAAATTAGGGTTCCATATGCTTTAATGAACCCTAAACCCTAACTTTGGTAAATATGACCCTTAATGATTGGTCAAATTCATGTACAAAGTTGAGATATGATAGTTCTAATATATTTTCAAGTATAAAAGTTCCTAATCATGGATAGATACCCTTAATATGATAAGTAGGGTTTTCTAATGGATAAAGATGGAATTATTGATAAATGGAATTCATAGGTGAATTAGATCATAATGAACTATGAATTGATGATACAAGAGCATAATAACTTTGTCATAGATTAAAAAGGATAAAAATGGTAGCTTTAATGTAAAAGAGGCTTAATGGACTTAATTGATGGTTAATTGTGCATTAATCTGGAATTAAGGTTATATGTTGTTAAAAGGTAACCTTAATAACTTTTATGAAGGATAGATGAGAAAATTAGGGTTTAAGAGAGTAAGATGGAATAAAACCCTAATTGCAAAGTAAACCTTAAAAAGAGGAACAAACCCTAAAAAGGAATAGAACCATAAGTATCAAGATGATTTGGATAGTTTCTGATAAAAAGGAAATTGAATGTAATTTTAGGATCTTGTTGAAAATGCTTGCTTGCTTGGATTCTTATTTGCATGGATATTTCTGTTGAAATCGTCAAATCAGGTATGTGGATAATTATGAATAACCTCCTTAGTTTCCCGAGGATTTTTCGGATGGTTAATCGCATTGAATGCAAATTATCAATTTGGATGTTCATACTTGCAAACTATAAAGTCACTATGATTATCACATTAATAATAGAAGTATGGATTCTCGCACTTACATGCCACCCTGATGGATGATGCCAAGGGTCAGGCCCAGATGGGTAGACCGATGGACACCTTGAGTGGTGACCCCAGGCACCAAGCTCGGGAATGAGAAGGTGGCCTATGATATTGCATGACAAGTGGGAACCATGAGTGGTGATCCCCAGGCACCAAGCTCGGGATTGAGAAGGTGGCCTTAAGTCATTGGCAAAGGAAACCCTAAGGTGGGTATGCCAGGGTTAGGGCAAAAGCGGTGGAGAATGTCATACTGAAAAGTGTAAATTGCCTTGTTAATTAACTTGATTGTGATAATTAGATTGTTATCCTTATGTGCAAACTTTTGGTTGTTCCCACATACCAGTATATTTCGTTATACTGACCGACGTTTTGTTTGTTGGCATTTTAGGAACAACAATTGAAAGAGCAAACAGTAAAGTGACACATTGTGGAAAATATGAAATAAAGTGCAAGGAGGATTAGATAGAATAATTCAAGCTCTGGATAGATAGAATTCCAAAGTTTTCAAAGGTAAGTAAAGTTTTAATTTTCTACCAGATTTCAATTTAGTTGGTAAAACTTATTAATTGTTATTGATTATTTGTCGAACCTTTGATCCTGTTAATTGAATAACGGCTTTGACCTTTGGGTCTCCCTTAATTGGGGGTTACCAGGAGGCGGGGTCGTTACATTGACATTTTCCCCTCACCAGGTTGTGAGTTGGCTTCTTGAGTTTGTGCTTTGTTCTCATCCTAAATTCTCAGGTGACCAAAACAAGGAAGAAGATCACACTAATATTTTACAACTTTCCCTCTCCTGTTGATTTCCTTTTCGATTTAAAACTGAGGGCATTTCAGTGTGTTAAGTATTTTCATGACCTCGACCATGTAGGTTTTGGAGTGTTAGTGTTACTTGTTCTCCCCACTCACGCATTGTGGTCTTAAAACCCTACGCAAGGGCAAGCATGTCATTCATCCTGGTTTTTTTATTTAATCTCAGGTGAAAGTTGTATCTTATATAATTCACAACTAATTGCATATTTATTAGAAAATTCTAAATAAAATATGTTACAATATTTTAAATATGTGATTTCTCCAAATTTTCTAATTGGTTGGGCTTTCTGAAATTCATAACTAATAAGCTATAAGACCAAAAAATAAATTAAAGTATGTTAATAATTCATGAAAATAAAACCTATAAGATCACATGGTTTTAATAACCTAATTCAATAATAAAAAAATTGATTGTTAGGGTTTGTATAATTAATGAAAATTTAACCCTACTTCTTAACATTTGATTTATAGGTTCTTTGAAGACCTAGTCTTGGATGTAGGGTTGACTTTGGACTTATGTAGAGTAGATATGAGGTATGTTTCATTCCTATTACTCATATTGAGAAATTACTTATATTTTCTCCCCCTTTGGTCTTTTCAGATATATACCTTACACAATTTTTCTCTTTTTTGAGAGTCTAATTCATGAGTAGTTCTTGACCTCAATTAGATGGATATTCTTTTTGGAGTCTCATATATATCTTGATCATCTTTTACATGTGGAAATCTGAATTTTAGAATTTGACTTAAATGGAATCCTATTTTCTAATGTGATAGTGTCTTGTGCTCTTATGATGTATCTTGAATATGATTCTTGCAGCAACTCAAGGAGACCGAGAAGAGAAGGAAGGAGGAGTGAGAAAGGCTACCCAGTTTGTCTTGGCATCCCTCGTTCTTCATCTAGATCTGCTCCAACATGACGTAGAAGACCGCATCATCTTCACTGAGCTGCGACCACCTTTTACATCATGCTCATGGCAGATTCCTCTATCTTTCTCATCCTTCTTATTTCTCACATCATGAGTGAGTAGTTCCTCTTTGCTGGGGTGCGGGGACTAGCCCCACTTCCCATGCAACCATGTCTTTTCATTTAACATTCCAAGGAAATGTCTATAACTCTTCATTTTATTGCTAATTGATATGCTTGTAGTTGATTACCTGCTTGCTTTCATCTTGTTCTTCTCTTTATAGTATACAATGTCGATTAATGAGGTAGACTCCTTGACGAGAAATCTGATAGGGTTCCTTGAGGTCGTAAGTGTATGATCTGTGAGGGGATGAGCCATCTAGCCTACGGTGATGCTTCTGTGGTCTAAACATCCCTCAGGGAGGACCACAGCCCTAGTTGGACGTTGTATCTTCTTGTTAATAGTCGATGTTTGATTGTAGACTAATCGCCTACATGTATGTTGATTAGCATGGTTGACTCCTAGACTAGAAATAGAATGGGGTTCCTTGAGGTCGTAAGTGTATGATCCATGAGGGGACGAGCCATCTAGCCTACGGTGACACTTTTGTGGTCTAAACATCCCACAGGGAGGACTACAACCTTAGTTGGATGTTGTATCTCTAGAGCAGCAACTCCATTTGGATAGTTATATCTTACCTAGATGTTATGTGTCTGGATGTGCATGCGCAGTGGTGGTGATACCCGAGACCATCCCAGGGATTCCATATCATTAATCTAGAACAAACTTTAATTCTCCTCTTTTACTTTCTTGCATTTAGTTTAATTACCCTCAACCAAATCAATCATTTTAAATATTAGTCTTACTTGAGCTAGATTCGATTAACAAAGATTCTTAAAAATGTTGTTTCTTAGGATTCGATCCTTAACTATACTGCAATAATACCCGTCTGCTTCTGGGTGGTATTATTGCACATTGGTTTTGGTAAAAGCTCGGGGTTTTCAACCCTGAGTGAATTTGTTAGTGCGATAATTCCCACGTCAGGTATCTCAGCTAACACATCCAAAAAGGGTATATCAACATGAAGTTTCTTCATGGCTTACTTGAACTTGTTGAAATGGGTATCAAGCTTGGTTTGCCTTAAATGAGCAGGGAATGGTATACGAGGCTTGTATACAGGAATATCAGGTTCTGGTGTTTCACTTTGTTTATCAATAGGTTTTTCATGATTTTCCTTGTCTGTCTTATCAGCAGTTACTGGTTCTTTTGATTGAGACTCTGGTGTTGTTGAGTCTTGGACAATCACAGGTTCATCCCCATCTGTAACAACCACATGTGTCTTAATAGGAGGATCAGAATAGTCTTTTCCTGACCTGGTGGTGACTGCCTTCAATTGTTCAAGATGCTTAGGATTATTCTCAGGTTGGCCAGAAAAAACCCCAGTTGGTGGCTTAATGCTAGCTGCAAGTTGAGCTAGTTGAGATTCAATAGCCTTCTACTGATCTTGTTGGTTAACTATCATAGTTTGCTGAGTTTGCAACATCTTTTCAATGGTTGATAGCCTGCCATCAGGTTAGATGGGACCGACTTGTTGTCATTGAGGTTGATTAAGATTCTGGTACTGAGAATTGTTTTTATAATTATTGAAGTTCCTATTCTGAAACATTCCCTTGAAATTTCCTTGATTTCAAAAATTTTGTTGTTGATTATACTGGAATCCTGGTGGGCCTCGTGGTTGATTGTTCGAACCAAATTGATGTGAGTTTACTGGTCCAGAGGGGTTTCCAAATTGAAACCCTGGATTGTTCCTATTCTTATTCAGATTGTAATAACCTTGACCAGGGATGGTGTTAACAAAATTAAGATTTTCCATTTGACCATTATCTCCTTGACCACATACATTGCTTAGAACAACATTGTAAAGAACATTGCCTGCTAAAGTGGAATGATCAGTTCCTTTACATGCTTCAAAGAACAGAGAAGCATACTTTATGTGTTCTTGTTGTTGAGTGGGAAAATGTACTCTTCCAATTGCAACAAGAGATGATTCAATATGGTCTTTCTTATAAACTAAGAGTTTTAGGGTTTCAGTGATAGACTTATACTTGAGAGTAGCTTCATCCATATCTACTTTCAAGACTCCTTTACCTACAGATCTACCCCAATTAGCTTGATTTTCAGCTCCAAGGGTGATGACCCTCCATGTGCTGTCATAACTTTGACGCATGAAGTTTCCTCCAGATGAGGAATCTAAAAATCTTTTGATATCATCGTCCACACCCCTATAGAAAATTTTGATGAGTTGGTTGCTAGGAATTCCATGGTGTGGACACTTGTGTAGAAACTCTTTGTATCTATCCCATGCTTCAGCAAGGGTTTCTCCAGGGACTTGAGTGAAATTCGTTATTCAGCCTCTAATTTTATAGGTGAGGGACAGAGGATAGAACTTTTCTAGAAAAAAATTTTGGATTTGTTCCCAGGTGGTGATGGGCATTTCACTTTGCAATGAATTGTACCAACTTATTGCTCTATCAACAAGGGAATACTTGAAAATGCAGAGTCTCGTGGCATCATCAGATACTCCATTTTTATTTGTCATGGCACATAGATCGATAAACATTAGGAGTTGTCCCTGACTATCCTCTCCATGCTTACCATAGAATGGGTTATTTTGAAGTAGGGTGATCCAATGTGCTCGTATCTCAAAATTATTAGCATTAATGGGAGGTGGTTGAACTGGATGATGAACGTCAGCAGCTTTAGGGATAGAGAATTCCCTACGATCCTTTTGTAGTTCTACTTCTTGTGCCACTTCTTGTGCTGCTAAGATTTCTTGTTGAACGGAAGCTCGAGCTTCTTGCATGAGCCTCTCTCTCTGTGCATTGAGGGCTTGAGCTACCCTTCGAGCTATCTCCTCCTCTTGAGACATTCTTGCTTGGTTTTCTCTATTCTGACGATGAAAGGTCTGATCTATCTCTAGGTCAAAGCTGGAAGTGAGTCTGGGACTGTTCAAACGGTGCATGCACTAGTCCTGAAATAGAAAGATGTGAAGTGAGTTTGATGGAATGGAGTGAAATTCAAGTAGATGATCGATTGTATCAAAAGAAAAACAAGATCCTAGATTAGCCTTAAAAGAACTAGATTTGACTAACTGATTCCGTTGTCCCCGACAACGGTGCCAAAATTTGACGTGGCAAATATCGCACTAACAAATTCACTCAGGGTTGAAATCTCCGAGCTTTTACCAAAACCTCATGCAATAATACCACCCGCAAGTGTACGGGTCTTATCATAGTATAGTTAAGGATTGAATCCCAAGAGACAACATTTTTAAGAATCTTTGTTAATCGAATCTGGCTCAAGTAAGACTAATATTTAAAATGATTGATTTGGTTGAGGTTAATTAAACTAAATGCAAGAAAGTAAAAGAGCAGAATTAAAGTTTGTTCTAGATTAAATGATATGGAATAGCTGGGATGGCATCGGGTTTCACCACCACTACACATGCAAACACATCCAAACACATAACATCCAGGAAAGCATCTAACTATCCAGATGGAACTGCTGTGAATCCTCCCGAAGGTATGTTTAGGCCCGCGTAAGCATCCCCTTAGGCATCATATTTCTCATCGCCATTTGGATCATGCACTTATAGTTCTGAAGATACAACATCCAACTAAGGTTGTGGCCCTCCCTAAGGGATGTTTAGACCACAAAAGCGTCACCGTAGGCTAGATGGCTCGTCCCCTCAGAGATCATACACTTACGACCTCAAGGAATCCCATTCTATTTCTAGTACGGGAGTTAACTGTGCTAATCAATATACATGTAGACGATTAGCCCTACAAGCAAACATCAATGATTAACAAGAAGAAACAACATCCAACTAAGGTTGTGGTCCTCCCTGAGGGATGTATAGACCATAGAAGTGTCACCGTAGGCTAGATGGCTCATCCCTTCACGGATCATACACTTACGACCTCAAGGAACCCTATCACATTTCTCCTCAAGGAGTCTACCTCATTAATCGACATTCTATACTATAAAGAGAAGAACAAGATGAAAGCAAGAAGGCAATCAACTACAAGCATATCAATTAGCAATGAAATGAAAAGTTATATACATTGCCTTGGAATGTTAAATGAAAGACATGGTTGCATGGGCAGCGGGGCTAGTCCCCGCACCCCATGGAAAAGGAACTACTCGCTCATGATGCAAGAAACAAGAAGAATTAGAAAGAGAGAGGAATCTGCCATGAGAATGATGTAGAAGGTGGTCGCAGCTCGGTGAAGATGATGCGATCTTCTACGTAGTGTCGAAGTAGATCTGGACAAAGAATGAGGGACGCCAGGAAAGACTGGGTAGTCTTTCTCACTCCTCTTTCCTTCTCTTCTCAGTCTCCTTGAGTTGCAGTAGGAATGGCAGGTGGAGTGACAATGGCTGAAGATGGTGGAGGGCGGTGTGCAGGATGAAGCTTGATCGAACCTTGCACTTGGGAAGCCTGTCAGCATCCCTGGAATGATCCCAAATGAGGATCCTTACAGTCCTATTTATAGGCTCAGATGGGGTCTTCACATTTTCTACATGAACTTGCTCAAACGGTTTGGAGCAAATGGTCTGGGAGACCATTTGACATCCAAACGGTCTTGGGAATCCACCTTCAAATGGTCTTGCAGATCGATCGAATGACCAAACAATCTTGGATGGTGGCTGGCCAAATGGTTTGGAGACCATTTGGATGGCCAAACGGTATGCATTCTTCGGTCGTTCAATCGATCATTGCTCATCGTTCAAACGGTTTCAAGTGACCATATGGTCTTAATAGTCAGCAGGTCCAAACGGTCTTCCAAACGGTCTTGTACATGTACTGACCAATCAGTTTGATAGTCATTTGGTTCTATCGGTCTTGGAGACCATTGCCCAAATGGTTTGGAATACTAAGATCTTCAAACGGTCTTGGAAGCAATGCTCTATCAGACTGCTACTCACGACTCCAAATGGTCTCATGTGAGAGTGACCAAATAGTCTTGGATGCTTGCCCTCATACAGTTTGGCTTTGATTGTTCACATATATCAAATCAGTCTTGTGCTTTTCGAGAAGCAAACGGTCTGGGCAGTCTGCCTCCATATGGTCTCTGGCTGGGTGTCGTCCAATCAGTCTCAAGTATCCATCCTCCAAACGCTCGTTGCTCCTTGCCCAAATGGTCATTGCTCCTGCCCATACGATCGTTGTGATCAGTCTTGGGGTCCCTTGCGTTCAAACAGTCTGAGACCGTTCGGTTGGAGGTGGCAGCGCGGGCAGTGTGGGCGATGGTGGTGGATACTGTGGGGGGAGGAACAATGATAGCAGGTGCTACTAGGGTTACAGGCTGGGTGGAAGGAAGAAGAAGAAGGATAGCAGGCGCCGATGTTGTTGGCGTGTCGGGAGTCAGTTGAATAAGACCGCAAGGGGATGTACAAGTGGTCAAGGCAAAGGATGTGGTTTCAATTCTTAGAGATGTCGACGCTATAGGTGGAGCTAGGGTTCGAGTGGTTGAAGATGAGGGGTGAAGAAGATGAAGGCGGAGGCGACAATCGGTCCAGGTTCGATATTGCTCAAACGGTCTTGAGATGAGGCATCTCATACAGTCTTGTGGGACCGTTAGGAGGGGAATGATAGGGTAGACTATTTGCCCAAATGAACGGGGGCTGTAGATCTGAGATCTAAGGGTGTGGAGAGATAGAAGCCTAAACGGTCTTAAATGACAGTGATCCAAACGGTTTTGAGGTGAAGCTATCCATACGGTCTTGAGACCGAATGTATGAAACCGATTGGTCAAGACTGAATGGTGAGACCATTTGGTCAGAACCAAGGGTGAGTAAAAGGTGGGTCCCAGTTGATTGTTCAACCTCATCAAGACCTACATCAAATCAACATAAATTCAGTTAAAATCATGATAATTGGACCAATTAAGTAATTTTGCACATTTGATATTTAGTAAATGAAATTGGATGTATTGAAACAAAAAGAGCCCAAGAAGGCGACTGAAAATCATGATGAATATGCATTCATCAGGTTTCTATAGGTTCTTCACTAACATCATAAGTGAAGGATCTATCCTTTGCTCTAACATGCATGACCCTTTCCAGGGTTGGGTCGCCAAAGGTACTAGGTCATTCAACCTCACATGGCTCATAACGTCATGGGCATCCAAAAGCATGTCCACACTTGGTCTATCATGACATCTAACTCATCATGCCATCTCTCTCTCTAACCACCACTTAGGGTTAGGGTTAGCATCATCCTCAAAGGATGTACCAGGTCTCTACTTATAATAGAGGTCTCTACCTCCAAGACTAACTCTCTCTACTCATCCTCCTGACAAGAAGATCTAGCCTCAGGTCTCTCCTGAGGGCATGACAACTCATGTCATATGACCTAAGCATGTAGCTATTCTTTAGTTTATGCTTAAACTATTAAGCTTATGTCCATGACATCTTATTTACATGCTTTTCATTAATTTGGTGGAGGATTCCTTAAACCTTATCAACTTTGCCCATACCTCGAGAGGGTGAGGAAAAGAAAGAAAACCCTAATCCTTATAATCCTTAACAAAATTTGAGTTGAGAAAGGGATGAATAAGATGAGAGAGTCCTAAAGGTATCTTATTTCGAGTCAGATCCTAAGACATTGTCCAGGTAGTCACACGGATCTGGGAGTCCTCATATTCAGAATAGTGGTGCGGAGGAAAATATTGACATCCCCAGACGTGATCCTTTTCTAGACATCTCTATCTATCAGAAAATCCTCTAATAATCCCCTTGGGTTCTACAGAGTTTGTAAAATTTAATAATTATTAAAGATTAAATGAGGAACCGATTCTCTAATACCAAATGTAATGACCCCGCCTCCCGGTAACCCCCAATCAAGGGAGACCAAAAGGTCTGAGTCGTTATTGCAATTAACATGATCAAAGGTTCGACAAATAATCGATAATAATTATCAAATTCTACCAAACTAAACTAAAAGGTTGTAATAAAATTAAACTTTTCATACTTTTTTCAAAAACATGGATATCTACTTCTATCCAAATCTGGAGTCCATTCTAACTAATCCTCTTTTGTACTTTAATTCTTATTTAATTCCACATATTCCACTTTACTATTTTTCCTTCTTAATCTTTTACCTAAAATGCTGACAAACAAAATGCCGGTTAGCATAAATGAATATGTCGGTATGTGGGGACAACCAAAATTTTTCAATTATGGCTAACAATCTAGATATCACAATCAAGTTAATTAACAAGCCAAATTATGCTTTCAGTGTGACATTCTCCACCACTTTTACCCTAACCCTAGAATACCCACCTTAGGGTTTCTCTTTTGCTAATGATTGAAGGTTTCCTTCTCCATCCCGAGCTTGGTGCCTGGGGTCACCTCTCATAGTTCCCATTAGTCATTCTATGAAGACCACCTTCTCAATCCTGAGCTTTGTGTCTGGGGTCACCACTCATGGTGCCCATGGGTCTTCCCTCTTGGGCTTGACCTTTTGGCATCATCCATCAGGGTGGCATGTAGGGGAGAGAATATACACTTATATTATTGTTGTGATAATCATAGTGACTTTATGATTTGCAAGTATGAACATCTAAACTGAGAAGTTGCATTCAATGTGATCAAATCATCTAGAAAACCTTCAGGAAACTAATGTGATTAACCATAATTAACCACATACCTGTTAGGCTGATTTGAGATAGAATTAATCCAATCAATGCAAGAAATCCAATAGGCAAGCAAGCACACAAAGAGATCCTAAAATATGCATACAATTTCCTATCATTGATCATGCCATCAAGATCTATTAAACCTAGATCGCTTCCTAGGGTTTCTAGTCCACTTTTAGGGTTTCTATTGCAATTAGGGTTCCTCTTCATTTTTACTCTTTTAAACCCTAATTTTATACAATTACTCACAAACCCTAATTATCTCATATATTCTTCACAAAATATATTAAGGTTACCTTTTAACAACTTATAACCTTAATTTCGGATTAAAGGCATAATTAACCATCAATTAAGTCCATTATGCTATTTTACATTAAAACTACCATTTTTATCCTTTTAATTCATGACAAGATCATTAGGCACAATTATCATCTTTGCCTCCTTTCGGATTAACAACTCATAGTTCATTATGATTTAATTCACATATGAACTCTATTTATCATTAATTCTACCTTTATCCATTAGAAAACCCTAATTACCATATTAAGGGTATTTATCCACAATTAGGAACTCTTATACTCTAAATATCTTAGAACCACCATATCTCAGCTTATTCATTAATTTGAACAATTAAAGCCATTAAGAGTCATAATTACTAACATTAGGGTTTCAAGGCCCATTAAAGCACATTTATTCACATGGAATTCTAAATTAATCCAATTACAAGTAAAGTTCATCCTTTTCGAACTTAATGTATCTTTTTATAATTAATAGGTTAATATCAACTTTAATTATCCATAAAACCCTTTTCAATACATTAATCATCTCAAATTAGGGTTTCTTAATCATTAATGCATTAAATTTGATAACTTTCACTACTTTTCGCATTGTAAGAGGAAATAACTTCTAAATCTATTTTTAATGGATTCCTCACATTTTTCTAAGCAAAATTCATATTCTATACACATCTATCCGAGCTTCCAATAAAAAGATATGAATTTTGCATTATTTACTTACTTGGACCAATCACTGAGCACTGCGTCATCCTTTGCATGCAACGTAGCTCATTTTGGAAACATAACGTAATGATGCTTATACCCTTGTGTAAGTGGCTGGTTCTTTAACCCATAGAGGGGAAAATCAGTCCAATGACACCTAGGTCAACTTCCACCTTCAGCCAGCCGCAGCGGCCGCCGTTTGCAGCCATCCTGCGGTCTGCGCCCTCCATCCTAGGGCTTGAGGACTGCCTACAATGCCCGCCCTAACTCTGCCACCCTTTTCCACACCTGACGCACCACCCAACTCACGACCTAGTTGGTTGGTTGCGAGTACGACGGGCCTGCAACATGCGTCCGTCATTGTAGCCGTGCGGATGCAGCTGCACGCAGGTTCGGGTGAAGGGATTGCCACTAAGCATCCCTTTGATGTCGTGGGAGTAGCATGCCTTCATCATACCTCCTCCACATCCCCCTGTTGCTCCAGGGTTTGAAGTACGCTCTTGGTTAGGGTTTTCATAGAAAGAACAAGAAGAAGAGAGAGGGTTGCGTGGGATTTCTCTTAAACTCGAACCAGAAGTTCTACCCCTTATATAGGGGAGGGTAGCCATGCCCCAGCAGGCTTGCCCATGAATAAACATGCCCAACTCTCAAAAGGAAACCTATTCCTTCATTGAGAAGCAATCTTCTCTCTCCTAATTATCTTCTTAAGAAACCATGTTCATTGGATATTTAGGAATTTGAAAATTCTCTCTCTTATTCTCTTTATGCTTGACTTTTAATCCATTGGCACAAAATTATATTTTCTTTTAGTAGAAAATACCTCATTTTTAAGAGTGCCACAAAATTCATTAATTATGTATCACATTATCCTCTTTTTAGTATTATCGGTATTTTCTCTTTCTTTTTCTCCATTGGGGCTCCTTGGATCCCAAAAAACTCTATTATTTCGAAATCCTTTTTAGTGGATACGCATTATCCTTCTAGATGCATCTATATCCATTATTTCTCATTATCCTTTTTATTTCTTTATTAAAATATCTATTTTTGAGGATTTCTCTTTATCTCTCTTTTTATTTTCCTTATTGGAATTCTTTTTAATATTAGAAACCCTATGGATACGCAAATCCATCAAGGATGACTCAATCTTACCTCTTTACACTTATTTCCCATATTTCATCATTGTCTCTAATTTCTTTATTAATAAGGAAATATTTGATTGATCTTTTCTTTTCTTGTTGCATTATCTTTGCAAGTTTGGACTCCTTGGAACCCAAGGAACCCTAGAGGCATGAAATCCAAATTTTGATAACATTCCTTTGCCTTCTAGAGGTTTCTACATCTTTGTTTTCTCTATTTTCTTATTTACTCATTTAATAATGGAGTTTCCTTTGTCTTTTCCTTGTTATTGAGCCCAATAGCCAATAAAGCCCACAAAATAACCAACAAGGCTATTGTAAACGAAATCATTTTATTCAAAACAAATTATATCATTATTTGTTCAAATATCTTTAATAGGAGAAATTACATTTCTCACCAAAAGTACCCAAAAATTGGGGTTGTAACAAGAATCATCCCAGACCTAAGAGTGGACACATAACATATTCATTACTACTTGGGTTCCACTATGTGTTCCTAGTTGGATTCTTAATTAGTTATGTGGGATGTGACAGATGATGGTCGAATATCTTATTGTGTTAATGCAAATTTGATATCCACACTTCCCATTTAAACTTGGATGATACTCAACATATTATTGTTGTTGATAGTGCTTTGGTTCAGCTTATTGTTGATGTCAGCTTACCTTTTAATGAAGGTAAACATCAAACATCATGCTAGATTTTGGTTTTTTCAGATTCAATAGGTTGTTTCAATTTGGTTGGAAGATAGTGGTATGTTAATATCTTGGTGGTCCATTACCTCTCCCAAACCTAGGTGGCTTAGAAGTTTGGTTAGGAGGCTAGTTAAGTAGGTGAGAGTTTTCTGTTGTGGTTGTGCTCCCATAAGCAAATCCAACATGTTTTGATCTCTTGTAGTTGACATAAGAGATATTCTCTACATCTTCCTCTTGAGTGTCCTCTTCTTCATTTGTAAAAACATAGTAGTTAGAGTTATGCCCACTCTATTCTTAGGTAGCACAATTCATGACTACAAAAACATGGTTCTTTTTCTTGATGTTTCTTTCTTTCACAGTGCACACATCTATATATATCTTTTCAAGCTTTGTTGTCTGGCTTCAAGAGTTTTTGAAGTCACAATAATTCCCCTAAAAGAGAAGTTTCCACTAGATCCTCTCTCATCTTTCCACCTAGACTTGAGAGAAGCCTTGCTTTCTATGATTTCCTTGGAATGTTCAGAGTTACACCCCATGAAATATTTTTCACTATTGTCTTTGTGGTTTTCCTCTCATTTTAGGAAAGACCATTGTAGAAATTAGTAATCAGATACCCATTGTCGAATCCATGATGCAATAAATTTCTTTGGTAGGTCTAGTATCTTTTTCAAGCATCACATAATTTTTTATAGGTCTTTGATTATATTGGCTAATCTTATTCATGCACTTAATTGTTTTCTCAATAGGAAAAAGAATTAGTCACAAATGCATTGGCTAAGGCATGCCCATCTTTTATGCTTCCATGCTTCAAGGAGTGGTACAATGCAAGTGCCTTATTACTTAGATAAAAGGATAAATACTTGTAGTAAATCACCTCTTGAGGAACTTTATTGATATTTGAGGTTTCAAAGAAATTCTTGAAGGCATCTATATGATAGTAAGAGTTATACTCAATAGAATTTTCTTAGAAGGTTCATTGCTAAATTATGGCTATGAAAATTGGCTTCAACTTGAAGTTGGCCACATTGAATCTTGGGAGGTATGACTAGTTTCCTCATCTCATTGTCTCTTGATTCAACTAGGGAACAAAGTGATGGAAGAACTAGTTGTTCTCCTCTAGCTCCACAACCACATGGGATCAATGCCTTTCTTATATTCTCGGGTTGTGGGTGTAGGGAAATATGGTGACAGAATAAACAACGAAAACAAACAATTAACGACCACATTCCCCTATTAATAGTAGATTTTCTCAACAACCATGTAATGGGAATGATGGTTGCAAGGTTATACCTATTCCTGGAGAAAGTACAAAGACAATCCCTTGTTGTAGCATACACCTTCCTCAAGTTGCACCTGGACAATGTCAGCGCCAGCTTCCTAGTTATTCAATACAGATAGTAGTTGACTTTGTCCTTTGAGCGGCAGACAACAACCTATCGCCTCTATAATAGTCTACACAAACCACTAAGAAATCATGTCATTCTAATAGAATAGAAATGAAGGAGTTGTCCCTTTTAGTCAGTGTCTAGCACTGACTTACTCTCCCAATTGTCTGTCCCTTGATATCCTTCCCTTTAATGGGTAGAACTTGCTGGGTTCTCTTAGTTGTCACAACTAGAGAAGAAAACAGTTGTCAGAGTGATTGATGTGTCTCTAGAAAGTCTCGACCACCCCTCTATTTATAGGAGGGTTATGGTTAGGAGTTCTAGACTGAGCTTGAGTCAAAAGGGGACATGAATTCATGAACTTCTCTATCTATAAAGGGAAAAGAAACCGGTTCATGTGTGAACTGATCGATTCTACCATTGAACTGGTCATCTCAACATGTTTCCCAATTGAAATTGTATTGGCAACTAATATCCGATTAATGCACAACATGAGAAACAATCCTTGATCCAATCGAATTGATCAACCAACTGGTCAGTTAATAATATGAACCGACTGGTTCATAGACCTGAGCCGATCAGTTCACCTGCTAAACCAATCGTCTCATGGTTCTAATTGCCAAATTTAGTTCAATTAACTTGACACTTGAATCAATTGGTTCAACACTTGAACCGGTTGGTTCACAGTCCAATCAATTAACTTTCAACCATTGTTGTTTAAATTGAATACCTAACTTTTTAGTAATCAAGTTTAAGCTACATTCATGAACAAACTCGTATTCCAAGTGTATCCTATGTGTGTGACCCTATAGGTTCCAAGTTACATTGGCAGTGAATGTCCATAACTAATTTACGACATCACAAGAAATGAGTAATATCTAGCAACATATCGTTGATGCCTAAGTTATTCTGAAAGTTGGAGAACAACTTCAACCTAAAATATGTGATCGGTGTTATAGTGTTTGTATTGTTCCTTTGCCTATGATATCCATATTGAACTCACAACATGGAATCATCATCCTCTTCAATGTTCAATCCATGTTCCTTGAACTAGAGCAAACTCTTTGAGATATATGTAAGCTCAATATCACATATTGATTCACATGAGCATGGCCATGCATTTCTTAGTTTTGCTTATCAAGTGGTCGGGATATCATACTCCTGTAGGAGGGACAAATATCTTCTACATCACTCACTGTCATCCCCATGTGTTATGATGCATCGGAGCACCACCTTTATGGAAACCCTTATTCAAGGTCACAGTGGATGATGTCTAAGTACATCAAACGACATGATGATTGCAGTGATTTCAAGTCTAAGAACCACAATCACCACCAAAACTATAAGGTATGATTATGACTATCAATCATGGTTTTTGTGTATCACTCTTAAGGTGGGTCGGTCCAATACACTATTGTCAAACAAGTATCTATGTGTTTGTTTTGATATCACATATCATGACTAATCAAATTTTGTCATAAACCAACACACACTCTAGTATTATGTGTTATTGTTGTCTATTAGCTTTCCACAATAACACCTGAATATGGACATAATAAGAATGTATATACTCATGACATTCGTATAATCTCATTGTTTAGTTCCTCAACCCGAAGACATAAATCATTGAGTAATATCATTATTTGGACATTTATTATGTTACATCATTATCTCATAACTAAAAAAATAGAATAAATTGCAAGATTTCCTTTATTATTAATCAAATCATTTACAAGATATTCCATTACAATCATGATTTGATTGTCTCTCTGGGCATATATACCATTAGACTCCAACTTACACTTAGAGCCAATCACCCATGAACTTAATCCTAAGTGATCAAACATGACCTGCATGCTTATGCTATGGTAGTCCTTTTGTCAAGGGGTCAACCAAATTTCTCTCAGTTGGTATTCTACAAACCTTCACATCTCCTTGTTGTACAATTTCTCATATGAGATTGAACCTCCTTTCTATGTGCTTAGAATTCGGATGTGGTCTGGGTTCTTTAGCTTGTACAATAGCTCCATTGTTGTCACAATATAGCTCAACTCCATCCCTAATGCTTGGAACCACCCCATGTTTAGAAATGAACTTCTTGATCCAAACAACCTCCTTTTCTATATTGGATGCATCAATATACCTAGCCTCTGTTTAGAATCCGCAACTGCCTCTTGCTTGGCACTCTTCCAACTCACAGCTCCGATGTTGAGGCAAACCACAAATCCAGACTGCAATTTGTACTCATCTTTGTTAGTTTGGAAGCTTGCATTGATGTAATCCTTACCACCAATTCATCCTCACCACTAAAGCTAAAGACCTCATCCTTAGTTGTTCTGAAGTATTTAAGGATGCTCTTCACGGTAGTACAATGGGCATCACCGAGATCTGACTAATATCTTCTCGTCATGCTCAAGGCATTGAGAAATCAGGATGAGTACATAAGATTTCATACATGATGGATCCAATTGCATATGCATATGGAATCCTACTCATTTGTTCCCTTTCTTAACAAGAATTGGAAAATTGAGCTCTAGATATAGTGATACAATGAGACATGGGTAGGTTTCCTCTCTTTGATTCCTCCATGTTGAACCTCTTCACCACTTAGTCAATGTATGTGCTCTGACTTAGTTCAAGAAACCTTCTAGATCTATCTCTATATATCTTGATTCTTAAAATATAGGATTCTTAGTCTAAGTCTTTCATGGAGAAGGTATTTCCTAGATAGGTCTTTACCATCTATAAAGTAAGAATGATATTCCCCATCAATAGTATGTCATCCACATACAATATGAGGAATACAATCAGGATCCCACTAACCTTCTTGTAAATAAAAGGTTCATCTACATTTTTACATAAGCCAAACTCTTTGATTGTTGTGTGAAATCAAAGATTCCAACTCCAATATGCTTACTTCAATCCATATATTGATCTTTATAGCCTCTAATTTTTTTTCCTTGCTTTGGATTTATAAAACCCTCATGTTGTGTCATGTACACATCCTTAAGAAGATTCTCATTAAGGAATGCAGCTTTAACATCCATCTGCCAAATCTCATAGTCATGACAAGATGCAATGGCAAGCATGATCCCAATGGACTTAACCATGGCAACTGGGAAAAAGGTTTCATCATAGTCAACACCTTGAACTTGTCTGAAACCCTTTACAACTGATCGACCTTTGTAACCTTATATATTACCTTCCATGTCAATCTTATTCTTGAAGTGTAGTTGCACCCTATGGGTTTTACCCCTTCAGATGGATCCACCAAGGTCCATACCTTGTTGGTGTACATGGATTCCATCTCATATCTCATGGTCTCAAGCCACTTCTCAGACTCTGGTCCTTTAACAACTTCTTGGTAGGTAGTTGGCTCATCATCAATGACTGACTCATTGCCTTCTTGAGCCACTAGATAACCAAATCTATCTGGCTCAAGGTGTCTCCTACTAAATCTACAAGGTTCTTGCGTTACATGAGGATTTTGAGATTCCACAATGGTTTTTGACTCTCTATGTTCCTCTTGTACCTCTAAAGGTTCAATGCTTTCTTGTTGGTTTCAAATTTCTTTGAGTTCTACTTTCCTCCCACTAATTCATTTGGAAATGAATTCCTTTTCTAGGAATACAACATCTCTGACAACAAAATAATATTTTTCTAATTTGGGTCCAAGATTTTTGTTAGACTTCTTTTTTACATAAGCTTCACAATCCCAAATCTTCATAAAAGACACACTGGGACATTTTCCATACCATATCATACGGTGTCTTTTGAATCGATGTACAAGGTAAATAGTTTCGTGTAAACGCCATAGTTTTTAGAGCATAACCGCAGAAGGAAGTCAGAAGATCAACAAAACTCATCATTGATCGCACCATATCCAGTAATGTGTGATTCCTTCTTTCTGGTACACCATTACGATAAGGTGTTCTAGGTGCAGTCTATTATGATACAATACCAATGTCTCTCAAAAGTTCCTTAAACTCTTTGCTTAAGTATTCTCCACCTTGATCAGAATGAAGTGCCTTAATATTTTAGTCAAGTTGGTGACCAAAATGTTTAGTCAAGTAATAGGATTTGTTGGGTCAATGGATCAATTGACTATTAATTGGTCGACTGAGTTTTGCATGAGACAAACTTGATTGGGAAATCAACAAACCTGATCAGGCGATCAATGTTCAAGATGGAAAGTCTCACATTGGGAAGAAATTCATATTTGGGTTTGAACTTTCCTGGCTGGCATGTGAGCTGATCGGTTCAACCCTTGAACTGGTCATTTCAACATGTTTTTCAATCACAATTATATTTCCAATTAATATTTGATTAATATACAACATGAAGTCAACACTAATCCTTGATCTAATAAAATTAATCAACCAACCAGTCATTTCATAACCTAAATTGGTGGGTTTACAGACCTGAGCAGATCGATTCACCTGATGAACTGATCGTCTCATGGTTATGATTACCAAAGTTGGTTCAATTGACCTCACTTGAATTGATTAGTTCAACACTTGAACATGTCGATTCACAGTCTAGTCAATCAACTTTCAACCATTGTTGTTTAAATTCAATACCTAACTCTTTAGTAATAAATTTTAAACTACATTCATTAACAAACTCCTATTCTAAGTGTATCCTATGTATGTGACCCTATAGGTTTTAAGTTACATTGGTAGTGAATGTTTATGAATAATTTATGACATCACAAGCAATGAGAGATATCTAGAAACACATCATTTCTACCTAAGTAATTTGAAAAGTTGGAGAACAACTTAAACCTACAATATGTGATCAGTGTTACATTGTTTGTATAGTTCCTCTATATATGATGTCCTGATTGAACTCGAGACATGGAATCATCATCCTCTTCAACGTTCAATCCATGTTCCTTGAACTAGAGCAGACTATTTATGATATATCTAAGCTCAAGATCACATATTGACTCACATGAGGATGGCCATGAATTTCTTAGTCTCGCTTATCAAGTGTCCATGATATCATACTCCTCTAGGAGGGACAAATCCTATCTACATCACTCACAATCATTCCCATGTGTTGTGATGCACCCGAGCACCACCTTTATGGAAAACCTTATTCAAGGTTGTGGTGGATGATGTCTAAGACATCAAATGACATGTAATGAGTGCAGTGATTTTAGGTTTAGGAAATAAAATCACCACCAAGATTATAAGAGATGATTCTAACTATCAATCATGGTTGTCATGTAACACTCTTATTGTGGGTCAGCCTGATACACTGTTCCCTAACAAGTATCTATCTATTTGGTTTGATATCACTTATCACGACTTAATGAGATTTTGTCATCAACAACACAGACTCTTGTCTTATGTGTTATTGCTATCTATCAGCCTTTGATAATAACATCTGACTAGGAACTTAACAAGAATTTATATACTCTTGACATCTATATGATCTCTTTATTCAGGTCCTCAACCCGAATACATATGTTAAGAGTAATATTATTCGTTAGACATATATTATGTTACATCATTATCTCATAACTGAATAAAATAGAATAAATTGGAAGATTACCTTTATTATCAATCAAATCATTTACAAGATATACCATTACAATCATCATATGATTGGCTCTCTAGGCATATGTACCCACAATGGTTTTCCTTAGGAAAAAAAAGTTGGGTCACACATAGAATCTAAAAAATTTCATGAGTCAAGTAAGATACCAGCCACACACTCAAACTTTCAGGTAATAGTGCAAATGGTTCATCATACGTTCAATTGAAACTTCTAATAGAATCAATAGAATTAACAAAGGATAGTTGAACTTGAGTTCTTAATAGTTTTCATTTTCCTTGTCCCCAACAATGATGCCAAAATGTGATAGGTCGTTTAAGCACATGTACAAAATATGGGATAATGGATATGGATCATAAGGACTAGAATTTAAATTTATAACCCGATGCATTAGAATGCCCTCGATAATATACGTGGTTTAAAGTAGTAAAGGGGGTCAAACATAGGGACAAGCAATGACAAACTATTTAAGACCTTGACTCTTAACTTAGCTAAGTCAAAACAAAGGTAGTTTTTGTGTTCCTTATGAAATGTATTAACTAACAACAACATAAGTGAGAAAAATAAAATGAAGACTAAGTAAGAAGGAAACCAAAGGAATAGATCCTTTGGTAGATTTCCAAATATGGATAGAACTTGGATTGAGAATCACCAAGCAAGCACACTCACCCTTAGCATAGCTTGTGAGAAATCATCATTTGTGTCTATTCCATCCTCTCTTTATATCTAGTTAGATCTAGATTACAAGCATTCCTATCTCTCAAGATGACAAACATATGATCGTAACATACAACCGTATGATCATTAGATATGTTGATCCAACATTGGCAATCATCCACACTAATCCTTAGCTCTAAATTCATATAATAATACTCTTCAGGGCATTAGAAACAAAACATAAACAAATGGCAGATGTGCATTCAAGTGATACATTCACGAAGAAGAGTAAGGAGAGAAACATTTCTAAGAGTATATAAATTCAATTGTATATGAACATTTATATGGTTGGTGTGACTCCCCACACCACAAACCACAAGATAACTTCAAACCAAATGCGGAAACAAAACTTAAACAAATAGATTATCAAAAGACACTGAAAATTAAAACCATTTTCATGAAGCTCCCAAACAAAAAATCTTTTACATATGAGTCCTTACAGGTCACAAAGTACTTACATCAATATATATTTACCATGTATGCCATCAACCTATTACAAGAAAACCTATCCCAAACATATATACATATCCACTATATCCGTACATCAAAAGGGCACACAAGCCAAACCATGTATGGAAAGCACATTTACAAAAATAGACTCAAACACCATCCCCAAAGACCTAAGTGTACATGGGCAACTCTAGGACTCTAACAACAAAAGGACCACAAGAAGCACTTCCAACCTTGTCAACTACTTATCCTTCTTACTACTTCTCAACCTCTGTTGCAAGATCTTGACCTCCTCGTACACGTCCACCTAAAAGATGTGAGGAACCCACAGAGTGAGATTCTAAATCTCAGTGGGAGATATAACTCTCCACCATCACTATTATTAGCACAAATAAGGGGATTAAAGAACAAAAGTAAAGCTACAACTATAGTAAGAAGATAATCATCATTAACAATATAAGAAATTGCAAGTGAGTTGTGAAACATATTATAATCATAAAAGGAATATGAAGAACATGCATATTCACTACCAACTATATTGTATAAAAGAAAGCAAGGCCTCATCCAATATTTTTTTATTTGAACCTAAGCAAGATACTACATGACTGATTATGTATTTTATTCTGCCCCGAGGATTTGAGTCATACAACCCAAATCCACCTAACCACTACTAATCAAAATCACATACAAGGTCTATGGAAGAGACGGAATCCATGACCTCACCAGACCTCATGGTCAGTACACGAGTACACAACAACGACATACTAGTCAACTACAACCTATGACATATAGTCAACATTGAAAGTCCTAGCCCACCTTGTTACATGTCACAGTGCTAGTAAAACTAAGCTATGGCCCACATCCGCACTCTTGCCAGGGTATGATCCATAGCCAATTATGTGAAGCCTCATAAGAAACATATTACTGAGCTACGACCCATAGCCACACTTCTTCCAGGGTATGACCCACATCCAATCCTATGAATGCAAATACTCAATAGTATATGACTCCAAGCATTCACTAGGGAAATCTTGTTTCACCATCCAACTAGTGCTGACACTGAGATGGATCTATGACATAGGACAAAACCACATAATTAGGTTCCACTTGATTAGTTAAGTCATTTAAGTGTCTTTTAGCATCAATCAAGTTACAACATATAAAGTCATAACAAACTCTACAAAGATAAGGGCATAACACACCTTTAGCAAATATAAACATATAGGGTGTGAGCTTGTCACACTACCACCACATTATGCATGTATTATTTCCATTCACAGCTTCATCAACAAAGTCACATACAATGGGATATCAATCCCTCAACTCATTTCATATTAGGCCACAAGTCACTGTCAGGTCATAGGACCATTCAAATCATTTCTATATCACTAGTGCCTCAACATGGCTCTCAAGGCTGATTTAACTAGTATAATATCATACTCACCACAACATTCACTAGCTATGATTATCAATCTTATAATACATGCATGGTTAGAAGTTGATAAGAAAGAGAATGATAACCACTTAACTTTATAATCCTTTCATGATAGGGAAACAAGAGAGCTCATTGTTCACTATTAGGGTTAGGGTTTCCTCAGCCATTTAGATATTACAAGACTATGTATGACTATCTACCCTAGTACCATCACCGTCCATTATCTTGGAGTGGATAATAATTAGGATACATCATTAAAGTTGATTAAATAATGTTACAAACAACACCATGTATGGCTTATGTGACGACCCCAATTTCTATATACTTTCCATAATGACATAAACAGATATGAGTGCACTCATATCTTATAAATGTCAAAAGGGAAAATACAAGAAATTAGTGAAGTCAACTAAAACCAGATATATGCCAAGATCTAGTTCACAAACAACAATTAATAGCCACAGTAACCACCATTTATTAAGGATAAATAAAGTCATACATAACTTATTCGAATGGAGAGAAGAGATATAAATAGTTCTAAAGAAATAATAGAGATACATAGGATATTATCATCCTCAAAGTACTGGAAAGGGAAAAACTACATCTATCATGAATAGATAAGAAGAACAGAAATCTATCTAATATATCCTCCTTGCTCATTTATTATGCCTTCAGGTACTTTGATCATCTCTTTTACTCCATTGTTTCACAAGTTCTTTGTACCTAAAAATACGGGAAACAAAACATGAGTCAAAAGAGTACGTGGTAGAAAAAGATACTATAGTATGGTTGCATAAGAAAAGTAACTTTTGAAATCAAAACGAGATAAGCAGAAATCATATTCTTTAAGCGAAACGATAATCAAGTAAACATTTCTTTTAACATGTCATTTGATCCGATTGTACTACTTCAAGCACCTTTTCAACATACATCTAATGTGGGCCATAGAAAAGAAAAAGAGAGGGATACATACATCTAACATGGGCCAGATTTCATACATCCATGTTAGGCACATACATCCAGCATTTGGCAGTGCATGTAGCTACAATCCATCTAACCTTTCATCCTATATTTAGAGTTTTTGTCGGCAAAAGAAAATACACTATAGTATTTCATCCAAGCACATTTATAAAGTAGTTGCATCCAAGTACAATACTTTTAACAACCATGGAAAACTAGTCATATACTTATAACCACGTACCTGCTTGTTCAATCAAAAGTCCACATATCTAGATTCAAACAGGAATTTAGTCACCCTGCAAAGAAAGCAAGGGTACAACATTACTATTGGTCCATGTGACCAGGACTAAGATATGTTCTTAGTTATTATTCCTTTTATGTTATCTTAATTTAGATCAGGGTTTTTCCCATGTTCTAATTAGGTTCACAATTATTATCAGGTCTGATCTATTATAAATTATTTGGATTAAAGATAATAATTAATTGATTAATTAGAAGATTTTCTCAAAATTAGGGTTTCTAAGATGATTAAGGAAAAAGGGAGGGTAATCCTTAACATGTTAACCATTCATAACATCATGGTTCGTTTTAAAGATTTAGACCAACTAATAAACACTAATTATCATCTAATGATATTAATTTTGACATAAGAAATATATCTTTAAATTCATGTAGAAAGGGGAAGCTAAATTAGGGTTTCTTCTAATCCTTTGATCACTTATCAACTTAGAATAGGATTTCGAGTTAGTCTGAAATCAGGGTTGCATCTAATGGTTACAAGCATTTTAGAAGTCATATATCATCAAGAAAGCCATTTTTAATAATTAATTATGATTAAGGATGCCCTTTTGGCTTTAGGCAATTATTTTTGAAATAGGGAACGGATTCAGGTATTGATAATATTTTATATGGATAGAGCATATTTTCCTGATCAAAATGGTATATTGGTTCGCTATTATCTGATAATCCTAGCATTTCCTAGAAATTTCCTAAGATAGTTCATTTCTTGGGTAAAAGAAAATAAAAATAATTTCTACCTTGATCAACGGCCGGATCCGACTGGATCGACGGCTCTCGTTGATCCCAGAAATTTGCAAGGAAGCCTGCAGACTTTTGAGCGAGAGTGCTGACCCGCGGCTCCTCTAGCTGAGGTGGCAAGAGCCTACTGGCCCAACTCGGCCTCTCTCTCTCTCTCTCTCTTGCTCTGTCGTTCCTTGTTCGCTGCTAGCCTGAGTGGTTGGATCGAACTCCGGCGAGGGCCTGCCTCGTGGAGCAAGGAAATCGTGACGGGTTGTGGGCATGATCGACTTCGGTAGACCTCTCCGCGTCCAGGCGTCAAGGTCCCACGCTCAAAAGCTTCCTGCAGCCCCCTTCCGCCACGAGGATGGTGGAGGTCGTCGGAGTAAAGGAGGCTCCGGCTGTAGAGGCGTTTGAGGTGTCAGGGATTGGCCGCGAAGCACCCCTGGGTTGGGGTGAACGTGATGGTGAAGGGTAATTGGTGGGACGGGGTCTGTGGAGGTGCCACCAAGGCAAGGTAGCGACGGAGGGGAGGTGGAGTTGGTGGCGGTGCTCGGAGGTCAGACGACTAGAATCGGGTCTTGTAGGAGCCTAAGGGGGGTCGGGCGGAGCTGGAGGAGACATTAAATAGGCGTTTGGAAGGCTGGGCGTCGTAGCCCTAAATTCAGCCACCGCCGCCTGGAAAGGGGCACAAAGTCGGGAGTTCGTTCTCCCTATTCCGTGGATAAGGGAGGTTAAGTGTGGGCTTGTTGAACTCTTCTTAGTGAGACGAGTCTTTCCTCCAAATATCTCGCGCTGAGATGGCGAGATTTGGGCGCTAGACATTTGGAGATGTTGCTGCGCTGTGAAGGGTGGAGACCAGGTCTTTGCGAAAGGTTAGGGATGATCCGATGACCTTTGGATCTCGCTCGATCCCTGATCAGTCGATCGGATGGTCGTGGTTGATCCCTGGTTCATACATCCGCCCCCAACCAAAGAAAGGGTGTGTGACATATCATTTGTCAAATAAAACGGAAATCCTAAGTCCTAGGGTTAATAGATGGAATTATACACGAAACTAAAATGGGCATAACTCCCAATTGGTTGACCCAATTGTTACCAAAATGTAGGGGCTTGCTAGTGAGGTCAAAGTGTACCTTGTGTACAAATTTGGTAGCAAAAATCGATCTGTAGATAGGTAAATTGAGCAATTTCCTCAAAGCATTAGTTTAGGTTATCAAGTAAACTAGGGTTTGCTTTCTTTTTGCCAAAAGTGTCATATTAAGCTTTGTCATGCAATGATTAAGTTGAGGGTAGGTTTGTCAACAATAAATTGAGAAAAGAAAATAACAAGAGAGAGAAAATAAAGTAAAAACTCACTCCATCACAGCTTATGTATTATTCATATATGATTATCATTAAGCATTCATATGTGCTTCACAGCCACCTACCACTTAGCCACACAGGTTGCGACCTCCCACCAAGGTCCATGTTGTGACCAACCCTTAGATCATGTCTCTCCCACAACCTTAGGGTTAGGGTTATATATTGTACAAATTGTCTCAACCAGACTGTCTCCACCATTAACATATGTCGCAACCTAAGACCTTCATGGTCATGACCCAACAGACTAGAGGGTGTCTCAACCCAAACAAAGTAGGAACAAATCCCCAAAACCCAGGGTAAATAAGCCACCACACACCAATGTCTCAACCTATCATCACTGGGTCAAACTCAACCATAAAAAGGGTATCTCTTCTAAAGGGTTGCAAACAAGGAAAGTTAAGGGGTTATATAGATGAAGGATGAGAGAGAGAGCAAAGGGTGAGGCGTCAACACACTACGGAACCCAAGGGACAGTTGTCCTCTTAAAAGACCAGCATGCATCCATATGCAACCACTTAAATATGACATGTAAGACATGGTGATACATTGTAGGTAGTGTCTCAACCACCATGTCATCCCCCAAGTTCACAGTTGCGGCCATCCTAGGGTGCACCTCCCATGGCCGCGACACTATCAACCAACATCACCCTTAGGTTGAGACAAGACACCACCACAAACCCTAGGTCGAGACAACCCCAGCTAGATCAATCATCTCGACCCAAGACCACCCTAGACTACCTAGGTCATGACCCAAACACTTGGAGGAGGTGTCTCATCCATGACACCCTCCAAAACTAACCTTGGTCGTGACCCAAGGTCCAGACAACACAACCAACACACATGGTCAAGGCACTTGAACACTCACATCATCCCTAATCATCACCTAGGGTGGTGCTCCTCAATCAAGGCTCAAATAAGACTCCCTACTATTTATCTTCCCTCTAGATGATGTCAACAAATAGAGGGAACACTCTATAGGTGGAAAATTTCACATCGACCGTTACACTGGACAAATTACAATTTGCACCAAAACTAACACAGAAAGCTCAAACAACATTCAAACTAGCTCAAACTGGAGACTTAAGCTCTCCCCAAGCTCTAATTACATCTCAAAAGATTATACCAAGATTCTAAGAGTATGATTAAGATAAAGAAAACAAGGTTACCCCAAAACTTAGGTCAGAGTCCTAATAAGCCATCAACACCTAGCAAGTATTTTGCTTCCAAAATCATAAGAGAAAAGAATGGGGCACTTCCTCCTCATCTCTTCCTCAAGCTCCCACATGGCTTACTTAACACCATGGTTATGCTATAGATCCTTCACAAGGTTTAAGTCCTTCTTCTTCAGCTTCTTCACTCTTCTGTCAAGGATTAACACTGGACCTTCCACATAAGACATATCTACATCAAGCTCCACCTCTATAACTACAACACTAACTTTGTATCAGGATGGCACTTTCTCAACATACTCACATGAAACACTAGATGCAACCTATGCAACTCAGGTGGCAACTCCAATCTATAGGACACCTTCCCAACACATGCCACCATAGGGTAAGATCCCACAAACCTGGGAGCCAACTTACCCTTCTTCCCAAACCTCATAACACCTTTCCAGGGAGAGACCTTGAGGTACACTATGTCTCCCACTTAGAACTCCAAGGGTCTATGATATTTTTCTGCATACGACTTCTGCCTATCATGTGCTACCTTCAACTGATGTTGAATCACTTTGATCTTTTTTGTCGTATATTGCACAAGCTTAGGACTAAGAAGCAGGTTTTCTCCCATCTCATACCAACACAACAAAGACCTAAAATGTCTCCCATACAATGCCTCATAAGTTGCCATGTCGATTCTTCACAAATAACTATTATTGTAGGCAAACTCTATCAGACTGAGATGTATATCCCAACTACCCAAAAAGTGAAGAACGCAAGCTCTCAATAGATCCTCTAAAGTCTGAGTGATCCTATCAGATTGACCATTTGTCTATGGGTAAAAGGCAGTGATGAACCTCAACTATGTACCCAAAGCTGTGTGCAGTTTCTCCCAAAAGTGACTCGTGAACTGATGACCTCTATCAGACATGATAGTTGTTGTAACACCATGGAAATGCACTATCTCATCAACATAGATCTAGGCAAGCTTCTTAGATGTATACATCATCTTCACAGGAAGAAAATGCACTCACTTGGTCAATTTGTCAATGATCACCCAGATGGAATCATGACCTTTGGTTGTCCTAGGCAGACCAACCACAAAGTCCAGAGTCACATGATCCCATTTCCACTGTAGTATGGGCAATGATTGCAAGGTCCCTGTAGGCTTTTGATGGTCAGATTTAACCTACTAACATACAAAACATCTCGCAACGTAAATGGCTACATCCCACTCAAGCCATGCCACCAATACATGTCCTTGAGATTGTGATACATCTTGGTGCTACCTGGATGCATATCATACATGGATGAGTGATCCTCTTCCAACACCATCTTCCTTAAGTCATATGCTTCAGGATCCACAACTCTGCCATGGTAACAAACCATCCCATCATCTGACTCATTGAAGCCATCACGCTTATTGCTGCCAAACTATAATATAATCTATTGTATCATGGCATCAACTTGTTGTGTCTCTCTGATCTACTGTCTCAAAGTGGGCTTCACCTGCAACTGTGCTAACAATCCTTCTAACAAGGAAACTTCCATCTTAACATTCATATGACATAGGGAGATCAGCATGTCTCTCTTGTGGCACACCAAAGAACTCAATTGTGCCTTCTCTGAGAAAGAGGACTTCCTACTCAGAAAATCCATGACAGCATTCTCCTTCCCTGGATGATAAATCAATTGTGCAGTCATAATCCTTGATTTACTACATCCAACACTGGTGCCTCATATTGAACTCCTTCTGTGAGAAGATGTACTTTAGGTTCTTATGGTCTGTGAAGATCTGGCACTTCTCAACATAAAGCATGAACCACGACAACTAACTCTAAGTTGTGGGTTGGGTAATTCTCCTCATGTTTCTTAAGATATCGGGAAGCAAAAGAAACCACTTGTTTTTCCTGCATCAACACACAACCCAAGCCATTCCTGGACACATCGCAAAAGACTATATACCCCTTCCCTTGCTCAGGAAAGACCAACTTTGGTGTTCTTGTCAACTTCTCCTTCAATCCCTAGAAATCACGTCGACATCTGTCATTCCAAATGAATGACACGTCCTTCCTTGTCAACTTTGTTAGGAGCAAAGCGATAGCATTGGAATCCTTGATGAACCTCTTGTAATAGCCTACCGAACCTAGAAAACAATGCACTTCTATTGGTGTCTTTGTCTTCTCCCACTCTGTAACTGACTCAACCTTCTTGGGATCCACACAAACTCACTCAGAAGATATAACATGCCCTAGAAAAGCTACAACCTTTAACCAAAACTCACACTTTTTGAACTTGGCATAAAGTTGATGCTGCCTTAGCATGGTCAACGCCTGACGAAGATGTTGCTCATGTTGCTGACTATCATGACTATATATCAAGATGTCATCTACGAAGACCACCACAAACTGATCAAGAAATGGTCAAAAGACTGTTCATTAGGTCCATGAATGTTGTTGGTGCATTGGTCATCCTGAACGACATAACCACAAACTTGTAGTGACCATACCTCATCCTAAAAGTCAACTTAGGTATGTCATCCTCTTTGATCCTTAACTGGTGATATCCTAACCTCATATTTATCTTTGAGGACACTTTCGCACCACACAACTGATCAAATAGGTTGTCTATCCTTGGCAAGGGATACTTGTTCTTTATCTTCACCTTGTTCAACTACATATAGTCTATACACAGCCTCATGGACCCATCTTTATTCTTCACAAACAACACTGGAGCACCACATGGTGACGTACTCATCCTGATAAAATCTTTATCAAACAACTCTTACAAATGTCTCTTCAACTCTGCCATCTCTGTTGGAACTGTCCTGTACTGAGTTTGGGCTATCGGTTACATTCCTGGGACTAGATTGATCTCAAAATCAATCTCCCCATGTGGGGGAATACATGGAAACTCCTTAGGAAACACATCCTCAAACTCTTTAATAACTTGAACATCCTGGATATTAGGACTCCTCAGCGCAATATCTAGCACATTTGCCAAGAACGCCTCACAACCCTATCTTAACAACTTCCCTGTCACCATCACCGACACCAGACATGCTGGAAGAATCTTCCTATCTCCCGGGAAGATCCATGTCTTACCGTCATCTACAAATGTTGCCTACTTGGAACTACAATCCAAGACCACTCTATACTTCTTCGAGGTGTCTATTCCAAGGATTAAATCGAACCTATGCATGTCAAGTGGTATGAGATCCACTTGAATGGTGTGCCCTAAAAAGGAAAGGATACAAGAAGGACATACCTCCTACAACACTACAAAACCAACTAATGGGGTTTCTAGAAACAAACTATCTCTCCTATGACTAATAAGAAAAAAACAACTATCAAGCACTTCAAGAGTGATAAAAGAGTGCATTGCACCCAGGTAAACAAAAATAGATACAAAGAAAGATGAAGACAAATCAGAATGAAATAACTCCATCTGACCTGTCACTACTCATGGGTTGACCATTGCCTCCGGCTGAATCATAGCATAGAGTCTATCTGTTGCTTGTTGTCACCCATATCCTCTACTTCGTTGAGTAGACGATCTAGCCTGCGATGCTTCGCGACATCCTTGTCCTCCTACACTACTGGTTTGTTGTCTCTGTGAGCCCTACTAGCTCTTCCTCAGTTGCTGGGTCACCTCATCATCTCTCAATGGGCACTCCCATCTCAGATGCCCTACATGCCCACACTTATTGCAAGGTATTGTCTCAGACTACGATTTAGATGACCCCATCACTGACACTAGTTCCGTGTTGTGAGCTCTAGAAGGTGGAAGGCTACAACCTCTACCTTTACTCGGTGACCAGTGTGTGTGAGAATTGAACCTCTACAGTGCTGGTGGTGTAGAAAACCTCAACTTCTTAAAGCCTCCTAACGACTGTCCTTGGGATTGTACATGCCTCTTCTCAACACTTGCCTCTCGCTTCTCTATCACATATATCTCTATCCCCTGAACAGACTCCACAAATGTGGCAAACCTTTCTCGATTCTCCAAGGTATTTGTTGAGGTAGATAACTCAACATTCTACCCCTTCTCAAAATGGCAAATCCTCTCATCATATGTAGCTTCCATGTGAGGATAGAACCAAATAAGATCCATAAACTTAGCCTCGTACTCATTGATAGACATGTATCCCTACTGGATCTGCTCAAATTGACTGATCTTCTCGTCCAGATAAGTGTGAGGTAAGTACCAACTGACAAACTCATGTCGGAACTCCTCCTACCCAACAACATATCCAGGCCTCTTCTCCTCTTCTATGACCCACCAATGGCCATCACTCCCTTTCAGAAGATACACCACTTGCTTCATCTTATCCATCTTTGAGATGTTGAGGATCCTAAAGGCTTTCTCAAGCTCAGTTAACCATAGATTTGCATCCATTGGATCAGCCTTCCTAGCATACTCCACTGCCCCAACATGGCAAAGCCACTCAAAAGTCTTCTCAATACCCAAAGATTCTGCATTCAGAACTGGTGCCCAAGGCTGTGGCGGGGCATCCTGTCTGCCATATGCATCATAGTATCCATGAAATACCCAAAAAGAGACTGAAAGGTAGGATTCTCAAGCATGGCTGGGTCAAACTGGGGATCCTTAGGCACCCGATCTTATCATTCTTGGTTCCTTGCACCACCACCTGGTGCAACAACACTGCTCTTGGCAGTGTGTTCTTCATATTCTCCAGACATTTTTAAGTTTTTCTACTTCTACAAAATTAGAAATCACTATAAGACCATCTAGAGGATACAAGAATAGACACAAACCCTATTCCAAGGACCCTATAGACTCAACGAACCTAAAGCTATGATACCAACCAAACTGTGACGCCCCACGCCACAAACAAAGAGATAACTTCAAACCAAATGTGGAAAAAAAACTTAAACAAATAGATTATTGGAAGACACTGGAAATCAAAATCATTTTCATTAAGCTCCCAAATAGAAAAAGCCTTTACATGAGTCCTTACAGGTCACAAAGTACTTACATCAATGTATACTTACCATTATCGAAAGCACATTTACAAAAACTTGTCCCAAACATTTATACATATCCACTATATCCGTACATCAAAAGGGCACACAAGTCGAACCATGTATCCGAAGCACATTTACAAAAACACACTCAAACACCATCCCCAAAGACCTGTGTGTACAGAGATGACTCTAGGACTCTAACAATAAAAGGACCACAAGTAACACTTCCAACCTTGTCATCTACTTATCCTTCTTGCTACTACTCAGCTTCTATTGTACGATCTCCACCTCCTCACACACGTCCACCAAAAAGATGTGGGGAACCCACAGAGTGGGATTCCAAATCTAAGTGTGAGAGATATCTCTCCACCAACACTATTATTAGCACAAGTAAGGGGATTAAAGAACAAAAGTAAAGCTACAACTATAGTAAGAGATAATCATCATCAACAGTATAAGCAATTGCAATTGAGTTGTAAAACATCTTATTATCATAAAAGGAATATGAAGAACATGTATATTCATGACCAACTATATTGTACAAAAGCAGGCAACGCCTCATACAATATTTTTGTATTTGAACCTAAGAAAGATACTACACGACTGATTATGTATTGTATTATGCTCTACGGATTTGAGTCGTACCACCCAAATCCAAGTTACCATTACTGAGTCGAAATTGATGCCATACAAGGTCTATGGAAGAGCTGAAATCCACGACCTCACCAAACCTTGTGGTTAGTACATGAGTACACAATAGAGACATACCAGTCAATTGAAACCTGTGACATATAGTTAAAAGTGAAAGTCCTAGCCCACCTTGGTATAGGTCACATCACTAGAGAAACTGAGCTATGGCCCACAACTGCACTCTTTCCAGGGTATGGTTCGCAACCAATCATGTGAAACCTCATAATCAACATACTACTGAGCTACGATCCGCATCCACACTCTTGCCATGGTATGGCCCACAACCAATCCTATGATTCATATACTCAATAGTATATGACTCCAAGCTTTCATTAGGGAAAGCCTGTTTCACCATCTAGCAAGTGCTGACACTAAGATGAATCTATGACATAGGGTAAAACTACATGATTAGGTTCCACTTGACATGTTAAGTCATTTAAGTGTCTTTTAACATCAATCAAGTTACAACATATAAAGTAATAAGAAATTCTACAAAGATAAGGGCATAGCACACTTTCAGCAGATATACATGTATAGGGTGTGAGCTTATCACACTACCACCACATTATGCCTGTATTATTTCCATTCACAACATCATCAACAAAGTCACATACCATGGGATATCAATCCCTCAACTCATCTCATATTAGGCCACAAGTCACTGCCAGGTCATAGGATCATTCACATCATTCATGTATCACAAGTGCCTCAACATGCCTCTCAAGGCTCATTTAACTAGTATCATATCATACACACCACAACATGAACTAGCTATAATTATCAATCTTATAATACATCCATAGTTAGAAGTTTATAAGAAAGAGAAAGATAACCACATTACATTATAATCTTTTCATGATAGGGAAACAAGCAAGCTCATTGTTTACTATTAGGGTTATGGTTTACTCTTAACCATTTAGATATTACAAGACTAGGTATGACTATCCACCCTAAGACCATCACCCTCTATTATTGTGGAGTGGATAATAATTAGGATACATCATTAAAGTTGATTAAATAATATTCCAAACAACACTATGTATGGTTTATGTATTATTCATATATGATTATCATTAAGCATTCATATGAACTTCACAACCACCTACCACTTAGCCACACAGGTCGCAACCTCCCACCAAGGTCCATGTTGTGACCAACCCTTAGATCAGTCGCTCTCGTGATGTTAGGGTTAAGGTTCTATCTCATCCAATCTGTCTCGACCAAACTATCTCAACCATTAACATATGAGATAACGTAAGACCCTCATGGTCGTGACCCAACACACTAGAGGGTGTCTTAACCTGAACAAAGAAGGAAAAAAGCATCAACATTAAGGGTAACTAAGCCACCACACACCAATGTCTCAACCTATGATCACTAGGTCAAACTCAATCGTAAAAAGGGTAACCCGTCCAAAGGCTATCAAGGTCGTCACCACCAAGAGGAAACTGTCATCACCACACCAACATGCACCATCTAGGTTGCCAAAATAGAACTAAAACCAAGGGTGAAACTATTGTTATCATGAATAAAAGACCACATACAAATGGTCACCAAGACCCTAAGTCAAGGGTCAAGAAACTACCACGGAAGAACCTTATCCAAGGAAGAGAAAACCACGCTCAAGGAAACCAAAATTGAACCTAAAATCCCTCCAACCTTTATGTTTACTAAAGCCATGCATGAGAGAAAGGTAAAGGGAAATACAAAGATAAAAACCTTCATAACACCATATCTACCAAATCAGGTACAAATGATTAGGGTTTCAAATGGCTTTCAAACCAAGCAAGGAATCTCCACCAAAATAGCTCTACAGATTACCACAATGAACAAGTATGGTGAGGAAGCAATTTAGAGGAAGAAGACAAAAATAACAAGCATAAAGAAGTGCAATAATAGATTAGGTTTCGTGTTATATAACCCTCCTTAAGTTTATCACCACCATGAGATCCAACTCCAAGATCAAGAGCTCCAAGCACATAATCCAAGGGTTGAAGAAGCTTTACCAAAAGCTTCACACTCGGCCTCAAGAGAACTTCAAGAAGAAGAAGACACCAGGATCAAATCTAGCGCAAGGAAAGAAGCAAAGAAGCTCTTGGTCAAACCAAAAGAAGAAAGGAATAAGGAGAAGAGAAATCCTCTTCACACTTGGGTCTACCTTGTCAAGACATGGTCTATGACCCTTGTGAGGAGGGGTTTCTCTCCCAAAATGACCACCATGGAAGAACCATGGTCTAGGTCTAAGAAAAGAGAGGAAGATGAAGGTAGGAGATCAAAAGAAACATCAACTTAGAAGACAAACACTTACCAAGGATGGTAGATGAGCTCAGATCACCATCACCACCACATGAAAGAGGAGATTGATTCCTCAAGCTCCAAGGACAAACCTCCTTGCTCCACCAAGCTCGAAGACAAGAAAAGAAGAAGGAAGAAGATAGATGGCCAAAAGGGTTGCAAACAAGGAAAGTGATGCGATGATTTTGAGTCGCATTTATAGACCTGTTTGATATGTGTTTTGTGCTTTTATTAGTCATTTTTATGGTTAATATTGCATAATTCATCCATTTTGGTCTTTGCCATCATTTTATGTCAAATTCCCTTTATTTCATTGTTTTGAGCATTAATTATCACATTATTATTATTTGTGTGGATTTATTTGATCTTGTCTTTGAATTTTAGGAAAAACATGTATTTGCTTCCGTCGATACCATCGACAAGACCGCAGGTTGCCAGCCGAAAGGAGCAGCAAAGAGTCGATACCATCGACGCTGATGTCGATGGTATCGAGACGTCTTCAGATTGCTGGTGAAGAAGCAGTCGATAGTATCGACACCAAGTCGATATCATCGACGCACGGAGGCTACAGCGTCACAAAATGACAAAACCGACGCCAAAAGGAAGTCGATACCATCGACCCAAGTCGATGGTATCGAGATGATGTTGGGCGAGACAAAGGAAGGGTTTGTAGCCAGCTGCTACTGTAGTGGGTCGATACCATCGACTCGCGTCGATGGTATCGACGCCGTAGGATATGAGTTTGCTTTCTAATGATCTCAATCGGACGGCTGGAGTTAATTAGCGACCTAATTAGGGACCTATACCTAATGACGGCCGCCGGAGACAAGGGAGCATCAGATTAGCCATTGCACAAGTGCCGAGGAGCGAGAAAAAAGGAGAACGGAGGCCAGAAGTTCATACCAGTCAATCTGGACGCTACCGAAGACAGATTTCACCACCGAGAGGCGGGAAAGCACGTGTTCTACGCAAAGGATCGATCGGTTCTTCTCCGTTCAGGGGTTTTCCCATTCAATTCACGTTTTTCATATGATTTCACCTATTTTTACCATGTACTTGTGTGAGATGAACATGTGGGGCTAATCCCCTCCATCTTTAGGACCGGGAGTAGCCCGGGAATTCATTGTATGACAAGTTTATAATAGTAATTCATATTTTCTCTCTTAAATCTGTGGTATAGCTTTGTTTTCTCCATATATTGTTATGCTTGATCACCATAATAATAACCTAACGCCCTCAATCACTTCGACAGAAGGATTAACGGCTGAAAAGAGACGAAAACTACATTAATCGATAAATCCCTTGAACAAGGTGGTGTAAAATTAATGGTGGATACTGAGAGATCGTTCGTAATGCACTTAGTTTAGGGGATAGGTTACTACGACGGTGGAACCGACCTAAACCTAAGTAGTGAATTGTACCACGACAGTGGGCAATTCTGTTTTCAGGCCACTACCCGGATAGAGAGAGAAGATCGAGGCATTATATAAAATCTAATACAATGAAAAACCCGCTGTGAAACCGCAATCCTAAAGATACCTTTTTGAATTGATTAAATTAACCTTTAATCGATTGTTTGCTTTGTTTTATTTTTATTTTCTTTTAATTTTGACAACAAACCCCAATTTGTTATTCGGCTTAGCTGATCGCAAATAGTTAGTAGGAGTCACCGACAATTCTGAGTATCCCTGTGTTCGACTCGGGCCTCACAAGGTCTGTACTACTCGACACGTATACTTGCGTTTTTAGCGCGTAGTAAAATACACGTCAAGTTTTTGGCACCGTTGCCGGGGATACGGCGAATTGTTGGCACTTTGAGTGCTAAGAGCGGCCACTCTAGGCCAATTTTTTTTATTTCGATTGAAACAACTTCAAATATTTTTAAATTGTTTGATAATTTTTATACTCGTCATAGCACTGTATTGAACTCAAATTTTCTCATTTCAGGTACTGTGTATGGTGCAGACGCGTAGTACTGACTACGCGGAACGCGCACCAGAGGTTCCATTTTCGGGACCTGAGGACGAGGAGCATTCCGAGCAAGAGTACCAAGAAGAGGTAGATTCTGAATATGAACCAGAAGAGATGGCCGAGCCACAGACCATATGGGAGAACATCAAAGCTTCTTCCTCATCAGCTTCAAAGGGGCCTATAAAGAAGCATGCGATCAACATACCGACATATAAGATTGATCCAGCGTTGATTAATTTGGTGAAATCAAATGCGTTTCATGGGTTGAAGAATGAGGATCCTGTTGCACACATCAGCCAGTTTGTTGAAAACTGTGACATGGTAAAAATAGACAGGTTTCCACAAGATGTGTTGTATCTCAAGCTTTTCCCAAGTTCCTTGGCGGGAGCAGCACGAGAATGGCTACACAACCTAGATGACGAATTTGTGGAGTCTTGGGATCATATGGTGGAGGTCTTCTTTGAGAGGTTCTTCCCTCCTGAGAAGACTAACGACATGATCAGAAAAATTCATAATTTCACTCAACAGGATGGTGAGACATATTCGGAGACCTGGGAGAGATTTCAAGTTATGTTGAGGAGATGCCCACATCATGGGCTGGATAAGGAAACACAAGTGAAAATCTTCTATTTTGCTCTCTCCGAGCACGATAGAAGTAACCTTGATTCAACTGGATCCAAATTCTTTTTGAATAATACAGACACCAGATGTTTGGAGATATTAAAGAACATGGCTAGGAAACAGTCATGGGGTGACAGAGGTGCTGTGGAGCAGGTCAGAGCTGCTGGCGAATCCAGAGTAGTTAAGGAGCTGAACGATAAGTTAGATCTTCTAGCCAATAAGTTGCTATCTAAGGAAGATGCATCTGAGGACGAGGAGGCCCAAGTGAAATTCATGCAACAACAGGGCTATAGAAACAATGACTATGCATGGAGGAAGGATAAAAAAATTTCATGGAAGGATCCGAATAATTTTCTGCAGGATCCGGATGCCAAGCCACAGCCTAAAGCATAGGATAAGAATACTGAACTACTGAGTCAAATGGTACAACAGAACCAGGAGATGATGGCCATGTTTGGTAAGCAATTGCAATCTCAAGGTGATATTCTAACCAAGTTTGGACAGACGCTGCAAAGCCATGGAGCACAAATGCGGGCATTAGAAACCAGCGTGTCACAAATTTCTAGTGAAGTGGCAGCCATCAAGCATGCCAATCAACAGAAACCGGCCGAGAATGCAAACGTGGCCCAAGCACACCATCAGGTCAAGTATATGTCTGTGGTAAGCAATGAGGAGGAATCTCAGGTGCAAGAAGCTAAAGAAGAAAGAAAAATGACTTTTAATACGCATGCGTCACCGGCGATACCGTATCCACGCACTTACTATGGACTGCCGGGCGGAAACCCTTTCTTCAGAAAATCACAGCGAGTTATGAATATTGCATCTCCATCTAGAAAAGGAGAACAATTGAAGGGTGTTTGTGCACGTATGGAAACATCGAATGCGAGAGAGGAACCACAACAAGCTATTACTGTTGATGATGTCTCGCCAAAGCCCACGTCAGAGGGAGTGATTGAAGCAAGCTTAGGGGAGTTAACCCCAAAAAGCTCATATGTGCCACCTCACAGGCGTGTTGATGCAGCAAATGTTTCAAAACTGGACAATCCTAAGTCAAAGAAAGAGCATCGTCATTTTAGGAAATTCTTGGAAATATTCCGAAAACTCCACATCAATATTCCATTAGTGGAGATGATCGAGAAAGTGCCCGCCTATGGGAGGTTTATCAAGGAAATCATCAATAAGAAGGGGCGGATAAAAGACGGTGATATTTGTCAGATGAATGAGACGGTGAGCTCTATGATTCACGGGAGTTCACCAAAGAAGAGAAAAGACCCAGGAGTCTTCTACATTCCTTGCTCAATAGGTGGTCGACATTTTCCTAAAGCGCAATGTGATTCCGGCGCCAGCATAAATCTCATGCCTCTGGCGACATTTTATAAGCTTGGGTTAAAAGAGATAAAGAAGTCGGCCGCAACAATTGAATTAGCGGATGGGTCTATCGTGAGACCATATGGAGTGTGTGAGGATGTTCTCATCAAAGTGGATAGATTCATATTCCCGGTGGATTTTGTTGTCATTGATATGCTACCGCTCCAAAGCTGTGAAATTCTTCTAGGAAGACCGTTTCAAGCAACGGCGGACGTCGTGACTGCCTTAGGGAGAGGTATATTGTCCTTGGGAATTGGAGGAGATCGAGTTGAATTCAAGTTACCACATGATCCTCTAAGCACAGTTCCCAAAGTGAAAAGATGATGAGATTCATACCGTCTAGCCTAAGACGTTAAATAAGGGCACTTGTTGGGAGGCAACCCAACCATCGGTACATTAGGATAGTTTAATTATAATCGTAGGTTGCTTTATTTTTGTTCAATTTTTAGTGTAAAGAATGGTATCGACATACCTACTGGTGGTCGAGAAGGAAAAGTCGATAGTATTGACATAGGAGTTGATACCATCGAGATCTCTGGAGAAGTGCAGACCGATTTGTCTCAGTCAACTCGATACCATCGACGGCCTTGTCGATGGTATCGACATGGTTCCAGGTTGAAATGCAAAAAGGCGGTGTCGCAATGAAGCCAAGTCGATACTATCGACATCTGTCGATGGTATTGACCATCCATGTCACCGATCCGCGCAAAGAAATCGACGGCGATCGCGACGTCCACGTCATCGATCCGGGTGCAGCGTCGATACCATCGACCCATGTCGATGGTATCGACACGTCAGCGATCCGGGTTTAAAGATCCAACCATCGACGACCGTCGATACTCGTGAGGGAGGCAGATAACATCGACAGGTGTCGATACCATCGACTCGCGTCGATGGTATCGACGGGTCAACAGTGGCGCCGACCAAGTCTATATAAGGAGAACCAATACGTCATTTGACATCACACCTTTAGAGTGATCTCCTCCCTTGGCGCCGAGCACTCCCCCGAGCTATCCAAGAGTGAAGAGCAACAGCACCGAGCGACGAGCTTCCCCGAGCAGAGATTCATATCTCCATTCTTCTCCGAGCTCTCCTTCTAAGCCTTTTCTCTTCGCCATCATGGTGCGTACCGCTGGAGCTTCTTCCTCGCGTGCTCATCTGGATGACATTCCCGAGTTCGTGCCACCACCGCCATCATCGATGGCACGTCCTCTCCTTGTCCACCCTTCTGCGGAGGTGAAGAAGATCTTCGACGAAATCATGAAGCGCAAGATCGAGCCAACCCGGTATGTGGATCCGGAGATGCTCCATGATCTTGGCTTCAAGGCAAACTTGGACTACGTGCTCAAAGGACAAGCATGCCAAACGGGTTGTGGTCACGACGAGCTGGAGTGCCACGAGGACGGTCAACCTTTCTTCGGCGAGTGGCCGACATATAAGGAACTGGTGGCAGAATTCATGGCGTCCCTCGACGTCAATGTCGTGCCCAACGAGATATCCGCCAGCGACCGTGAGTGGGATAAGGGCCGGGTGTCTTTCCGACTCTACAACCACGACTACACCATCACTTTAGAGAAGTTCAACGACATCTTCAACTGGAACAGCTCCAAGTACGACTACCGCCGGCCAGATAACCGCACCGATTACGCCGCCATCTTCACCGAGTTGGTGACGGTTCCGCATGGGAGGTCATTGAGCTACCACAATGCTGCGGTAGCCGACTTCGAGCACTCATTTGCACGGGTCTTGCACATGATGCTGAGTTCAACCATCTTTGCTCGAAGCGATCTTGCTTTGAGCAAATTCCAGGAGCCTGATCTTTTCTTCCTATACAAGCTCCTGACGAGACAAGAATGCAACTGGGGTGCATTCTTTCTACACCGAGTGTTGGCGGTGAAGAGGAGCACGAGGAGAGCCCCGATTCATTTCGGCGGGCTAGTCACCAGGATAGCCCTCTACTTGGGCTTGAATCTCGATCAGCTGACTCCTCTTACTACGAGAAGCAAGGTCAACTTGCAACATCTTCACCGGGCCAACCTAATTCTTCTCCGGGATGGCGTAGCATTTGCGCATTGCCACGTAAATCAAGCGTACCAGGAGTGCGCGCTACCGGATCCCGTCTTCAACATCGTGGGCGCACAACATTTCAGATGGCCGATCATAGCCATTGACTCCAATGATGAAGAAGGCGGCAATGACGGCGGCGACGACGGAGAGGACGTAGAGGCAGAGGAGGCAGAAGAGGCATTCACACCTCTTCGAGCACGAGTAGCACCCCGGAAGCGCCCTAGGATGCATCCGGGTGCATCTTCATCTTCTCCGCATCGGCCTCCACCACCACAGCCCTCGCAACCGAGTGAGGATGCCTATTCCATGCAGGGCATGTACAGCATGCTCCAAGATATTCAGCAGACGCAGCACAGCCACACTGCTACGTACGCCGGTATTCAAGATACCACCAACCGGCTCTATGTCAACCAGCAGGCGATCTTCAAGAATGAACGCCTTCTTTTCGCAAATCAAGAGAACATCCATGATCGGCTGCATAGGATGGAGCAGCAGCAGCAGCCATTTTACGATCATTACTGGAGCCAGAATTATTTTGGGGGGTATCCACAGCCTCCTCCGATGCCCCAGTATGATCCGACTTTTCAGGGGCAATACCCATCTTGGGACCCCACGGCGCCGCAATACCCGCCTCCACCACCACAAGAATGATCGGGTATCCCTGTTCCAATCTTTAAGTTTGTTTTTGACTATGAGGCCATAGTCGAATTCAAGCTTAGGGGGGTAGTTGGAACAGCTCTATCTTTTATCATTTTCAGTTTTTAGTGTTGTTGCTTTTGTTCTCTTGTTATTTGTTTTCTTGCAATTTTAGCTTTTGTAGGATCCACATGCTATCTAGTGTAATGGTGGATGTCGTAAAGTTGTGTCATCTCATTGTTAGTGCATGGGGAATTCAAGGGAAATTTGAAAATTTTTGTGTGTTTGGATAGCTTGTTTTGTTTGACCTTGGGCACACATCCTATGAAAATGATTTATTATGTCAACTTTAAAACAACATTTCATACATGTACTCCTAATGATTCATGAAAGTGGACAGAAATGGTTGTTTGGGCCTAACCTAACCAAATGGTAATGAGACTTTAATTGGATGTAAGAGAGAGAACCCTCTAAACTACTACACAGGTCAGTAAGGAGGGACACATAATATCTTTCTAAGGTTCAGTCATCTAGTCTTGTGATCGTTCCACTTCATTTTTCTATAATCCACCTATGAATTGGAAGTAAAGTGCAGTTTTAATTCCTTTTTGTGTGCATAGCATTTAGATAGGACTTGCATTGGTATTTTCCATATGTTTGCATAAAAAGAAAAAAAAATATAGTGAATCATGCACATTACCTTTAGGTGCATGCCATGTAGTTGCATTCATGATCTTCATGCATAAAGTATATCATGTATCTCAATTTTTCCCAATGGTGAATTAATTGTTCCATACCTTCTAAATAGTGCAAAAATTTCTGATCAATGATAAAAATAGCCCAATAAACTTATCTTTAAGCAATTATGGATATGTGGGCTGAAAAAAAAGGTGAAAATCTCTCAATAACAAAAAAAATAAAAAAAAAATAAAAAAAAAGAGAAAACAAAAAGAATTTAGAAGAAAGTGAAATAAGAAGGAGAAAGGAACATGATATTAGTTGCATTTCAGGATAATTGAGTACATGATGTAGCTTGACTAGATATCCATCTCATTTTGAGATGGATGGTTAGTGCATGCATCATTCCACCCAAGTTTAGGCATTAGGGCATTTCTAATGTGCATGTGCATCATATAGGACATTTTTGTATATGCATGTTGAAACTGTACAATACTTCCACGTTCTTCCATGAGCCACCCATCTTCATCCACCCGTTTCTCGGATTGGTAGGCCACCGTGAAATTCTCCTCACTAATGAATATCAGGAGAACAGCTTCCATGTAGATGATAGTTAGGGCGAGCAACGTAGTATAGGCGATCACAAGATGCACCAATGCTGAATCGGCGAGTTTTATTATGTTAACTGCCTTATGTGATAGTGTTCATCGGTTAGGAGGTTAATTTATTTTATTGATGATTACTGTCGCCTTTAGGGTAATTACCGTTCTGTGGTTAGAGAAGGTCGGTTTGTGAATGATCAATGGGAGTCATATGGGATGTTGGGTTGGTTTGTTGTTTTTCAGTTGACATTTGCAATTCTATTCTAAGGATGAGTTGCTCGAGGGCGAGCAATGTTCAAGCTTAGAGGAGTTTGATGCGATGATTTTGAGTCGCATTTATAGACCTGTTTGATATGTGTTTTGTGCTTTTATTAGTCATTTTTATGGTTAATATTGCATAATTCATCCATTTTGGTCTTTGCCATCATTTTATGTCAAATTCCCTTTATTTCATTGTTTTGAGCATTAATTATCACATTATTATTATTTGTGTGGATTTATTTGATCTTGTCTTTGAATTTTAGGAAAAACATGTATTTTCTTCCGTCGATACCATCGACGGAAGTCGATACCATCGACAAGACCGCAGGTTGCCAGCCGAAAGGAGCAGCAAAGAGTCGATACCATCAACGCTGATGTCGATGGTATCGAGACGTCTTCAGATTGCTGGCGAAGAAGCAGTCGATAGTATCGACACCAGTCGATACCATCGACGCACGGAGGCTACAGCGTCGCAAAATGACAAAACCGACGCCAAAAGGAAGTCGATACCATCGACCCGAGTCGATGGTATCGAGATGATGTCAGGCGCAACAAAGGGAGGGTTTTTAGCCAACCGCTACTGTAGCGGGTCGATACCATCGACTCGCGTCGATGGTATCGACGTCGTAGGATATGAGTTTGCTTTCTAATGATCTCAATCGGACAGCTGGAGTTAATTAGCGACCTAATTAGGGACTTATACCTAATGACGGCCGCCGGAGACAAGGGAGCATCGGATTAGCCATTGCACAAGTGCCGAGGAGTGAGAAAAAAGGAGAACGGAGGCCAGAAGTTCATACCAGTCAATCCGGACGCTGCCGAAGATGGATTTCACCACCGAGAAGCGGGAAAGCACGTGTTCTACGCAAAGGATCGATTGGTTCTTCTCCGTTCAGGGGTTTTCCCATTCAATTCACGTTTTTCATATGATTTCCCCTATTTTTACCATGTACTTGTGTGAGATGAACATGCGGGGCTAATCCCCTCCATCTTTAGGACCGGGAGTAGCCCGGGAATTCATTGTATGACAAGTTTATAATAGTAATTCATATTTTCTCTCTTAAATCCATGGTATAGCTTCGTTTTCTCCATATATTGTTATGCTTGATCACCATAATAATAACCTAACGCCCTCAATCACTTCGACAGAAGGATTAACGGCTGAAAAGAGATGAAACCTACATTAATCGATAAATCCCTTGAACAAGGTGGTGTAAAATTAATGGTGGATACTGAGAGATCGTTCGTAATGCACTTAGTTTAGGGGATAGGTTACTACGACGGTGGAACCAACCTAAACCTAAGTAGTGAATTGTACCACGACAGTGGGCAATTCTATTTTCAGGCCACTACCCGAATAGAGAGAGAAGATCGAGGCATTATATAAAATCTAATACAATGAAAAACCCGCGGTGAAACCGCAATCCTAAAGATACCTTTTTGAATTGATTAAATTAACCTTTAATCGATTGTTTGCTTTGTTTTATTTTTATTTTCTTTTAATTTTGACAACAAACCCCAATTTGTTATTCGGCTTAGCTGATCGCAAATAGTTAGTAGGAGTCACCGACAATTCTGAGTATCCCTGTGTTCGACTCGGGCCTCACAAGGCCTGTACTACTCGACGCGTATACTTGCATTTTTAGTGCGTAGTAAAATACACGTCAGAAAGTTAAGGGGTTATATAGATGAAGGATGAGAGAGAGAGAGTGAGTAAAGGGTGAGATGTCAATACACTTAGGAACCCAAGGGACACTTGTCCTCACAAAAGACCAACATGAACCCACATGCAAACACTTAAACATGACATGCAAGACATGGTGATACACTCTAGGTAGTGTCTCGACCACCATGTCATCCCCTAAGGTTGTAGTTGTGGCCATCCTAGGGTGCACCTCCCATGGTTGCGACACCATCAACCAACATTACCCTTAGGTCAAGACAAGACACCTCCACAAACCCTAGGTCGAGACAACCCCAGCTAGGTCAACCATCTCCAACCACGACCACCCTAGACGACCTACATCATGAACCAAACACCTAGAGGAGGTATCTTGACTGTGACACCCTCTAAAATTAACCTTGGTCATGACCCAAGGTCGAGACAACACAACCAACACACATGGTCAATGCACTTCAACACTCACATCAACCCTAATCATCACCTAGGGTGATGCTCCTCAACCAAGGCTCTAACAAGGTGACATCCTCTTTCACTTCCCTTTAGATGATTTCAAGAAAGAGAGGGAACACTATAGAGGTGGAAAATTGTACATCAACCCCCTACACCGGGTAAATTACAATTTGCACCAAAACTAGCACAGAAAGCACAAACAACATCCAAACAAGTTCAAACTAGTGCTTAAGCTCACCTCAAGCCATAATTACATCTAAAAAGATTAGAGAAAGGTTATACACACATGATTAAGCCAAAGAAAATAGGGTTACCCTAAAACTTAGGTCAGGATCCTTACAGTTGGAAGGCATTAGTAGCACTCATGGTAACATGAGATATTGCTTACTTAGATGTAATAAAAGCCACACATAAATAAAATCAAGAGATGGATATGAAATAGAGTGGTAAGAGTGAGGCAACAAGAATAGGATAATATTTAGACCTCCTCTTTAGTGTGGACGGTGGTGAAATGGCTGGGTAGACTCCACAACATTTAGACATCCCCAAGTAATATGAAGCAACGAGACTTGAATTCTCTTCCTACTTCACTCATGGAGATTTGATGGACAGTGGATAGTTTAGAAGAACTTTATGCTAATCAAATCATACTTTCTTTCAAAGGCTCAGGGTCCCTATTTATAGGGATCAGTGGCACGCTCAAGGAAGCTGAGTGTGGAATCTTTACTTGTGTCGTGATCCTCATAAAACATGACTTAGGGTGATTGCTCAACTTTATTAGTGTAGAATGTTGTCTCTAACGTTCATCGATAGATGAAGTTCTTGCAACATCATCAGTTGTGGCAGAAGAAAGTATATAGTTGGTTGATGTGACCTGTAATGTCATGGGTTAACCAAGCTTGGATCTCCATCTGTCGACATTGGGTAGGTGTCCCATTGGTAGATGGAGTCTGTGATTTTATCAATTGGTGGAACTAGTCATGCCATCAGTTGACTAAGTCTGACATTCAATTAGTTCATGGAGGCATCGATCCTTCGGTTGATGGTGTGTTGGACTAAGGGCTTCCATGGTTGTTGACCAGTGGCTTCCTTGGTTTGATGGAAAAGTGCTTTCTCATTGGCGGAGTGATCATTGGTTGTGGAATGCTCCCAACTGATTTAATTGGTGTTTGTTCCAAAACATAGTGATTTCCTACAAAGAGATGCCAAGTAATTACTAAAAAAGGGGAAATTTTAATTCATGCATATAAAATATAATATTTATCATATTAAAGCATATAGTAATAAAGGAAATAGAGGGTACAATAGACATATAACATCCACAAAATTGGATGTTATCATGGGTGAAGTACAACATACTAGTAAACATGTTCAATACACAAGGCTTAATCCGAAAATTCAAGAATATGGTTCCTTCAATATTCCTCCCCAACTCTTGGGAGGGAATTTTCATGTGTAATTACAATACAAAATTATATTTATCCTCCACTCTTGGAGGGAATTTTTAATAGGTATAATCTTGGTTCTCTGTAGTCTTTACATAAGATAGCTCCTATAAGGAGATCATGATTATCTACCCATCAAAGGTATATGATGGGTAGAGGATATATACCCCTAGCTCAAATGAGATGTTTGGTTGATCATGATATTTCTCATATAGTAAAAAGAGTTTCAATTTGATGTGGGATTTTTCCAATAGAACCATGGGAGTTTGGTGTATATTTAGGATGGTCTCTTTCTCCTTTAAGGATGCAAATAGGAGTATCATTGTTGAAGAGAGTGGGGTAGTACATAATTCATGCATTAAGGTTTAGGGTGGTTTTACTTAGACCACAAACCATGCCTATATATGCTTCTTTTAGGGCATTTCCTGGATACCAAGGAGAATGCATCAATTTTGACCACTTTTGTGGTCTTGAGCACAGTCGTACATCACTTTACTTACTTCTTTGTCTGAATTAGGTTTCTATTGATCCATGAACTAGTTATGAATAGATGGAGGTGATGATGTAGGTGGTACCATTTTATAGTCCCGAGTCTATAATCCAGTGAATGGGAAAAAAATTAGGAGAAGGAATGGGGTGGGGGATCTTTTGAGGGTCTTTGGATGTACCACAGTGGTCTAGTTTTATGTCATAGTCATGACTATTTGATATGAAAAGTAAGGTATACCATCCACTTTTAGGTCATGGTCCAGGATGTTTGATAGAAGTGAAGATAGGAAGACCATCATGCTACTAGATTCAGTTTTAGTCAAGCAGAAGATCCTTTGTGTGACAAAGTGGATTTTCACATTATAATGAGGTAATTACCCTTTTCCCCTCATTATACACACTCATGGTCCCAAATTATTATTTTTTGACTTCATAATCAATATTGATACTCAAATTCGAAATATGATGATCAAGGTGAATGTTATACACTTTGTGACACCACATATTTGATTTATTTGTCACTTTGTCCAATGAAGACAATTAATCCATCAAACTTCATGTTTCGGTCCTCAAACGTTTTCTAAATGTTTCTCACATTATTTTTAAGCTATGGTCCAAAAATCATCTCATTTGGACATTCCTACGATTTACTATGATTTCTTGAAGTTAATATGTTGAAACCCTTTTATTTTCTCCTTTTTTTTACTTGTCCAAGTCAGAGATTCGTGGCAAGGGATCGGGGGCGAGTCTTAGCCCTTAGATCTCCTTCCCACATATTAGGGTCGGATATAGTGTGGTTTCATCTTCTACCTCCACAATCAGCAAGGAAGAGTAATTAAGGGATCGAGAGTGAGATCTCCCGCCTGCGACCCTATTTTGAAAATCTAAGCGAGTAGAAACAATCACCTCATAATTTCAAACTCAACTAACCCTAGTTTTATCAGCATGTATACAGCTTTACACCTCTAAAGTGATCCCTCTACCTTGCTCCTCTCCTCCCAGTGGCCATGGCTGCTGCTCCAAGTCCTCCAACCCTAAACCTAACCTTCTCGAGCTATAAAAACCCCACTACATAATTTGGCATTCTCCCACAAGCATAGCCAGTGCCTTTGATCCCTCTTTACTACCCTCAAACACCCCCGACCTCCTCCTACTCCAAGCAGTGCTACCGACCAGCCCAAATTGGGCATCATACCTCCTCAGCTCGCCACCCAAATCTACTACCACCATCCAACTCACGAGGGTGTAGCGAGCTTGGACGGCATCCTTGCTACCCTCCTAGATGCCTCCTGCTCTGATTCCCCTCCACGCTAGTGAGCTACCTCTACTGCATCTATGCTTGCGTGTGTGGGGCTGGAATGGGGGAACCAGGGAAAGATTCTCCGAACTACCAATCCAAATGATCGACCATGTTCAATATGGATTCAAAGAACCCAGCTAAATTAGTGATCGAACCGGACCGCCAAGAAAGGGAGATTCATCTCCCACATGGAAAAATCTCGGCCATCCTTTACACATCGAACGACCCCTCTTTTCTCGATTAAAGGTATTTCTTCTCCCTCTCTGCTCAAAAATCAAATAAATGCCCAGATCTTGCTTTAATCATAGAAAATTCATCCTAGCTACAACAATTACAAGTAAATAGTTTATCTTGATCAAAAAAATCCAATGAATCCATTAAAAATACTCCTAAAGCCTAACTCCAGATGTTTCTCACTAATATCCCTAGATCTTGTTCCTTTTCTTATTTAATTTATATAATGATTCAAGAATGATGTTTAATCTTTGGAAACCCTAGATTTGGACTCTGATGATTATCTTGTAACCTAGATCTAATATAGTTGAATCATATACTCTTAAAAATGAATCATTAGTGATCTAGATCTATTTACTTGATTCAATCTTGATTATAATCTTTATGAATAATGACTAATCTTGATATTGATCTTAATCTTGCAAAACCCTTGACTAATCTTAATCTTGATATTGATATTCGGAACATCATGATCTTAACCCTTGGTCCAATCTTTATGATTTAGGATTTGATTCAAAGGGTTGACCTATTGAATCAGATATTGATTATACTCGAAATCCTCGGTGAAAGGTACGCTATTATACCTTCTCTTTGGTTGTAATGAAGATACTTTTTATGTATCTCTTGATTGTGTACTTGGAAGTATACTTGGTTGAGCTATTATTCCCTATTCATTAGGATTATGTATTTCTTATATTATATTTTTAGACAAATTGGAAAACATAAATGACATGCCCATTATGACTGCCCATATATTGATAATGATGATGATGATGATGATGATGATGTTGATAATGTTGATATTGGGTGCAAGAAACCCCTCATTTAGAGGTGGGCTTGTACATTGACCTCCTGTCTCCTATGGTGAGAAGGATCATGGTGACCTCCCCATCGCGTTGGGGTAATAGAAAATATATTAGCATGCTTTTTTATTACAGCATAATGGGAACTCGTAATAAAAATTGAATCGTTTGAAAATCTTGTCGAATAAATTTTGGTTTTTCAAATTCCTCATTATAATTTTTAAATATAATTCCTACCAAGTACACTAATTTTTTTATAAACCATTTTACTTGTTTTTATATAGCATATCGTGCAATTGCATTGACTTTGTGTCTTGATTTTCTTGATTTAAGGAAAACATTGGAATCTTGACTATATCGCTTCCGCACTCATATACTCTAATGAAAAAGATTTCTCCACAATATCTCCTATATTGGGTTAGTTGTTCTTTAAATTTCCCTGGTTTTTGAGTTATTATTTCTTATTGTATATGCCAGTGTGTTAGATCCTATCAGGTCACTCAGGGACGGACGCTTGAATCCTTTTACCATGATCTAGGCAGTGGGATTGGGATTGGGGTAAGAATGGTTTCATGATAGTTGGTATTAGAGCTAACACACTCCCATATACTTTAAGTAAATAATTTCTCAAGTCTCTTACACCCAAGAAACCCTAAAGTCCATAATGGTGAAAATTGAGGTGTCTAGGCTTGGGGTCCTGGCATAAATTCTCCTATCTGTCTTCACGATGGCTGAGATCCCCCGCTCTACCTGGCCTTAATTGATCTAGAACTGGACCTAAAAGTTATCTTGTGAAACCCTAGAGTCTTCTAGCATCTCATCTCTTCTATAAGGACTATCCTAAGCCATCCATGTAGAAGAATATTAGGTAGTCTTATCATTTCCTCATGTGGTCCTTTCTTGTGACCTTTTACCACATGATGTCTCGATTTTGGGTAGCTTATGCATGGGAAAAATGAATATCAATAGAAAATCTTGAAAGTTGATGCCATGATCCGACCTTAATGTGAAAACTTGATTTTTCATCAATGAAAATAAATTTTGAAATCAAATTCTCATGATGACCCTAATATCATGCAAACTCAATTTAATAAAAAAATACACTACATGCTCCCTATGTTTGAGGTAAATGACAAAAATTCTGATATGGTGAAATAAGGATGACTTATACCTTATACCTCATTGCTGATGAGGTGTCTATTTGATTAATATTCATGTTGCCTTATTGTTGATTAAACCTCAAACATAGTTAAGCAAACTTTTTCTCTATTTGATACACATCATGATTATGCCATCAAATTATTAATCTTAATGACTCACAAAATAATGATGTAAGACTATGATGCAAAAAATATTTTTCCTATTAACTATTGATGCATTTTGTAATCTAAATTTTGATATATTGATTATGGGCCTAGATTTTGCACTATAATGCTCTAATTCCTTGAATGCCAAATTCAAATCCTCAATTTCCAAATTATATCACTACCTTGATCATTAAAGGAAAGGAATGCAAATATTAACTTGACTTTGTAAAATTATGTCATTATTGTCCTATTATGATCTTGAATTTTGATCTTATGACCTCGTAGAATATGATTTGTTCATTTTTACTCTTCCTATTTGAATAAGCTCAATGGACAATGACTAATGTTAGTAATGTGCCAGAATAGGGTGGTAATTGACTCATGACTTCTCTAACCTAGGCCACATCCCTATTATGACTACCTCTAAATGTTCCTCTTGTTGATTATTTAGAGTGTGGAAAGGTATCCCCTTTCACCCAATTTTGATTAGTTGAACTAAGCCTAATAGGTTAAAACCATGGTTGATACTCGATCTTGATTTGATAATGACCTTGATTATGACACCTCATCATGCTAAATGAGATTACTCAGAACACAAAACACGATCAACTACTAATTAATCACATAGTAAAAAATATGAAACAATTAAAATTGATTCCAATAATGAAAATAAACTTTAGAACATTTATAAAAGGTCCATCATTCCATTCTCATATAATTTAACAAGAATTTGCCTATGGGTCCAAAGACCTCAGTCACATCCGGCATACAAAAGATATTTCACATGTGCGTGCCATATATTTACAAACATTGGCATAATACCAAAATCTCATGTCGATACAAATATATCATCTAGAAAACACATCCCATACCAGGACCTGAGAGTACAAGGACGACACTAGGACTCTACTACAAACATCTATGACTAACATCTACAACTAACCAACCTTCTGAATCTATTGATCACCAGGTTGGTTCTCTTCCACAGCACAACCTCGACCTCGTTGCCCACGACCACCTAAAAAAATGTGGTGACCCACGCGTGAGACCCAGTCCCAATGAGAGGTATAACTCTCTCCAACATATACTGATTATAACATCAATTAACAGTAAATCCATTGAGCAGTTAGGATATTGAATAAATAATATGAATAGATTGAACAGTTTAAGCATACTAAGAAGTTAAGCAAATAAGTTGTAACATCAAGCAGAATTGTACAATTGTCATAAGTCTGCATCATGTAAGAACTATGTAGTGTAAAGATAAGACAAGGGTTAAACAACCAATGTGATACATATTAAACCCTAGCAATTATACTACACAGTTGGTATTATATATTTTATTATTATGCCCTAGGGAGTTTGAGTCGTACCACTCAAAGTCCAACTGACCACCGAGAAGTGCTATTCAGTTCCATATAAGATCTAGGAGTGTCGATATCCTAAGATCTCTTCCCCTCGGTCAGTACGAGTAAACTGCAGTGACATACTAGTCAAACTGCCAACAATGACATATACACAACTGATAACAACTAGTCCGTACTTGGTACAAGTTACGACACTAGAAAATAGGGTATATAAAACCCTCTAATCTGAGGTACAACCGCAGCTGTCCTCAATCACATCAAATATCTGAGGCATGACCATAGCCATCCTCCATAACCTGCAATTATGGATGACAAGGATATATCCTCAACTTGCCACCCCCACATACTCAATAGTATGCACTCTGAGTTTCCCTTGGGAATACTCGTTTCACCATCAAGTAATTTCTGACATTGAAGATGGCTCTATGGCACAGGGCTCTACATGATTAAGGTTACACTTGATTAATTATTGCCAATTGAATGCATTACGGCTTTATCATACAAGTGGACATTCAAACCCTAATTCTTTTCTAACAAGAGTATATGTATAAAAAATTCAAAAGATATAAAACATTTGAGATATAAATCTTAATCACATTACCACATCTATCATTCATTGCAAATTAACGGACCACACTTATCATCATACTATTGCAAGATACCAATATCTTATCACAAGTTCCAAGGTTTTAACCCTTATTGGAACATGAAGAGGATTTCAACTCAATCATGGCTTCAAACATGCCCAAAGGTCTTTAAGACCATCACATTATTCATAGTAAGGTTATCATCATCTTTCCATGCCTTAAACAAGGCTCAAAAGATCATTAGCACATGTATGTCCATAGATTTTAACATGGCAAGGCACTATGATATTCAATTAATACTACATTGTGGTTTCAACATAAGAAGAATGTAATTCGTTATCACATTAATCATTCAAGAGGTCTGATTATAACCAATCAACATCATATAATTACATCAAGGTTAGGTATAATAGGCTAGATCACATGGGAGTTACACATCCATTCATTACATTGATTTATCAAATATAACTATATAATGGCAAAGGTAAGACTACCAATTAATGGTATTGAACCATTGAATTATCTTCACTATCACCCACATATAATAACATGTCATTTATTCTAATACATTGGATGTTAAAGCATCCAATAATGTTCATTGGATCAGGTTCATTGTTCAAGGTTATCAATTGAAGTATAGGTCTAACCATTATATCAATTGAACCAATGAACCATTGGTTCAAGGTATAGTCAAATCTACGTTTACATTCCTAATTCATAATATATGGTGATGACCTGATCCACCATTAATTGTGATCATTAGGTCACCATTGGTTGCTAGATTGGTAATACATTCAGTTAACATCATCAAATAATAAGCCAATATCATCATCGATTGATAACATCATTAGAATACTTAATGGATGATAATTAAATGTCTAATTAAGTCAAAACATGACCTAAGGTGGTGACCATAGGTTTTCACCATAAATTGGACACTCTTGATCACGAACATAAGTTGCCAAGATAGCAACACTATTGGTTGTTGAATGGTATGACAATCAGTTATGTAATAGGGAAGGAAATAGCTTGAAAACCCTAATTTGAACCATCATTTGTTTTGTACATAGAACCATAGGTTGTTGCTATCAACCTGTACCAGAACATGTTAAACCTTATAAAGGATGTACACATGTTTACAGGTTCATATAGAACTGGAATAAAATAGGAAACACCAAAAAATTCTTAATTCTAAACAAGCATGATTTCTCTATGCTTAGATCATCACATTCAAGCATAATCATGAACTAACAAGCTTCTAGTAAACAATATAAGTGAAGAATGTTATATAACTCACCTCTATAGAGTAGATCAGATATACAACAGCAAGAATCTCGAGCAAATAGGGCAAGGAAATCTTGGATTCAGATATGAACTTGGCCAACTATGCAATTCTCTCCACAAACAAGAAAAACCCTAGAAAAGAAACAAGAAGGAAGGATTTTGGAGTTCTAGGGCCACTTTTACCATGGAAAACCATGGTTCCGACCTGGAGAGATGTAGTAGGAAGAGGAAAAAAGAATTAAACAGAGGAAATAAGGAAAAAATTACACTTTTAGATCAATTTCACTAGGGGGAAGCTTTATAGACCCAAAACGAGAATCAATTTCAACCCTAGAATGTTTTTCCAAGAGAATCCCCACTTTCTTCTTCCTTGGGCAGAAAAAATCGCATCTGAACAGAGGGAGTACGAATCTGGGAGAAGGAGAGAGATAATGGAGAGGAAATGGCTCGTTTGGGGGCTTTTGGATAAGTATATGACACTTTAATATTCAGAAAAAGAAAAAGTTGCAATTCTAGTATATATCCAAGTGTCCATGGCTTTAAATTATTAAAAATACATAAGCACACACACAAGAAGATCTCCCACCATCCCTCTAGACCTGCTTAGATTTCCTTTGGCGAAATTCCCAGCCAATCACATAATTCCTTAATTGATAGCTACTAAAGGTAGCTCATCCATGAAAGGAAAAACCCTAAAATATCCTTGATAAAAACACCTTCAAAACATGGCTCAAATAGGAGCCCCATGGCTCAAAAATCTTAATACTGATAATATAACAACTAAGGAACATAATTTATGTGACAAATTGCAAAGAAAACCCCTCAATTGGGTAAATTACAAAAAGTCCAAAATGTACAGAAAATTGCATAACTTGCTCAAACAGTGTCCAAATTGGACCAAATTTGAAACTTAAGATTGTCTTATGATTTAAAAACATATCAAAAGGTTATATTAGGGTTATAAGCATTCAATTATGGTAATTAAGCTCATTCAACTCATTAAGTAAGTTCAAGGGCCTTACAACTATAAACCCCTAACAAGGATTTCGCCCCAAAATCCTACACAAAATGAGATGGGTATTTTCTACACATCTCATTCTCTAGTTACAATGTGGATTCCTCTATGCCATGATGATTCCACAAAACTTTCACTAGTATTATATCTTTTCTCTTTAGCTTTTTCACCCTTCTATCCAGGATCAACATAGGACCCTCAACATAGGAGATATCCTCATCTAACTCAACCTCTACTGGTTGGATTGTCTGGTCAGTATCTGGATGGCATTTCCTCAAAATAGATATGTGAAAGACATTATGCAATCTATGTAGCTTTGGTGGTAGCTCCAACTTATATGCTACCTTTCCAACATGATCTAGGATAGGGTATGGTCCCATAAATCTAGGAGCCAACTTACCCTTCTTTCCAAACCTCACCACACCTTTCCATGAAGAAACCTTGAGATATACTCTATCTCCCACTTGGAACTCAAGTGGTCTGTGTCGGTTGTCTGCATAAGATTTCTGCCTGTCCTGGGCTGCATTCAACTGTTGTTGTATCACTTTAATCTTTTCTATAGTCTGTTGTACTAGCTCAGGACCCAAAAGTTGATATTCACCTGTCTCATACCAGCAAAGAGGAGACCGACATCGTCTCCCATACAGAGCCTCATAAGGAGCCATATCTATGCTTCTTTGATAGCTATTGTTGTACACAAACTCTATCAGAGTCAGATGTACATCCCAACTACTGAGAAATTGCAGCACACATGCCCTTAAGAGATCCTCTAAAGTCTAAATATTCCTTTCAGACTGGCCATCAGTCTGCAGATGAAAAGTTGTGCTGAATCTCAGTTGTGTTCCCATTGCTGAATGCAGACGCTCCCAAAAACAACTTGTAAACTATGGACCTCTGTCAAAAACTATAGTCACTGGAATGCCATGCAAATGGACTATCTCATCAACATATATTTGTGCCAATTTTTCTACTATAAATGTCATCTTAACTGGCAGAAAATGAGCTGACTTAGTCAATCTATCTACTATCACCCATATGGAATCATGACCCTTGGCTGTCCTAGGAAGACCAACCACAAAGTCCATAGTAATGTGATCTCATTTCCACTATGGTATTGGCAAGGGTTGTAATGTCCCTATAGGCTTCTGGTGCTCAGCCTTCACCTACTGACAAACTGGACATTTGGCAATGAAATCTGCCACATCACGCTTTAGACCTGGCCACCAATACATGTCCTTCAAATTTTGGTACATCTTGGTACTTCCAGGATGCATTGCATACATGGAGGAGTGAGCCTCCTCAAGTACCATATTCCTCAACCCATCAACATCAGGAATTACTATCCTATATGGTAACAAATTGTACCATCATCTGCCTCGTGAAAGCCATCATACTTTTCACTACCAATCCCTGATTGGATATTCTGTATCATAGTATCATTTTGTTGTGCATCATGAATTTTCTGTCTCAAGGTAGGTTTCACTTGTAACTGTGCCAACAATCCTTCTAGCAAGGAAACTTCTAGTTGTACATTCATCTGGCGAAGAGACACTAGCATATCTCTCTTATGGCACATCAAGGAATTTAATTGTGCATTATCTACCATTGATGATGAAGATGACTTTCTACTCAATGCATCAGCTACCACATTAGCTTTCCCTAGATGGTAGTCTATTGTGCAATCGTAATCCTTAATCAACTCCATCCATCTCCTATGTCTCATATTCAACTCTTGTTTTGAGAAAATATACGGTAGATTCTTGTGGTCAGTGAAGATCTGACACTTTTCTCCATAAAGATAGTGTCTCCAGATCTTTAAGGCATGGACCACTATTGCAAGCTCTAGATCATGTGTTGGGTAATTCTCCTCATGTTTCTTAAGTTGTCGTGAAGAAAAAGAAATCACATTTTTATCCTGCATCAATACACATCCCAACCCATTCTTTGAAGCATCACAAAAGACAATATAGCCTTTTCCTTGCTCTGGCAGTACGAACACCGTTGCACTAGTCAACTTTTCTTTCAAAAGCTGGAAAGAACGTTGACCCTTGTCTTTCCAAGCAAAAGGAACATCCTTCCTGGTTAACCTAGTTAGGGGTAACGCTATAGAACTAAAGTTTTTGATGAACCTATTGTAGTAACCTGCCAGACCAAGGAAACTATGGATCTCTATCTGTGTCTTTGGTTGTTCCCATTCTAGTACAGATTCCACTTTCTTGGGATCAACACAAATGCCTTTTGTAGATATAACATGGCCCAGAAAAGATACTTCAGATAACCAGAATTCACACTTGCTAAACTTAGCATATAGTTGAGCTGCCTCAACAATGTCAATGCCTGGTGAAGGTGTTGCTCATGTTGTTGACTATCCTTGGAGTATATCAGCATATCATATATGAACACAACCACACACTAATCAATATAAGGTCTAAACACCCTATTCATCAGATCCATAAAAGATGTAGGTGCATTGGTCAGCCCAAACGGCATAACCACAAACTCATAATGACCATACCTAGTCCTAAAAGCTGACTTGGATATGTCATCAGCCTTAATTCTAAATTGATGGTAACTTGGCCTCAGTTCTATCTTTGAAAACACAGTGGCACCTCTCAACTGATCAAAAAGATCATCAATCCTCTGCAAAGGATACTTATTCTTTATTGTCACCTTGTTCAACTGTCTATAGTCTATACACAACCTCATTGAACAATCCTTCTTTTTAACAAACAACACGGGAGCACCCCAAAGGGAAGTGCTCGGCCTGATAAAACCCTTCCCTAATAGTTCTTGTAATTTTTTCTTTAACTCCTGCATCTCTGTTGGTGCCATCTTGTATGTTGACTGTGCTATGGGTTATGTTCCAAGAATAAGATTGATCTAAAACTCAATCTCTCTAGGAGGGGGAATGCTAGGAAATTCCTTAGGAAAGACATCCTCAAATTCTCGCACCACTGGTACCTCCTGGATACTAGGACCTACCACCTTGGTATCAACAACATGAGATAAGAAAACCTCACATCCTTGTCTCATCAATCGTTCAGCTATCATGGATGACATCAAACATGTAGGAAGAATCTTTCTATCACCCTAAAAAATCCGTTGTACATCTCCATCATGGAACGTCACCACCTTAGTACTACAGTCCAAGATTACCTTGTATGTTTCCAAGGTATATATTCCTAGGATTACATCAAAACCATGCATGTCAAGTGGAAGAAGATCCACTTGAATGTTGTGTCCAGAAAAAGAAAGAACACAAGAAGGGCACACCTCCTATAACTCAGCAGAATCAAACAAAGGAGTCTCTAGCCATAGGCTATCAGATCTAACACTAACAGGTAGATAACAACTATCTATCACCTATCTGGTGATAAAAGAGTGTGTCACACCCGGGTCTACTAACACAGATACGAAACAAGATGTAGACATATCAGAATGAAATAGCTCCATCTAACCTGTCAAAACTCGAGGATTGACCACTACTTCTGGCTGGGTCATGGCATAGAACCTTGTTGTCGCCTTCTGTCGTCCACTTCCTCTACTTTCTTGTCTAGAGGATCCTTCCTGGGATGCTTGACCACGTCCTCTGCCACTGCCACTACTAAACTGTCATTGTTGTGGACCTTGTTGACTTTGCCTTGGCTGCTGAGTCACCTCCTCATCTTTCATAGGGCAATGAGGTCTTGTATGCCCCACTTTCCCACACTTGTAACATGTTCTGGTGTCCTGATATGGCCTAAACGGCCCTGTCACAAAAACTGATGAGGTACTGCGGGCTTCGGTCGGTGGAAAATTATGACCTCTACCCTGACTCGGGGTCTACTGTGATGGTGCATGCGATCTTGGTTCAATGAAGGTTGACCTTGGTTGTGACAGTGGTGGGAAAAACCTTGTCTTCTTAAAGCCTCTAGATGATTTCCCTTGAAACTGCATAGGTCACTTCTTAGCATTAACTTCATGCTTCTCTATGGCAGACCTCTCAATCCTCCTGACAGATTCCACAAAGGTGGAAAACCTTTCCCTGTTCTCCAAGGCTGATGAAGTAGTAGTCAACTCTGTACTCAGACCCTTCTCAAATCTTTGAATCCTTTCCTTGTTTGTTGTTTCCATGTGGGGGAAGAACCTCAGAAGTTCCATAAACTTTGATTCATACTCATTGATAGTCATAGCTCCCTGAAGAATCTTCTCAAACTAAGAGATTTCTCATCTAGGTAGGTCTCTGGAAAATATCAACTAACAAATTCCCTTCGAAACCCCTCCCATCCTATCACAACTCCTGGCCTTTTCTCCTCTTCTATGGCCCACTGATGGCCAACACTACTCTTCAACAAGTATATTGCATGCTTAACTTTGTCTTCTTCTACGATGTTTAGGATTTTGAATGCCTTTTCCAGCTCAGTCAACCACATGTCAGCGTCTGCTGGATCAGAAGTACATACATATTCAATTGCCCCAACATGTCTAAGACGTTCAAATGTCTTCCCGACACCTTGGGACTCCACATTGGAGGTGGTTGCCCTAGCTTGAGGTGCTGGCGCTCTGTCAGCAATATGTGTAATTGTGGCCATCATCTGTCTAAACATAGACTGAAACTCAGGATTGGCCATCATTGTCGGGTCTAGATGAGGAATTGTGGGCTGCTCTGGCCCTGCTTCTGGCACTCTCTCATCGCATGCCTGCCTCCCTGCACCTCCTCTTGGTGCAACATAGCTACTCTCAACGTGTTCTTCATGTCCTCCAGACATATCTGCATAAGCATAAACTATGATCAGATATGTTGGATACATAAGAATAGAATCAAACCTAAGTCCTATGTCCCTGTACACTTGGTAAACCTAGAGCTCTGATACCAACTTAACTGTGACACCTCATCACGCTAAACGAGATTACTCAGAACACAAAACATGATCAACTACTAATTAATCACATAGTCAAAAATGTGAAACAATTAAAATTGATTCCAAAAATGTAAATAAACTCTAGAACATTCATAAAAGGTCCATCATTCCATTCTCATATACTTTAACAAGCATTTGCCTATGGATCTGAAGACCTCAGTCACATCCTGCATACAAAAGATATTTCACATGTACGTGCCATATATTTACAAAAATTGTCATAATACCAAAATCTCATGTCGATACAAATATATCATCTAGAAAACACATCCCATACCAGGACCTGAGAGTACAGGGACGACACTAGGAGTCTACTACTAACATCTATGACTAACATCTACAACTAACCAACCTTCTGAATCTATTGATCACTAGGTTGGTTCTCTTCCACAACACGATCTCGACCTCGTTGCCCGTGACCACCTAAACAAATGTGGTGACCCACGGGTGAGACCCAGTCCCAGTGAGAGATATAACTATCTCCAACATATATTGATTATAACATTAATTAATAGTAAATACATTGAGCAGTTAGGATATTGAATAAACAATATGAACAGATTGAACAGTTTAAGCATACTAAGAAGTTAAGCAAAAAAGTTGTAACATCAAGCAGAATTGTACAATTGTCATAAGTCTGCATCATGTAAGAACTATGTAGTGTAAAGATAAGACAAGGGTTAAACAACCAATGTGATACGTATTAAACCCTAGCAATTATAATACACGGCTGGTATTATATCTTTTATTATTATTCCCTGGGGAGTTTGAGTCATGCCACTCAAAGTCCAACTGACCACTGTGAAGTGCTATTCAGTTACGTATAAGATCTAGGAGTGCCGGTATCCTAAGATCTCTTCCCCTCGGTCAGTACGAGTAAATTGCAGTGACATACCAGTCAAATTGCCAATAGTGACATATAGTCAACTGATAACAACTAGTCTGTACTTGGTACAAGTTACAACACTAGAATACAAGGTATACAAAACCCTCTAATCCGAGGTACAACCACAGCTATCCTCAATCACATCAAATATCTGAGTCATGACCATAGCCATCCTCCATAAACTGCAATTGTGGATGACAAGAATATATCCTCAACTTGCCACCCCCACATACTCAATAGTATGCACTCCGATTTTCCCTTGGGAATACTCATTTCACCATCCAGTAAGTTTTGACACTGAAGATGGGTCTACGGCACAGGGCTATACATGATTAAGGTTACACTTGATTAATTACTGCCAATTGAATGCATTAAGGCTTTATCATACAAGTGGACATTCAAACCCTAATTCTTTTCTAACAAGAGTATATGTATAAAAACTTCAAAAGATATACAACATTTGAGATATAAATCTTAATTGCATTACCACATATATCATTCATTGCAAATTAACGGACCACACTTATCATCATACTATTGCAAGATACCAATATCTTATCACAAGTTCTAGGGTTTTAACCCTTATTGGAACATGAAGAGGATTTCACCTCAATCATTGCTTCAAACATTCCCAAAGGTCTTTAAGACCATCACATTATTCATAGTAAGGTTATCATCATCATTCCATGCCTTAAACAAGGCTCAAAAGATCATTCGCACATGTATGTCCATAGATTTTAACATGGCAAGGCACTATGATATTCAATTAATACTACATCGTGGTTTCAACATAAGAAGAATGTAATTCATTATCACATTAATCATTCAAGAGATCTGATTATAACCAATCAACATCATATAATTACATCAAGGTTAGGTATAATAGGCTAGATCACATGGGAGTTACGCATCCACTCATTACATTGATTTATCAAATATAACTATATAATGGCAAAGGTAAGACTACCAATTAATGGTATTGAACCATTGAATTATCTTCACTATGACCCACATATAAGAACATGTAATTTATTCTAATCCATTGGATGTTAAACCATCCAATAATATTCATTGGATCAGGTTCATTGTTCAAGGTTATCAATTGAAGTATAGGTCTAACCATTAGATCAACTGAACAAATGAACCATTGGTTCAAGGTATAGTCAAATCTACGATTACATTCCTAATTCATAATATATGGTGATGACCTGATCCACCATTAATTGTGATCATTAGGTCACCATTGGTTGCCAGATCAGTAATACATTCAGTTAACATCATCAAATAATAAGCCAATATCATCATCGATTGATAACATCATTAGAATACTTAGTGGATGATAATTAAATGTCTAATTAAGTCAAAACCTGACCTAAGGTGGTGACCATAGGTTGTCACCATAAATTGGACACTCTTGATCACGAACATCAGTTGCCAAGATAGCAACACTATTGTTTGTTGAATGGTATGACAATCAGTTATGTAATAGGGAAGGAAATAGCTTGAAAACCCTAATTTGAACCATCATTTATTCTGTACATAGCACCATAGGTTGTTGCTATGAACCTGTCCCAGAATATGTTACACCTTATAAAGGATGTACACATGTTTACAGGTTCATATAGAACTGGAATAAAATAGGAAACACCACAAAATTCTTAATTCTAAACAAGCATGATTTCTCTATGCTTAGATCATCACATTCAAGCATAATCATGAACTAACAAGCTTCTAGTAAACAATATAAGTGAAGAATGTTATATAAATCGCCTCTGTAGAGTAGGTCAGATATCCAACAGCAAGAATCTCGAGCAAATAGGGCAAGGAAATCTTGGATTCAGATCTGAACTTGGCCAACTATGCAATTCTCTCCACAAACAAGCAAAACCCTAGAAAAGAAACAAGAAGGAAGGATTATTGAGTTCTAGGGCCACTTTTACCATGGAAAATCATGGTTCCGACCTGGAGAGATATAGTAGGAAGAGGAAAAAAGAATTAAACGGAGGAAATAAGGAAAAACTTACACTTTTAGGTCAATATCACTAGGAGGAAGCTTTATAGACCCAAAAAGAGAATCAATTTCAACCCTAGAATTTTTTTCCAAGAGAATCCCCACTTTCTTCTTCCTTGGGCAGAAAAAATCGCAGCTGAACAGAGGGAGTACGAAGCTGGGATAAGGAGAGATATAATGGAGAGTAAATGGCTCGTTTGGGGGCTTTTGGATAAGTATATGACACTTTAATATTCAGAAAAAGAAAAAGTTGTAATTCTAGTATATATCCAAGTGTCCATGGCTTTAAATTATTAAAAATACATAAGCACACACACAAGCAGATCTCCCACCGTCCCTCTAGACCTTCTTAGCTTTCCTTTGGCGAAATTGCCAGCCAATCACAAAATTCCTTAGTTGATAGCTACTAAAGGTAGGTCATCCATGAAGGGAAAAACCCTAAAATACCCTTGATAAAAACACCTTCAAACCATGGCTGAACTAGGAGCCCCATGGCTCAAAAATCTCAAGAATGATAATATAACAACTAAGGAACATAATTTATGTGACAAATTGCAAAGAAAACCCCTCAATTGGGTAAATTACAGAAAAGTCCAAAATGTATAGAAAATTGCATAACTTGCTCAAACAGTGTCCAAATTGGACCAAGATTGAAACTTAAGCTTGTATTATGATTTAAAAACATATGAAAAGGTTATATTAGGGTTCGAAACATTCAATTATGGTGATTAAGCTCATTCAACTCATTAAGTAAGTTCAAGGGCCTTACATTGATATATGACAATATTGATTATAGCTTGTGGTTGACTTCCTAGATAGACCTAGGTCTAGAACATTCATCAACCTTAGAAACCATTATAATGAAATCTTGACATGTTTCTCAAATATTTCTTGAATATTGTTGCTATAAATTGAATATAGATGAGTGATCTCCCCTAATGTCTAAATAGGAATCTAAACTCTAGCTTCAAAATTTTGGATCTATGGCTTTTAATGTTAAAAAATCTCAACTATCGATACTAATATATAATAATGTGACTCACGATTATAAAATCTTGATAATGATACAAATCCTATGATCACACTATTTGGACCCTAAGATACATGACTAATAACTTAAAAATCCCAAATCTTGACATTTTGAAATGATGACTATTTTGACCCTCTCGATTTATGACTTAGGGTTTAGTCTCATTAGGACTAGGGTTGGACCTCCAATTGATATTGAGCTCAAAAATCATGATATTGAAAGTATGATGTTGTCTTGAAATGTTGAAATATGAAATCTCAAATAGTGGATGTATAACCCCACCTAGGCTGATGTAGGAGCTAGAACCTTGAGATATGGGGATTGAAAGTCACATTGTACACTTGATTCAAGAACTCTACTTGTTTGATATCCAAATTTGTGACCAAAAGGATGCTTTCTATTTGTGACTCATATGATGACTTTGAACAATATATGCATTGACCTTGGTACTCAATTTCTCGATAATGAAACAGTGTTAGTACCAAGTGGATTATGACATGGAACATAGAGTCCAATTATGATGATTGTAATACTTGAACTTTTAGGACATGGTTTTGATTATATAGTTGAGGATGTTTTAGTAATTAAGGATATGATCTTAATTTGGATAATTCTAATTTTGAGGATTTTTTGAATTTTGGGGACAAAATTCCTTTTAAGGAGGGAAGGATGTGACAAAGTGGATTTCTGCATTATAATGAGGTAATTACCCTTTTTCCCTCATTATACTCACTCATGGTCCCAAATTATTTTTCTTGGCTTCATAATCAATATTGATACTCAAATTCAAAATATGATGATCAACATGAATTTTATACACTTTGTGACACCACATATTTGATTTATTTGTCACAATGTTCAATGATGAAAATTGATCCATCAAACTTTGTGTTTTGGTTAACAAATTTTTATAAATGTTCCTCACATTATTTCGAAACTATGATCCAAAAATCATCTCATTTGGACATTCCTACGATTTACCATGATTTCTTGAAGTTAATATGTTGAAACCCTTTTATTTGCTCCTTTTTTTTACTTGTCCAAGTCAGAGATCCGTGGAAATGGATCAAAGGTGAGTCTTAGATCTTAGATCTCCTTCCCACAGATCAAGGTCAGATCTAGAAGTGGTTTCTACATCTTCTTCCTCCACAATCAGCATGGAAGAGTAATTAAGGAACCGAGAGTGAGATCTCCCGCCTGCGACCCTACTTCAAAAATCTAAGCGAGTAGAAACAATCGCCTCGTGATTTCAAACTCAACTAACCATAGTTTGACCAGTGTTTATACACCTTTGTGCCACCAAAATGATCCCTTTGCCTTGCTTATCTCCTCCCGATGGCCATGGCTACTGCTCCAAATCCTCCAACCCTAAACCTAACCTTCTCGAGCTATAAAAACCCCACTACATGATTTGGCATTCTCCCATGAGTGCTTTCGGTGCCTTTAATCCCTCTCCTCAACCCTCGAACACCCCCGACCTCCTACTGCTCCAAGTAGTGCCATCAACCAGCCCAAATTGGGCATCATACCTCCTCGGCTCGCCACCCAAATATGCAACCACCATCCAACTCGTGAGAGCATGGCGAGCTTGGACGACATCCTTGCTACCCTCCTAGATGCCTCCTGCTCCAATTCCCCTCCACGTCGGTGAGCTGCCTCTGCTGCATCTACACTTGCATGTGTGGGGCTGGAATGGGGGAACCAGGGAAAGATTCCCCAAACCGCCGGTCCAAATGATCGACAAGATTAAATGTGGATTCAAAGAACCCAACTAAACTAGTGATCGAACTAGACTGCCAAGCAAGGAAGCTACCTATCCCACATAGACAAATCTCGGTCATCCGTTACACATCGAGCAGCCCCTCTTTTCCCCATTAAAGGTATTTTTTCTCCCTCACTGCTAAAAAATCAAATAAATGCCCATATCTTGCTTTAATCGTAGAAAATACATACTAGTTCCAAAAATTACAAGTAAATAGTCGACCTTGATTAGAAAAAATGAAATGAATCCATGAAAAATACTCTTCAAGCCTAACTCCAAATTTTTCTCACCGATATCCCTTGATCAGGTTCCTTTTCTTATTTAATTTGTCTAATGATTCAAGAATGATGTTTAATATTTGGAAACACTAGATTTGGACTCTAATGATTATCTTATAACCTAGATCTAATCTAGTTGAATCATATACTCTTCAAAATGAATCATTAGTGATCTAGATCTATTTACTTGATTCAATCTTTATTATAATCTTTATGAATAATGACTAATATTGATATTGATCTTAGTCTTGCAAAACCCTTGATATACTTCTAACCCATCAGTCTGATCTTGAATTCCAATTATGCTAAATATTATGATGATGATCTAGAAATTTGATGATGACTTGGATAATGATCATAATTTAGGGTTAACATATATTATCCTAGAAAACCTAGGTAAGTCATTCACACTCAAAAATGTTTGACACTTGAAATAATTGAAATATGAGTTGATTATAAGTGAATGACCCAACCCTAAGGTTGACAGAGGAAAAGTGTAACCCTAATCTCAAATATTAAAACATGATATTTTGAACATCATGATCTTAACCCTTGATCCAATCTTGATGATTTAGGATCTGACTCAAAGGGTTAACCTATTGAATCATATATTGATTATACTCAAAATCCTCGATGAAAGGTATGCTATTATACCTTCTCTTTGGTTGTAATGAAGATACTTTATATGTATCTCTTGATTGTGTACTTGACTATATACTTGGTTAAGGTATTGTTCCCTATTGATTAGGATTCCATATTTCTTATATTATATTTTGAGACAAACTGGAAAACATAAATGGCATGCCCATTAAGACTGCTTGTATATTGATAATGATAATAATGATGATGTTGATAATGTTGATATTGAGTGCAAGCAACCCCTCATTCAAAGGTGGGCTTGTACATTGACCTCCTATCTCCTATGGTGAGAAAGAGCCTGGTGACCTCCCCATCGTGTTGGGGTAATAGAGTCACACCAAATATATAATCATGCTTATTGATTACAACATAATGCGAACTTATAATAAAAATTGAATCGTTTGAAAATCTTTTTGAATAACTTTTGGTTTTTCAAATTGCTCATTATACTTTTGACATATAAGTCCTTCCAAGTACACTAATTTTGTTATAAACCATTTTACTTGTTTTTATATAGCATACCGTGCAATTGCATTGACTTTGTGTCTTGATTTTCTTGATTTTAGGCAAACATTGGAATCTTGAATATATCGCTTCCGCACTCATATACTCTTATGAAAAAGATTGATCTACAATATCTCCTATATTGGGTTAATTGTTATTTAAATTTCCCTAGTTTTTGAGTTATTATTTCTTATTGTATATGCCAGTGTGTTAGATCCTATCAGGCCACTCAGGGACGAACACTTCAATACTTTTACCACTATCTAGGCACTGAGATTGGGATTGGGATGAGAATGGTTTTGTAACACTTTGAATCAAATTACTTGATATGAAAAGAACATCATGTGGCAGGTGATATGAATTTTGAACTGATGTCTAAGATTGATGAGTGAGTGTCCTTACAACATAATCAAGAGGATAATGTACTGCATTGTCGAGTTAAAAAAATCATATAAGACAATATGTGTGATGCATGGAGAAAGTAAAGGTGGCATAAGAAAATATGCATGAAATATGGTAGATGTCATGTTAATGAGTATGGTACCATGCATACATGTATCTATAACTCAGATCTGAAGCATGTCTATATATGGAACAAAGAGCATGTCTATATATGGGACAAATATGAATGTTGTTTAGAAGTGAAAACGCAATGCTAAGTGAGTTGGAAAGTTGAGAATCCTATTAGTTTGAGTTAAAGGTTTGAAACCTAAGCTACAGATGATCAATACTTCACAAAGATGTTTCATGAATATGGTAGCCTTTTTGCGAGTTGATTTGTAGTCAAGTTGTAAAGTTCCATAAATAAGGTTGTTGAGGGTTATGATGGAATTTTAGAAGTATTTTGATAAGTATCTGGTTTGGAATCAAACTAGTAAGCTTGTAATCTTGTAGGAATGACATGCTTAAGTGAGTTTTGATGGACTTTCAATATGTTGGTATAAACTGATGGGATTGTTATTGGGTAACCTTTTAGTGTGGACCAGGTCAAAGGCTTTTGGAAAGGGTCCAAAGTATAAGACACCTTGATATTTAACTAAGACAAACTTCTATTATAGTAGGCTTCCAATATAATTTTATTTAAAATCTTGAGTCGAGTCTGTAATGCCCAAGCCCACTTCCTAAGGCTCTAGTATAGTTTCAGGAAGGACAACTGGCCCCACGAACCACCACTAGACTTAACTGTACACTTTGTCCTCACTCACACACAATTTGGGGTCAACTTCTCGGTTCTTCGTTAATATTTAGACCGAGTACGCTCAGCCACAAAGTTCTTAGTGATTCCCCCTTGAAAAGGAGGCGTACCTTGGTGATATATTTAGTCCAATCATTCCTTTTAAGATCAATTTATAGGAGGTCTAAAATCCAAGGACATCACAATCTACCCCACTTAGATTCTTTATTTCCTCATCAAGGCCCAACCATATAGACTAGTAATATTTACACATTTTGGTGTAGACCCAGAATGGCCCATGGACACCCAACTCCCATTCATAGCAACTGATACAAGGGTGACTACATCACCATGGACAACTCTTTCCCAACATGCTTGGACTGCATAACTGAAGATTGACATGACACATGCCCATGTGGGACCGACCTACTAGAGGGGTCATGACTCTAGTACCATTTGTAATTCCCAGGCCTACAGCCTAAGACTCTGAAGAGATTTTGATGATTGGTCCCACAAGCCACCACTAGCCTTAACGGTGCACTTTGTCCTCCCTTACGCACAAGTTGGAGTCAACTTTCTGACCGGTCACCCATCCTAGTACTATTCTGGATGAGCACGGTTAACCACTATGTTCTTATTGATGGGATCCCTAAAACGGAGGTGCCCCTTGGTGGCCTGATTAGTCCAATCATTCATTTAAAGATCATTTTATCCAATGCCTCAAAGTTAGAAGCTTATAGAGTCACTATCTAAATTTCAAAAGACTAAAAGTACAATTTGGGTTGAAGAACATTGATGTATTTTTTAATTAGAGCTTGACAACCTAACACTATAGTGTAGTCTAGTGATAAGATAAGGAATGATTTGATGAAATTTTGGCATCCTACCAACATGGTGTAGATGTGATATCATTTGGAAAATTGTTTAACATCTTCTGGATTGATTTCTGGTAAATTTTCATCATGGAAAGGATAATTTGTTGGAAATACTAACATGTTAGTAAGCAAAAAAAAATCTATGCAAGAGAATTAGAAATCAACTATCTCAATATGTAAGTAAAGAAGGTGAATCTTGCACCCTTTTCTAGCCAATGAGTTTACATGTTTTTATGTCCTTACTCATACATGTCTTATATCATAGTGGATTGTCCTTCTTATCTATGACATGATGGTACTCACAGAGGATAATCAAATTTATGAAGATTTGGGTACTTTTTTGATACACCTCATGACTATGATGGCTATATTCATTCTTTAGTTATAGAAGAGTGTGTGTCCTCTGGATATTTAGAAGTCCAACATTTTGTTGCACTTGCACTTATGTCAATGTTGGAATGTATGCCGAGAGGGACAATCATATGATGATTGTAATGACATAAGTTGTAAATGATTTGATTAATTATAAAGCCAAACTTCCAATTTATTATGTTTTATTTGGTTATGAATTATTGATGTAGCATAATAAATGTCTAGATAATGATATTACTCAATGACATATGTCTTTGGGTTGATGACATGAATAATGAGATCATATGGATGCCAATAGTACATGCATTCTTATTATTGTCCCTAGTCAGATGTTGTTGTTGAAGGCTAATAGATAAGAATAATACATAAGACTAGAGTGTGTGTTGGTTGATGATAAAATCTCATCAGTCATGATATGTTATATCAAACCACAGACATAGATGCTTGTTAGAGAACAGTGTATCAGAGAGGTGCACCATGAGAGTGACACATGGAAACCATTGCATGGTAGTCAGAATCATCCCTCATAGTGTTGGTGGTGATTGTGGTTCTTAGACCTAAAATCACTACACTCATCACATGTTGTTCAGGGTACTTTGATATCATGCACAGTGACCTTGAATAAGGGTTTCCACAAAGTTGATGATCAGATACATTGTGACACATGGGGATGACTATGAGTGATGTAGATAGGGTTTGTCCTTCCTATAGGAGTTTGATATCCTATCCACTTGATAAGTGAGATTGAGAAATGCATGGCCATGCACATGTGAGTCAATATGTGATATTGAGATTACATATATCTCAAACAATATGTTCTTGTTCAAGGAACAAAGATTGAATGTTGAAGAGGATGACTATTCCATTCCTCTAATTCAATTTGGATATTAGTGACAAAGGAACTATACAAACATTATAACACTAATCATAGATTTTAGGACGAAGTTGTTCTCCAACTTTCCAGTTACTTGGGTAGCAATAGTGTGTTTCTAGATATGCTCTTTGCTTGTGATGTCATGAATTGGTTATGAACATTCATTGCCAACGTAACTTGGAACCTATTGGGACACACACTTATGATACACTTTGAATAGGAGTTTAATTAATGAATGATGTTTAAATTGATTACTAAAGCATTTAGGTATTGAACTTAAATAACAATTGACTGAATGAACTCTGAATCGACCGGTTCAAGTGTTGAACCAATCGGTTGGAGTGTTAGGTTGATTGGAAATTGCATTGGCTGAATTTCTAGATGAACTAGGGCATATACTGACTGATTCACTGAATGAACTGATCATTTCAAGGTCATCAAATGACCAGTTTATGTGATGAACCATCTAATTCATGCATAAATTTGATTGCATCAAGGATTAGTGCTGACGTCATGTTGTGCATTAATTGAATTATAATTGCCAAATACAATTGTGACTGAGAAACATGATGAAATGATTGATTCAAGGGATGAATTGATTGTCTCACATGCAAACCAATCAGTTCCCCTATTAACTGACTGTTTCACCACTCGCAAGATGCAAAAATTTGTGAAATTTCGATCCCTTTCACTCCCACTCAGACTGGGAACCCTGACCTTAACCCTCCTATAAATAGAAGAGTACTAAGGGATTCCTAGACACAACATCAGTTAAAATGATAATTGTTGTCTTCTCTGGTTGTGGCAACTGAGAGAACCCAAAAAAGTCCTACCCAATAAAGGGAGGGATAGCAAGGGAGAATAATGGTGGGAGAACAAGTTAGTTATAGCACACCAATGAGAAGTGAAAACCCCTTCTTGTCCGTTCATCTAAAACGACAAGAGTTCCTCGTGGTCTGTGTAGACTACTCTAGAGGCGAGGAGCTTTTTTTTTCTAGGAGGACAATGACAAGTTGTTGTTTGTGGTGATCAACCAGTAGTTGTTGCAGACGTTGTTTGAGTGTGACTTGATGGAAAGCACATACTATGACGAGGAGATTGTTGTTGGAGTTTCTCTAGGACCAGGTATATCCTTGAAACCATCATTCCCACTATATAGTTGATGATGCGATCTACTATTATACGGGGAAGATGGAGTTAGATTTTTTGTTTCCACTGCCTGTGATGCCTCATATTTCCCTATAGTGGTATCATAGCCACATCAATTTACTTGTTTTTGGATAATATATATGATCAGATTTTAGTTGTTTATTTATTGCATATGATGTGAACACTTAAATTGATTAATGTGCCTATATGATTAAATACCACAGTATATCCTAAACATATATACATATATGTATATATATGTAGAGTCAAGCTAGAATACACTCGAGTGTATTCGGAGCGGAATACACTCAAGTAGTTTTTCATGATGCAATATTTTTTTTTAAATCTAATCCGTTGATCTTCATAAACATCTTGTGAACAACTCATACAAAAAAATTGAGCACATTTGGATATGTATAGCTCATGTTATGATGACCGCAAAAATTATACATTTCAAATTAGTTTTGTGCGTTGATTTTGTTGCTCTTGGATGAGTGACTTACACTCATCCAAATGGGTTCAAAATTTGTATGTAGCCTAGTTATAGTATGACGGTGAAGATCAATGGTTTACATTTTGCAAAAAATAGTCTTGATATGCAAACACACTTGAGTGTATTCATGTGATCCGTACACTTGAGTCTATTCTAGCCTGACTCTATATATGTATATATATACATACATATATATATACACATATATATGCAATTTACACATGTTAGCCTAAAAGATGGTTTTGATGGTGAATATATAGCATGGTTGTGACCAATAACCCTAAATATTTGTACATGGTGGTTGTGTTTGTTTATTCCTATTTTATCTTGGTTTTCATATTGAGTCCCTATCCTATCCTCCAATTGTAAAAGTATTATTCTCTCCTACTTATGCTCCCCTCAAATGTAACGTGAGGTGTATATATTATCATGTAATATGTAATAGCATTAGGATAGTTTAAATCTTATTACATTGAAGAAGACAAGCCGCCCATTTCAGAAGATGAGCTGACTAGCCAGAGGACCGAGGAGGAGCCTAACCGATCGTTTGGAGGCCCAACTAATCAATTGGAGGATCTAGAAAATGGTGGATCAGAGACCAGGTGATCAGGGAGATGACCAACTGAGCAGCCATGAGGCAAATTGATCAGTTCAAGGGTTGAACCGATCAACCCAGATTGGCAAGCACAGATCTTAATCAACAATAATTTTTTGCATGAGATGTAGACCTTAGGTGGTGGTAATTCCTTGTGGCTCCAAGGAATTACAGTAGTATGGCCATAGCCATCAATCATGTTTTATTGTATGTTTATGTTTGTGGGATATAACATGTATATAATATGTACTAAGTATATGGTGATTGGATATGTATATCTATTTATAAATACAACTCTCTCGTTAAAATATTAAGTCTAAGATTCTTTCCATTTGAAACACACATGAAAAGATCGATTGAATTTGCATGGGCACACCAAGTGTGGTGTGCTATCCATCTCGTGGAAGTGTGATGGTAGTTATGTGGGCCTGCCAAGAAGGGTGCATTACTATCATGTTGGCTTTTGGGTCAGGCTTAATTGGGTGTCCTTGATGAGATTAATCACCTAGAAGCATGAAATGATTATGATAAATATTTGTGCATATCATCTATCCAAGAATTGCATAAGATACAATTGACAAAATTTTACAAGCCCTAGTATGTGATGATGATCAGCAGAGGAAAAGGGAATTCCAAGGGCAAAGGCAAAGCTAAGAAGAGTTCTAAAGCTATCTAGAATCCAAGGCTTCTGCACTCAAAGAAAATGGAGGGATGACCAAGGGAGGCAATTCTCACCATTGTGACTAGCCTGGACACTAGAATAGGAATTGTCCTAAGGAACTGAGGAAGAAGGAGGGTATATATATCTCAACTTTAGTTATATAGTTATTGAGATAAATGTCTCTTCTTTGTCTTGGGTACTAGATATCATATGTGGATCTCAAATATGTTTTAATATGTAGGATCTTAAAAGGAAGTAAGTCTTTAAGAAAGTGCAAGGTTGAACTGTGTGTTGTAAATGAAGCAAGAGTTGTTGCCACTCCAGTTGGAAACTACAATTTATCTCTTACTGCGGGGCTTGTAATAGAGTTAAAGAACCTCTATTTTTACATGCCATTAACAAAAACATTATTTCTATATCTTTTATGGACAAGAATGGATATGAATTTCAAATAAAGGATGGTCAATGTTCTATTTCAAAGTATTACATCTTTTATGGAAGTTCCTCAATGTCTTATCATCTTTATTTTCTAGATCTAAAGACAAATGTTTATACCTAAATACCAAAAGATTAAAACTTGATAACTCAAACAAAACATATCTTTGGCATTGCAGTCTAGGGCACATAAATGAGAAATGCATTTCTAGACTCCATAAATATGGAAATCTAGACTCTTTTGATTTTGAATCGAAAGAGACATGTGAGTCTTGTTTATTGGGCAAGATAACAAATTGGTTCAAAAGACACCACATGAGATATGGTATGGGAAGCTTCCCAATGTGTCTTTTGTGAAGATTTGGGGATGTGAAGCTTATGTGAGAAAGGAGTTTCCCCAAAATCTTGGGCCAAAATTAGATAAATATTTGTTGGATATATTAGAGAAACCAAAGGATATTACTTTTATACTCCATCTGATAACAAAGTGTTTGTTTCCATGGATGTTGTATCCAAGAAAAGGAATTCATTTCCGAAGGAATCAATGGGAGGAAAGTATACCTTTCAGAGGTTCAAGACAAAAAAAGAAAGCATTGAACCTACATAGGAACAAGAGGAACATAGAGAGTCACTAACCGTTATGGAATCCCAAATTGCCCATGTAACATAGGAACTCTAAGATCTAATAGGACATGCCTTGAGCAAGAAAGATTTGGTTATCTTGTGACTCAAGAAGATGATGAGCCATCATTGATGACAAGCAAACTACCTCCCTAGAAGCTATTAAGGGACCAAAATTGAGAAATGGCTTGAGGACATGAGATATAAGATGGAATCCATGTACATAAATAAGGTAAGGACCTTGGAGGATCCACCTGTAGAGGTAAAATGTTTAGGGTGCGAGTGGGTCTTCGAGAAGAAGTCTGCCATTGATGGTAATGTAAAAACAAATAAAGGAAGATTGGCTGCAAAGGGTTTCAGACAAGTTCAAGGTGTTGACCATGACAAAACCATTTCTCTAGTTGACATGGTTTAGTCCGTTAGGATCATGCTTGCCATTGTAGATTATCATGACTATGAGATTTGGCAGATGGATGTTAAAACTGCATTCCTTAATGAGAATCTTCTGGAGGATGTGTGCATGACACAACCCAAAGTTTTATAAAAATAAAGGATGCAAATAAAGTTTATAATCTACAAAGGTCAATCTATGGATTTAAGCAAGCAACTTGGAGTTGGAATCTTCAATTTAACAAAATAGTCAAAGAGTTTGACTTTAGTCAAAATGAAGACAAATTATGTGTTTACAAGAAAGTTACTGGGAGAATGATTGTATTCATCATATTGTATGCAGTTGACATACAATCGATGGGGAATGACATCCCTACTTTACATATGGTAAAGACCTGGCTAGGAGATACATTCTCTATGAAGGACTTAGTTGAAGCATCCTATATCTTAGGAATCAAAATCTATATAGACATATCTACAAGTGTGTGTTGGCCTAATATAGAGTACATACATGACAAAGTGCTGAAGAGGTTCAACATAAAGAACAAAAAAGAGAGGAAACTCACCCATATCTCATGGTATTAGTATTTCTAGAGCTCAATGTACTATTTCTTATGAAGAATGGGAGCGCATGAGCAAAGTTTCCATATGCATATGCAATTGGATCTATCATGTACTAAATATTTTATGCTCACCTTGATGTCTCATATGTCTTGAGTATGACTAGTAGGTATCAGTCAGATCTAGGTGAATGCCATTGGACTGTCATAAAGAACATCCTTAAGTAATTAAGAAGAACTAAGGATTAGTTCCTTGTCTATGGTGGTGAGGAAGAGTAGGTGGTAAAGAGTTACACTGATGCAAGTTTCTAAACTAACAAAGATGACTATAGATTGCAATCTGGATTTGTGTTTTTCCTAAACAATAGAGCTATAATCTAGAAAGTTCCAAGCAAGAGAAAGGTTGTTGATTCTACAACATAGGCTGAGTATATTACTACATATAATGAAGAAAAGGAGGTTGTTAGATCAAGAAGTTCATTTCTAAACTTGGGATGGTTCTGAGCATCAACGATGTAGTAGAGCTATTGTGATAACAATGGAGCTATTGAACAAGTTAAGGAACTCAGAGCACATTAGTGCTCCAAGAACATAAAAAATTGTTCCATCTCATACAAGATATCATAAAACAAGGAGATGTGAATATTTGTAGAGTACCAACTACAAGCAATGTGGTTGGCCACTTGACAAAAGCACTTTCACAGTAGAATCATGAAGGTCATGTTAGATCACTTGGGATTAAGTTCATGGGTGATTGGCTCTAAGTGCAAGTGGGATTCTATTGGTATGTATGACCAGAGATCCAATCACATGATTATTGTAATGGCATATCTTTTTTTTTTGGTCGAGCAAAAAACATGTTACTTAATAAACCAAAACTTTGGGTACAAATTTGTGCCCCTATAAAGAAACTATTAGGTCCCAAGCCCCATGCAGGGGGATATAAGGGACCCGAAACTAGAAAAAACTCCAAACTAAGAAGGGGCAAAAGGAAAGACAAGCTCCAAACAACCAATAAGAGATAATAGGGGAGGAGGAAGAACAAACAGGACCAATAAAAACACCCAGAAAAATGTCTATATGATCTACATCTCGGCTACCACCTCAAACAGGTTGATCATCCCCTATCCCAACTCCTAGCCGGTCTTCTCAGATGGAACACAAGAGACTCATATAAGGAGACAAGTCTGCCACTTCTTGTCTCCCTCCTGAAGAAATGAACCAACTGCAACTGGTCATTACTTCATTGGGTAGAGAACTAATCAAGGCACCTGAAGTAGCTCTAAAGCACAACCTCAAACATACTTCCTTTGGCTATTATAGCTGAACTTCGGCCATCATAGAGCCTCTGACATTCAGCTCACCTACACAGAGAGGATACGAACAGCAAAAGACACCTGCAGCAAACCAGAGAAAGCCTGTAATCGATAACATAAATTAACTAGATCATGGCCTCGTTTGGATCCTCGACAATCAAATACTAGACACAGTTGTGCCCTTGCCCATAGAGTCAAATCAGCGAACACCTTGAGACCACCGGCGATCAGTCCGTAGCAGGACCTAGGAGAACCCATGACAACAGAAAGATAACAAGGGACGCATCCAGGAACTTCAGGGAACCACCGAAACAGAACCCCTGACATGCTTGCAAAGGTGCACTTGAGAGCTGTTGTTTGCACAGAAACATTGCAAGCACACCTGAAAGGAATCAGCGCGCAGCAGGAGAAAAGACCAATGGAAACCTACTCTGTGTGCATAGAACAATCCGTCGAACACATCATGGGATTCAAAGCGTGCGGCAAAGAACAAGACTCCACCACGCAGGCTTGATCCCAGGTAGGTCATGCTTCCCATTCATCGGCCACCCTACTGCCAAGTTTGCTGATGGTAGGTAGATGGGGAAGACCCTCATCGGACGGATAGGGAAAATCCCTAGTCACCTAACAAAGCCAACCCGCCGCCACTTCAAGGCTAGAGGTCTTCTCCAAAAGGAGGCCTCGAGCAGTCATTGGGGGTAACATATCCGCGCGAAGCTAACCTCGAGTAGACCTGGAGCTGCAATCCGCTATGGCCTTTCCTTGTGTCGATAAGGGCTGTCGAAGTAGATTCCAAATGATCCCAAGAAGTGTCAAAATCCTGGAACATACTGGGCGAGCAGGAGAGAGTGAAAGAAGAGGCGCGACGGCCCCTAGATTCATCCACGACGGAGCAACACTGCAAAATTCAGAGCTGACTGAGACAGATCTATCCCTCCATCACGCTTGAACGGAGTGGATTCGACGAATCGAAACACCATCCACCAGCAAGTCTAAAATTGTGGCGCATCCCTTTCTGCAACATCCCATGTGGTCGAGGAAGCTTCTTCGGAACGGTCGGACACCGGCTCCATTACTCCAGAGATGAGCGCTACCAACATCAAACCTTGCAACTGTGGTTAACCCAAAGGGAGGGAGGCTCCGAGGAGTCACCCCCTCCCCCCAGCGGTGGCCACCGGAGAGGAACTTAGAGAGAAGGCAGAGTCATAACCCTAGAGAGAGAAGACACCAAAAAATTGTCCTTTTTTGTAATGGCATATCTTGTAAACATTTGATTAATAACAAAGGCAATTATGTTATTCTATTTCATTCAGTTATGAGATAATGGTGTAACATAATAAATGTCTAAAGAATGATGCTAATCAATGATATTTGTCTTAAGGTTGAGGACCAAAACAATGAGATCATATAAATGTTAAGAGAATATGCATTCGTGTTATGTCCCTAGTCGATTGCTATTGTGGAAGCTGATAGACAACAATAACACATAAGACTAGAGTGTGTGTTGGTAGATGACAGAATGTCATTCGTCGTGATATATGATATCAAACCAAACACATAGATACTTATCTGCGTCCATTTGTCTGGTTGTGTCAGAGAAGATCTGAAGGTTGGATCGTGCTCTCTGCAATTCCAATTGTATCTAACCTCCCCACATGGTAGCGATCCAACTAAAGATTTTGATTCTAGTATGGGTGGGCCATTTGAAATGCGCGAACCTTCGCTTTACCGAAGCCAATCTATGAAGATTCTTCCTTTTCATATGCCGACCTACCTTGAGAGTGATGCATGGAAACAATTAAATGGTAGTCACAATCAGCTTTCATAGTGATAGGTGGTGATTGTGATTCTTTGACCTGAAATCACTGCACTCATCACATGTCGTTCAATGTACTTTGGCATCATACAACATGACCTTAAATTAAGGTTATCATAATGGTGATGATTTAATACATTGTGGCACATGGGGAGTGTTCATGAGTGATGTAGATGGCATTTGTCCCTCCAATAGGAGTTTGACATCCTGACCACTGATTAAGAGAGGCTGAAAAAGGAATAAGCCATGCTCATGTGAGTCAATATGTGATATTAAGTTCACATGTATCTCAGACTGTATGCTCAAGTTCTAGGTACATGGATTGAATATTGAATAGGATGATCATTTGTGCCTCAAGTTCAATCAGGAACTATACAATCATGGTAACACTAATCACATATTGTATGTTGAAGTTGTTCTCCAACTTTCCAATTACTTGGGAAGCATTTATGTCTTTATAGATACCAAACATTGCTTGTGATGTCATAAATCAATTATGGACATTCATTGGCAATGTAACTTGGGACATATAGGTTCACATGCATAGGATACACCTAGAAAAGGACTTTACTCATGAATATGGTTTAAAATTGATTACTAAAGTGTTAGGTTTTCAATTTAAACAAGATTGGGTGTCAAAACTCTAAAATGACCAGTTTAGTAAGTGAATAGATTGGTTCAGATGTGTGAACCCTCTGATTTAGGTTGTGAAATGATCTGTCGGTTGATCAATGAGATTGGATCAAGGATTGATGTTGATGTCATGTTGTGCATTAATCAAATATTAAAAGAGAACACAATTGCAAATAGAGAACATAGTGAATCGATCATTTCAAGGATTGAAACAATCGAATCATATGTGAATCGATCAATTTAGTTGTGAACTGCTCGGTTCATTATTTGTTGGTTTGGAAAATTCTTGAAATTCCATCTCTCAGAATCTTAATTGATCTGGAACTTGACCTTGACCCTACTATAAATAGAGGGGTAGTCGAGGATATCTAGAGACACAAAATAAGCTATGACAATTGTTGTCTTCTCATAGTTTGTGGTAACGTGAGAACCCGAGCAAGTCATACCTATAAAAGGGAGAGACAACGAGGGATAAACAACAAGGGAGAGCATGTTGACACTAGAACATTGACTAGAAGTGACAACTCCTTCTTATTTGTTCTAAAGAACATGAGTTCCCAATGATCCACGTGGACTACATAAAGAGGAGGAGACCTTTTCCACCCTCTAGGAGGATGTCGTCAACTACCGTATGGGGTGCCAGACCAGGAGGCTGACACCAACATCCGTCCAAGTGCAATTTGAGAAAGAAGCATGTTGCAACAAGGGTAATCATTGGACTTGCTCCAGGATCAGGTACATGCCTTGCAACCCTCCTTCCCAATTCATAGTTTTTGATGTGATTTGTTGTTTAAGGGGAATATGGAAATAAATTTTTTGTTATTGCTTCCATATCTAACTCCATATTTCCCTACATTGGTATCAATTCTAAGTAAATTTACTATTTTTTGGGATTTAATCGATATGACCATATTTTTGTTTTATCATTTATTTATTACATATGATGTGAATATTTAAATGACTAATGTGCATATATAGTCAAATACCACATATGATCCATATATATACATATATATTTGCAATTTATATGTGTCATTGTAAAATTTGTTTTAATGGTGATGTTAGCACGGTTATGGATAAGGACCCCCTAGATCTTTGTGCTAGGATGGATGGTTTTTATTCATATTTTCTAAACTTGGCTTGCACACCTAGTATCTATCTCTTTTCCATGTGTAAAATTATTAATGTTTTCCTTCCTATGCTCCCCTAGAATATAAGTCGAGGTTTCCCAATTACAATGTAATAAGTTAGATAGTAATAGGATAGTTTTTATTTCCTATTATGGAAAAGAAGGCATTATGCACCATACGAACCGACTGACTCAGATGTTGAACTAATCGAATAAAGGACTGAGGAGGCTTGACCACAAGAGGAGACGATCCATTGACTGGTGGCCCATGTGATCTACTAGTGGAGTCTAGATGTCACTTGCACCGGAGACCAGTTAACCAATCCAACAGACCAACCTACTCACCAAGAGGCCAACTGATCAGTTCAAGATTTGAATCAACCGACCAGGACTAGTTCCAACACAAATATTCATCAAAAATAGGTTGCTACATAAGATGTGGGCCTTAGGTGGTAGTAATTCCTTGTGGCTCCAAGTAATTACAATAGTATGGCCATAACAATCGGTCATGTTTTATAATTGCATGTTTTCATTTGAGGATATAAAATGTATATGATACATATTATATGTGGTGATTGGATATTTATATGTTTTTATATAAATATAAAATCTCATGGTCAAATATTAAGTCTTAGATGCTTTCCATAAGCAACAAAAATGAAAATCTTGATCTACTAAGATTGGGAATGCCAAGTGTGGTGCACAATCAATCTAGTAGAAGTATGATGGTAGTTATGTGGGCTGGTCAAGCTGGGTGCATTACTATCGTGTTGGCTTTTGGGTCAGACTTAACAAAGAGAGCTTAATGAGATTAAGTGCCTAGAAGCATGCATATGACTATGGAAAAGAGTTTTGCATACCATCTCTCCAAGAATTGCATAAGATGCAATTGGAAAACTTTTCCTACCTTAATAATTGTTATGGACGCTAGCATTGGCTGGGTAATAACATAATTATTTTGGGTCTTGGCTCATTAGAAGGTTGTTTGTTGCAATCTTCCAAATTGATATGCGAGGGCTATCAATTTAAACAAAATATTGGAAATAATAATTAATTAAATGCCTAATTAAACATCATAAAATTCTATTTTAATCAAATCAAATCAAAAGTGATTTCACAATTTGAAAATTTTTTATATATAACTAAATGGAAACCTATATCACATTTTCCTTACAATTGGTCCTCGATAAGAACAAGTTGAATGGGAATAGTTTACCTGAGTAGTAAAGGATGTTGAGAATCCTTCTCATACAAGAGAGCAAGCACTATGTCCTGGAGAGAGCAGAGCTAGATGAACCTACTCCCACTACGTCTAAGGTTGACAGGGATACTTACAAGAAGCACTCTGAAGATGTCATGGATGTTAAATGAATGTTGATATGTTCAATAAACTATGGGTTGTAGAGATAGCATGAGAACATGGATGTTCTTGAGATGGTAATACATTTGAAGAAAATGTACCAAGATTAGGAAAGACAAGAGAGATATGATGTTTCCAAGGTGTTGTTTAAGTGAAACATGGGTGAAGGAATTCTAGTAGGTACCCATGCACTGAAGATTATTGGGTGTGTGGAGAGCCTTGCTAGACTGGGATTTCCCTTGGATCAAAATTTGGCAACATATGTGATTTCATAGTCACTGCCATAGTCATATAGCCAGTTTTTCATGGACTAGAACATGAATTACTTGGCATGTTGAGAATATTTGAAGAGCATATGAAGAAAGACAAGCCCAAGTCTGTGACGATGATCTGTAGAGGAAAAGGGAAGCACAAGGGAAAACACAAAGCTAAGAAGATTTCTAAATCTATATAGAAGCATAATTCTTTGACACTCAAAGTAAAGGGAGGGGTGACCCAGGGAGGCAATTGTCACCACTATAACTAGCATGTACACTGGATGAGGAATTGACCTCTCTTCCTAGAGGAGATGAGGAATAACAAGGAGAAAATAGAGATATCCCCTTCATTTATATACATTATTGATATAAATATGTCTATGTCTTCATCTTGGATACTAGATATCGAATATGGATCTCACATATGTTTGACTTTACATGATGTGAAAAGAAATAAGCCTTTAAGAAAGGGTGAGGTTGAACGATGCATTCAAATGGAGTAGGAGTTTCTGCCACTACAGTTGCAATGTATTATTTATCTCTACCCACGAGGCTTGTATTAGAGTTTAAGAAGTGCTATTTTGTACCTGCCATTAATACAAACATTAATTATGTATCTTTCATGGACAAGAATGGATATGATTTTCATATGAATAATGATCCATGTTCTATTTCAAAATATGAGATCTTTTAAGGTAGTGCCCCAATGTCTTATGGCCTTTATTTGCTAGATATAATGACAAATGTTTATAATGTAAATACCAAAAGATTAAAACTCGATAACTCAAACATAACATATCTTTAACATAGTCATGTAGGGCACATAAATGAGAAACATATTTCTGTACTCCATAAGATGGATACTCTAGAATCTTCTGATTTCGAATCCATAGAGACATGTGAGTCTTTTTGTTGGGAAAGATGATAAAGACTCCATTCATTGGTAAAAATAAGAGGGCTAGTGATCTATTACGAATCATACATACTGATGTATGTAGCCCTTTAAGAACAAATTCTATAGGTGGTTGTCAATACTTCATTACCTATAATGATGATTTTAGTGGGAATTGTTATGTTTACTTGATGATCTATTACTCTTGAAAAGTTCAAAGATATCATGAATGAATTACATAACCAACTTAGTAAGATTTTTAAGTCACTTTCTTTTGATTGAGGTGGACATTATTAAGCCAAGAGTTTGAGGAGCTTCTGTGAGACCATGGTATCATATCACAATGGACTCCAATTGGAACACCACGAAAAAATGGTGTGTCAAAAAGAAGGAATCGCACATTGATAGATATGGAGCGATAAATGATGAGTTTTTATGATCTTCCGACTTCCTTTTGGAGTCATGCTCTTGGAACCACAACATTTACACTAAATCATGTACCACCTAAATCAGTTCAAAAGACACCAATTGAGATATGGTATGGGAAGCATCCCAATGCATCTTTTATGAAAATTTGGGAATGTGAAACTTATGTGAGAAAGAAGTTTCCCGAAAATCTTGGACTCAAATCAAATAGATTTTATTTTGTTGAATATACTAGGGAAACCAAAGGATACTACTTTTCTACTCCATCTGACAACAAAGTGTTATTTCCAGGGATTTTGTATTCCTATAAAAGGAATTCATATACAGACGATTCAATGTTAAGAAAGAAGAACTCAAAGAGATTCTAGACCAACAACAAAACATTGAACCTATAGAAGTACAAGATGAACATAGAGAGTCAAAAACCTTTATGGAATCTCAAAATCCTCATGTAACACAGTCACCTTGCAGATCTATAGGACACACCTTGAGCCAGAAAGATTTGGTTATCTTGTGACTGTAAAAGGCGATGAGTCAGACATTGATGATGAGCCAACTACCTACCTAGAAGCTATTTAGGGACCAGAATATGAGAAGTGGCTTGAGGCCACAAGATCTGAGATGGAATCCATCGATCAATGTACACCAACACGGTATGGACCTATAGGGGTAAAACCCATTGGGTGCAAGTAGGTCTTCAAGAATAAGATTGACATGGATGGTAATGTACAAACTTATAAAGGTTGATTAGTTGCAAAGAATTTCAGACAAGTTCAAGGTGTTGACTATGAAAAAACCCTTTCTCCAGTTGTTGTGGTTAAGTCCATCAAGATCATGCTTGCCATTGTAGATTATCATGACTATGAGCTTTGGAAAATGGATGGTGAAACTTCATTCCTTAATCAGAATCTTCTTAAGGATATCTATGTGACACTACCTAAGGGTTTTATAAATCTAAAGGATGCAAAAAAAGTATGTAGGCTACAAAGGTGAATTTATGCATTGAAGCATGAATCTCAGAGCTGGAATCATGCATTTTATGAAATTGTGAAAGAGTTTGGCTTTAGTCTAAATGAAGATGAATCATGTGCTTACAAGAAGGTTAGCGGGAGTGTGATTGTAATACTCATATTGTATGTAGTTGACATACTATTGATGGGGAATGACATCCCAAATTTATAAATGGTAGAGACTTGTCTAGGAAATATATTCTTTGATAATGACTTAGGTGAAGCATCCTATATCATAGGAATCAAGATCTATATACATAGATCTAGAAGGCTTCTTGGCCTAAGACAGAGTACATACATTAACAAAGTATTGAAGATGTTCAACATGGAGAACTCATAGAGAGGAAACTTGCCCATATCTCATGGTGTTAGTATCTCTACATCTTAATGTCCTATTTCTTATAAAGAATAGGAGTGCATGATCAAGATTCCATATGCAACTAGAATTGGATCTATCATGTATGCAATGTTGTGTACTTGCCCTAATGTCTCATATGCCTTGAGTATGAATAGTAGATATCAGTCAGATCCAGGTGAATGTTACTGGACTGCTATAAATAACATCCTTAAGTACTTGAGAAGAACTAAGGACCAATTCCTTGTCTACGGTGGTGAGGAAGAGTTGATGGTAAATGTGACACCCCGCCATCACATAGACAATGAGAAGACACGTGAAAATGTGTGGAACCATAAATTACCGAAAACACGGGTTAATTAAAACTGATTGCGGAACCATACATACAGAACATTTGCAACCAGGCCCTACAAGAAGTTCAGGTCATATATAGATATATTCAAGATCACCTGCTAGATATGTTCACAACTTAAAGCCACCCATTGTCGCAACAGTGCATATTAGTTCATCACATGTTTATACATATAGAACAACCATGTACGTCCAGCAGTAGGGTATACAAAAATTACAGCAACTAAACATCGTGAAACATCATCAAACACCTATGAGGACCTGAGATTAAAGGGATGACTCTAGGACTCTACAACAAAACCACCAAAATAGCAGCATGTCCAGCTCTTGCCTTCTACTGCTCTTCTTGCTACTCAGCCGCAACCTCACGACCACCACCACATCTAGAGTGAATACCTAAAAAGGGTGTAAACCAGTGGGGTGAGACACACAGTCCCAGTGAGAAACATAACTCCCCGCCGCAACTATAAAACCTCAAAGGTTAAAGCAGATAACAATAAATAATTGATAAAGTGTATAATAAGAGCAACATACTGAGCAGAGCTATCATTACCATCAAGCCTACCAAGTTATCCGGGAGGCATATAACCAAGTATTTATTTATGGAACATGATTGACAAGATAAGCTTTATAAGAACTTATCACAAGATATAAGGATCATACACATATCTACAAGGTGTAACTAGATCAGCTATATAAGCAAGGCCTCAATCAATGTTCCGTGTTTTTCTCTAAACAAGACATACTTACTCGACTGGATTACATTTTATTATTCCCGAAGGAAGTGAGCCTACCCTGCTCAGATCCAACCATTAGTTGTGAAGCCCAATCTGGTTCCATACAAGGTCTAAGGAGATTCAGACTCCATGACCTCACCTTCTCGCGGTCAGTACATGAATCATCAAGCAAGACCGTAGTCTTATGCTTATAAGGCCTCAGCCTCTGGGTCAGCTCCACAAGCTACCCATATCTCTAGCTCACCTCATCATAGGTGCTAGTACATACATCCGAGCCATGAACGCATCATGTTCATCATCACATATCCTGAGCCATGGGTATGTTCACCATGCCCCATATATCCTGAGTCTGCAACCACAGTTGCACTCAACCCTCCTATTTTAGGCTAGGGGAAACCTCGCATATTCAACAATATGCGCTCCAGGTAATCCTGTAGGATAAACCTATTTCACCATCACCAAATACTGACGGTAATGGATCTATGGCCAAGGAAACTACATTATATGTTCATCTTTAATTGAGTAGTATATTTTAAGCCAATTGTTGAGGCAAAATAAGGTATAAACATATCCTTATAGAATTACATCATTATTTCCATCAACATAATATCCTGGGACCTCAATCCCTCATGATATCAACCACTTCCTCTCAAGGCATCATAGTCATGTATCAGCATCCTAGGAATGCATCCCTTATCTCATCCTCAGAGGATAACCCTTCAACTAGGCATGACTTGATGAGGATCCAGTGGGGATTCCATGTTATTGTTCCACTAGTCAGTTAGGAGGCACAACGTGTTTGATCCCTATTAGTTTGACAGACACTTGTCATTTTTGCATAAGTATCATCATGTTAGGAATCATAAGCTTCACAAGATGATTTCAATGAAAAGGCTAGTTTTCAGAAGAAGGTCCTTTTGAGAATCTACTTCGAATAAGGGAGGTATAGTGAAAAAAGCATAGAAATTGAAAACATGTCAAAATTTCATCAAGTATCTATTCAAATTTCTTTTGAAAACTTTAAAATTTTGGAAATTTTATTCGAAAAAATTCGAAAATTTATGTCAAAATTGCAACGATGGGTGAAGGTGTAGGGTAAGATACATACCACCCACCCTCCACCCCGAACTTAGAAATTTGCTCGTCTCGAGCAAACTCTAAATTTGAGATGGAGGGGAAACTTCGTGCCAATTGGACCACGAGATGTGGTTGCATTCCAGACAGCGCGCGTCCTCCATCTGAAAACTAGAAAAGAAAGATCAATCAGAACTCAAGATAGCATCTCGCTATGTGAATTTTATTTGGTGCAAAATTATCTAAAAGGTAAAAACAAAATTAAGGAAAAATTTCTAATTCAAAATTAAAACTAAATTCGAATTTATTTATCGGGTTGCCTCCCGACAAGCACCGTTGTTTTGCGTCGATGGCTCGACTTGATATCTTCAACTTCACGGTGGTTCCTCTGGATTGGAGAGATCTATTATTGCTTCGCTTCTTATTTCGATTGTGGTAAAATATCTTTTCAAACATTGACCGTTCGCCCTAAATTTTCCTGACTTTTTGCTCCATAAATAGAAAGCACCATGTGGGGAGATGCTTTTGACGATGTATGGTCCAGACCAACGAGAGCGGAGTTTCCCTGGGAATAACTTCAACCTTGAGTTGAATAGAAGAACTTGGTCTCCCACGTGTATGTCTTTTCTTTTCAAATGACCATCATACCAAAGTTTGGTGTGTTCTTTGTAGATTCGTGCATTCTCATAAGTTGTCATCCTGAGTTCATCCAGCTCTTGGAGTTGCAGAATCCTGGCTTGGCCGGCTTTCTTCATGTCAAAATTCAGTTGTTTAATTGCCCACCATGCCTTATGTTCCAATTCAACTGGCAGGTGGCAAGCCTTTCCATATATTAATCGAAAAGGTGTAGTCCCGAGGGGAGTTTTATAAGCAGTTTGATAGGCCCATAATGTGTCATTGATTTTCACTGACCAATCCTTCCGATTGCGGCCTATAGTTTTTTCCAAAATAGCCTTGAGTTGACAGTTAGAAACCTCTACATGTCCACTTGTTTGTGGATGGTAGGGCGAGGCTACCTTATGCGTTACACCATACTTTCTCAGTAACGCTTCAAAGCTTCTTTCTAGAAAATGTGAGCCTCTATCGGATATCGCAGTTCATGGTACTCCAAAATGGGGAAGATAATATCTTTGAATAATTTGATGACAGGTTTGGAATCACTAGTAACGGTTGGTATGGCTTCAACCCATTTTGAGACGTAGTCTACCACCACTAGGATGTAAGAAAATCCATGAGAAGATGTAAATGGACCCATGTAGTCCACCCCCCAAACATCGAATATCTCTACTTCCTACCACATATTCAGTGGCATCTCATCTCTCTTTGTTATATTTCTAGATCTTTGACATTTGTCACATGATAGGACAAAGTCATGGGAATCTTTAGATATGGTTGGCCAAAAGAACCCACATTGCAAAACTTTTATAGCAGTTTTCTTCGAACTCATATGGCCTCCGACTGGTCCTCAGTGACATTGTTCCAAGATAGGTTGAGCTTCTTCTTTGGTGATACATCGTTTCTATAGACCATCAGCACATAGTTTGAAAAGGTACGACTCATCCCAGTAGTATTGTTTCACATCATGCATAAATTTCTTCAGTGCATTTCCAGTGCATTGAGGATGGATAACCCCAGCAGCAAGATAGTTCACATAATCTGAGTACCACAGTGTAGCTTCTGAGACCCTCATTAGTTGATCATCTGGAAGGGAATCATTGATCAGAATCTTCTCAGTATCTAGAGTGTGGATGCGACTGAGGTGGTCTGCTACAAAAGTCTATGTACCCTTTTTATCTCTGATCTTTAGATCAAATTCTTGCAGGAGGAGAATCCATCTTATTAACCTAGTTTTGCATCTTTCTTTGCTAGAAGGTAACGAATGGTAGTGTGATCTGTGTAGATAATGATCTTTGAACCAATTAGGTAGGATCTGAACTTGTCAAAGGCATATATGACTGCTACAAGTTCTTTTTCGGTAGTTGCATAATTCCTCTGATCTTCATCGAGGGTTTTTGATGCATAATAAATCACATGATGTTTCTTTTCTATGCATTGGCCCAAGACAGTACCCACAACATAATCACTCACATCACACATAATTTCAAAAGGATGGTCCCAATCGGGAGCTCTGATGATGGGAGTGGTTGTAAGGGCATTATTTAGTTTGTTTAAGCTTTTAACACATTCATCATCAAAATTGAATTCAGCATCCTTTAGTAACAAGTCCGTCATAGGCTTGGTTATCTTTGAGAAGTCCTTTATAAACCATCTATAGAATTCTACATGACCTAGGAATGCTTGAACTTTCTTTACATTAATAGGGATAGAGAGCTTGGAAATCACTTCAATCTTGGCCTTATCTACTTCAATACCTTGGTTACTGGCCCTATGGCCTAGGAAAATGCCTTCTTTTACCATAAAATGACACTTCTCCCAATTCAACACAAGATGTGCTTCTTCACATTGTTTGAGAACAAGGGAGAGGTGTTTTAGACACGAATCGAATGAATCTCTGTATACAGAAAAATCATCCATGAAAACTTCCATAATTGTTTTGGTTAGACCTGTGAATATGGAAGCCATGCAACGTTAGAAAGTTGCAGGTGCGTTACAGAGGCCAAAAGGCATTCTTCTAAATGTGTATGTTCTGAATGGGTGGTTTTCTCCTGGTCATCTGGATGTATGGGTATTTTATAGAATCTAGAGTAACCATCGAGGTAACAGAAGTATTCTTGATGAGCCATTCGCTCTAATACTTGATCAAGAAAAGGCATTGGAAAATGATCCTTTCGAGTTGCCTTGTTTAATTTCCTATAATCAATGCACATCCTCCATCCTGTGATTGTTCAGGTGGGGATGAGTTTGTTGTTTTCATTTCATATCACCGTTGTTCCACCTTTCTTCGGGACCACATGCACTGGGCTCACCCATGGTGAGTCTAATATTGGATAGATAATTCCAACAGTGAGCAGTTTAATGACCTCTTTACGGACTACCTCCTTCATATTTGGATTCAGTTTCTATTGATGTTCAATAGTTGGCTTGTGATCTTCCATCATAGGGATCTTATGTGTACACAATGCTTTACTAACCCTAGTGAGGTCACTCATTTTGTAACTAATGGCTTTCTTTCTTTCCTTTACTTCTTTTAGGAGTTTATCTTCTTGTTTGGTTGTTAGATCAGAATTTATAATAACTGGACAAAAATTGAGATCGTCCAAAAACACATACTTCAATCCCTCGGGTAGGGGCTTCATTTTGGGGGCCTCTAGTTTTTCGCATGTTTCTTTAGTAGCATCCACAGCCTTGAGTCCTTCAAACGTAGCTTTGGGATTTTCTTTGGCAGTGTCAAAGTCAAGAACACACTCTTTAATTTGTTCACTGATGGAATTATCAGTAGAGGGGTTTGTTAGAGTCACTTATAAAGGATCATCTTGTTCATATCCCTCTTGTGTGAGGAGTGATATTTGTTCAATGCAGTTAATCAGATAGACTTCTTCTTGCATACTTGGTCTTCTCATGCTTTCAAAAACATTGAATTCGAGAGTTTCTTTACCAAATCGGAGAAGCAATGTTCCTGCTTCAACATCAATTAGAACTCTTGCAGTGGAGAGGAATGGATGTCCAAAGATGAGAGGATATCTGGCGTCTTCTTTTATGTTCATGATGACAAAGTCACACGGAACATAGGAATCTTTTCCTACCTTGACAGGTACATCCTAAATAATTCCTAACAAACGTTTTATCGAATTGTCTGCGAGTTGTATGGTCATTCCAGTTGGTAGAAGTTCAGCAAACTCTAGCCTTCGGCAAAGGCTGAGTGGCATTTATGGAGATGCTAGCACCAAGATCCGTCAGTCCTTTCTTGCATGAAGAATCGCCAATATGGCAGGAAATCCCAAAAGATCCTGGATCTTTCTACTTCTTTGGCATCTTACTCTGAATAATATCTGAAGTGGTTTTAGCTAACTTGACTATCTCATATTCTTCAGTTATATATTTCCTGGTCAGGAGTGACTTTAAGTACTTTGTCCAAGCTGGTATCTCAGCCAGCGCATCCAAAAAGGGTATATCAACATGAAGTTTCTTCATAGCTTCTTTAAACTTATTGAACCGAGTATCAAGCTTGGTTTTCATTAAACGAGCGGGGAAAGGTATATGAGGCTTGTATACAGGGATATCAGGTTCTTATGTTTCAGTTTCTTCATCAAAAGGTTTCTCAGGACTTCCCTAGTCTGTCTTATTAGTGGTTATTGATTCTTTTGGTTGAGACTCAGGTGTTGTTGAGTCTTGGTGAATCCCAGGTTCATCCTCTTCTATAATAACCATAGGTGTCTTGATAGGAGGATCAAAATAATCTTTTCCTAACCTGGTGGTGACTGCCTTCAATTGTTCAGGATGCTTAGGATTATTTTTGGGTTGGCCAGAAAAAACCCCAGTTGGTGGCTTAATGCTAGCTGCAAGTTGAGCTAGTTGAGATTCAATAGCCTTCTGTTGTGCATGCTGGTTAGCTATCAAGATTTGTTGGTTAGCTATCATATTCTTCTATGACTGTAACATCTTCTCAATAGTTGTCAATTTGTCATCAGGTGAGAGGGGAACATCTTGTTGTCCTTGAGGCTGATTAAGATTCTAGTACTGAGAACTATTTTGATAGTTATTGAAGTTCCTATTCTGAAAGTTTCCCTTGAAATTTTCTTGATTTCCAAAATTTTGTTGTTGATTATGTTGGAATCCTGGTGGGCCTCATGGTTGATTATTCAAACTAAATTGATGCGAGTTTACTGCTCCAGAGGGATTTCCATATTGAAACCTTGGATGGTTTCTATTCTGATTTGAATTGTAATAATCTTGACCGGGGATGGCATTTACAACATTAAGATTTTCCATTTGACTATTATCTCCTTGTCCACATATGTTGCTTAGGACAACGTCGTAAAGAACATTGCATGCTAAAGTGGAATGATCAGTTCCTTTACATGCTTCATAGAATAGAGAAGCAGTCTTGATCTGTTCTTTTTGTTGAGAGGGCGAACGTCCTCTTCCAATTGCAGTAAGATATGATTAAATATGGTCTTGCTTGGCAACTAAGAGTTTTAGGGTTTCAGTGATAGAATTATACTCGGGAGTAGCTTTAGCCATAGCCACATTCAATACTCCCTTACCTACAGATCTACCCCAATTAGCTTGATTTTCAACTCCAAGGGTGACCACCCTCCATGCGTTGTCATAACTTTGACGCATGAAGTTTCCTCCAGATGAGGAATCTAAGAATCTCTTGATATCATCATCCACACCCCTATAGAAAATTTCGATGAGTTGATTCTTAGGAATTCCATGGTGTGGACACTTGCGTAGAAGCACTTTATATCTGTCCCAGGCTTCAACAAGGGTTTCTCCAGGGACTTGAGTGAAATTTGTTATTCAGCCTCTAATTTCATAGGTGAGAGATGGAGGGTAAAACTTTTCCAAAAACATATTTTGCAGTTGTTCCCAAGTGGTGATGGGTATTTTACTTTGCAATGAATTATACCAACTTATAGCTCTATCAGCAAGGGAATACTTGAAGAGACGGAGTCCAATGGCATCATCAGATACTCCATTTTGCTTTATCATGGCACATAGATCAATAAACCTCAAAAGATGTTCATGACTATCCTCTCCTTGTTTGCCATAGAATGGGCTATTTTGAAGCAATGTGATCCAATGTGCCCTAATCTCAAAATTGGCAGCATTGATGGGAGGAGGTTGTACTGGATGATGAACATTGGCAGCTTTGGGGATCGAGAAATCTATAAGATCCTTTTGTAGTTCTATTGCTTGTGTTGCTACTTGTGCTGTTTGAATTTCTTCTTGAACCACAGCCCTAGCTTCTTGCATGAATCTTTCTCTCTGTGCATTAAGGGCTTGAGATACCCTTCAAGCTATATCCTCCTCTTGAGCCATTCTTGCTTGGTTCTCTCTATTTTATTGGTGAAAGGTTCTGTCAATCTTTGGATCAAAGCTGGTAGCAAGTCCGAGGTTGTTCATACGGTGCATACACCAATCTTGGGGGTACCTGAAATGAAGAAATATAAAGTGAGATTGATGGAGCGGAATGAAATCCAAGTAGATGATCAATTGTATCAAAAGAAAAACAAAATCATAGATTAGCCTTATAAGAAATAGATCTGACTAACTGATTCTGTTGTCCCCAGCAACGGCGCCAGAATTTGATGTGGGAATTATCGCACTAACAAATTCACTCGGGGTTGAAATCCCCGAGCTTTTACCAAAACCAATTTGCAATAATACCACCCGCAAGAGGATGGGTCTTATCACAGTATAGTTAAGGATCGAATCCCAAGAGACAACATTTTTAAGAATCTTTGTTAATAGAATCTAGCTCAAGTAAGACTAATATTGAAAACAATTGAATTGGTTGAGGGTAATTAAACTAAATGCAAGAAAGTAAGAGAGGAGAATTAAAGTTTGTTCTAGATTAATGATATGGAATCACTGGGATGGTCTTGGGTTTCACCACCATTGTGCATGCACATCCAGACACATAACATCCAGGAAATATATAACTATCCAAATGGAGCTATTGCAAAACCCCCCATATGAGAGTTAAGCTTGTGTGACCATCACCTTAGGTATCAGATGTCTCATCACCATCTGCTTCATATACTTATGGCTCCAGAGATACAACATCCAACTAAGGCTTTGGTCCTCCCTGTGGGATGTTTAGACCACAGAAGTGTCACTGTAGGCTAGATGGCTCGTCCCCTCACGGATCATACACTTACAACCTCAAGGAACCTTATTATATTTCTAGTCCAGGAGTCAACCGTGCTAATCAACATACATGTAGGCGATTAGTCTACAAACAAACATCGACGATTAACAAGAAGATACAACATCCAACTAAGGTTGTGGTCCTCTCTGAGGGATGTTTAGACCACAGAAGTGTCACTGTAGGCTAGATGGCTTGTCCCCTCATGGATCATACACTTACGACCTCAAGGAACCCTATCAGATTTCTCGTCAAGGAGTCAACCTCATTAATCGACATTATATACTACAAAGAGAAGAACAAGATGAAAGAAAGCATATAATCAACTACAAGCATATCAATTAGCAACAAAATGAAGAGTTATACACATTGCCTTGGAATGTTAAATGAAAAGACATAGTTGCATGGGCAGCGGGACTAGTCCCCGCACCCCAGCGAAGAAGAACTACTCGCTCATAATGCGAGAAACAAGAAGGATAAGAAAGAGAGAGGAATACACCATGAGCATGATGTAGAAGGTGGTCACAGCTTGGTGAAGATGATGCGGTCTTCTACGTCGTATTAGAGAAGATCTGGATGAAGAACGAGGGATGCCAATATAGACTGGGCAGCCTTTCTCACTCCTCCTTCCTTCTCTTCTCGGTCTCCTTGAGTTGCAGCAAGAACGTCAGGTGAAGTGGCAGTGGCAGGATCGGACCAGCGTACAGGCAGCCTGTCGGCGTCCCAGAACCGATGCCCAAATGAGGACCCTATTGGTCCTATTTATAGGCTTGGGGACTGGCCCTCACATTTTTGGTGTGATTCCAGCCCAAATGGTCCTGGAGATATTTTGCTTCAAACGGTTTAGTAATAAGTTGACCAAACGGTTTGGATTTTAATAGACCAAACGTTCTTATTTTTCATCCTCCAAATGGTTTGTTGTTTATTTCTTAGGAAAATGGTTTGACCTGTTGTATATTGCTTTGGCAAACGGTCCTGATAAATATCTATTCCAAACGGTCTGCATGCAGGATTGATCAAATGGTTTGGGATTCCTTTTTGCAAACGGTCTGTGAGTATTCAGTCCTCCATATGGTCATAGACTTTGTTTCTCTCTCGATATGGATATCGATTGAATGATCACACGTTTTTGCTTTATTCGGTCATGCATGCTTCTCAAAAGACCAAACGGTCTTGGAGCAAGCCTTATCAAACAGTCTTGATGCACTATTCGGTCTTCGCTTCAGCCACTCAAACGGTCTTCATGTGGTTCATTCAGTCTTGCATGCTAGTTTCTCCAAACGATCTGCATTCTGTATTCTATCAAATGATCTCGTGCTGATCTCCTCAAACGGTCTTCACGTGGATATGTAGCAAACAATGTTCACATATATGCAGCAAACGGTCTTAACAATAAACTATTCCAAACGGTCTTATACTGCTTGTGCAATCAGTTTGCATTGTATGCATGTAAACGGTCTCGCAGCACATGCTCATTCGGTTTACATGAAATGCTCATTCAGTTTGCTCCCATCAGGTGCCCAAATGGTTTGGACGTTAATATTTCATCAAACGGTCTTTGTGTTCCATTCGGTCTTCACGCTCCATTCAGTTTTCATGCAAGTGACCAAACAGTCTTCGCTTATTCAGTCCTCCAAATGGTTTGGCACAGACCTCCATACGGTCTTGCAATGTTGTCCTCAAAACGGTCTCACAGACCCGTACTCTCCAAACGGTCTCACAGACCGTGTAACATAGTGAAACTCAGGGTCTTCCCTGCAATTTACCCACTTTTGAGATTTTCTTTGCCTTTTAGTCCAATTGGACCTTTTCCATAAATTTCCCATCCTTTTTAATCATTTTTGGGCTCCTTGTGCATTTTGAGCACAATTTGATGTTTAAAATCACCTTTTACCCTCATTTATGTAAATTGAGGGGTGTTTGCACAAATAACCCACATTAGGAGATAAATTAGGGTTAATAATGTAATTTGGTCATTTATGGGATAATATTATTAGATAATATTTATTTGGAGCTTTTTGGATAAATATGTTATTAATAATATGTATTTGAGTTTATATATGTGTATATTAACCTTAAGTGTTTCTCTCTCCTCAAAATATGATTTTATTTCATATTAATATGTTATTTTGTTGAGAAATGATTATTTGTACCCTAATGTGTTTTATATCTCGAGATTACTCACATGTTTCTCATTAATAAGCTTTTTCATATAATTCCTTGATTATAATATATTATTATACTCTTTTATGAGCTATATATTTATTAAGGGCCTTATTATGCATTAAACGAGAAAGTGATTGCATAGCATTGTAATACTCGTCATTATCAGCCTTTGGTTAAATTTTGGTGGCTTTTGGAGTTGATTTGACCCTTCAAATCTATTTTATAAGCTTTTATTATGGTATGAATATAGTAGCTTAATTGATTTCATTAATTTGATGCGTAACGCTATGGTTCCATTATTTTTCACTCTGTCACGCACCCCTTGGGTCTGTGTGCCATCCGACGGCCCGGACTGGTTGGACCCTCGATCCAACGGTGGGGTAATCATCCCCTTCGTCCAACCGCTCGCGGGTCAGGGAACAGTCCCGACCCCTTGCTTCCTCAGTTTCCGTTCTCCCGCTCCTCTCCACCGTTTCGTGTGATTTTTGTCCCATTGAATCCGCCTCTCGCCGACGTTTCGAATGAGCCCTAGCTCATTGTCCTCTGTGGTCTGTTGGCGAAACGCCTAAAACACTCTTCTCCACCCCCTTTCACAGTAGCACCATCGGCCGTCATCCCAGCTATATAAGGTGCCTAATAGCACCCTAACATCGCCTTAAACCTTCCTCCTCCTTCAATTTCACCTCTCCATGCCTGGGGCAGCCTGACCTACTCCATCTTCTTCTCCGGCGACCTCGACCTGTTGCTCGTACCTCCAACCATCTCCGGCCAATTGAGCGCTAGGTGAGCAACTTCGGCACCCGCTCTCCCCGTTTATGCCCTCGGTTTTCCTCGAGACACCCCCGATCGCTTGGTCCTATAGATACCCTGAAGCTTCCTGAAGAAGCTCCGCCGGCACCTATCCTTTTTGAGCTTTGTTTCTTCTCTGCCCTGACCGACTACTTCCCTCGATCCGCCTTTCATCCACGAATCTGACGGAAGCCTTATCTGGAATTTCCACTCTCTGTTTGCCATAGTTTGACCTCGACTTTTCCCTCCCCTGCTCACTGGCTGTGTCCGGCGGGATTGTGCGCTCCTGAGGTTCCCGCCTTGTGGCGAGGATCCCTTCGGCTTCGCCAGGTCCCAATGGACTCATTTCCGGTTTCCCGTTCTCGGTTGCGCGCCTGAGGGTGATTTGCAGCTTTGGAATCGAGCTCCAGTGATGGCTCCAGCGCCATGGCGAGAGCAAGAGGATGCCTGGTCAGTAAATGACCAGGGCAACCCTCGCCCCTCTGGCATCCAACTCTACAAAGCAAGGGTATTATCGTCTTTTTAGCCCTCGGTTTCTTCTTGCTATCGCAAAGCAATCGACAAGTGCAAATGACCTTAATGCCCTCGTCGTTTTATTTGATTGATTTTGCGAGCAAGGGTAGGTCAGTCTTTTCCCGTCTTTGCTCCCTTCCCTGTGACCTTGGTCAGCGAAGGTGGACCTGCTGATGCGGCCAATTCTGATTGGTCCGCGTCAGCGTGGGCCCGACCTCAGTGGCCCAATCGCTTTTTATTTTGCCTATGTGGCATTTTCTTAATTTCTGATTGGTCAGTTTTACTTAATTCATAGTAAATCGATCCTTTGTCAGAAAAATATGAATAAATAGTCGATAGAAAGGATTTTTAATGTAGAATCTGTTTCTGTGGTTTTTGAGACCTGATTCTCAAGGGTTTTCAGAAGTTTTCTTTGATTGGCATTTTTAATATGTAAATGTTTTAAAATACATAATTAATTCATTTTAACTCTGTTTTATATAATAAAATATGTTTTCTTAATCACGAGATTATGAGTAATCGTTTGGACTTAGTTTTGAACTCTAAATCGTAGTTTTGTAAAATTAGGGTCTTTCCTATGAATTATGTTTTTACATATATTAATACAATTGTTATGTTTATAACTAGGATATATGGATGGTTTGCTATCTGTTTGGTGGATATGATGGTAATGTTTTTAATCTAAGGTATGTGAGCCCTATTTCAGTATGTGTACCCTATTGTGTATGTGTAGCCTAATTTAATATGTGGACCCTATTCATATATGTGATCTCTATGGATGGATGTGAATGATTATTGTGCAAACAATCGTAATCTCTCAGTTGGGTCTTTTCCAACCCCACAATCATTATTGTGCTAGCCTTTTTATTCTCCTAAATGCATATTTGGCTCTTTACTTATTTTATGCTTCTAATGCCATTGTGGCTCATTCTTTAGAACATGTGAATCATGCTACTACATATGTTTCCTCCTTTACATGGAAATATTGTAATCTTGTTATTGCCTATGTTGGTTTATCCCTTTGAAATATTTGGAACATTGTATAATGTTGATGCTTGTTGACTCTTTTAATTCTTGGAACTCTTGGATATGGTTGCGGCCTATGATGGCCTATTTGTTTATTTTTGGGTTTTATTCCCAATGCTATGATGTTATTTTGTTCTACTTTTCACTATGCTGCCAAGTAAATGTTTATGCAAGATATAGTTATTGGCCAATTGACAATGTAGTGTACATGAGTACAAACCACCCACAGGGCACTGAGGTTTTAGTCCTCCTGCCGGGCACTGGGGTTTTAGTCCCCCTGCCATTTTATATATTAGGCACTGGGGTTTTAGTCCCCCTGCCACTTTTTAGGCACTGGGGTTTTAGTCCCCCTGCCATTGGTGAGGTCCGGTAGGTGCCTCACCCTACATTGAGAGGATGTTGAGTCATAATTTATATTCATGCAAATGTGATAATTGTTGATATTTAAATGTGGCAGTTTCTCTCTCTCATATTCATATATTGGCCTCATTTCTTTTGAAATCTCTTATTGTAGAGAATCTTTTATATTGTAAAGCTTTTTATTATTATTTGTCCTATTCCTTTTTATTAACACATACCTTTCATCTTTCTCTTGCTGGATGACCCCAACCATCCAGGATAGGATCAGAGTGCGCATGGAAGCTTGGTGAACCTAAGGCTAAGGATAGGACAAGAAAGATGAAGAACATATAGTATATGATCATAGTTGCTTATATGTTTGAAGTAGTTTGTTTGGAGACAATGTTGCATTAGTTAAGTCTTCCTCTACCTAGATCCTAGTTGTTTGTATAAAGTTGTACTCCCAATTGGGAAAATTTTATAATGTACTCTTTATACATTTTGAATGAAGTCAAGATTTAATTCTTCCTCTGCCATACTTTTGATGATTTTGTTTATCATGTTTAATAGTAGAGACTATGGGTCTTTACAGCATGGTATCAGAGCATCAAGGTAGTCGGATTCTTGACTAATTCAAATTGTCTCCCTAGCCTATATAGTCTCCCTTTAGCTAGTTTTTCACCTTAGAGTTGAACTAGCATGAAAGTTAGATTTAGTATCCTAATAATAATTAATTGAAAATAAAATTTGTCAACTTTTTGGTAAATTGTTTATTGAGTAACTATTAGAGCAAGAAGTTGAAAGTGATGGTGTCTAGAAAGGGTCAGAGCTTGGGGGCTGGCAATATTTTCCTCCGCCCCACTAGATTGGTAACGAGGACTCCTGAGCTCTTATGACCTGGCCTGGCCTGATCTGAAACGGACAGCTCAAAATAGTCTACCCTTAGACATATTCCCTTATTGTTGAATAACCTTTATAACCCTTATATGATGATTTGATATCTTTTCTCAAACAAAAATCATCTTGTGATCCCTAAGTATCTTATATGAGCCTTAGATTTACATGTTTAAGGTTTAGTGAACCCTATGCTATACCTTGAGTTGGAAGATAGATTTTAGTAAGACTTTCATGTTGAATGTTATACCCTTAAAGTAGTTTGACTTAGTCAACCCTTTGAGTGGAAGAGTAGTGTTAGTACCTTGTTAGATTTTGGAGTTGTTGATTTCGAGGACGAAATCCTCTTTAGGGGGTTGGAGTCCCTCAATGCCTTGAAATCAAGTAACCATAACTCCTTAGACATGGGATTAGTGAGCTTATGTGTTTAGTGTTGAACAAACCTTATATGATGGTAATTCATCTTGTTTTATAAGAAAATGGATAAGTCATATAACCCATATGCTTGAACCTTAATACACTCTTGATGCACAAAATCAGTAATTATTCATATGTGGATATACATAGTTTTGATTAAGTCACCCTAATGGTAAAATACACCCTAAGGATGCTTTAGTATGTTATGGTCATGTTGACCTAAACCCTAAGATGTAATCATCTAGCCTTGACAACATATGTATATATATACCCTTCATGCCTTTCATGATGCTCTAGTGACATTAGGTGTCATCACATGATATACCTTAATGCATGTAAATGGATTATAATCCCTTAATCATAATTGTGACCCGATTATCAGCATAGGGAAGGCATAGCACCTTGTTGAATAAAATACATCTCATTAAAATCAGTAATAAGATGATGAGTAATTTGATTCATATAATGTAGTAATTAGTGTTATAAGATAAAATGATTAATGATGTCATGGATATGAGTATGTTAGATGTTGTGATAAGCCATATACCCTTAGACATGTTATTAGGATGAAATTATATGGCATAATCCCACATGATGTAGTTATTGGGTAATAATGTTGAGTTATTTAGGTTTTGACCTAATGCATTAATTGTTGTTGGGAATGGTTTAATATAGGTTGTAATGGCCTTGTAAACCCTAATTGTGCTTAAAACCCTTAATGAGGGAGATACCCATAATACACATATTCAGATGTTAAGATGTAATAAAATATGGCACAAGTGTTAGTATAATAGGTATGCTGCCTTTTTATGTTAGAGTTTGTGCTAATTAGGCAAAGATGCTAATTATGTTGAGTTTGATATAATGATATAGGTTTGGTGGAAACCTTAGTAACACATGACTTATGTAGATTTTGTGTTGTGCCCTAGAGTAAGGGTTATAGCCTAGTGTTTAAGGTTGGGATGTTGCACACCCATCCTCTCTTTCCTCTTGTTGTGATTTCGGGGACGAAATCCTCTTTAAGGGGTGGTGTGTTGTAACATACTGAAACTCAGGGTCTTCCCTGCAATTTACCCACTTTTGAGATTTTCTTTTCCTTTTAGTCCAATTGGACCTTTTCCATAAATTTCCCATCCTTTTTAATCATTTTTGGGCTCCTTGTGCATTTTGAGCACAATTTGATGTTTAAAATCACCTTTTACCCTCATTTATGTAAATTTCGGGGTGTTTGCACAAATAACCCACATTAGGAGATAAGTTAGGGTTAATAATGTAATTTGGTCATTTATGGGATAATATTATTAGATAATATTTATTTGGAGCTTTTTGGATAAATATGTTATTAATAATATGTATTTGAGTTTATATATGTGTATATTAACCTTAAGTGTTTCTCTCTCCTCAAAATATGATTTTATTTCATATTAATATGTTATTTTGTTGAGAAATGATTATTTGTACCCTAATGTGTTTTATATCTCGAGATTACTCACATGTTTCTCATTAATAAGCTTTTTCATATAATTCCTTGATTATAATATATTATTATACTCTTTTATGAGCTATATATTTATTAAGGGCCTTATTATGCATTAAACGAGAAAGTGATTGCATAGCATTGTAATACTCGTCATTATCAGCCTTTGGTTAAATTTTGGTGGCTTTTGGAGTTGATTTGACCCTTCAAATCTATTTTATAAGCTTTTATTATGGTATGAATATAGTAGCTTAATTGATTTCATTAATTTGATGCGTAACGCTATGGTTCCGTTATTTTTCGCTTTGTCACGCGCCCCATGGGTCTATGCGCCATCCGACGACCCAGACTGGTTGGACCCTTGATCCAACGGTGGGGGAATCATCCCCTTCCTCCAACCGCTCGCGGGTCAGGGAACAGTCCCGACCCCTTGCTTCCTCAGTTTCCGTTCTCCCGCTCCTCTCCACCGTTTCGTGTGATTTTTGTCCCATTGAATCCGCCTCTCGCCGATGTTTCGAATGAGCCCTAGCTCATTGTCCTCTGTGGTCTATTGGCGAAATGCCTAAAACACTCTTCTCCACCCCCTTTCACAGTAGCACCATCGGCCGTCATCCCGGCTATATAAGGTGCCTAATAGCACCCTAACATCGCCTTAAACCTTCCTCCTCCTTCAATTTCACCTCTCCATGCCCGGGGCAGCCTGACCTACTCCATCTTCTTCTCCGACGACCTCGACCTGTTGCTCGTACCTCCAACCATCTCCGGCCAATTGAGCACTAGGTGAGCAACTTCGGCACCCGCTCTCCCCGTTTATGCCCTCGGTTTTCCTCGAGACACCCCCGATCGCTTGGTCCTATAGATACCCTGAAGCTTCCTGAAGAAGCTCCGCCGGTGCCTATCCTTTTTGAGCTTTGTTGCTTCTCTTCCTTGACCGACTACTTCCCTCGATCCGCCTTTCATCCACGAATCTGACGGAAGCCTTAGCTGGAATTTCCGCTCTCTGTTTGCCGTAGTTTGACCTCGACTTTTCCCTCCCCTGCTCGCTGGCTGTGTCCGGCGGGATTGTGCGCTCCTGAGGTTCCCGCCTTGTGGCGAGGATCCCTTCGGCTTCGCCAGGTCCCAATGGACTCATTTCCGATTTCCCGTTCTCGGTTGCGCGCCTGAGGGTGATTTGGAGCTTTGGAGTCGAGCTCCAGTGATGGCTCCAGCGCCATGGCGAGAGCAAGAGGATGCCTGGTCAGTAAATGACCAGGGCAACCCTCGCCCCACTGGTATCCAACTCTACAAAGCAAGGGTATTATCATCTTTTTAGCCCTCAGTTTCTTCTTGCTATCGCAAAGCAATCGACAAGTGCAAATGACCTTAATGCCCTCGTCATTTTATTTGATTGATTTTGCGAGCAAGGGTAGGTCAGTCTTTTCCCGTCTTTGCTCCCTTCCCTGTGACCTTGGTCAGCGAAGGTGGACCTGCTGATGCGGCCAATTCTGATTGGTCCGCGTCAGCGTGGGCCCGGCCTCAGTGGCCCAATCGCTTTTTATTTTGCCTATGTGGCATTTTTCTTAATTTCTGATTGGTCAGGTTTACTTAATTCATAGTAAATCGATCCTTTGTCAGAAAAATATGAATAAATAGTCGATGGAAAGGATTTTTAATGTAGAATCTGTTTCTGTGGTTTTTGAGACCTGATTCTCAAGGGTTTTCAGAATTTTGCTTTGATTGGCATTTTTAATATGTAAATGTTTTAAAATACATAATTAATTCATTTTAACTCTGTTTTATATAATAAAATATGTTTTCTTAATCAGGAGATTATGAGTAATCGTTTGGACTTGGTTTTGAACTCTAAATCGTAGTTTTTTAAAATTAGGGTCTTTCCTATGAATTATGTTTTTACATATATTAATACAATTGTTATGTTTATAACTAGGATATATGGATGGTTTGCTATCTGTTTGGTGGATATGATGGTAATGTTTTTAATCTAAGGTATGTGAGCCCTATTTCAGTATGTGTACCCTATTGTGTATGTGTAGCCTAATTTAATATGTGGACCCTATTCATATATGTGATCTCTATGGATGGATGTGAATGATTATTGTGCAAACAATCCTAATCTCTCAGTTGGGTCTTTTCCAACCCCACAATCATTATTGTGCTAGCCTTTTTATTCTCCTAAATGCATATTTGGCTCTTTACTTATTTTATGCTTCTAATGCCATTGTGGCTCATTCTTTAGAACATGTGAATCATGCTACTACATATGTTGCCTCCTTTACATGGAAATGTTGTAATCTTGTTATTGCCTATGTTGGTTTATCCCTTTGAAATATTTGGAACATTGTATAATGTTGGTGCTTGTTGACTCTTTTAATTCTTGGAACTCTTGGATATGGTTGTGGCCTATGATGGCCTATTTGTTTATTCTTGGGTTTTATTCCCAATGCTATGATGTTATTTTGTTCTACTTTTCACTATGCTGCCAAGTGAATGTTTATGCATGATATAGTTATTGGCCAATTGACAATGTAGTGTACATGAGTACAAACCACCCACAGGGCACTGAGGTTTTAGTCCTCCTGCCGGGCACTGGGGTTTTAGTCCCCCTGCCATTTTATATATTAGGCACTGGTGTTTTAGTCCCCCTGCCACTTTTTAGGCACTGGGGTTTTAGTCCCCCTGCCATTGGTGAGGTCCGGTAGGTGCCTCACCCTACATTGAGAGGATGTTGAGTCATAATTTATATTCATGCAAATGTGATAATTGTTGATATTTAAATGTGGAAGTTTCTCTCTCTCATATTCATATATTGGCCTCATTTCTTTTGAAATCTCTTATTGTAGAGAATCTTTTATATTGTAAAGCTTTTTATTATTATTTGTCCTATTCCTTTTTATTAACACATACCTTTCATCTTTCTCTTGCTGGATGACCCCAACCATCCAGGATAGGATCAGAGTGCGCATGGAAGCTTGGTGAACCTAAGGCTAAGGATAGGACAAGAAAGATGAAGAACATATAGTATATGATCATAGTTTCTTATATGTTTGAAGTAGTTTGTTTGGAGACAATGTTGCATTAGTTAAGTCTTCCTCTACCTAGATCCTAGTTGTTTGTATAAAGTTGTACTCCCAATTGGGAAAATTTTATAATGTACACTTTATACATTTTGAATGAAGTCAAGATTTAATTCTTTCGCTGCCATACTTTTGATGATTTTGTTTATCATGTTTAATAGTAGAGACTATGGATCTTTACAGACCGGTATTATCCAAACGGTCTTGCGGTGAGTATGTCCATACGGTCTTTAGGTATGTATCTTGCTCAATCGTTCTCTCGGCTCCATTTGGACTTGGCTGCTTGTTTAGTTTGTAGCCAGGATCTCCAAATGGTTTGGGACCGTTACCTCCTCCAAATGGTCTAGGACCGTGTGCTTGAGTGATCGGATGGTGAAGAACGATTAGCGCCCAATCGGTCTGGGAATCAAGTTAGATCAAACAGTTTCAAGATGGAGTAGGTCCATTCGGTTTTGAGGTAGAATTGTTCATTCGGTCTTGAGACTGAATGGTGAAACTGAATGGATGAGACTGATTGGTCAGGACCGAATGGTGAGACCAAATGGTGAGACTGGGGATGAGAAAGGTAGGTCCCACTCAAAATGGTTCGATTGTTCAACCTCGTTAAGACCTACATCAAATCAACATAAATTCAGTTAAAATCATGATAATTGGAATAGTTAAGTAATTTTGCACATATTGATATTTTGTGATATTTAATGAGAGAAGTTGGATGCGTTGAGTCGAATTTGACCCAATATGGTAATTGAATTCCATGATGAACATGCATTCATCAATACCAGCCTGGACAAAGTACCTAAAATCACTCCTCACCAGGAAATATATAACTGAAGAATATGAGACAATCAAGTTAGCTGAAACCACTCCAGATATCATCCAGAGTAAGATGCCCAAGAAGAAAAAAGATCATGGATCTTTTGGGATTTCCTGCCATATCGGTGATTCTTCATGCAAGAAAGGACTGGCAGATCTGGGTGCTAGCATCTCCATCATGCCACTCAACCTTTACAAAAGGCTAGGGTTTTCTGAACTTCTCCCAACTGGCATGACCATACAACTCGCAGACAATTTGATAAAACACTCGTTAGGAATTATTGAGGATGTGCCTATCAAGGTAGGAAAAGATTCCTATGTTCTGTGTGACTTCGTCATCATGGACATAAAAGAAGACCCAGATATCCTCTCATCTTTTGGATGTCTGTTCCTCACCACTGCAAGAGTTCTAATTGATGTTGAAGTAGGAACATTGCTTCTCAGACTTGGTAAAAAAACTCTCGAACTCAAAGTTTTTGAAAGCATGCGAAGACCAAGCATGCATGAAGAAGTCTATCTTATTGACTGCATTGAGCAAATGTCACTCCTCAAATAAGAGGAATATGAACAAGATGATCGTTTAGAAGTGACTCTAACAAACCCATCTACTGATAATTCCATCAATAAACAAGTTAAAGAATATGTTCTCGACCTTGACACTGCTGAAGAAGACTCTGAAGCCAAAATGGAAGAACTCAAAGTTCTGGAAGCTACTGAAGAAACATGCAGAAAACCAGAAGCCCCAGAAATGAAGCCCCTGCCCAAGGGACTGAAGTATGTGTTTTTGAATGATCTTAAGATGTGTCTAGTTATTATAAATTTCGATCTAACAACCTAACAAGAAGATAAACTCCTAAAAGAACTAAAGGAAAGAAAGAAAGCCATCGGTTACAAAATGAGTGACCTCACTGGGGTTAGTCAAGCGTTGTGTATGCACAATATCCCTATAATGGAAGATCACAAGCCAACTGTTGAACATCAACGGAAATTGAATCCAAATATGAAGGAAGTAGTCTGTCGCAAGGTCATTAAATTGCTCACTGTTGGAATAGTCTATCTGATATCAGACTCACCATGGGTGAGCCCAGTGCATGTAGTCCCGAAGAAAGGTGGAACAACTATAATACAAAATGAAAACAATGAACGCATCCCCACTCAAACAGTCATAGGGTGGAGGATGTGCATTGATTATAGGAAGTTAAATAAGGCAACTCGAAAAGATCATTTTCCAATGCCCTTTCTTGATCAAGTATTAGAGCGGATGGCTCATCAAGAATACTTCTGCTACCTCGGTGGTTACTCTGGATTCTATCAAATACCCATACATCCAGACGACCAAGAGAAAACTACTTTCACCTGCCCATTCCGAACATATGTATTTAGAAGAATGCCATTTGGCCTCTGCAATGCACCTACAACCTTCCAGCGTTGCATGGCTGCCATATTCACTGGTCTCACTGAAACAATTATGGAAGTTTTCATGGACGACTTTTCTATGTATGGAGACTCATTTGGTTCATGCCTAAAACACCTCTCCCTTGTTCTCAAATGATGTGAAAAAGCACATTTGTGTTAAATTGGGACAAGTGTCACTTTATGGTAAAGGAAGCCATTGTCCTAGGCCATAGGGTCAGTAATCAAGGTATTGAAGTAGATAAGGCCAAGATCAAAGTGATTTCTAAGCTCTCTATCCCTATCAATGTAAAGGTAGTTTGAGCATTCCTAGGTCATGTATGATTCTATAAACGGTTTCTAAAGGATTTCTCAAAGATAACCAAGCCGATGACAAATTTGTTACTAAAAGATGTTGAATTCGATTTTAACAAAGAATGTGTTAAATGTTTCAACAAACTGAAGCATGCCCTTACAACCACACCCATCATCAGATCTCCTGATTGGGACCATCCTTTTGAAATTATGTGTGATGCAAGCGATTATGTTGTGGGTGTTGTCTTGGGCCAATGTATAGAAAAGAAACATTATGTGATCTATTATGCATCAAAGACCCTCGATGAAGATCAGAGGAATTATGCTACTACTAAGAAAGAACTTCTGGCAGTCGTGTATGCCTTTGACAAGTTCAGATCCTACTTAATTGTTTCAAAGGTCATTGTCTACACAGATCATGCTACCATTTGTTACCTTGTGGCAAAGAAAGATGCAAAACCTAGGTTAATAAGATGGATTCTTCTCCTACAAGAATTTTATCTAGAGATAAGAGATGAAAAGGGTATAGAGAATGTGGTAGCAGACCACCTTATTCGCATCCACACTCTGGACATCGAGAAGATTTCAATTAATGACTCCCTTCCCGATGACCAATTAATGAAAGCCTCAGAAGCTGCACCATGGTACTCAGATTTTGTGAACTACCTTGCTGCTGGGAGTTATTCATCCTCAATGCACTGGAAATGCACTGAAGAAATTTATGCATGATGTGAAACAGTACTACTGGGATGAGTCGTACCTTTTCAAACTATGTGTTGATGGTCTATACATACGGTGTATTGCAGAGGAAGAAGCTCAACTTATCTTGGAGCAATGTCACTCAGGACCAATTGGAGGACATATGATCTCTAAAAAGATTGCCTTGAAGGTTTTGCAATGTGGATTCTTTTGACCAACCATATCCAAAGATTCCCATGACTTTGTCTTATCATGTGACAAATGTCAAAGATCAGGCAACATAAAAAAAGAGATGAGATGTCGCTGAGCTTGTGGCAAGAAGTAGAGATATTCGATGTTTGGGGGGTGGACTACATGGGTCCATTCCCATCTTCTCATGGATTTTCATACATCCTAGTAGTGGTCGAATACATCTCAAAATGGGTTGAAACTATACCAACCATCACTAGTGATTCCAAACTCATCATCAAATTATTCAAATTTTTATTTTCCCTCATTTTGGAGTGCCACGAACTGTGATATTTGACGGAGGGTCTCATTTCCTTGAAAGGAGCTTTGAAGCTTTACTGAGAAAGTATGGTGTAACACACAAGGTATCCTCACCCTACCATCCACAAATGAGTGGTCAGGTAGAGGTTTCTAACCGTCAACTCAAGGCTATCCTGGAAAAGATTGTAGGCCGCAATCGGAAGGATTGGTCGGTAAAAATCAATGACGCATTGTGGGCCTACCAGACTACTTTCAAAACTCCCCTCAGAACTACACCATTTAGATTAATATATGGAAAGGCTTGCAACCTTCTTGTTGAACTTGAGTATCGAGCATGGTGGGCAATTAAACAACTTAATTTTGATATGAAGGAACCAGGCCAAGCCAGGATTCTGCAACTCTAGGAGATGGAAGAACTCTAGATGACAGCTTATGAGAATGCACTAATATATAAAGAACGTACGAAACTTTGGCATGACGGCCATCTAAAAAGAAAGGACATACAAGTGGGAGACCAAGTTCTTCTGTTCAATTCTAGATTGAGGTTATTCCCAGGAAAACTTCATTCTCACTGGTCAGGGTCTTACATTGTCAACAACATCTACCCACATGGTGCTTTCTCTTTATGGAGTGAAAAGTCAGGTGAATTTGTGGCAAATGGTCAACGATTGAAGATATATTTCACCCCTGTTGATACAAGCTCTGAAATGATGATGGATCTCACCAATCCAACATGTCCACCGTAGAAGTTGAAGGAATCAAGTTGAGCCATCGATGTAAAATAAAGGTGCTTGTCGGGAGGCAACCCGATAAATAAAATTCGTATTTAGTTTTAATTTTGAATTAGGATTTTTTGTTAATTTTGTTTTTACCTTTTAGATAATTTTACGCTAAATAAAAAAAATTGCATCGCAAGATGCTATTTTGAGTTCTGAATGGTCTTTTAGTTTGAGATTTTCAGATGGAGGAAACACGCTGATTGGAACGCAACTACATCCAGTGGTCCAAATGGCATGAACTTTCCCCTCCATCTTGGATTTAGATTTTACTCGGGATGAGTAAATTTCTAAGTTCGGGGTGGAGGGTGGGTGGTACATATCTTACTTTCCACCTTCACCCATCTAAATCAAACTTAAGATTTCATCGTCGCATTTTTGACCTAAATTTTCAAAATTTTCAAATAAAATTTTCAAAGTTTTAAAGTTTTCAAAATAAATTTGAACAGATATTGGATGAAGTTTTGACACTTTTCAGTCTCAATGCATTTCGAATCATTATACCCTCCTTATTCGGAGCAGATCCTCAAAAGGACCTTCTTCTGAAAACTAGCCTTTTGATTGAAATCATCTTGTGAATCTTATGAATCCTAACATCATGATCTTTATGCAAAAAAAGGGCAAGTGTCTATCAAAATGATAGGGATCAAACACATCATGCTTCCTAACTGACTAGTGGAACAACAACATGGAATCCCCACCGGATCCTCATCAAGTCATTATTAGAGTAGAGTACGACAAAGAGAACAACCTTATGCACAGAATTGTAAATCAAGACACATTCTGACATGAACTCTCTTCTACACTTCTTCTATCATCTTCGTACCCCTCCATCCATCAAAAAGAAACAAAAATAGCCAAAAATAGTGCCAAACCCTAAGTTCGGGGTGGCATGCCACTTCCCTCTATATCTGCTTCTGCCATACCCCTCACAAATAAATAGGGGTGTACCACCAAGAAAAGATGCCAAAGTTCACACAAAAAGAAATGCAGTCTCGAGTCGAGTAGAGGAGAGATTCACACAAAATATATGCAATAAATGAAATTGCAAATAAAATAATAAAATCTCGATTCAAATAGAGGAGAGATTTATTTCTTCCTTCCTTACCTCCCTTTCACTCCCTTTTCTACCTAAAGGCACAAATAATTGCCTCCATCACCCTGAAAAACACCAATGTCATATCAGATGCACACTTGTCATTCTGCGGGTATCTCTAGACTCTTACAAAACTCTTTGACTTGCTTGTTGTTGGAAAAAAGTGAGGAGGAAGTGATATTGGAAGGCAAACTCAGGAATGAAGATATGGTAAGATATGTTTAGTGTCATGCCATGCAACCATGTCTTTCATTTAACCATGTCTTTCATTAAACATTCCAAGGCAATGTATATAACTTTTCATTTCACTGCTAATTTATATGCTTGTAGTTGATTACATGCTTGCTTTCATCTTGTTCTTCTCTTTGTAGTATAGAATTTCGATTAATGAGGTAGACTCCTTGACGAGAAATCTGATAGGGTTCCTTGAAGTCGTAAATGTATGATCCATGAGGGGATGAGCCATCTAGCCACGGTGATGCTTCTGTGGTCTAAACATCCCTCAAGGAGGACCACAGCCTTAGTTGGAAGTTGTATCTTCTTGTTAATCATCAATGTTTGCTTGCAGGATTAATCTCCTACATGTATATTGATTAGCACGGTTGACTCCCGGACTAGAAATAGAATGGGATTCCTTGAGGTCGTAAGTGTATGATTTGTGAAGGGATGAGTCATCTAGCCTACGGTGATGCTTCTGTGGTCTAAACATCCCTCAGGGAGGGCCACCGCCTTAGTTGGATGTTGTATCTTTGAAACTATAAGTGCATGATCTGGATGCAATGAGAAATCTGATGCCTAAGGGGATGCTTACGCGGGTCTAAACATCCATATGGGAGGGTTCGCAACAGTTCCATATGGATAGTTAGATGCTTTCCTGGATATTATGTGTTTGGATGTGTTTGCATGTGTAGTGGTGGTGAAACTCGATGCCATCCCAGCGATTCCATATCATTTAATCTAGAACAAACTTTAATTTTGCTCTTTTACTTTCTTGCATTTAGTTTAATTAACCTCAACCAAATCAATTGTTTTAAATATTAGTCTTACTTGAGCTAGATTCGATTAACAAAGATTCTTAAAAACATTGTATCTTGGGATTTGATCCTTAATATACTGTGATAAGACACGTCCTCTTGCGGGTGGTATTATTGCATGAGGTTTTGGTAAAAGCTCAGGGATTTCAACCCCGAATGAATTTGTTAGTGTGATATTTGTCACGTCAAAACCCTATGGGCTTATGCGAGTAGGGCATAACATGCACCTAGAGTACGTCAGTAGTGTGGGCAGTAGGTTGAAACTCTGGCCAAGAGAGTATGTTGGATGTCTTATGAGATAAGCATGAGGAGCTCTGGATAATCTTGAGCAAACGTAATTTTGAACATAGGCTTCACCCATGTAGGGGTATGTTGTGAGTTTTACCCTTCATGGGGAGAGGACCTCTAGTAGTAAGGTTGTTTGTAGGATTAGCTCTAGAGATAAAGAGAGAAAGACCCAAGCAAGAATGTTGGAAGCTTAGACTCAGAGATATGAAGAACAGTGGGGAGCTGAAAATGATGCAACCTAAGTGGATGGTTGTGTTTGCCTCATGCATGATCCCTGGAGGCTGATGATATCTTGGTTTCCTTTAGAGGAACCAAACCCTAGAAAGAGGATGAGGTTGCTAGTACCTATAAGAGAATAGGTGCTTAGCTTCTGAGCTAGGAAGAAGAGTTCCTTAGACCTGAAGAGGTTTAGTAACAGGTTGTGAGGCCTTATAACTAGTTGGTTGTCCTTGAGAATGACTCCACTCTAAAGTGTTGCTCAAGTAGAAGGTTGACATGAAGTGCATGTCATACCTTATACATGTTTCGTTCATGGTTAAGAGGTTGAGCATGCAGTTAGACACCCAAAAAGTGAACCTACGGTTCCTAGGCCTAAGAAGGGAAGTGGTGTACCTGATGCTCATGATGAGATTTGAGTTTTAATTTATAGATTCGAGCATGGTACTCCTCATGTTTAGAGGAAAGGGAACCCCCATTAAGTTGAAGTTATGTTTGTTGAACCCCTCACAGCTGAGTTGGTGACATGGGAAGGTATGTTCTTGGTCCAATGTGGAGGAATGAGAACAAGTATGACCTAGCATGGTTTAGTAGGTGGCATGCTTGTGCCTTAGTAGCTTGCTAGGGTCAAGAATGATGTAAATCCTAGACATAAGGATGTTTGTGACCTTTGTTGCCATCAAGAGATAGTTTCCTCCCATACTGGGAGAAGGACCCTTTTGTAGGGTGTATACCAGTTTCTGCTGGTTTTGAAGTAACCTAAGGAGGTCTCATAGGATCTTGTGAAGCTAAGTGAAAATTACATAGTAAGAGAATGAACCTGTAGACCCATAGATAACCATCTCTAAGTGCATGTGGGTGTGTTACCATGGAGGTAATCGGTATGGGGCCTCACCAAGGTAAGCAGGTCTCCATGATCCCTATGAAAGGATGAAAGTCAGCCTAGGAATGTAGAGAGAGATGATGGAGACTTGGATAAGGTTCTAAGTTGGACATGTACTATGTTAGAATCCTAAGTCTATCCTAGGGTCAGGTAGGGATAAGACCGATGGAAGTAGGATTTGCCTAATTCCCTAGTTGCACATGACTGTAGGGTCGGGAGGTAACAGCTATCATTGTTTGAGGGCCATGGGTTAGGAGATTGATCACCTTCATGAACTCATGGGACCCAAAGGGTAGATGAGGAGGGCACTCTCTGGATGCATAAGGGAAGAGGGATGACCCCAAAAGTATCGGCACCCTACAGACCTAGAGGAGATGACCAAGGATTGTGTGGTGACCCAAGTAGGTTCGAGACCAATTTTCCATGGAAGTAACTTTGATATTGAGATGATTGTGAAGTAGAGACATAAGTTGCATGTTTCAACTTAGATTTGAAGGTGTACTGGTAATGTGGGACGTACCATCTCTACTCTTGGAATAGGAAGAACTTTTTGTTTGGACGGCCGCCAAATGCTTATTTCCTCTTGCTATGGGAGTGAGAGATAGGACAGTACGCATGTCATACACCAAGGATAAGGATGATGTGAGTTGGAATGTTGCTATGAGGTATGAGGACATAGATGATAATATACCCTTGTGGAGTGAACGATATGTGGATGGTTTACAAACATCAAGAGAACTAAGGTGGTCATCTTGTAAGGATGTTTTTATCATGAGCTATGTGGAATTTTAGAGTCATACAAGGTTGAGTTTGATAACCAAGAAGATGAGCTCTAAGTTTTCTTGTTCAAGATAGACCTAAAGCCCGAGATGATATGATAAGTGAAATAGATGGAGGTGTGTGTATTCAACATTTCCTTACACATAAGGATGTGAAGTGGTTGAGATGCAGCTGCCTAGTTAGTCAGAGGCTAGAAGAGGTTTTTAGGTTAACCCTAAGTTTGAAAAAGGAGATATGTTTGGGCTAACACTCAGATGTAACGAGATCTGTTGAACAAGTTAGTAGTTGTTTGGTTAGCCAGCCTAGGCCTTGATGCAATAAAAGGATGGTTGTAGAACCTCAGATGCACTTCTTTGGAAAGAAAGGTAGTGAAACCCCGACTAGAGTGGTTTAGGGTTTCTGAGGAATCAATCTTCAGGAATCATGACATATAAGAGATCATGATTTTAAGTTCATCATACATCGTGGTACTACTAAGATAGTAAGTTGTAGTAGTACATTGGATGCTTAAGATGAGGTTGCATGTGGTTTGTCTCCATGCAAGCTAGGAGGTGAAGGACAAACACCAATAACCCAAAGAGTTGATGTAGAGGATAAAGAGTCCCCGAGAGGGAATGGGAGTTCATCACTATGGATGTTGTGGTAAGTCTCCCCTAGACCAAGGAAGGTCAAGATGCAATATGGGTTATGGTAGATTGCCTTACCTAGATGACATGAGAAAGACAGAATACTATCAAGGGACAGATCCAGTTGAACTACATATGAGAGAGAGATGGTTCAACTACACCATGATGCGACTTTAAAAGTTCTTTATAACCTAATGATTCACTTCCATGAGGTGGAAGTAGACGAACTCGATGCTAGTACAGTTTATCACCCCTAACTAATGGTTAGTATGATCCAGACTAGAGGGTCTGATGAGAGCATGTATGCTTGTTCAGAGTGATACATGAGATAGTTCTTGTCCTCTGTAAGATGTGATGATAACCACCATAGCCAATGTCGAGATGTAAAGAAGCTCTTTAAGGGAGGTTGTGTCGGTCACCACTTCATTAAGATGATGTTGGTGAAGGGACCTTATGAAGGTCAGAAAAGGACCACAGTGTGGGCCGATGAAGTCACTTTGATCGTGCAATGGTTGAAAGAGAGCCCAGGGGCGACATGAGTCGTGAGCTGATGAAAAGTAGACTGACATGCAGTTCACTGTGGGAGAATATGTGATGTGAAAATCTGACCCCTCTAAGCTACAACTGAGAAACCTAAGTCCCTGATACATGGATCGATTTGAGATGGATTGGTGGAGATGGTTGTGTTTAGCCTTACTCCTCAGGATAACATGATGTATAATGTGTTCCATGAGTCCGATCTAGAGTACTATGTGAGGTACCCAAGCCATGTGTTGAGCCATGAACCTATTCATCTTTATGAGAGGTTGAAATGTCCTGAGTTGCCTATGAGGGTACGATATACCAAGGTGAGAGAGAACTCAGATGGAAGAATATGAGATGATGAAGGTTCTTAGGAAGCACCACGAAAAGGCTGAGGCCACATGGGAGCCGTGATGGACATAAGAAAGGCTTATCCTGTTTGTTGGTGTGCCCGGTGGAATTTTGAGGGCAAAATTCCTATAAGAGGGGAAGGATGATACAACCCTAATTTTTGGGTTCTTTTGGTGAGAAATGTAATTTCTCCTATTAAAGATATTTGAAAAAATAATGATTTAATTTGTTTTGAATAAAAGGATTTCATTTACAACAGCTTTGTTGGTTGTTTTGTGGGCTTTATTGGCTATTGGGCCCAATAACAAGGAAAAGACAAAGGAAACTCCATTATTAAATGAGTAAATAAGAAAATGGAGAAAAGAAAGATGTAGAAACCTCTAGAAGGCAAAGGAATGTTATCCAAAGTTGGATTTCGTGCCTCTTGGGTTCCTTGGGTTCTAAGGAGTCCAAAGTTGCAAAGATCATGCAACAAGAAAAGAAAAGATCAATCAAATATTTCCTTATTAAGAAAGAAATTGGAGACAATGATGAAATATGGGAAATAAGTGGAAAGAGGTAAGATTGAGTCATCCTTGATGGATTTTCATATCCATAAGATTTCTAATATTAAAAGGAATTCCAATAAGGAAAATAAAAAGAGAGATAAAGAGAAATCCTCAAAAAGAGATATTTTAATAAAGAAATAAAAAGGATAATGAGAAATAATGGATATAGATGCATCTAGAAGGATAATGAGTATCCACTAAAAAGGATTTCGAAATAATAGAGTTTCTTGGGGTCCAAGGATCCCCAATGGAGAAAAAGAAAGAGAAAATACCAATAACACAAAAAAGAGGATAATGTGCATAAACAAGCTTTAATGGTAGCATTGTTAAATAATGCAAAATTCATATTTTTTTATTGGTAGCTCAGATGGATGCGTATAAAATATGAATTTTTCTCAAAACAATGTGAGGAATCCTTAAAAATAGATTAAGAAGCTAATTCCTCTTGCAATGTGAAAAGTAGTGAAAGTTATCAACTTTAATGCATTAATGGTTAAGAAACCCTAATTTGAGATGATTAATGTATTGAAAAGGGTTTTATGGATGACTAAAGTTGATATTAACATGTTAATTATAAAAAGATACATTAAGATCGAAAAGGATGAACTTTACATGTAATTGGATTAATTTAGAATTCCAAGTGCATAAACAAGCTTTAATGGGCCTTGAAACCCTAATGTTAGTAATTATGACTCTTAATGGCTTTAATTGTTCAAATTCATGAATAAGCTGAGATATGATGGTTCTAAGCTATTTTGAGTATAAGAGTTCATAATTGTGAATAAATACCATTAATATGGTAATTAGGGTTTTCTAATGGATAAAGGTGGAATTAATGATAAATAGAGTTCATATGTGAATTAGATCATAATGAACTATGAGTTGTTAATCCGGAAGGAACCAAAGATGATAATTAAGCCTAATGATCTTGTCATAAATTAAAAGGATAAAAATGGTAGTTTTAATGTAAAATAATGGACTTAATTGATGGTTAGTTGTGCCTTTAATACGAAATTAAGGTTATATGTTGTTAAAATGTAACCTTAATATCTTTCGTGAAGAACAGATGAGATAATTAGGGTTTATGAGTAATTGTATAAAATTAGGGTTTAAAAGAGTAAAAATGAAGAGGAACCCTAATTGCAATAGAAACCCTAAAAGTGGACTAGAAACCCTAGGAAGCGAGCTAGGTTTAATAGATTTTTATGGCATGATCAATGATAGGAAATTATATGCATATTTTAGGATCTCTTTGTGTGCTTTCTTGCCTATTGGATTTCTTTCATTGATTGGATTAATTCTATCTCAAATCATCCTGATAAATATGTGGTTAATTATGGTTAATCACATTAGTTTCCTGAAGGTTTTCCGAATGATTTGATCACATTGAATGCAACTTATCAGTTTGGATGCTCATACTTGCAAATCATAAAGTCACTATGATTATCACAACAATAATAGAAGTGTGTATTCTCACACCTACATGCCACCCTGATGGATGATGCCAAAAGGTCAAGCCCAGGAGGGAAGACCCATGGGAACCATGAGTGGTGACCCCAGACACCAAGCTCGGGATTGAGAAGGTGGTCTTTATAGAATGACTAATGGGCACTATGAGAGGTGACCCCAGGCACCAAGCTTGGGATGGATAAGGTGGCCTTCAATCATTGCCAAAAGAGAAACCCTAAGGTGGGTATGCCAGGGTTAGGGCAAAAGTGGTGGAGAATGTCACACTGAAAGTGTAATTTGGCTTGTTAATTAACTTGATTGTGATATCTAGATTGTTAGCCATAATTGCAAAATTTTGGTTGTCCCCACATACCGGCATATTCATTTATGCTGACCGGCATTTTAGGTACAAGATTGAAAAGGACAAACAATAAAGTGGCATATGTGGAATTAAATAAGAATTAAATTACAAAGGAGGATTAGTTAGAATGGACTCCGGATGTGGATAGAAGTAGATATCCAAGTTTTTGAAAAAGGTATGAAAAGTTTAATTTTGTTACAGCCTTTCAGTTTAGTTTGGTAGAATTTGATAATTATTATTGATTATTTGTTGAACCTTTGATCCTTTTAATTGAGATAGCAGTTCTGACCTTTTGGTCTCCCTTAATTGGGAGTTATCGGGAGGTGGGGTCGTTACAATTCTTGACTCAACCACTACTAAAAAGGCAATAGGAGAGTACCATTGCTACCAAATTCAACCTGATTCAACCCAATTTTAGGTCTTCATCTTGTGTCATTTTGCATTTCCATCACATCTATAACTGTTATATTACATGTTATTTCCCTCAATATGCATATTAGTGTAAAATGCACTTATGGACATTATTTGCATGTTTTTCAGGCATTTGGACCACGCTTGATGGAAGAGAGAGAGGGGAGAGATCCTAGGGTTTCTCTACCCTTAGAGAGACCCAAAGTAAAGTCTGATGCTCCTTCAACCTACCCCTAGTTGCAAAAGATCCATAAAAGCAAATATGTCCAAGAAAATCCAAAGAATCAAGCCCAAGTACAGTTGTAGACATCACCACGGTCGTGCCACACAGAATTGTTGTGGTGCACTGACACATAACGGTCATGCACCCTTGCATGGTTGTGTAGCAGTAGAGGCAGAATGGCCATGGAGCATAGAATGGTATGGGCATTATGAGCCACCACGGCCATGGTGACCACCATGGTTGTTCTACCCTAGCCCCACCACAGCCGTGGTGACCACCACGGTCATGCCAGCTTCTGTACAAAAGTGACCACCTCAACCTGTGATTCACCATTTTAATTCACACGATCATTCTACCCCACCACGATCATGCTCACCCCAACCCACCATGTTCGTGGTGATCCACCACGGCCGTGCTACTCACACAACCTAGATACTTTTGTCACTGCACTACCCAATCTACCCCTACTTGACCTATTGCTTCCCCCACACCTGTATAGGGGGTGGTGGTTGTAGGTTGAGGTTAGCTACCTCCTACCATCTATTAGATCCCCATTTTCAACCCTTAGCCATTCCACACCATTTCCACCTCCATTTCACTCCATTTCACCATTTCCACCATCAAAACCCTAGTTTCCTTCCATTTTCACCCATTTCCACCATCATTCCATGCCCCTACACCTTGGATGAGAGAGAAGGACACCCTGTAATACCTGAAGTGGAGGATTTTTTCATCTACATTGAGCTCCATGTCTTCTTCTATCTCCTTCTCTTCTCTTTTTGTACTTTGCATTGTTATGAGTAGCTAGGCCCCTTAGGTGGGTTGTTTGAGGTATAAAATGTTACTTTGATACCATTTTGGGGGAAAATGATGTGTAAACTTTGTAATTCCATTTGATCATGATTATGTTCTATTTATATCTCATTCTCAATGAATTTCTTGTTGGTTTGTGCTTGACATCAATTGGGAATTTAGGGAAATTGCTTATATGTGTGAATTTTGGGATTTGCTCCTAGGTCCAATTCTTAGATCCCAAGGTTGCCTCCCATATTCCTACATCCTGATCAATATCTCTAAGCCTAAGTGAGAGATCTAAGTATAGGAACTTGACCTAGCTAGTTAGTTTTGCTTTGACTTTTCCTATTGTCCTCATCATTGCTATTATTTATTCTTTATTCTTTGCATTCTTTGTGTATATTGTTTTACTAACTTGTTCTCTTTTGTTTGGTTATGCTTTGTGCATGTGACAAGCCATTCGAGAAAGACAAGATGGAAGGACAAAATGCACAAACCCATCCATTTCCTCCACCACCCTACCTCCAAGGCTATCCTAAGCCTTACACACCCCCATGACCTCCATCTCCACAACCTTCCCACCATTTCACCTTTGAACCTCAATTCCCTCCTCTGCCTCAATTCCAAGGGCCATTAATAATAGTGCCACCACCACAACTATCACATGCTCCCCCTACTTCCTATGAGAAAATGGATATGGTTTCAATCATGGGGTGTGACAAGGTTGTTGAGAATCTTATCAAGGGAGGGAATCAAGTTGACAAAGATCTTAATGAAGAGACATTGTCAAAAAGTCCTTGTTCGTAAGTGTCCCATATGATTGAGAACCCTCTCTTTGATTCCTATGAAGACCAATTCCTCAAGAGAGGGAAAAACTATGGCATGAAATTTTTGAAGGTCATAAGGCTAATTAAGATCTATCATAATGATCCTCAAGGAGAGAAAACTACTGAAAAACACTTGAGAAGCTCGCATGACCCTTAGGAAGAAGATCAATCAAGGAAAGCATTTGAGAGGATTGCCTATGATGTGGATGTAAACATTTTGTTTTTGTATAATGGTTGGTGAAAGAACAACAAGCCCAAATAATGGGAGGAAACCCACCTAGTTTTGGGAAATTTTCAGCCAAACTTCAATTTTTTTATACTTTTTCTTTATTTTTATACTTTCCAAGAAAACATACACACACTACACTTGATGGTTTTGTTGTTTGTGAATCATTTTAGAACAGGTGTAACATCCTTGACCTAGATTATAACTTAACCCTAGAAGTTTTTATTAAGTAAGTTATTTAAAAACTTTTTCTAATCTTTTGAAAAGTAATTAAGACCCTTTGTGAAGTTTATTTTCAAGTGTGAGCTTAATTACAAAATATTTGTGCATTATATGATAGTCTGAGTATAAAGTGCAATTTACCTAAGATGAGGAGTTACATTGTAATATGTCACATATTGAATGTGCCTTAAGTGTTTTAGTATCATAATAGATATAATGATGCTAAGTGGTGGCTTGTGGAAAGCCTAAATTCTAAGTTTGAGCTTGTTTGAATAATGTTAGTGCCTTGTGCATCAATTTTGGTACAAATTGTAATTTACCCAAAATGTAAGGTTGATATGCAAATTACCACCTCTAGAGTGTCCCTAATCCCTCTATGTATCATTTAGAGGAGAAAGAAAGAAGGAGACACTATGTTTGAATCACCCTTGAGTGATAGTACTCTTGGTGATGAAAAGACTAAGAAAGGATTGAATGAGAAAGTCCTTATTTGAGTTGTATCAAGTTGTAGACTTGATATGGGAGTACCTATCAGCCAAGGATCCACGGAGGGGATCCCATATTTGTTTTAGAACTCTTGGAAAAGGCCATGACGGCCTAAAAACCTCAAGGAAGTGATCCATGATGAGTTAGATGCTCCTTGAAAAAAGTGTATTGGTTTGCATAACTTGTGAGATAAAGATGAGATATCTTATCCAACAAGATAAGGGATGGCCAAAATATCATCTCTAGATTATCCTCAAAACTTTTGCATGTTAAGATATACATGTTTGCATGCATGGACATGTGTCCACCATGCATGGCCATGTGTCACCTAGTAGCATATGGTGAAGACACCTCTTATACACTCTCTCTCATGAACCCCAAGTATATATACCTCTCCTTCCACCTACTAATGGAAGTTTACGAGCCACACAACTCGCTTTCTTTGGGATATCGTGCATACCCTCTTACATATCTTTCATAGTAGCTCAAGGAGCAAGGGTATCTCGAGCACCAAGCTTAAGGTAAGGCCATGGTCATCTTCAACCTTGGTTGAAGCATGATTTTGGGTTATATATATTCTTCACTTTTTCTTCTTCACCAAGTTTTTAACTATGGTAATTCCTTGTATATGGAGGAGTTGTGAACGAGCCTTGGACCTTGGATAAGCTCATATTCAACCTTAGGAACGTGAATATGTGGAGCTTTGAGCTTTGAATTTGTTCATGAGGTGGGTTATATAACTTGAACCCAACTATGTTATTATTCACCTTCAATATTGTTGAACTTGTTGATCTACTTTCAATTTCAAATTCCCTTGATTAATTGATGTCCCTTTGAGTTCCAAAAGTATTTTAGGACTGTTGTCCATGATCTAGAACAGTAAGAACAAGAACCTAGAGGTTGATGATGATGACATCATCAAGGTCCAACTCGATATTGGGTTGAAGCTCCTCTAACTCGATATGATGAAGTGAACACATCATTAACCTGATATGGTAATGAATATGTATCTCTTACATGTTGTGACAATGAATTGCACACCTTGTGCATGATATGTTGTCAAGCATACTTCATGTGCATGATATAATAATATCACCATGTAAATGGAATAAGCTAAGGTGTCTAAGGAAGGATGTTTAGTGAAGGTTCTGACATAATTACTCCTGATCCACTTAGCTGGTGGTGGGGTTTCCTCACTTAACATACCGACCTGACCAAAGCGAATTTCACTACTTGGGAGAAGCCTAACCACACTTATATAAAACAATTAGTATATATATAATCACCTTCAATAGAATAAAATATAATATGATAAAACTTAGAAGAAGAAAAAAATTCTCACTCAAAAAAAAAACTTTAAAGAAAAAAAATTATACATTTACTTTAAAAAAATTGAATGTTTACTTGACCATGTCTTTGACTTGTATGACCTCGTTATAAATACTCAATTGAAGGAAAAAAAATGTTGATAATACAAATATGAACCAAATATTTCCCTTCAAATATGCAATTACATCTATTGAGAAAAGAAATGACTAGAAAATTCTATGAAAATGGAATTTACACAACAATATACCCATATGAGTAGGAAATTGAAAAAAAAATTGCAATGAGATAAGACATGAAATATTATGTTAAATTAGGATAAAAATGGTGAACTCAATATGTTTAAACTTGTAGTTTCTATGTGAATATAATAGATAGCTTTTGAAACCTAGACATCATAGAGAAATAAAACCCTACCTTACTTTAAATTGAAAATGGAAGTATATCAATTTTTTTTTATCCAATAAGCCAATGCACAAATATACGTAACAATAATATTAAAAAGAAATTGATGAAATATAGTAAATAATATTTTTATCTATGAGCTTGAAAAAAAACAATAATTAGATATAATAGTGTTTAGAATACATATAAATAGGAAATATAAGGGTCAAAATAAAAATCCAATTAAGGTTTAAGGTGGAATTAATAATTTTAGGAAGAAAAAAAAATGCTAGAACCAGTATAGTATTTAACCAACATTTAGAACCTTGGGTAATAAGTTTGGCACAAAAACCACATTTATGAAACCCTACTCTACACACAAAAAAATATAGTATAAGTTATGACTTGATATAAACACCCCTCAAGAATTGGATACAAATATATTTGATTAAAAATAATGAAGTATAAAATGTAATCTTGATAACTATAGCTACAAACTCATGATGTAATTAGAACTTCTAATAATGATGGTCAAAATCATAAATTGAATAATTCAACTCTCATATTGGTATATGATGTTGGAATTTGGATGAGTATATTTTCAAAGTAGAATTTAAACCAAAACCAATTTAGAGAAACCATGGGATATTAAAAGGATTGTTGGATCATCATAAATAGAACATAAGATAGTGGAAGGAGAAATGGGGTTTGCATATGGTTTAAGTTGACACTTCAGCAAACAAAGTATTGTGGGGGAATATTTTGTTGATCAAACTATTGTAGGAATATCACTATTAAGAAATATTCGATTTTGGGGATGAAATCCCTTTGAAGGGTGGTAGAGTTGTAACATACTATAATTTGAGACTAAATTCAAATTTTGAACTATGATTTGTAATCCTTCAAAAAAATTGAATTTCCTTTTCCTAAATGGCACTGACATTTGTCTCCCATTGGAAATATCTTGAAACTCAAGCTCTAGAATACAATTTATCCTCATTTGGCATAGTCATTCCTCTTGGAACCCATAAGTGAATAATTGAATTCCAATATATTTTCTTGGCTTTGGAATCATATAAAGTGGTACTAAGAATTTTAGTATTTATTTGTAGAGTAAATAATTCATTTTACTATTTTAGACTAGTAAACTAGAAAAGTAAATACTTTTAGTAATTACACCAATTGTTATTAAACTACCATTCAAAATTACATTAGAAATGGAGTAATGAATGAGGAGAAATGAATAGTGGTAGTAATACCATTGCATATGGCAATTTACTAGTATTTATTTGCAACCTAATTAAGGGCTTTATTGGGGGCCATTTAGAACATGGTCTTCTTCCCTAACCACACGCCCACACGTCTGGGATGTGGATGTTACTGCTGCAAAACAAAACTGGCAGGGAAACGCCTGACGTCCTCACCTCTCGCCTCTCCATAACCTCGCTTTTTGTCCCTCTCCCTCACCGCCTGGCCTTGTGCCATAATTACTGATCAACCATTCCAACGCAGAGAGACTGTGTTGATGGGTTGTTGCAGATGATGATCAAGAAGAAAACAACCAACGTTCCATGTGCAGTGCCATCCAACCCCTACGCCGGTTTCCCTAGACGCGCACCCTAGGGTCGACGCCTCTATAAAACCTTAGCCATCCACTATCTACAACCACAGCCAACCATCAACCCTTCTCGCCAACCTCGCCATCAACTCCTGCTGCAGTGCCATGGTCGATACCACCAGACACCACCCGTCCAACATTCAACGCTCGACTTGACCCCCTTCCGCTTCCTCGTCTTGGACCATCTCTGCGAGACCTGCAACTAACCCCTCCAAGAATCGCCAGCTCCTGAGGAAGGAGTCCATCCCCTCCAATTTTCAAGCCACAACTTGGAGTCTACACTACTCCACACCTCTGCCAAGGATGAGTCTAATGTCTTCCAATGCATCTGCTCATGGGCGTCGATCTTCCTCTGACCATGTCCATCGAAGGGACTCACATGATGAAGGTTCATACCTAGATCTAGGAGATACCATGATCAAATTTCACGAGGCCATTGCTCTCAACCCTAAAGCATGCCTAATAGTCATGTTGTTGTTTATGGAGTGCCTCAGATCGTGGTACCTGCACATGGAGCATCTACGATCAATCAATTAGAATCTTGTCACAAGGTCTGGTATGAAGAATCATCAACAAAGATCATCGCTACCTCAACCATGCGTAGGTTAGTACTTCAATGCATTCAGTTTATGGTAATAAGAAGAGGTATAAATGTGATATACTGGATGCAAACTTGAAAGTATAAATAATAAGAGCATCTATACAACTGTGTATGAAACCAATGTGTATAGATATAAGTACACTACTAAAAACTAATAAAAAGTGAATCTACAAGATGATATAAACATATTCATAAACTCTTGGATGGTAACTAGGGTATAATAGGTAATGATGCATTGGAACGTTAGAGTATGTAGAGAAGATATCTATTTCAAAAAGTACTTGGATCTAAAACAAACCTATTTCTATTAAGATGAAAGTTAAGCAATAAATTATAGAACAAAAACCTATTTGATTATTGGTAACTGGGAGAAATAAAATAGGTGATGAAAGTTATGTTAGACTATATCCAATGTTCCTATATTAGTATATTAATGATTCATGTTTTGATTAACCTAAATAGTGGAGACCTAGGTAAGACTGTATAAGTAGTATGCATCAAACATAACCCTAAATATTCCTTAGTAAAGGGTTATTGGTAAATAAACATAATTGATCTTAGTGAATAAATGGAGTTATTCTATATAAGAGAGAGTAACATCATCTAATTCAGAGGAAAAGTGATAAAGCAATTGAGTATGCATTATTGATTCTATATAAGACCTAACTATGATTAAGGATAATGGAAGAGACACAGAATAATAATTACTCTAGTTGGGAAAGAAACACTAAATAGAAAAGATTGGACAAGTAATTGGTTCCATGCCAAATGATAACAAAATTGTACAACACTTTGTAGATCTCTTGCTCTTGGAGCCATTCTTTGTGATTATTCAACCTATGAAGACTTGAATAAATTAAGGTACTAGATTCGCTATTTTTATATTGAGTTGTTCATTTCCCTCTTGAATGCCTTGTACATTGTTTAGTGGTGAACCCTATACTTGTTTAAGCCTTTCCTACCTCTTTGAAAGTTCACCACTTCATATTGATTATTGTTTGAATGCATTGAATATTATAATAGCACTTGAATTGATCTATTTGGAGTTTTGACTCCCTGGACATTGGTCCCTTTGGGCTTTGGCCCTTAGAGCTTTGGCTCACTTGAGGTAGGGTACGTCCCGCTGCCCTATGCACAGGTGTAATGGATTTGTTGTCCCCGAGTCGACTGGTCAACATAGTAATTAGGCTCAATGGTGTTCTTTCATAGATGATTGAACATAAGGCATTGTTTCCCTTGAAGCAAATGATATGAATGTGCTCAACCTTAATATTCAAAAGTTGATCATTGCAAATATTTTGATCATTTGGTATCTTGAACTATTTTGAATAGCCTTGTAAAATTTGATCTTGAAATACAAACATTGAAATATTGTTATTCTTCATTTGACAAATTTAGTCCACAAAATGTTCCTTACATAGATTTGATATTACCTTGATTTATACTTAGAACCTATATTTTGCAAATAACTCGATATAAGAATTTAGTACCAGCTTTGCTAGCCCTTTGTTTCCCTTCAATGGGGTCCATGTGTGCTTTCGTTCCCTTTGGGAACTCATGGGCAGGTGATAGATGGAAGAGCTTGAAGAGACATGCATTGGGTAGTCCTCCATTGAAGACTAGATAGGAATGAATTTTATTTCTTAAACTTGTAATCATATTTGTAAGCTTATGTGACTTTGATGTACAAGCATGAATGTAACAAAGATTGTTTATGTTTTTGATATTATTTTGTAAATATTCAACTATAAAGATCGAGTCTTTACAGTATACATCCTATGCACAACATGAAATCAAGAATACGTTCCAACCCGATATAGTAAACCCTAGAGAATAAGTAACCCGACATATTGATATGTACACACCACAAACACAATATGGTGAGGAGTGTATACCTCATGGGTGATATGAGTAAAACATATACACACTATGAGCATGATGCGGGGACAAGTATTCACCTCCTACATGATATGGTGTTAGGATTATATCCTAACCCGATATGGGTTGAAACCATAGTTGATGATATGAAACTCGATATGTCAAACCCAAGATGATGGGCAACTCGATATGGAGATGAGTGATACCCCATGAATGATATGAGTGATACCTACATTTACCTTGTGAACGATATGAAGTCAAGTCCATACTTCATGGACGATATGTTGTCAAGTGTATAATTTTACCAATATGGTGTTGAAACCCTAGGTGATTGAATGAAACCTGATACACCCTATCTTTTTATGTGAAGGATTATTGTGAAAGAGCTCAACCTGATATTTAGCTCGTCATCCAAAAATATGATAGGACTGATCCTTTGAAGGTATGAAAGAATATGAGCATAATGGTCTACCCAATATGCCAACCCGATATGATAGCCAACATGATAACTCGATATAACAATCCAAGGTGGTAACCTGATATGGTATTGTGAATATACTACTTGAACGATACCATGATGAGGAATATACCATATGCTCAATATGGTGCACACCTTGTGCACGGTATGGCAGCAAGTATACCCTTATACCCGATATGAGGTTAAGCTTTTAACTCATACACGATATGAGGACAAGTATCTCAAACTTGAGATGATAGAACCTAAGTGATAGTCAATATGATATGAGTACATGATATGGTGTTAGTGGGATACACACTAAACACGATATGGTGATGTGATTACACCACATGTATTGGGTTTCAGGGGAAACAGAGAACGCAGCGGAAATAAAAAATTTCTTCTCCTAAACCCAGTCTAAAGGAATCATGTCAACGTCTATACAATAGGAAGGATGGTTTGTAGAGACATACCTTGTCCCGAGGCTTGCTCGGCAATGTTACCTCACGTCTTGTGTGGTCTTCACCTCCAATCTTAGACGGTGTCTATGCAGCTCTTGGTCTCACTGGGACTGTCAGGATTGACAGCTGTCCTCTGAGTGGTAGAAGTCTCCCGCCCCTGAAGTAGTCCACACGGACCACCTGGAACTCCAATATCCTTGTCCCACATGGAATCGGAAGGAGTCGTACCATTCTGTTGGCGTACTAGTCACCAACAAACTCTCCTGCAACCAGTCGCCTTTCTACAGTTGTCTTTCCCTCATTGTGCCTCCCTTATCGGGTAGCACTTGCTCGGGCTCTCTCGGTTACCAAAACCAGCGAGAACGACAACTTTGCAGAGCAACTGGTGTTCTGAGTTGTTGTACCTGAGAAGCCCCCAATACCCCTATATATAGGAGGGTCATGGGATAGGGTTCTCTACCCCGGGAAATGCGGGATTAAAGCAGGTGTAGAAGGGTTTGAGATTTTTCCACAAAACAACCAACTGTGCCAGCTGAACTGATCATTTCAAGCATGAACCGATCGGTTGGGGACCTGATCCGATCGGTTCACACCTGAACCGATCAGTTGGGACACCTGAGCCGGTCGGTTCAAGCATGAGCTGATCGGTTCGTGGTCCTGGTCCAACTTGAATTGACTTTCCATGTTTGTTTCCAACTAATCAAATATTAGTCCTTGTCTAAATCAAATTTGTACAAGTGAAACAAATATGTTTTTGCAAAAAGAGTCTTCTGACTTTCCAAATGATCTCGGTTGGTCACACGAATCAACCGGTTCACAATTGTGCTGATCATTTCATTGACACATGAGTCGATCGACTCACCACTTGAGTCGATCGGTTCATCAACCTGAGCTGATCGGTTCAACCCTATGAGCCGATTGGTTGGGGTAGTAAACTATGCAAATCAGTCAAGTGTAGTTCCAATCAATCCAATACTCTTAATCATCTGGTCCAACACCTTGAACACTATGATTTTGAGCTATCAATTGATTAAGTGTTTAATTGAACTACTAAACTCCTTTAGTAATCAATCTAAACATCATTTGTGGATAAACTCCTCTTCCAGGCTAAATCCTATGTGTGTGACCCTGTAGGTCCATTTCATGTTGGCAGTAAAAGTCCATAACACTTGTGACTTCACAAGCAAAGAGTGGTGCCTAGTCGCACATCAGTGCTACCCAAGTGAAAAGGAAAGTTGGTGAACAACTTTCAATCCTACAATCTGTGAATGGTGTTACAATGAATGTATAATTCCTTTGTCACTGATATCCCGAATGAGCTCAAGGCATGGAACAGTCATCCTGTCAATGTTCATTCACTTTCTTGATCTCATAGTAGATTGGAGGAGATATATATGACATCAATATTGCATACTAATTCACACATACGTGCACACGCCTATCTCAATACTACTCATCAAGTGTCCATGGATATCAAACTCCCTCAGGAGGGATAAATTCCATATCTATCACTCACCCATCAAAAGCCATATGTGTCAAATCCACCCAATCATCACCTTTATAACAACCCATGTTTCAGGACTATGTTTGACGATGTCAAAGTGTACCCAACGACATGTGTTGAGTGTAGTAATTTCAGGTCAAAGAATCACACACACCACCATCACTGTGAGAACTAATTTTGACTACCATGTCATGGTTCCATGTGTCAAACTCACGGTGGGTCTGTCCGGTACACTTGTTCTCTAACAAGTACCTATGTGTTTGGTTTGATATCTCCATATCATGACTAATGAGATTCTGTCATCAACCAAAACCACAATCTAGTCTGGTGTGTCATTTTTTTCTATCTACCTTCCACAATGACATCTGACTAGGGACATAATAAGAATGTACAAACTCTTAGCATCTGTATGATCTCATCGTTCAGGTCCTTAACCTAAAAGCATACATCATTGAGTATTGTCATTCTCTAGACATTCAATCTGTTCTATCATTATATCATATGACTGAACCAGAAAGAATTGGAAGCTTGCCTTTGATGTTTATCAAATCAATCTTAATGTATCCCACCAATCATCCCATGATTGGCTCTCAGGGCATACATACCAACAACATGCCCGATATGGATAACCGATATGATTTTAAGGTGGTATCTCAAGAACAATATGGTACCATACACACCTTTATACCCAATATGTTGGAAGCATCTCAATTCAATGTAATTGATGGAGTAACATATGAATTGTGTTATGTAAAGTAATACATTAAGAAATAAAGAGTTAATGTAGTGTGTTAAAGAAGGACAATGTACCTTGAGAGAAGGATTGAGCCAAAGTATGATACAATCAACATCCTAATGAGGATAAGAGAGAGACTTTTACATGTGTGATAAACATGTTAATAAGCATGCATTGATACTCCTAGAATGAGTTGAGTATGAATTAGGGTTTGATTCCTGATATTATGATCTTAAGGGGAAAACCTAACCCTAATGAAGGGTGATGGTATGCACTTACAACCCTAATCAGTTATATTGAGAAATCCTAAACCCTAATAATGGGAAGGATGTATTTCTCTTATATCACATAGTGATGATGTGAATTTGAAACCCTATTTGGTTAAAATAGGCAATCCTAACCATAATAATGAGAAGGATGTATTTCTCTTGAATTGCATAATGATGTCATATACTGTTAGAGTTTTTATCATGAAGTGCAAACTATTCAAGAATCACGAGATGATGAGCATAGCCAGGTATGAGCTATGATGTTTTATATGATACAGATTTATATGAGCCTAGTGAGCCATGTTAAATATCTGAACAACAAGTATAATGATTATACAGTCTGATATCTTAAAAGATAGTTGTTGACTAGTGAGAGGTGACAAGATATTTAATGAACCATGTGAGCTATGTGAAATACTTGTACAACAAGTGTGATGAATACCTTGGTCTGAGGACCTAGAGGTAAAAATTACCTTTACAGAGGTAACAATGTTCAGTGATAATCTAAGGGTTTGAATACTCAGATCCAGTAATCATGATAATGACAATGTTAAGGGATGAGAATTCCCAGTAATGTGATAAGGGATCTAGATACCGAGTGTTATGTATCTAAATGTGTTCCAAAGATTAGAAAAGTACTTGATAGATGTATTACACCTTTCTTTGTAGCATTTGTTTATGATTGATGCTTATAACTTGTTTGATGATAAAAGAATATTGTAATGCACTTAATATACCATTAGGAACCATAAAATGTAGTTTCCATGGTCATAGATCCATCAGCATTAGAATTTGCTGAAATGGTGAAACAGGTTTTTTCCCACGGGATTACCTGGAGCACATATTTTTTAATATGCGGGGGCATAATCTTGGACGGCCATATGTTAGTTGATCCCCATATGTCCACGATCTTGGGGATTGGCTATATGCCATATCCTGACATGAGTGCAAATGCGGTCGTAGACTCAGTAACGAGCACGGTGAATTGGCCCATGGCTCAGAGTATGGCTATATGCCATAACTCAATAATTTTATAACTGGGGAAGGTTGTTGGTCTATTTTCCCCTAAGAGAGTGCATGATGTGGCTGTAACTCTAAGCGAAGATGCCACTATACCATGGCAAGCGCTATTTGTAGTTTGACATGAGATGTCACTGCTAGTTGTCTCGTACTAAATGAGGCGGGAGAGGTCTTGGCAGCTGGCTCTGTCATTGACCTTGTATGGTACCAACTTGTGAGAAGTTTGTGGTCGGTTGGAACATGAATGGTATACTTCATCTCCTCAGGGCATAAGTGTGATTGTAATATGTAATCTGTAGCATCCAACTCACAAAAACATAATTAACTAATGTGGAAGCGTTCACTAAGCAGCAGATTACAGAAAATCACTAAAAATTTAAAACCTTTTTCAAAGAGACCCAATCATAGGAAAACTCTTTGAACAAGAACCAATGTATTACATTTACATCATGGTTCAAGTATATATCTTATACCATCTCTTCTCGAGGGTTACAACATCAACTGCCTTGTTAAAGGCTAAACACAGACAACATAATAACCTCGAGGCATCAAGTCAAAATCTCAAAATGATACATTAAAAGCACTAAGTACTAACTCCGAGGACCTGAGAGTACAGAGACGAAACATAGGACTTCTATCTACAAAACACGACAGACAGCACACTCAACCTGAGTTGTCACTGTTGTCCCTGTAGCTGCTGATGTTCTTCCTCTGCAAGATATTCTCAATCTCTTTCGCACTCGTCCACCTAAAAATGTTGGTTCCCACGGGGGTGAGACAATTGAAAATTGCCCCAGCGAAAGATATAACTGTCACACCCCGATCTCACACTAACCACTAATCATGAGATTAGGGCGCGACAGAGGGATTATCACAAAAACAAATCACTGAGAACTTTTTCTTTTTAAAACCTCGTAATGATATCCGGATTATTGCTATAAACTAAAACATAATAAACTATTGCGGAAGCATTTCAATTAAACTGGCTAGAGAACATAAACAGAGTTTACAACATGTAACATTGTTTAACAGAAAGTAAAACATAAGAGTTAATTTACATCTTTTACTCATTCGCCATACATACTCTCTCTCTCCCGCACCATGTCCCAAGGACCAAGGGGAAAGGATTAAGAGACCACTATCTAACTAACTACATATACCTTCTACTGACTAGGGTGGTAAGATCCTTCAAATTCCTGGAACTGTCGCTGACCTGAAAATGTTTGAGTAGAGGAGTGAGCCTACTCGCTCAGTGAATAGTTTTTCATTTAACTATCACTAAACAACTCGTCAAGTTTATTATTCATATTAATATACAAGAAATACTACACTGAGCAGTTCTAAAACAATATAATTGAAATAACAAAGAATGTAAATGTTGCATCCAAAGAATAACTACTAGAAGACTATGCTCTAGTCTTCCTTAACTCTTTCATTTATAAGGAACTTTGTGAACCTATATGATCATATTTTAGCTTATGCCCTGATCTATGCAGTGTACTCTGCATAGAGACTCGCAGTGCACTATGGCCACACCGTACAAGACTTAGCGACACACCCGGGAAATGCTAAGTCTGACTGCCAGTCCTGTTCTACTACAGGACCCACGGGCTCTCCGGCCCACAGGCTCTCCGGCCTTCTCTGCACTCACCATGACTTCTCTGGACTCCTCCTCTAGCCTGAGCACACAGGCACAGGGAGTCAACACTGGGTTACCACCAGAATTACTCAACTGGTTGGTGTTGGATAACCCTATCAACCCTCGTGCCACCAGAATTACTCAACCGGTTGATGTTGGACACGAGTTTCACCCCTAAGGTGCAGACCTCCCAAAGGGGTTCTACGGTGTTCAAGGCACCTAAGTCTAACATTAACATAATAGGTACATTTTAAACAGAAATCATAACTCATTTAAACATTTCTCACAAGGCTCACACGGCCTGCCATATCATATCATAAGAAACATCATAACTCATGTATTCAACATATATCATGTCTCGGTAACATCCCTTTCTAGGGCATGTCATATCTCATCACCTGCAATATACGAGATATGTATTGAAAATAAGAAGCCCTGCAGTATGTAGATATCAACTCAGAGAGAACAAGCATATAAAGTTAAATGCACTAGAAACATACAATTCAACAGTTAAGTATCACCACATCTCATATCGAGACCTTTCATATCACCATAACATGATTCATTGAACACCCTATCCTTAGGGTTTCAGTTACCTCATTCACTTATCACATGGCAACACCCTATCCTTATATCATGCATGTAGGCAGATTTAAAATTCATAAATATCCCAAACTCAAGTAAATTTGGCACATGCGTATTGAATTCATTCAATTGTACATCTTAGTGCACTGCTAAGAGTAATTTACTTCACATATGAGAATTCATACGTAACATTTGTCAATTCTCTGAAATTTCTCGAAAAACGTGCACATTAACCCTAATCTTGGTTTGTGCGTCACATAACTCAATTAAGGGTTACTTACGTATCTTAACATGAATTTATAACAATATTTGAAAATTTCTAATAATATTTCAGAGAAATGTGCCAATTTATGTAAATATTAATTCACACACATTAACATAACGGGAAGCATGCAACTAGGGTTTATTTGCATATTTTTATTTTATCATACTTTCTTTGAAATCATGCATCTGCTAATTTACTAAAATATGTACTGTCTGACTTTATACCCAACCCGTACCATTTTCTGGCGTGTATTTCTAATTTCAACGTTCACATTGAACAATATAGGTTCCGATGAACCATATAAATTCACTGATTCAATTCAAATTGGTCAAATGCTAAATTTAATCATATAACAGCATCTAGAAGCAGTTTATGAAATAAAAAGTCGGGCGACGCCAAACGCTGCCCTACGCCTGATAACGCCTGTTATCAACGTAATTCGCGCACAAAATAGAAATTATTCAAACGCCTGAGTTTATTAATGATAAATGAATGAAACCCTACTCACAGTGATTCGGGATGTCCGGATTCATCCGGAAATGCATCCAGAGACCCGGTTCCGGCGTTTGTTGGATTGTCTTCTACCTTGGAATTTTCCCTGTTCACGAATGCTTTGCACAGAACAAACCAACGTCAATCCAAGTTGGCAGAAAGGCTAGGTTCTTGGCTAGAAACTAAATACCTTTGCTTGGATCTTTGATTCGGAGTCGAAAGCGTTGATTTGGGGTGCTATGTCGCGCCCATAGCTGCTCCCTGCTTCTTCTTGGTGCAGCTTGCAGCTGCTGCTGCTCTAACAAAATAGGGGGCCGCCCCTACTGCTTCAAGGTGCAAGTGGCACAGAAATGGAGGCGGGATTGCTGCAGTTTCCTACCTAGAACTATTGGGTGGAGTCGAGGCGGTTGTTGCTTGGTGCTGGCCGTGCCAAGAGAGCTCCTGATCGGGCACCGTTGCAGCTGTAGCAGCTGTTGCTAGCCGCTGGTGCTACTACTTGGTCGAGTTGCTGCTAGGCAAGGAAGAAAGGAGGTGGAAGGAGGAGAAGGATGGCGGACGAGTGGGCGTAGCCAAATCGTGGCTTGGAGAAAGAATCGCCTCGCCCTAGTTTACCCCTCCCGCGGCTGATCGGGTCTGCAGGTTAGGCGGTGGATCGACTGGGGAAAGGAGATAAGGGAAAAGAGGGGTATTAAGTTATTATTAGAAAATTTGCATTATAAACCCAAGATTCATTAAAATCACGTAACTCTCGCCTCAAATGTCCGATTGAGTTGATTTCTTTCGCAATGTTTCAAGCGCGACATCGTCTACCTTCTCAAGGCACAAAATTATGCTAATTAGCTTGTCACAACTGGTCAAAGCACTAATTGTATTTGTGTGTACTTAACCCAACTTAATTAACTTATTAATGTTATGATCATCATACTTATTAGTTAACTTTGGTGTGGGTCATAACAATCTCCCTCCCTTATAAGAATTTCGTCCCGAAATTCCTAAAAGAGAAAAGGAAACTTGTTACGCATCTCATACTCAAGCTCACACGTGGCTTCCTCTAGGTTATGATTCCTCCACAAAACCTTCATTAATGATATCTCACGATTCTTGAGTTCCTTGATCCTTCGATCAACTATCTGAATTGGTCCCTCAACATAGGATACATCTGGTCTGAGCTGAGCAGATTATAGATCCACTATCTTCTCTGAACCAGGATAACACTTCTTCAACATCGATACATGAAACATATCATGTAACTTAGCCAATTCAGATGGCAATTCTAACCTATAGGCTACAAGTCCAATCCTCACAATGATAGGATACGGACCCATAAACCTAGAAGTCAGTTTGCCTCTCTTACCAAACCTCAACACTCTTCTTCATGGTGAAACTTTCAAATACACTTCATCACCAACCTCAAACTCTAAGAGGTTAACATCTCATCTCAACATAACTCTTCTGCCTATCCTATGCATCTTTCTACTGCTCTCAGCATGTCCTCAAGAATCTGAATGACCCTTTCTGACTGATCGTTAGTCTGTGCATGGAAAGTTGTACAGAATCTCAACTTTGTGCCCGAAGCACGATGCAACTGATTCCAAAATCTGGATGTGAATTTAGGATCTCTATCAGATATAATTGAAATTGGGGTACCATGCAACCTGAGTATCTCATCCATATATATCTTAACCAACTTTGGGACATCAAAGGTTGACTTAATATGAAGATAGTGAGCAGACTTAATTAGTCTATCCACCATCACTCATATTGAGTTACAACCTCTAGGTATCCTGGGCAACCCTATCACAAAATCTATTGTGATATGTTCCCATTTCTATTCTGGTGTAAGAAAAGATTGCAAGGTACCTGTAGGTTTCTGGTGTTCAGCCTTAACCTGCTGACACACTCTGCACTTAACCACATACTCAGCTACATCCCTCTTCATACCAGGTCACCAGTACAACTCCTTGAGATTCATGTACATCTTAGTGTTGCCTGGATGCATAGCATACATCGATGCATGTGCCTCCTCAAGAATCTTTTCTTTCAAATCACTGTCTCGAGATACACACAACCTGTCATGGTAAAACAATACACCATCATCTGAAAACCTGAACTCTGGTCTCTTTCCCTTTGTCATATTATGCATGATTTGGTGTAACTCACTGTCACCCTGCTGTAGTTTCTTGATCTGATCATAAAAAGTAGTCTTGACTTGCATCTGTGCAATCAAACCACTCTGCTCTGTCACCCCTAAGTCTAAGTTCAACTTTCACATTTCTACTAGCATGTCTTTCTTGAAACAGGCCATAGAGAATGCATCAACTGTTGAACTTAACATTATCCTCAAAGCATCTGCTACCACATTCGTATTTCCAGGGTGATAATCTAACGTCATATCATAAAGATAGTGACGTCGTGTCTTAAGAGCATGAACTACAACAGCTAACTTCATATCATATATCGGGCAATACTCTGCATTCTATGTTACTTACTTCATGTTATTACTATAAAAATATATTTCATAACGCACTTCACTTATATTATATTTCTTCTTTTGTTCAAAACACACTTGTTACATTTCAAATTTATATCTCACTCTTTTCTCTGAGTCATTTTCATATTGTTCATCTACCTTTCAGATTGGCTACATTTAAACCCTGGATCACTATAAGTTCCAGTTTATTTTTCATAGAACAAATCTCATGATCTTGTTTTATAGAGATGCTAGTATTCAAGGTCAAATCAATAATGACATTCCTTGAACTACCACAACTCTAAACATTCTAGGGTTTCGTCTTTATCAATAACATAGCGTTATTGTGATGTGATTTTACTTCCTTAGTTTGAAATTCAAACTTGGATCTCATAAATTTTACTAAAATCTTCATTATCTTATTACTGAAATTTCCTTTCTCTTACTTGGACATTCAGATAAATTACATTCTCAATTCACCTTGATAGGGTTTCATCACCGTACTGTGTCATCATTTCACTTACTTAAATGTCTCTACCATGGTAGATATGCAACATATATGATGCATTCATTTTCTAAGTTATGTGTTTGTTCTTTATTTTAAGAACTAGTTTGTGAGTACATAAAGACTTAGAATTCCAAGGTAGTACGTATGAATATATTCAACTTTATAATAAAGATGTGCATTCCATACTCTCATTTATGTCATGTAATCCTCATTCCTTAATCAAGCTGATCATTTCTAACATTTCTTTTGATTCAACTAAGTTTCTCGTCCTAGTCTTATGATTTACATAAGACTCTTTATTTCTATGTACTTATTGTATACTCAACCATTTTCTTCTATTTTCCCTTTGCCTTGGAGTACATAAAAATATTTTACTCTATTACATGATCCATTCATGATTAATTTTTACTATCTTAGACCTTGCATACCTTCCTCGTATCTTTTCCATATTCTCATATTTAGGGTTCACATAATACAAATCATTAAATTTCATCTGAACCTTATATCGTGTTTCTTTATTTCCAACTAAAGATTTCTCGTATGAGGTTTCAACGTTGGGCCTCCGATATCAGTTCCAACTAATTCTTAGTTGTTCTAATCTTTCCCTTATATCTCAACATCTTAGTGTATATACATTTTTCACCATGATTCGGATCTAAATTATCCAGAATCTACTTTTATTATATTTTTAATAAGAGTCGTTAGATCCTAGTAACGCATCTTGTCAGCCGGACCAGGCCGAACCTGTAGTCCTGAAGCCAAGAGCTACTCAGGATTAACCAACTCCTATTAATCTCAAACATGTGGAAAGAATATCCACTTAGGGCAAACTCATTTAAACATAGCTTCTGGTCTACTTAATACAAAGAATATAAACAATAAATAAACCAATTTATGACGCACAACAATATAAAAGAATCATTTATATTCTATAAACTGGAAATCTAAATTCATACATATAAGAGCATTTCTAGTGATTTCCATTCAAATAAGCAATATAAAGCAAGAGTTGTATCACATTCTATGTTTAATCTTTTACTCCTACATAAATTTCCAGTTTCTTAACCCTATGGTTTCTAGGGTTTCTCTCTAGCCTATCCTTCCTCTGCATACCTGGCCAGGGAATCCAGAGAAGAATAGACAGAGTAGCTTGATACTGGTCAATCTAAGTACTTAGATACCTAGCCAGGGTACCTAAATACTCAGACTTTCCAGAGCTAAAGACACATCACTTCTTATTTTCCTCACTTATAACTTTATCTTTTGATCCTAATGATTCTTAACGACTCAACCTAAGCTCTATACTTGGCTCTCGTGACCACGTCCTCTTCCTGCCATCTGCAATAGTATAACAGAACACTTCATGTTAGAAAATTACAGTTAGAAGGAAGACACTTAAGTCCTAATCCTATTGGTCTCTTATCGTCCCCTGACCTTGACTTAGAATAACCATGTACTCAACCTATGCTCTGATACCAAGATGTCACACCCCGATCTCACACTAACCACTAATCACGAGATTAAGGCGCGACGGAGGGATTATCACAAAAACAAATCACTGAGAACTTTTTCTTTTTAAACCTCGTAATGATATCTGGATTATTGCTATAAACTAAAACATAATAAACTATTGCGGAAGCATTTCAATTAAACTGGATAGAGAACATAAACAGAGTTTACAACATGTAACATTGTTTAACAGAAAGTAAAACATAACAGTTAATTTACATCTTTTACTCATTCGCCATACATACTCTCTCTCTCCCACACCATGTCCCAAGGACCGAGGGGAAAGGATTAAGAGACCACTATCTAACTAACTACATATACCTTCTACTGACTAGGGTGGTAAGATCCTTCAAATTCCTGGAACTGTCGCTGACCTAAAAATGTTTGAGTAGAGGAGTGAGTCTACTCGCTCAGTGAATAGTTTTTCATTTAACTATCACTAAACAACTCGTCAAGTTTATTATTCAGATTAATATACAAGAAATACTACACTGAGCAGTTCTAAAACAATATAATTGAAATAACAAAGAATGTAAATGTTGCATCCAAAGAATAACTACTAGAAGACTATGCTCTAGTCTTCCTTAACTCTTTCATTTATAAGGAACTCTGTGAACCTATATGATCATATTTTAGCTTATGCCCTGATCTATGCAGTGTACTCTGCATAGAGACTCGCAGTGCACTACGGCCACACCGTACAAGACTTAGCGACACACCCGGGAAATGCTAAGTCTGACTGCCAGTCCTGTTCTGCTACAAGACCCACGGGCTCTCCGGCCCACAGGCTCTCCGGCCTTCTCTGCACTCACCATGAGTGCTCTGGACTCCTCCTCTAGCCTGAGCACACAGGCGCAAGGAGTCAACACTGGGTTACCACCAGAATTACTCAACTAGTTGGTGTTGGATAACCCTATTAACCCTCGTGCCACCAGAATTACTCAACCGGTTGATGTTGGACACGAGTTTCACCCCTAAGGTGCAGACCTCCCAAAGGGGTTCTACGGTGTTCAGGGCACCTAAGTCTAACATTAACATAATAGGTACATTTTAAACAGAAATCATAACTCATTTAAACATTTCTCACAAGGCTCACACGGCCTTCCATATCATATCATAACAAACATCATAACTCATGTATTCAACATATATCATGTCTCAGTAACATCCCTTTCTAGGGCATGTCATATCTCATCTCCTGCAATTTACGAGATATGTATTGAAAATAAGAAGCCCTGCAGTATGTAGATATCAACTCAGAGAGAACAAGTATATAAAGTTAAATGCACTAGAAACATACAATTCAACAGTTAAGTATCACCACATCTCATATCGAGACCTTTCATATCACCATAACATGATTCATTGAACACCCTATCCTTAGGGTTTCAGTTACCTCATTCACTTATCACATGGCAACACCCTATCCTTATATCATGCATGCAGGCAGATTTAAAATTCATAAATATCCCAAACTCAAGTAAATTTGGCACATGCATATTGAATTCATTCAATTGTACATCTTAGTGCACTGCTAAGAGTAATTTACTTCACATATGAGAATTCATACGTAACATTTGTCAATTCTCTGAAATTTCTCGAAAAACGTGCACATTAACCCTAATCGTGGTTTGTGCGTCACATAACTCAATTAAGGGTTACTTACGTATCTTAACATGAATTTATAACAATATTTCAAAATTTCTAATAACATTTCAGAGAAATGTGCCAATTTATGTAAATATTAATTCACACACATTAACACAACAGGAAGCATGCAACTAGGGTTTATTTGCATATTTTTATTTTATCATACTTTCTTTGAAATCATGTATCTGCTAATTTACTAAAATATGTATTGTCTGACTTTATACCCAACACGTACCATTTTCTGGCGTGTATTTCTAATTTCAACGTTCACACTGAAAAATATAGGTTCCGATGAACCATATAAATTCACTGATTCAATTCACACTGGTCAAATGCTAAATTTAATCATATAACAGCGTCTAGAAGTAGTTTATGAAATAAAAAGTCGGGTGACGCCAAACGCTGCCCTACGCCTGATAACGCCTGTTATCAACGTAATTCGCGCACAAAACAGAAATTATTCAAACGTCTGAGTTTATTAATGATAAATGAATGAAACCCTACTCACAGTGATTCAAGATGTCCGGATTCATCCGGAAATGCGTCCAGAGACCCGGTTCCGGCGTTTGTTGGATTGTCTTCTAGCTGGGAATTTTCCCTGTTCACGAATGCTTTGCACAGAACAAACCAACGTCAATCCAGGTTGGCAGAAAGGCTAGGTTCTTGGCTAGAAACTAAATACCTTTGCTTGGATCTTTGATTCGGAGTCGAAAGCATTGATTTGGGGTGCTATGTCACGCCCATAGCTGCTCCCTGCTTCTGCTTGGCACAGCTTGCAGCTGCTGCTGCTCTAACAAAATAGGGGGCCGCCCCTACTGCTTCAAGGTGCAAGTGGCACAGAAATGGAGGCGGGATTGTTGCAGTTTCCTACCTAGAACTATTGGGCGGAGTCGAGGCGGTCGTTTCTTGGTGCTGGCCGTGCCAAGAGAGCTCCTGATCGGGCACCGTTGCAGCTGCAGCAGCTGTTGCTAGCCGCTGGTGCTACTACTTGGTCGAGTTGCTGCTAGGCAAGGAAGAAAGGAGGTGGAAGGAGGAGAAGGATGGCGGACGAGTGGGCGTAGCCAAATCGCGGCTTGGAGCAAGAATCGTCTCGCCCTAGTTTACCCCTCCCGCGGCTGATCGGGTCTGCAGGTTAGGCGGTGGATCGACTGGGGAAAGGAGATAAGGGAAAAGAGGGGTATTAAGTTATTATTAGAAAATTTGCATTATAAACCCAAGATTCATGAAAATCACGTAACTCTCGCCTCAAATGTCCGATTGAGGTGATTTCTTTCGCAACATTTCAAGCGCGACATCCTCTACCTTCTCAAGGCACAAAATTATGCTAATTATCTTGTCACAACTGGTCAAAGCACTAATTGTATTTGTTTGTACTTAACCCAACTTAATTAACTTATTAATAATATGATCATCATACTTATTAGTTAACTTTGGTGTGGGTCATTACAATAACTCTCCGCCAGAAACATCATTATTGTAGTTTAATTAATATAAAACTGAGAAGAGGATAAGAAGTTTAGATCATTCTCATCTTTTAAAGTATTACACCTATCTATGATTGAACAGTAATTCATCTATTCTCTTTATAAGGAATAGAAAGAACATGTATAACATGTATCTACCATATATTTTCAACATCTCAAGCTTTGCTCATGTCATTCATTATTCTGATGTGTCACCCATGATTCATTCTTGGCCTTTTATAAGAAATTCCATGAGAGAGAAAATGCCTTATAAAAATGCATTTAATTCCAAAATTGGTGCCGCCTCTTCCCCCTTTCATTCCTTGGATACGAGGCTATTCCATTTGCCTCGTATTCCTCTCAATTATCCTCAATTTAAAGAAAAGCAAATTAAGCACCTTAGATCATATTATAATAATATCCCAATTTGAGTGGATATTACTTTTCTTTATAATAGTGGTGAGTGGGTTATCCACTTGCTTGAGATATTTTCATGGCCTAGAAAAGGCACAAATGTGTTCATACATGAGAAAATTCAACCATCTCGTTTTTGGTTGAAGGACCTTCAATTATTATATTTGTTTTTACACTAAATTGAATTAGGGTTTCAATTAGGATTAAATCTTGATTAATTTAATATCAAGATTCTCTCTCCTCCAACTTAATTCAAATGAGGTGCCCCTCTCATTTTCTTTGCTCTACTTGATGCCAAAAAACATTAGGGACCTTATTGAAGTGGTAATTTACATATTACACCCTGGGTTTTGGGTAAATTGCACATTACACCAAAACTAGGTTTTCATGCACATACATTGCTTTATCAGCTCTTTCTTGGTATTTAGGCTTCCATAAGCCATACCTCAGCATCATCTTTACTCTCATGATGCTTCAACACATGAGGAACATATTATCATGCACAATTTGCACTTAAACCCCTCAACTTGGGTAATTTGCACTTTAGTCCAAAATAGGCAAAACATTGATTTCAACAATGTTCAAAAAGGACTAGAATTGCAACATAAGTTCCTCTTGAGCCCTAATTAGTTTTCATAAGATGATATTAAACATTTAATCACTTTTCTTAATCAAAACACCTAGGGTTAAAGTATAACCCAGGTCAGGGATGTTACAAATTATAAACCCCTAACAAGGATTTCGTCCTCGAAATCCAGATAAAGGAAGACAGATGTATTTTATTCATCATACTATCTAGTCTTCACATATCATCTCCTTATTATAGAGACACCATAAAACTTTGATCAACACCAAGTGTTTCCATACAAGATTCTCATAGAATCAATACACAAGGCACATGCCCCACTGTCCCTCATCATTGACTATAGAGTCAACTTTGTGTCAAATAACACTTTTCTTATTCAGAGAAGCATCATACATTCATTATTAGTATCATGTTTATGCAGAGCATAAACGCCTAACATATGATGTTCATATTATTTTATATAATCAGACTAATTTCACAGTTGACCACTCCAGGTAGCCAACCTATCCCATCTGATAATTCTCAGATACCATAATCTTTCACCTTGGTATCTATCACATGTGTTGGAAACACATCATATATATCTCTTCCTTTCATCTTGGAACATTAATTGTTTCATATGTCCTCATCTTGGGACCAAAGTCCGAGATAAGTGATACTTTTCTAAGTATCCATCACATGAACACATTTATCTTATGCACATCAAGTGTCCTAAGACCCACTTGATTGCCATGTCCCTGAAAAGAAAGAAAACAAGGATTCATATTCCTCTTATTAATTTATGTATTTTCAACTATTCATGAACCATTTACTCTTTATCTCATCCTAGGTTCCTTGCCTTTAGCATTGAAATTTGTAAGGATGATTGCATGTCATTATCCCTTTCTTTATTATTATCTAGCATGTTTATGATTATCTCATGGTCTCATCCATTTCCCATTTCCTTATTATGGGAAAGATCTTTATTATGCTGGCAACATTATTGAACAGGGTTCATCTCCCTCATTCTTATTCTTATCTTATGAGGAGTACACTTTTAGTTCCTCATACAACATACTCATCTGAGATTATCTCAGACTTCTCTTTCTTATGCATGGGATATGACACATTTATTCATCCCATATTTCTGATTTCATGATACTCATTAGATTGTCTCAGAATGACTACTTGATCAGAGCAATCAAAAAGACAAAAATCTAAGAGTTTCCATACCCACTTTATCATCAATAGTTGTATACCTGGCCAGGGTATATAAATACTGAGATTAAGTGGTATGCACTTTGTATACTATCATATTTCTTCTTTCATATTATCACAAGCATAAGACTTATCATCCCTGAATTTCATTCAGGCACCTCTTCAGTACCTCATCATTTCTCAAGGAGGTAAGAACAACATAAAACATTTGTAATGTTTTACTATGCAAAACATAAGTCCTCATAGGACTAATCAAGGAAAGTTCAATCGTTTACTTTCTCAGTTAATCATGGACTTCATAAAATGACATATTTGAATGACATTATCTTGTCTAACTTGTCATAATTCATGAATTATTCACTGCCTCAGGCTAACTCTGCCTCAAAAATTGATTCAACAGGCTAAGGTTGAGCACAAACTCAATTTAAGTCCAGAAATTCATCATTTCCTTTTGCTTCAACCTGTAGATGCTGATTACAAATCATGTTGATATCTAAAACATCATCATTGGGGTTGGTAATCTGGGTTACAGTGCCAATGCTTGATCCACTATATACATTACTGTTGCCCTAAATTCTCCAACAGTAATACTTAAAGAAAGATTTTCTTATCATAAATGGATCAACTAGGAGATTCTCAGGCAATTGTCTCTCTCTTGCCTGCTCCCATGCACCTCTTCTTGGTGCAACATTGCTGCTCTCAGCAGCAATCTCCTCATGTGAACCAGTCATCTTTAAGTTCTTCTTCTCTTATATGAGCAGAAGACATTATCAGATACACTGGATGATACCAGAATAGACTCTACTACCTTAGTCCTATGTCTCTGTAGACTCAGCGAACCTAGAGCTCTGATACCACTCAATTGTAGCATCCAACTCACAAAAACGTAATTAACTAATGTGGATGCGTTCACTAAGCCGTGGATTACATAAAATCACTAAAAATTTAAAACCTTTTTCAAAGAGACCCAATCATAGGAAAACTCTTTCAACAAGTGCCCAATGTATTACATTTACATCATGGTTCAAGTATATATCTTATACCATCTCTTCTCGAGGGTTACAACATCAACTGCCTTGTTAAAAGCTAAACACAGACAACATAATAACCTCGAGGCATCAAGTCAAAATCTCAAAATGATACATTAAAAGCACTAAGTACTAACTTTGAGGACCTGAGAGTACAGAGACGACACATAGGACTTCTATCTACAAAACACGACAGACAGCACACTCAACCTGAGTTGTCACTGTTGTCCCTGTAGCTACTGATGTTCTTCCTCTGCAAGATATTCTCAGTCTCTTTCGCACTCGTACACCTAAAAATGTTGGTTCCCACGGGGGTGAGTCAATTGAAAATTGCCCCAGCGAGAGATATAACTCTCCGCCAGAAACATCATTATTGTAGTTTAATTAATATAAAACTAAGAAGAGGATAAGAAGTTTAGATCATTCTCATCTTTTAAAGTATTACACCTATCTATGATTGAATAGTAATTCATCTATTCTCTTTATAAGGAATAGAAAGAACATGTATAACATGTATCTACCATATATTTTCAACATCTCAAGCTTTGCTCATGTCATTCATTATTCTGATGTGTCACCCATGATTCATTCTTGTTTCTATTTGTTGGCCTTAGCCAATCTTCTAAATGGGTATTCACTTATACCAGACATGTGATTATATATATCATCATGTCTTATTCAAGCATTAAACTATATCAATCAGGTATAAATGTTTCAGGCATTGGACTATACCAATCCTGATTACACAACCAGACATTAAGCCTCTGCCAGGTATTTCTAATTATAGAGGCATGGATAGCATGCGAAACATAACTATCAACATGAGATATCTAGCATCATGATTATAATCAACAGTAGCAGTAAGATATCAACATAAGAATGACTATTGTATGTACACATTTACAGTCTTATGCATATCCACAACATAAGTATAATTACTATCTCTTAGTTGCACTAAGAATCATCTTTATGTAAAGAGAACAAACAAGGGTTATAATCCAATGTGAAGCGTCATGTATAACCCTAAACAGATATGCTATACGACTGTATTACATCTTTTATTATGCCATGGGGAATTTGAATCGTACCATTCAAAGTCCAACCGACCCCTGCGAAGGGCTATTCGGTTCCGTACAAGATCTAGGAGTGTCGGTATCCTAAGATCTCTTCCCCTCGGTCAGTACGAGTAAACTACAGTGACATACCAGTCAAACTGCCAACAGTGACATATAGTCAACTGATAACAACTAGTCTGTACTTGGTACAAGTTACGACACTAGAAAACAGGGTATACAAAACCCTCTAATCCGAGGTACAACCGCAGTTGTCCTCAATCACATCAAATATTTGAGGCATGACCATAGCCATCCTCCATAACCTGCAACTGTGGATGATAAGTATATATATCCTCAACCTGCCACCCCCGCATATTCAACAATATGCGCTCCGAGTTTCCCTTAGGAATACTCATTTCACCATCCAGCAAGTTCTGACACTGAAGATGGTTCTACGGCACAGGGCACTACATGATTAGAGTTGCACTTGATTATTTATGCCAATTGGGTGAATTAAGGCTGCATCAAACAAGTGGACATATAAACCCTAATTCACTTCTAGCAAGCATATAAATATCAAAACCTGAAAAGATATAAAACATATGAAACATAATTTCTCATCTCATCATCACATGGTAATATTTACTTGCCATTCATGAGACTACACCAATCATCATATTATCACAGGATATAAATCCTTTTCACAATATCACAGGGTATCAACCCTTATCAACATAAGAGGAATACACCTCATTCAGGGTTCATCATGCCCATGAAACATCTTGTTACCTCTTACTAGGTAAAATCTAACCATATGGCTCACAAGGCCATTAAACATCTTGTCACCTCTCACTAGGAAACAATGACATATTAACTCATGTAATATAATAGTAACACCACTATTTCCTCCATAGGGTTAGGGTTTACTATTCAAATCAATTAGGGTTTCATGTTCATTTTATCAATCCAACCCTAATATAGTGTTCCATACATCTAGGAGCATCCATCGACATTCCAAGCATTTAATATTCTTATCATTTATCATTAAATGATCATCAACACAAGGTATGAGTTTATCTCTCATCCTTATCATGGTATGATTACATCATACTCATTTTATCTTACTTATCAAGTATGTTAAACTGATTACATTTCATTGTAACAATTTACATAACACTCTCCTTGTGTATCTCATCCAAAAATATTGGATTTGAGATGCATCAAGGTATATCAACCCTGAGATGCTAAATGTGATATCTATCATGTCTCAATGTATCACTTCCCTCATCACTTCTATCTTACTTGAGTTTATTAACTTATCTTATAATAAGGAATCTCACATCTTAATACTTTCATCTACCAAACTATCACATTTACCATGATGTGCATAGATCACACACAAGGATTGTCCAACTATCGTCAATGATATTGACTCATCTCAAGTTAAGGCATTGCTTATTATACGGTTGCCTATAGTCAACCACTTAAGATATTTCATCGTTATAGGGTATTACCCATTATTTCATCATTAAGGTTTACTCATATCATTATCCAGACATTAGGGTTATGATTTATCATCATATTGCCCATGATTAGAATTCCATGCACTATAGCCCAATTTTTGGGTTTCACATAAATTTACTATGTGTTAGGTTTAAGGTTTCATATGAAATCGCCCTCAATTAGGTTTTCACATAGAATCATCCTCAATTAGGGTTTCTCATGGAATCACCCTCAATTAGGGTTTCACTAATCATCCCAATTAGGGTCTCATTCAATTACCCATAAAGTAGGGATTCATTATTCATCCAATTAGGGTTTGGCATTTCATTACCTTAAATTAGAGTTACCCAAGTCGTTCCCCTTAATTAGGGTTACACTATTACCCTTAATTAGGGTTACACTATTACCCTAGATTAGGGTTTCACTCAGAATTTCCCTAAATCAGGGTCAAGGTTCATTAACCTTCTCAATTAGGGTTTCTTGATCTCTTTACTAAGGATCATACCCTAAATCACCATATGAATCATACTCATGTATGAATTCATTTCTATCATTCGCTCCACTTGATTTGGTTACATCAACCATTCGATCAAATATAAACAACTATGTTGGACATAGTATACTGAGTTATTGCTTCCATAAACAATTAGGGTTTGCATTTTAGGGATCATTCACAATTGAAACCATTAAGAGAAAACCAATTGAACCCATTGGATCAATATCCAATTACATCAGAATATTTCCTCAAACGGTCAACCATTGCAAATGGTTAACCACTCCAAACAGTTTGAAACTGTTTGGTTTCAATCAATTTGTTGAAATCGTTTAACCAATTTCATTGAAACCGATTGGTCCCAAATTTTGAAATTGTTTGCCTAAGATATTAATTAAGGTGTGTGCTTGTGATGACATCATAATCTTCAAGCTACAAACCCACGAAATTTTCTGTGATTTCCATAGTGGTTTCATCAATCAACCAAAATAAATTTCGGAAATGAAGAAAGCATCAACATTTCATAAGGAATTGAATGCAATAACAATATTAAGGGTTCAAGTTATAAAACCCACCTCCAATTGAGATTAAAAGCTCCAAGATCACGCCAACAATGGTGGATGAAGTTTTTGCAACTCCCCCTAGGGTCGTCCCCAAGCTTTTGGATAAAAAAGTTGGCTAGGGTTGAAGAGGAGATCGAAATAAGAAGAAATCAATGATTTATTTTTTATTTCCACCATGGAATCAAGGAGAACGAAGGTCAAGGACCTTAACAACAGGTTGGGGTCGTCGTCCTGCTCCTCCACAGCTCCTTAGTCGTTTTCCAAGCAAGGGGAAAGAAAAGAATCCGAAATGGCCTTTGTTTTGGCTTGGTAAAGGTACTTTTATAAGAAATTCCATGAGAGAGAAAATGCCTTATAAAAATGCATTTAATTCCAAAATTGGTGCCGCCTCTTCCCCCTTTCATTCCTTGGATACGAGGCTATTCCATTTTCCTCTTATTCCTCTCAATTATCCTCAATTTAAAGAAAAGCAAATTAATCACCTTAGATCATATTATAATAATATCCCAATTTGAGTGGATATTACTTTTCTTTATAATAATGGTGAGTGGGTTATCCACTTGCTTGAGATATTTGCGTGGCCTAGAAAAGGCACAAATGTGTTCACACTTGAGAAAATTCAACCATCTCGTTTTTGGTTGAAGACCCTTCAATTATTATATTTGTTTTTACACTAAATTGAATTAGGGTTTCAATTAGGATTAAATCTTGATTATTTTAATATCAAGATTCTCTCTCCTCCAACTTAATTCAAATGAGGCGCCCCTCTCATTTTCTTTTCTCTACTTGATGCCAAAAAACATTAGGGACCTTATTGAAGTGGTAATTTACATATTACACCCTGGGTTTTGGGTAAATTGCACATTACACCAAAACTAGGTTTTCATGCACATACATTGCTTTATCAGCTCTTTCTTGGTATTTAGGCTTCCATAAGCCATACCTCAGCATCATCTTTACTCTCATGATGCTTCAACACATGAGGAACATATTATCATGCACAATTTGCACTTAAACCCCTCAACTTGGGTAATTTGCACTTTAGTCCAAAACAGGCAAAACATTGATTTCAACAATGTTCAAAAAGGACTAGAATTGCAACATAAGTTCCTCTTGAGCCCTAATTACTTTTCACAAGATGAGATTAAACATTTAATCACTTTTGTTAATCAAAACACCTAGGTTTAAAGTATAACCCAGGTCAGGGATGTTACATAATCAGCCATGTAGTGTATTTTCTTAAGGATCAAATACAAAAAACATTGGTTGATGTACACTTCTTATATACATCTTAATTGAATAGATGTTATACATGTTTCCTTATATTCCCTATAAAGTGAATAAATGATTTATTGTTCTATCATAGATAGTTGCATTACTTTAAGGGAAGAGATTACTCTGTTCTTCTTATAACATTGATCAATCTTGTTTGTTAATATAAAATAACCTCTGCTCAATTTTATATTGCTTAACTGTGATAATAATATTGTTGGAAGAGAGTTATATGTCTCGCTGGGACAATTGTCTCACCCTATAGGATCCACAATTTTTAGTTTGGCGTGTATGAGGAAGTAGAGACCTTTCTGTAGAGGGAGAACAACAACTGGGATAGCAGTAATAGCTCAGGTTGAGTGTATTGTTTGTCGTGTCTTGTAGATAGAAGTCCTATATGTCGTCTATATACTCTCAGGTCCTTGGAGTCAGTATGTAATGGTTTTATGAATGATCTGAGGTTTTGGATAGTATGCCTTGAGGTTTTATGTTGCTTATGTATGGGTTTTGGCAAAGTAATTGTTATATGTTGTCCTCGAGATGAGATGATACATTGCATGGACAATGAGAACTATGATATGTATAAAGTTTTGGTTCTTTCAATAAGAGTTTCTTGGAAGAGGATCCCCTTGCAAAATGGTTTTAATATTTTGTGATTTGGTTAATCCACTGCTTATGATTTATTCTACAATTATTATTGGTGATGGCTTGATTTGATATCGGGTCGTCACAATAGGTAAAATGGAGGAAAGATGATGCATGGAAGATCCAACCAAGGAGAAGATCATAATTGAAGAGAAGATTGCAAATCGGTAGAAAATCTACAAAAAAGAGATCAACATGGTCGTGCCACACATCACGGCCTTGGCGGAGGCCATAAAAAAGGGCCATGGTGGCTCTATCCTGCTCATTGGACACCTTGATATCTCTCTCCCTCTTGGCATTTGTCTACCATGACTCCATGCCTGCTACCCTATCATCCTAGACTTCTATTTCATGTTGAGGACAACATGGTTTAAAAGTTTGGGTGGTAGGGTGGTAAGCCCTTTCTCTAACCCCACTTTCCTCTATGTTCCTTGTTCTAAATTTTTGCTCAAGAAGATCAAACAGTATAAACATCTCTCATACTTATGTATCCATGCTTTGTGTTCTTGCTTTGCATACTTGCATGTCATGTAGTTTACTTTCTTGCAATTTTTGCGTAATTTTCAAAAAAAATTACATTTTTTCCATGCAATGCATATCATGTAGATTTTTGGTAATTTTTGCATGTTTTTGCTAGGATTTGCTTGTTTACTACTTTAAGTTCAATAATTTTGGCTTAGATGTGATTGAAGGAAACTTGGCACCATTTTGGCCAATTTTGCCCAAATTTGAGATTTCTTGCCTAAAAGTGTGTTTCAACCCAATCTCTACTTTTTGGATTAAAAATGATGATCTTTGACAAATGCAAGTGAATTATCATTGTTTATTGCTAAATAGTATCAATTATTGACTTTTTACATGTGCATCACCTCTCTTGTGTCTGTGAATGATTTGGTTGAATTGTGACTTGAGCAAGCTATTAGCGCTTAGTGCCTATGAAATCACTTGATATAAGTATCAATTTTAGGTTGTTCATTCATGTGGTGTGATATTATTGGATGAAGTGTTGGATTAATTTTCATGCAGGAAACCTTATGTTGAGAATCACACCACTGACCCCTCTTTGACCTGACCCTTCACTGACCATATTCTTGCCCCTCCGCATCATGAAAGGATGCTAAAGTGCAACTATGCCACCCCCAAAAGTTTGGGGTGGCCACATCTACATCTCACCACTTCACTCTCATCACCATATGCCCTATCTACTCAAAGGGCAAAGAAAAAAATGCAAAAAATAAAATAAAAGATGCTCTTGTTTAAGAGCATCTAAATAAAGAAAGATGAGTGCTCTATGTAATAGCACTCCAAAATTTTACCGCAATCCTTTCTTCCATTTCCATACCCATTGAGCTAAGAAACATCAAATGTAACTCATTTTTTTTCCTTTTCCGTAGCCACTTGGGTCATTTTGTGTGATTTGAAACATAAGGTTGAAAGCATGAAGGTGAAACAGCACTCCTGGTCATCCTAGATTAACGCCATCATGAAACGGTCTACCCGGAATTACATGAAAGAAATATGGATAGCTTGTGTGTTTTATGCACTATATTTAAAGTTCATATGCTTTGTTCTCTTTTCATGATTGGTTTGTGAAAGCAAGAGAGTAGAGAGGTGGAATGCATGTACTTAGTCATTATTTATCCCATTTAGCAATAATCATCCTTTACATTGCATTTTTCATTTCTTGATTGTGGAAAAATTGCAGAGAGATTGAGTTGGAGCATACTTGAGTACAAGTATGTTTCAAGTTTGGAGTGGTGATTCAGCCCTATTTTAGGGCTTCATCTTGTGTCATTTTGCATTTCAATAACATCTATACCTGCTAGATTACATGTTATTTCCCTCAATATGCATATTTGTGTAAAATGCACTTATGGATATCATTTGCATGTTTTTCAGACATTTGGACCATGCTTGATGGAAGAGAGAAAGGAGTGATCCTAGGGTTTCTCTACCCTTGGAGAGACCCAAAGTGAATTTTAATTCTCCCTCAACCTACCCCTAGTGGCCAAAGATCCATAGAAGAAAAGGTGTCCAAGAAAAATAAAAAAATCAAGCCCAAGTACAAATGCAGACATCACCACAGTTGTGCCACATAGAATGGTCGTGGTGCACAAACACAGAATGGTCGTGCACCCTTGCATAGACATGTAGCAATAGAGGTAGAATGGTCATGGAGTAGAGAACGACCTGGGCATTACAAGCCACCACAGCCGTGGTGACCACCACTGCCGTGCAACCCTAGCCCCACCACGGCTGTGCCACCTTCAGTACAAAAGTGACCACCTCAACATGTGATTTTCACCATTTTAATTCACACAATCATTCTACCCCACCACAATTGTGTTCACCCCTACCCACCACGGTCGTGTCACACAACCTAGCTACTTTTTCCATTGCACTACCCAATCTATCCCTACTTGACCTATTGCTTCGCCCACACCTATCTATAGAGGGGGTGGCAAATGTACGTTGAGGTTAGCTACCTCTTACCACCTCTTAGCTCCCCCATTTTCACCCCTTAGCCATTCCACTCCATTTCCACCTCCATTTCACCATTTCCACCATCAAAACCCTAGTTTCCTTCCATTTCCACCCATTTCCATCATCATTCCATGCCCCTATACCTTGGAGGAGAGTGGAGGACACCCTGCAGTTGTTGAAGTGGAGGCTTTCTTCATCTACACTAAGATCCATGGCATCTTCTATCTCCTTCTCTTCTCTTTTTGTACTTTGCATTGTTATGAGTAGTTAGGCCCCTTGGGTGGGCTGCTTGGGGTGTTAGATGTTACTTTGATACCATGTTGGGGGGAAATGATGTGTAAACTTTGTACTCCATTTGCTAATGATTATGTTCTATTTCTATCTCATTCTCCATGAATTTCTTGTTGGTTTGTGCTTGAAATCAATTGAGAATTTAGGAAATTGCTTATATGTGTGAATTTTGGGATTTGCTTCTAGGTCCAATTCTTAGATCTCTAGGTTGCCTCCCATCTTCCTACATCCTAATCAGTCTCCCTAAGCCTAATTGAGAGATCTATGTATCTAGATTAGGTGACTCTAGTGCAATTAGCATGGATCCTTCTCAAGGCTAGAATGTGGGGGAACTTGGGCCCAAAACCCTAATTTCACCTTCCCATTACTACCCTCGGCCCCTAATTGCCCTAGGAATGTCTAATCTTGAAACCTAGATGTAACATCCTAGGATTTGAGGCTTGGGATAACATGATCTTAAAAGGAATGATTGGACTACCCATATCACCAAGGTTCACCTCCTTTTCTGGGAGCCCATCACTAAAGAACTCCATAGTTAAGCGTGCTCAACTTGGAGTAGTACTAGGATGGGTGACCAGTCAGGAAGTTGACCCCGGCTTGCGCATGAGTGTGGGAAAAGCGCGCAGTTAAGGCTAGTGGTGATCTATGGGGACAGTTGTCATTCCTAAAACTCTACTAGAGACTAGGGCAGTGGGCCCGGACATTACACATGGTATCAGAGCCAATTCCTCTCCAGTAGGTGGGGCCCACACGGGCCTGTGGCATGCCAGTCTTTGAGCCGTGCAGTCCACGCATGTTGGAAAGGGCTATCCGAGTTGATGGAGCCGCCCATGCGCTGGTAGTGTCCAGGCATGTTGGAAAGGGTTATCCGAGTTGATGGAGCCGCCCTTGCGTTGGTAGCTGTGATCGGGAGCTGGGTGTACATGGGACATTTGGGTCTACACTGAAATGGGGAAAGATTATGAGGCCATATAGTTGAGCCTTGACGAGGATGTCAAGAGTCTAAGTGGGGGAGATTGTAACATCCTAGGATTTGAGGCATGGGATAACATGATCTTAAAAGGAATGATTGGAATACCCATATCACCAAGGTGCACCTCCCTTTCCAGGAGACCATCACTAAAGAACTCCATAGTTAAGCGTGCTCAACTTGGAGTAGTACTAGGATGGGTGACCAGTCGGGAAGTTGACCCCGGCTTGCGCATGAGTGTGGGAAAAACGCGCAGTTAAGGTTAGTGGTGATCTGTGGGGCCAGTCGTCATTCCTGAAACTCTACTAGAGCCTAGGGCAGTGGGCCCGAACGTTACACTAGACTTGACTAGACTCTAATTGAATTGAACCTAATACTTAACCCAATTGAGCCTCACAAGTGTAGTAGGGGGTGTTAGGGACTAGTTCCCCTATACACAACCTAGCTTATCCATGGCTAGTTAGCAGCTTAGGTTAATTCATCAGACTCTAACTTGTTGTTTGGTTTGGATAATCTAAATGGAATCATAATGTTCCAATGTCATCCCCCAACTACACTTGTGATCTGTGGGGCCAATCGTCATTCCTGAAACTCTACTAGAGCCTAGGGAAGTGGGCCCGGATGTTACACTAGACTTGACTAGACTCTAATTGAATTGAACCTAATACTTAACCCAATTGAGCCTCACAAGTGTAGTAGGGGGTGTTAGGGACTAGTTCCCCTATACACAACCTAGATTATCCATGGCGAGTTAGCAGCTTAGGTTAATTCATTAGACTCTAACTTGTTGTTTGGTTTGGAAAATCTAAATGGAATCATAATGTTCCAATGTCAGCCCCCAACTTGAGTGATAAGAGCATCCCCTAAATAGCCCACATCTTCATTAATTTCTTTAAAACCCTAGTTTCAATCTTGCTTAGTTAGTGTAAGCTTAACTAGCTCTTTTCCTGCTTAGATATATTCTTGCCCTTTTCTTGCTTTGTTCTTGCTAGTTTAGCTCTGTAATTGCTCTTTTGCTTTACTTGCATGCCTTAGTGTAAATTTCCTTTTCATACCTCACTTAGTCTTTTCATGCTTAGTCTTAATCTAGTCTAGGGTTAACATAGATTTCATACTCACCTTTAATTGCTTTCTTGTTCACTTTAGTTAACAATCAAAACAACCTCCAAATCCTTAACCCTAGTCTCCATAGTAGGAACCTAGCAAAAACTAACCTAGATCTAGTGCCCCTTTTCTCCCTGTGGATCGACCCTATACTTGTCGCCCTCCTATACTACGATACGACCCAATGTTCTTGCGGGATAGTGTTTTAGTAGACGTAGTTGTGTTGTTTTAGGTCATTATAAATTTTGAAAGTGATTCCACTATGTTCTCCGATCTCATGGGGTGCATCTAGTTGAATATAATTGGCTTGGTGTGTGCATCCCTGGTGAACGCACCACAAACCAACAAGAAACAATTCATATTCCTCAAAAGGAAACTATAGAGTTAGAACCAGAAAAGACCCCATACCTATCCCTAAGAACACAACAATTAAAGGGAGAAGAAAAGGGAAGGATTGACTAAGGATAAGGAACAAAGTATTTTAAGGAAGTTATTACCAATAATATCCCTATGCTCCAAGGATTACTTTTCCTTATAAATTGGCAAGGCTCACCTCAAGAAGAGGTATGAGATTTATATTAAATCTATGAAGAAGCTTCACCTTGACATTCCATCCCTTGATTCTATTAAAAAGATGTTGACCTATGACAAGTTCTTCAAGGAGTTGATCACATAAAGAAGACTAGGAAAAGAAGTAGATATGGATAAATTAGAAAAGATGTTGAGCACCTTTGTTTAAAAAAATATGCATACTAAGAATAAAGACCCCAGAGCCTTCACTATCCCTTTCATTTTGGGATATAATAAAACAAAGGAAGGGGTTAGTTGATTATGATGCAAGCTTAAGTTAGATGCCCTGACTCTAACCAAGCATATTGGTCTAAATGAATTGGTAACCACATGGATGAGGGTTTAACCAGATGATCACACATTTACAAGACCCATTAGGATTGTTGAATACGTTCCTACAAGAGTTGGAAGATTTTTCATTCTATGTGATATAGTGGTGATTGACAAGATCAAAGATTCATCATGCTTGATGATTTTTAATAGACCCTTCCTTCCCACTGGAAGAGATCTAATTGACTTAGAAATTGGAATGATAACTACTTGAGTTGTAAATGATCATATCGACTTCATAGTCCATGATAACATGAGAGATCCTTTTTTGAATTTATTTATTTCATTGACAACTATAATTAGCTCCACATTGATATATAAGGTAAAAATACAATAGTGGGTCATTTGATGAGGGCCCTCACAAACCATACTTTTGACGTTTCCCACCCCAAGGTTGAAGAGTTTCTAGAATATGTAGATGCAGATAAAGATGTTGTGGTCAGAACATTGGGAAGATTTTGAACTTGAGATAGCAAATTATATCTCCTTGAGAAGGACTTGTTGACGAAGAAGCTCTCAAACCTCTACCATATTGAAACAACTTCCTAAGAGACTTTTGTACAAGTTCTTATATGATTAAGGAAGAAATTCAATTATTATCAGTTTAGCTCTATCTGATGAACAAAGAGCATAATTACTCACAAAATTGAAATTGAGGAGAAAGGCAATCAATTATTGTATTGATGAAATTAAGGGATTCAACCATGTTGACTGGATGCATAGAATCCATTAGGAGTAGAATGATAAATCTTTTGCACAAGGGTAGAAAAGATGAATCAAAAGTTTCATTATCATCATGAAAGAGGTTATCGAGCTTTGTGGTGTAGGAATTATTAATGCTATTAGCAATACTCAATGAGTGGGTCTAGTGTAGTACCTAAAAGGGAGGCATGTTAGTGGTAAAAGGAGAAAATGGTAATGCGAATGCGACCAGGATATTGACTAGTTGGAGGATGTGTATTGACTATAGGAAGCTCAACTAAGCTAGGAAGAAAGATCACTTTTCTCTATTGTTTGTTAACCATATTCTAGAGTGTCTCGCCCATCATTTCTATATCTACATCCTTGACAGTTACTTGGGATTCTACCAAGTGCATATACATCTAGATGATCAAGAAAATTGAACATTTACGTACTTACATGGTAGGTTTGTCATTTTTATAATGCCATTTGGCATGTGCAATGCACTTGTGACATTCCAAAGATGTATAATGTCTATTTTTTCTGACTTCTTGGAATATATTATGAAAGTTTTCATGGATGATTTCTCTAAATATGGCTCATCCTTTGACATTTTCATGCACAACCTTCCATTGATACTACACATATGTGAAAAGAAACATTCAATTTTTAACTGGAAAAAGTGGCATATCATGGTACAAGAGTGAATGGATGTATTTCATCGGGACTATGGACATCCCTAGGTTCAACCAATGTCTTTGTTGGAGTATATAGTACCAAGAGAAAAGAGTAAAAGGAAAGGAAAATTCATAATGTGTCCTTTCTATTTGATGATTGAGAGTTCATGGAAGCGCCAATTGGAAAAGGAAATAGGCATCTAATAAATTAGAGAAACTGTGAAGAAAGGGACCATGCATGATAATCAGAAAATAATATGGTATCAGCCAAATTACAAAAATAATGGATTAGAGATAAATGAAAACAAATGATAGGATTCCAATATCCCCTACTAAAAAGCACCAAGTACGTGTAATGCGCCAGAAAACAAAAACCATACATGCATAGTTTAGTGTAAACGCCAAATAATTGGATGTTTGCATTGTGAGACGTAAGCCAAATCAGTGTAAGCCAACAATAGTGACGAAAGTACCGACAACTAGACCACGCCAAAGGCAAGTAAAAAGGATGTTGTAGATCCAAAATTTGTAATATGGGCCATGTTCTATATTTCTTTTGCAGGCAGTACTTCTTTTTCAAATTCCACCATAAAAAAAATAGACAAAGAAACCATGACTATGCATGCAAACGAAATCCTATCGACTTCCTACAAGTTATTAGATTAGAAAGTCCTGTAATAAAAGCATCGTGTACTATCATAGATGCTAAAAAAACAAATAAAAAATTGTCCATCCATAGTTTACGGGACTCGCTGGGGAGCGGGCTCGCTTTCCACGTGCTGCAAAACTTCCCTTCCAGCGTGGGGTCCCAGTTTTGTATTTTTTTGTTTTAATTTTTTGGAGGAAAAGAAAAACGGGAAATCTATTATTTTACTTATAACTTTTATTCCGTAATGAATTTTTAAATGAAACAAAAACCATTAGATTCGTCACAAAAAATACATTTGGACGAGACTAATATTGATATATTTTTTAAAAAAATATCAAATAATAAATAAGTATTATTTGTAATTTTTTTAGAAGAACAGAAATAAAGGAGTGAGTATGTGCATAAATATCATATCAGTACAAATCTTCACATAGTGTGCTATTTGTAGAAAAAACGTCAAATATATGTAAAAAAACATCCAATATGTGTAGAGAAAAGTGTCCATTATGGTGTGAATGTACCTACTTCCTCGAGTATGTGCAAAAATAATAAATTGGCGATAATCTTAACATAATGTGCATGTTAATTCCCTCAATGCATTCATTTTTGATTGAATATACCCACTAGTGCCCTCAATGTGCCCAATATTAATTGAAAGCACAAATTTTTTATAGAATGTGCCTAGTTATGTTCTCAATGCTTCCACTTTTGAATGTGCCCAATATTAATTAGATGTGCACACTATTGTCCTAAATACGCACACTTTTGATTGAATGTGCCCACTTTGATTGAATGCGACTAATTTTCCCTCCAATGCGCTCACTTCTGATTATATACACCCACTTTTGATTGAATGCTCTTAATATTAATTAGATACACATATTATTGACTTGAATGTGCCCACTTTTGATTGAATGTGCCTATTAATGCCCTCAATGCGCCCAATTTTGATTGAATGTGCCCATTTTGATTGAATGTGTCCACTTTTGAATGAATGTGCATACTATTGCCCTGAATTTGCCCACTTTTGGTTAAATATGCCCACTTTTGAATGAATATGCATAGTAATGCCCTCAATGTGCACATTTTTAATTGAATGCACCCACTTTTGATTCAATGCACCCAATATTAATTGAACGCGCCTAGTTATGCCCTCAATGTGCTCACTTCTGATTGCATGTGCCCAATTTTGATTGAATGTGCCCAATATTAATTAGATGTGTACACTATTGCCCTAAATGCACCCTCTTTTGATTGAATATGCCTAGTAATGCCCTCAATGCGCCCAATTTTGATTGAATGAGCCCACTTTTGATTGAAGTGCCCACTTTTCAATGAATGCACACACTATTGCCCTGAATGGGCCCACTTTTGGTTAAATGTGCCCATTTTTTAATGAATGTGCATAGTAATGCCCTCAATGCACACATTGTTAATTGAATGCACCCACTTTTGATTGAATGAACCAAATATTAATTGAATGTTCACATTGTTGCCCTGAATGCACCTACTTTTGATTGAATGTACCCACTTTTGATTGAATGTGCTTAGTAATACCCTCAATGCACCCATTTTTATTGAATGCTTCCACTTTTGATTGAATGTGCCCAATATTAATTGAATGTGCACACTATTACCCTAAATGCACCTACTTTTGATTGAATGCGCTCACTTTTGATTGAATGTGCCTGGTAATGCTCTCAATGCACCCACTTTTGATTGGATGCACCCAATATTAATTGAATGTGCACACTATCACCCAGAATGCTCCTACTTTTGACTAAATGAGCCCACTTTTAGTAGAATGTGTGTAGTAAATTTCTCAATGAGCCCACTTTTGATTGAATGCACCCAATATTAATTAAATGTGCACATTATTGCTCTGAATGTGCTCACTTGTGATTGAATGTGCCCATTTTTGAATGAATGTGCATAATAATGCTCTCAATGTTCCCACTTTTGATTGAATGCACCCACTTTTGATTGAATGTGCATAATATTAATTGAATGCATACACTATTGCCCTGAATGTACCTACTTTTGATTAAATGTGCCCACTTTTGATTGAATGTGCCTAGTAATGCCATCAATGTGTCCATTTTTTATTGAATGTGCCTACTTTTGATTGAATGTGCCCAATATTAATTGAATGTGCACACTATCACCCTGAATGTGCCTACTTTTGATTGAATGTGCCCACTTTTAATAAAATATGCATAGTAATGTCCTCAGTGTGTCCACTTATGATGGAATGTGTCACTTTTGATTGAATGCACCCAATATTAATTAAATGTTCATTCTATTACCCTAAATGTGCCCACTTTTGATTCAATGCGCCTACTTAGATTGAATGTGCCTAGTAATACCCTCAATGCGCCCACTTTTGAATGAATGCACCCACTTTTGATTGAATGTGCCCAATATTAATTAAATGTGCACATTATTGCCCTGAATGTGCTCATTTTTTATTGAATGCACCCACTTTTGTTTGAATGCACCCACTTTTGATTGAATGTTCCCAATTATGGTGCGAATGCGCCCAATTATGAGTCTAAATGCACGCACTTCTTAAATGTTGTGCATAAATAGCAAATTAGCACAAATCTTAGCATAATGTACATAATATTTGTAGAAAAGTACCCAATTATGGTGCTAATGTGTCAATTATGGTGTGAATGCGTATACTTTATAAATATTGTGCATAAATAACAAAAAAACACAATTTTTACATAACATGCCCAATATTTGTAAAAATGCATGGATATTATTTTTTTCAAAGTATATCAATATTGGTCTTGTTAGATTAGATTTTTTGTAATGAGTCCAATGATTTTTATTTCGTCAAAAAATTCATTACGGATCAAAGATTCATTTTTGTGATATTTCTCTACAACTATGCCATGTGGCAAAAAAAAAAAGCAAAATGGGGCCCTCGGTCGGGAAAACCACCCCAGCCTAGCGGAATACCACTTTCCAACCCGTGTGAAGAATGTGTGAGGGCTTAAGCGCATCCCAATAGGATTTTTGAATTATATTAGATAGTGAAAGAATAGAACGAATACGAATGTGAGTCATAGTTGGAAAGTGAAAGAGAAGAAGGGTGTGTACACTTGGTATGGTACAATTTGCCATATTAGTCTAGAGAAATGTAGTTAAGGCTATACATATACCTAGGGATGAGCATCGGGCTAGGATATATCAGGTTTTATCTGTCCCAAACCCAAATACACATTTTAAAGTGGGTCACAGGCCGAGTTTGGGCCCGAATAAATTGAAAATTGTAAGCTCGTACCTGGTCCATATAAGAATGTTGGGTTTTGGGCTGGGTTTAGGTTGGCCCATATAACATCGAATGAGCATACCAAATTTTGTTGGATCTAACTTACTAACATTAAAACTAAATTTGTATATATATGTATATATATATGATGTGTGTATATGTAGGGTAGTGATCCAGTGAGAAACATCCTATGGTGAGAGCATGAGAGGCATTTGAATAACAATGAATTCGGAGTTATGTTTTAAAATCCAACCATATAGATGGAAAAATCATCATTTCATTTACCTTCTCACAAAAAATCATTGTAATCAGCCATTATTTATATGTCCATATGTACAATATACACTTTTTACATCCAACGATCAACCTGAAATTCAATATAGAGCATCGAAAAGTATTCTATTATTGTGAATGATCTATAAATCAGATGGTGATGAAATGTTGTAGGAGCATAAATATTAGAGTATACTTATAATCTATATGGTTGGATTATGGAAAATTAATCTATGTGGAGAGTTATTCAAATGCCTTGATATTAACCATAGATTACAAGTATACCTTGATATTAACCTTCCTAAAAAAATTTTCACCATCCGATTTGTGGATACATAATATTTTTTGATGCTCTAAATTGAATTTCAGGTTGATCGTTGGATGTAAAAGTGTATATTGTACATATGGACATACAAACAATGTTTGATTGCAATGATTTTTTGTGAGAAGGTAAATGAAATGATACTTTTACCCTCTATTTGGTTGGACTTTTAAAAATAGCTCCCAATTATTAGTTATTCAAATGCCTCTCATGTTGGCTAAATGGACATCATTAAAATCCATTTGTTTTGAAAATGACAAACATTTCATTCTTGTGGATCTAACGTGCTACTTGAGTATTTTAGGAACAAGAATACAATGTGGTGGATGACAAAGCTTTGGAAGATCTATATGCTTAAATTACTTTATTTTCATGATTTTAATAAAATGTAAAAATGTGTACAAGTATATAATGTACAAGTACTTAGATATCATGTAAATCAAGTGGTTAGATCTTCCTATCCACACACAACACTTAGATAGGCCATCCCCTATGATAGCATCACAATAGCACTTTAAAACATACATTTAGTAAAATTCTAGACACACTAAAATAGGGACTTTCTCAGTCGAACAACTTCTCAACCGAGACACACTCGGTCGACAATCTTCTCGACCAAAAATCACCTAAGTCTATTCTTCGAGTTGGTTCTATAGCTGTTAGACTTGGTGGTAAAAAGTGGTTGGAAGTTGAGTTGAACGTTGCAATACACTTACTCCAGACTTACCCTCGGTTGACGAAATGCTCGACCGAGAAAGGTTCTGTCTGCACTTTTTAGAGTTAATTAACTAGCCGCTACAAATGTAATTAGTAGATAACTAACGGCTAGTTGAGCACTAAGAACCCCCTAGAAAGTGTCTAGAATGTCTCTAAGCACTAGTAGGCCATTCCTATAAATAGGACATGCCTTAGGACACCTAAACTCACTTGAGTACACATACTTGCAATTGAGAATCAACTCTTGTGAGCAATTGAGCAATCCTTCACTTGCAGATTATTTCCATAAGCTAAGATTTCGTGTCCTATAGGCTAGCATCTCCTACCCACTACACTTTCACATTCATACACATTGGATAGGAGATCAAAACTCTTGATATAGGATTCAAGCCTTATGCTAAAGTGGTAAAGTGTATTTTTCCTTCTTCCCTTTTTGTTCCTTTTATTACATGTTTTCTCCCTTGCTACTCCTAGGTTGGAGGCTATGGAAAGGAGGTTGTAGGAGCTTCTTCTATGGTGAAGGTAGCTTGGCGTGACTTTGGACTACTTCTAGAAGGTCTCAACGGGAAGCTACTTCAAGGAGGAAGGCTACTTCAAGGGGAAGCTTGAAGTTACTTCAGGTGAAGGATGCTTCAAGGTTGGTGAGACGACTTCGGGGTGAAGGTTGTCCAAAGGGTTGTGAAGGTAGTTGTATCTTATGTAACATCCTTGTGAAGTAATAAAATACAATTACTTTCAAAATCCCAATTAGAAACAATTGGGTAGTGGACTGACTCCCTTAGTATTTGCTAAGGGTGGAACCACTCTAAACGCCTTGTCTCCTTCTACAATACTTTTGTGGTTGTTTGTTGAATTAATTTTAAAAATATCATAAAATGCTATTCACCCCCTAGTGTTTTTCAATTGGTATTAGAGTAGGCTTCAAGGAGCTCTAATCGAGTCTTGAAGAAGATGGGGGATGGAGTTCTAAATAACCTCAACTTGGAAGGAACTCTTGTAGCTCATCCTCCACCATTTGATGGCACCAACTACACCTATTGGAAGAGGAGGATGCAATTCTATTTTCAAGGAATCAGCTGGGATCTTTGGAGAATGGTCTCAAATGCATATGATCTTCCTCAAACTGAATATGCTACATGGGATGCTAATATGGTGAGATTAGCCTAATTGAATGCAAAAGTTGTAAGTATTCTTTATTGTTCAATTTCCATAGGTGAGTTCAATATAATTTCAAATTGTGAAACTGCATATGAAATATGGCATAGACTCTCTATTACTTGTGAAGGAACTACTCAAGTAAAGAATTCCAAAATTGGTATGCTTAAATAAAAGTTTGAACAGTTTCGTATGGAGCCAAATGAGTCTATTAGTGAAATGTATGCAAAGTTCTCTTCTATTGTTAATGGTTTGAATGCATTAGGTAAAGCCATTTGTGAAGAGGATCAAGTGTCAAAAATTCTTAGGTTACTTCCTCCCAAGTACAAGCCTAAGGTGACTATAATTGAAGAAGCCAATGACCTCACTCGACTAAGGATGGAGCAACTCATTGGCAACTTAGAAGCACATGAGGCAACCTTAAAGGAGGAAGAATGATGAGAGTGTGAACTTCAACAAGGGAGAAAGAAGGACATGGCTCTAAAGCCTACAAAGGTCATCACTCAAGAAAGTGATGAGACAAGTGATGGAAATGAAGGAGAAGAAGCTCTAATTGTAAATGGTAAGAAATATAGAAGATTTAAATCTAACAAAGTTGTTGGTTCTTCTTCTTCTTTCCCTCCTAGGTGTTTTGAATGTGGAAAGAAGGGACATCTTAAGAATGAATGTCCTAAAGCAAAGAAGGGTAAGAAAAGCTCATCCAAGAAGAAGGGAGAAAAAGCATACAAAGTTGCATGGGATGAGTCATGTGATAGTGAAAGTGGAGAAGAGAATGTGGAGTGTCTCATGGCCAAAGAAGATGATAGTGATGATTCACAAGAGGTAAGCCTTTTTATTTGCCAAAAGAAGATCTAATTGCTAGTCTTCAAGATACACATGACAAGTATGTTGATTGCAAAAAGAAACTAAAGAAAGTTACTAAAACCAATGAAGATTTGTATGCTAAATTAAATAATCTTTCTTTTGAAAAGGACAGTATCATTTCTAAAAACTTTACCTTGAAATCATCTTTAAATGATTGCAATATGAAGTTTCTTACTTTAGAAACAAAATATGGTCTTCTTTCTAAAGAAAAGGTTGAATTTCTTGCAAAAATAAATAATTTTCATACCCAACCTATCCTATGTACTCATCTAGACTATGATGCTATTGTTAAAGAAAGAGATGCTTTATCATCTGATCTAGATCAAGAAAAGTTAGATATCAAAAAGAAAATGGATGAGGTTGCTAAGTTACAAAAAGAAATTAGTTGCTTGAGAAATAATGGTATTATTGATACGATCCTAAAGAATTCTTCTGGTTATAGTGGAAGAAAAGGTTTAGGATATGTTCCAAAAGAAAACTCTTATCAACCTAAACCTAGGAGAACTCAAGCATCCAAGACCAAGATCATATTTGTACCCAAGAACACAACTCAAAATCCTAGAAAGAGAAATGAAATTGACTCCATTTGTTGTCACTATTGCTTGCATCTTGGACATTATTCCTTCTCATGTCCTTATAAGAAAAAGTATGTTGAGTTAGTATGGGTTCCAAGACCCCAATCTTAGCAAATTTAATATGATTAATTTGAGATTTGACCTAAAACCTCATTTGAATATCTTAATGTCTTATCTCAACTAAATAGAATGGTACCTTAGCATATTATAAAGATTTAAGCTCAAACTGACATAAGCAGATTGTTGGAAACAAACAGAAACAACCTCGATCGATAAATAGTTTGACCGAGACACTTTTTGATCGAGAAAGAATTTGACCGAGGGAAGACCTGTATCAAATCTGAAATCTTTTGTAGAAATAATAACAATTCCAACCGAGACAACTTCGGCCAAAAGATTGTCAACCAAGAGATTTCATGTTTCAATCTGTAAAATAGAAACATTATCAGTTGACAAAAGTTTCAACCGATACACATTCGGTCGAAGTATTTGTCGACTGAATGAAGTTCTATTCAGCTTAATTCATTCAATCATGTCCAGTTTGTTATTAAATGCACCTAACCATAATGGACCATCACATGGGTACCAAAACCTATATTTTATTGTAGGATTGGGTGGTTGATAGTGGATGTTCCAAACACATGACTGGAAACAAGGATGCTTTTCAAACTTTTGAAGAAAAGAAAAGTGGAACAGTCACTTTTGGAGACAATGGTAAAGGTAAAATTGTTGGAATAGGTAATATTGGTAAAACCCTTGAAATTAAGAATGTTTTACTTGTTGATGGTTTGCACCATAACTTGATAAGTGTTAGTCAACTATGTGATAGTGGATATGATGTTTTATTTAATAAAAATTGTTGCAAGTTGCTAGTAGAGAACACTACCAATGTTGTGTATGAAGGAAAAAGAATTGGAAATCTATATATTCTTAGACCTAATTCTATACAATCTGTAGATGGAAAATGCTTGCTTGCAAAAGATAATTCTCTACAATTATGGCATAGGAAATTAGGTCATGCTAGTTCACATGTCATTAAAAAGTTAGTTAAATATGATCTTGTTCGTGGTTTGCTTAAGCTATCTTTTGATCAATCTGAAAATTGTGAACCATGTACTTTGGGTAAACAAACTAAAACTTCTTTTAAACCCAAAAACATGCTTAGCACCAGTAGATCACTAGAACTCATTCATATGGATTTATTTGGACCTATGAGGACACAATCTATTGGTGGAAAAAGATATTGCTTTGTTATTATTGATGATTACAGTAGATATGCATGGGTTCATTTTCTTGCAAATAAAGATGATACCATTCAAGTGTTCATACAATTTTGCTCAAAGATTGAAAATCAATTACAAAATAAAATATGCACAATCATAAGTGATCATGGTGGAGAATTTGAGAATCATATATTTGAAGAATTTTGCACATCTCAGGGCTACACTCATAATTTTTCAGCTCCACGTACTCCACAACAAAATGGCATAGTTGAAAGAAAGAATAGGTCCTTACCAGAAATGGCTAGGACTATGATGCTTGAACATAATACTTCTAAAACATTTTGGGCTAAAGCTGTAAACACAGCTTGTTATGTGCTAAATAGAGTAACCATACACTCTTATTTGAACAAAACACCATATGAACTCATTTTTAATAAGAAACCAAGAGTTGATTATTTTCACACTTTTGGCTCAACTTGCTATATCTTAAACACAAAGGATGATAGAGACAAATTTGACTCTAAATCACAAAAAGCTTTTTTCTTGGGATATTCAACTTCTAGAAAAGCATTTAGAATATACAATACCATCTCTAGAAAAGTTAAAGAATAAATTCACATTACTTTTCATGAAGAACTAAAACAAAATACCGAAGATAATGACATAGTTGATATTACTCATCAAATTGAAGATCTTAGTATATCAACTAAAGATGATCAAATTGCCGAAAATGATCAACAAATTGAGACACAACAACCCATTCCTCGACTCATTAAGGATCATCCTCAAGAACTAATCATTGGAAATCCTAATGATAAAGTAAAAACCCAATCATCTTTTAGAGATGTTGCAAATATGGCATTTGTATCCATAATTGAACCTAAGAAAGTGATTGAAGCTCTAAAAGATGATTATTGGACAATGGCCATGTAAGAAGAATTAAACCAATTCACTAAGAATGATGTATGGGACTTAGTTCCTAAACCTCAAGATAAAACCATTATTGGAACTAAGTGGGTTTTTTATAATAAGTTAAATGAAGTCGGGGAGGTAGTAAGAAATAAAGCTAGGTTAGTAGCACAAGGGTATAATCAACAAGAAGGAATAGACTTTGATGAAACTTATTCACCTGTGGCAAGACTTGAAGCTATTAGAATGATACTAGCTATAGCTGCCCACAAAAACATCAAACTATTCCAAATGGATGTAAAAAGTGCATTTCTAAATGGAATAATACAAGAGGAAGTATATGTTGCCCAACCACCTGGTTTTGAAATTCTTGGTAAAGATGATCATGTTTACAAACTTAAGAAAGCACTATATGGTTTAAAACAAGCACCTAGAAATTGGTATGAAAGGCTCAAAAATTATCTCTTTGATAACAGTTTTTCAATTGGAAATTTAGATTCTACTTTATTTTTCAAAATATATGAATATGACTTTCTAGTTGTTCAAATTTATGTTGATGATATTATCTTTGGTGCATCAAATGAATCTTTATGTAAACAATTTAGTGATATTATGCAAAAAGAATTTGAAATGAGTCTCATGGGAGAATTGACTTTCTTTCTTGGTTTTCAAATAAAGCAAACGTCTGCTGGGATTTTTATAAGCCAAGAGAAGTATACAAATGAACTTTTAAAATGTTTCAAAATGGAACATTGCAAACATGCTACCACACCAATGGCTACTTCTACTAATATTGACAAGGATGAAAATGGGGAACCAATTGATGATTCCTTGTATAGGATCATGATTGGTAGTTTGCTTTACTTAACCGCCTCTAGACGGGATATCATGTTTCCGTCAGACTTTGTGCAAGATTTCAATCAAATCCCATGCAAACTAATTTTCAATCTGTCAAAAGGATTCTAAGATACTTAGTCGGGACTTCAAACTATGGTTTATGATATCCTAAAAGACAATCTTTAGATTTGACAGCTTATACCGATGTCGACTACGCTGGTTGTCGAATTGATCGAAAGAGCACAAGCAGAAGTTGTTTCTTATTAGGACGAGCTTTAGTATCATGGTTTAGTAAGAAACAAAACACGGTTGCTCTTTCTACCACTGAAGCTGAATATATGACAGCCGGGTCTTGTTGTGCTCAAGTGCTTTATATGCAACAAGTTTTAAATGATTATGATTTTATATTTTCATGTACGCCTATCTATTGTTATAATACTAGTTTTATAAACTTGGCATATAATCCTATTTTACACAGTTGTGCCAAACATATTGAAATCTGTCATCATTTTCTAAGGGATCATATTTCCTAAAACCATATATCCCTTCATCATGTTGATACGGAAGATCAATTAGCTGATATTTTTACAAAACCACTTCCATTGGATCAATTTAATTACATAAAAAAGAAATTACTTATCACTCCTTTAGAAGATGTTTTATTTGACATTTGTGCTTCTCCTTCTTAAAATCAGTTTGTTTTCCCGACACTTACATTTTGGCTGAAATGGACACCTTTTAGCTCTTTTAATCATCATATTATAGGGGAGCACTAATTAAGGGGGAGTCTTACAACATGTTTTTAACGATTATCTTTTTGAAATGACAAAGGGGGAGAAATAATATAAATCTTAAATACTCAAATCAATGAGTTTCATACATACTCTCTTGGCTTCACATCAAATGTTGCTATATTCCCTAAAGAGTTGGATTTTATGTTCCACACTTTTTTGGAAATAATAAGCACACATTCTATAAATAAGAGAATGAATACACAAGGCAAACTTCAGGTATGAAACTCAATATAATTTAAGCTTATTTGATTTATATTTAGAAATGTTTGTCATCTTCAATAAGGGGGAGATTATTGGCTAAATGGACATCATTAAAAATCCCTTTGTTTTGAAAATAACAAACATTTCATTCTTGTGGATCTAATGTGCTACTTGAGTATTTCAGGACCAAGAATACAAGGTTGTGGATGACAAAGCTTTGGAAGATCTATATGATTAAATTGGTTTATTTTCATGATTGTAATAAAATGTAAAAACTTGTACAAGTATATGATGTACACGATGTAAATCAAGCGGTTAGATCTTCCTATCAATACACAACACTTAGATAGGTCATCCCCTATGATAGCATCACAATAGAACTTTAATAAATATATTTAGTAAAATTCTAGACACACTAAAATAGGGACTTTCTTGGTCAAACAACTTCTCGACCGAGACACACTCGGTCGACAATCTTCTCGACCGAGAATCACCTGAGTCTATTCTTTGAGCTGGTTCTATAGCTGTTAGATTTGGTGGGAAAAAGTGGTTGGAAGTTGAGTTGAACATTGCAATACACTTACTCCAGACTTACCCTCGGTCGATGAAATGCTCGACCGATAGACACTCGGTCGACAAACTTCTCGACCGAGAAAGGTTCTGTCTGCACTTTTCAGAGTTAATTAACTAGCCATTATAAATATAATTAGTGGATAACTAACGGCTAGTTGAGCACTAAGAACCCCCTAGAAAGTGTCTAGAATGTCCCTAAGCACTATTAGGCCATTCCTATAAATAGGACATGCCTTAGGACACCTAAACTCACTTGAGTAAACATACTTGCAATTGATAATCAACTCTTGTGAGCAATTGAGCAATCCTTCACTTGCATATCATTTCCATAAGCTAAGATTTTGTATCCTATAGGCTAGCATCTCCTACCCACTACACTTTCACATTCATACACATTGGATAGGAGATCAAAATGCTTGATATAGGATTCAAGCCTTATGCTAAAGTGGTAAAGTGTATTTTTCCTTCTTCCCTTCTTGTTCCTTTTATTTCTTATTTTCTCCTTTGCTACTCCTAGGTTGGAGGTTGCGAAAAGGAGGTTGTAGGAGCTTCTTTGGTGGTGAAGGTAGCTCGGCGTGATTTTGGACTACTTCTAGAAGGTCTCAACGGGAAGCTACTTCAAGAGGGAGCTTGAAGTTACTTCAAGTGAAGGCTGCTTCAAGGTTGGTGAGACGGCCTCGGGGTGAAGGTTGTCCAAAGGGTTCTGAAGGTAGTTGTATCTTATATAACATCCTTACGAGGTAATAAAATACAATTGCTTTCAAAATCCTAATTGGAAATAATTGGGTAGTGGACTGACTCCCTTAGTATTTTCTAAGGGTGGAACCACTCTAAATGCCTTGTCTCCTTCTATAATACTTTTGTGGTTGTTTGTTTAATTAATTTTAAAAATATCATAAAACCCTATTCACCTATATATATATATATATATATATATGTGTGTGTGTGTGTGTGTGTGTGTGTGTGTGTGTACATCTAAGCCTCAGTCCTAACTATGTTGGGGTCGGCTACATGGATCCTTCATTTCCATTCAGCTCTATCATGGGCCATATTCTGGTTGAGATGTAAAGATTCAAAATAACTCTTTATAATCTCATCCAATGTTAATTCAGATCTTCCTGTTCTTCTATTTATTGTTCTTGACTCAAGAGCAATGTTTTGTATAGGCTCATTAGTCGGTCTACATTGTACATGTTTGTACCATATGAGTTGGCCCTCGCTCAACTTGTCCTTAATGCTCGCCACCCCCCACTTTATATATATATATATATATATATATATATATATATATATATATATATATATATATATATATATATATAGAGAGAGAGAGAGAGAGAGAGAGAGAGAGAGAGGGAGAGAGAGTCAGGCTAGAATACACTCGAGTGTACAGATCACATGAATACACTCAAGTGTGTTTGCATATCAAGACTTTTTTTTGCAAAATGTAAACCATTGATCTTCACTGTCATACTATAACTAGGCTACATACAAATTTTGAGCCCATTTGGATGAGCGTAAGTCACTAATCTAAGGGCAACAAAATCGACGTGCGAAACTAATTTGAAATGCATAATTTTTGCGGTCTTCGTAACATGACCTATAAATGTCCAAATGGGCTCAAATTTTGTATATGATCTATTCACAAGATGTTTAAGAAGATCAAGGGATTATATTTTTGAAAAAATATTGCATCATGGAAAATTACTTGAGTGTATTCAGCTCCAAATACACTCGAGTGTATTCTAGCCTGACTCTCTCTCTCTCTCTCTCTCTCTCTCTCTCTATATATATATATATATATATATATATATATATATATATATATATATATATATATATATATATGTATATATATATGTATGTATATGTATGTATGTATATATATGTATATATATATACATATATATGTATATATACATATATATATATATGTATATACATATATATATATGTATATATGTGTGTATATATATATATGTATATATATATGTATATATATATATATATATATATATATATATATATATATATTTATATACTTTGTGATCTATGCAGTCGAAATATGTATACTTTAGTTGTGTGATCCCCTATAACAATGAAATGGATATTGAAAGAGAAACAAATCATTTTCTCATACATGTGAATGTACGAAACTTAAAAAATTAGTGGAATTTACAATGTTGTGGCTTTTTGCTTCTTCATCCTATACGTATATATAATTAGATGGGTGTTGGAAGGATAAAAGATCATTTGTCTCCTACATGTCAGCATATGAGTAAAAAAAATGAGAAGAATCTACTATGCATTGAGCTAGTTACTTCTTAATTTTTCTTTAATGAGATAACGACATGACTTTTCTGAATGTTATATACATTGCAAGTCAAAGTATGGATGTCATATTTTATTTAGTTGTTACAATAAACATAGCTAAACAACAAAAAATTTCATTTGAATGACACAATGAGATCAAAATAAGGAAATCAAGTACATCTATCTATGTCAATGATGGTTATCTAACCATTATCAGTTTACTAATCACATTACTAGTATCAGTTCACTAATCATGTTGATAGATTATAGATTATCCATGTTGCCATTGGTTGGATGCATACTATATATTGCATGAAGAAATATGTATGTTTTTCTTTTAGGACTAACATAGATGTATATGTATATAATGTACATAAAATCTAATCTGGGTATTTAATTTTTTGGGCTTGGGTTTACCTCAGCTCGTAACCGATCCAAATAAAATATGATTTTAAATTTTAGCCCAGCCCACCCATATTATAAACTGGATTTGGGTTTGTATCGGGTTATGCAGGTTGGATCGGGCTGGCCTGACCCAATGCTCATCCCTAGATATACCTATCTGAACTGATAGATCAAATTGATCGGTCAATGATTTCGTCTTCGATTCTCACTTTTTTGCTCCACTTAATTCTGTATCCAATTAGGATCCGACAACGGTCGGTTCGACCGGTTGAAAATATGTAGTCATACCTTCTCCTTTGTAAATGATTATATGTATGTCAATGTTATATTTTATTTATATTATATTCTCTACTGCCACTTACAATGCATTTCTCTTCATCATCATCATCATCATCATCATCTAAGCCTCAGTTCCATCTATGTTGGGGTCGGCTACATGGATCCTTCATTTCCATTTAGCTCTATCATGGGCCATATTCTGGTTGAGATGTAGTGATTCAAAATCTCTTTTTATAAGCTCATCCCATGATAATTTAGGTCTTCCTCTTCTTGTATTTATTGTTCTTGACTCAATAGCATTGCTTCATATAGGCACATTAGTCGGTCTGCATTGCACATGTCCATACCATCTGAGTCTACCCTCACGCAACTTGTCCTCAATGCTCGCCACCCCCACTTTATTCCTGATATAATCATTTCTCAAGCGATCTTTTCTTGTCTTCCCACACATCCATCTTAGCATACACATTTCAGCCACGTTCATCTTGTTGAGACCTTGTTTCTTCACCGCCCAACATTCACTCCCATAGAGCATGGCTGGCCGTATAGTTGTTCTATAAAACTTGCATTTTAACCTAAGAGGGATATTTCAATCACATAAAACTCCAGTTTCGCTCCTCCATTTCAACCATCCTACAGTGATCCTATGACAAACATCATTTTAGGCATCCCCATCTATTTGAATAATAGAACCCAAGTAATGAAATTTATCACATTTTGGTATATGTACTCCGTCCAACTTGATTCCATCATTCACACTGTGAGATTGGCTGAAATTGCAATGATTATACTCAGTTTTGCTCCTGCTAAACATCAATCTATTTGATTACAATGCCTCTCTCCACCATTCCACCTTATCATTTAATCCATCTTTAGTTTCGTCGATTAAAACACTATCATCAGCAAATAGCATACACCAAGGAATATCATCTTGAACATTCTTTATAAGATCATCCATAACAAGAATGAACATATATGGGCTGAGTGCGGATCCATTGTGAACCCCAATTGTGATAGGAAAAGTTGGTGTCTCTCCTCCAGGAGTCTTCACACTTGTAGTAGAGCTATCATACGTCTTTGATCAAGTCAGGGGCCACCTCCTCGGATCCCCATGTTACCCTCCCCGTTCACTAGAAGGATTACGAGACAAACCGCCCAGGTTATGCGGGCACAGCAGGCTGTCCATGAGAGGAGGCAAGGCTTTGCGGCACTTGCTACTCCGTTTGAGGAGATCATCCAGGACGTTCGGAACGTCGTCGGCTCCCCTTCGCACCGTCAAGGCGATGGGGATGATCATCAGGATGCTGTCTCGACCAACGCAGATGTGATGGTGCCGGCGGACGGCAGCCTCGCTGCAGACCAAGAGCTTTTGGTTGTCGTCCCTAGCACGGAAGCTCCCTTATCTCAGAACCGTGATCAGGTTCCTCAGACTGCTGTGGCTACGTCTATCCCTGCCGGACGATCTGCTGTTAATATGGAGGAGAAGTCGAACTCGAACTCCCGTGGTCACGGTAATACCCGGAAGTCCCCGATGGATCAGATGACTAGACCATCGCCCCGTCGGCCATGGATGATGGATGTCCCTATCGACACCTGCTACCGCTGTCTTTCCAAAGGACATTGGCAAGTCCAATGTCAAAGACCTGTTGTCTGCTACAAGTGTCATGCTCCTGGTCACGTTGCGAGAAGGTGTAAGGCGCAACAACGACCTCCTCCGCCTGATATCTTCTCTGTTTCGGAGTTCCCGGTGATGAGCCCTTCTGTCCCTGCCCGAAGTGGTCCAATGCATACCCCCAAGCGTATTGCTGTGAATTTGGGTCCGGACACGGATGAGAGAAAGAGCAAAGCACAGGCGTTAGAAAGGGCCTTGGAGATTACATGGCCGTCGTGTACGTCTTGGGAGGAGATATGTCCTGCACTCAGAATAAGATGGCCGCATGCTGCTGACATTTACCGACACTCGAAGAGGAAAGCGGTGGTTTTCTTTGCTAGTAAGGAGGATGCTCGCAAAGCCCACGTGGACTCATCCTTCGTGTTCAAAGGCTCTGCTATCAGTATCTCGTCTCTGATGGATGGTGAACCTTGCTCGCAGAAGCAAGCAACATGGTTTTGGATCACGGATCTACCAATTGTGTGCCGTGATGATGATGCGATAGACAGTATTGTCAATAGCTTTGGGAAGCTCGTTGTTGTCTCTGGCTGGATACGCAATCCCGATGATATCTCTGGTATTCTTGTGCTCGTGGAGGCGTTCAATGAGGATATTCCGCAGTTTGTCTCGTTGACGTACGGGAATAGAAGATCTGATGTACAACTTCATATAGTTGCTCGAGGGACTCCAGGATCGAATCTATTCTCTCGCACGAAGATTGGTGATGAGTTAAACATTCCGATGGAAGCGTTTGCCGTTCGTCTTGCTGCTGTTGATAATGCTTTGAAAGATAACCATGAACGAGATAATTCTGATGATATAGTAGTGGAGAAGGAGTTAGTGCATGAAGCCCTTGTGTCTCCCCCTGAAACAAATATGCAGTTGATGAATCACAACCGAAACCACAGAGTTGTCCTTGACGATGATGGCAACAGGAGGCTGCTGCGTCGTCAGTGTCTTGAGGACTTTATTCCATCAATGGAGGATATGCGTAGCTCACGTCGCAAGGATTTGGTTATGCATGCGTCATCCACGTATCGGTGCATGGGTAATAGCAGAACTGGGCATCGTAGGAGGCATTCGGAAGGCCATGATCCTTTCTTGGATGAAGAGTGGGACGATGGAGGTCGGGAGCGGTTTTAGACCGTGCTGGTTGGTAGCGTAAGTTTGTGTATCATGGATTCTAGCTTTCTTTTTTGGAACGTTAGAGGAGCTGCAAATTACAAGACCAGGAAGGTGCTTGGTCGTTTGTCCCGTAAGCACAAGCCATCAATTGTCTGCCTGTTTGAACCTATGCTGCATGCGATTTCTGCTGATGAGTTACTTGATATTGTGAGGCTAGACTGGTCTATTACTAACGATGAGGAGGCTGGAAAGATCTGGTTTTATGCTGATGTCTCTCTTCATCCGTCTGTGGTGAGAATTCATAATCAACATATCACGATCAAGTTCAAGGATGCTGATGATTCTGTCTTTTACGTCACTGCTGTCTATGCGAGTTGTAGTGTTGTTCACAGGAGATCGTTGTGGGAGGATGTCACCGAGCTTTCTGCCCAGATTGGGGATGACTGTTGGCTTATAGCAGGAGATTTTAACACTATTAGACTTCATTCTGAGAAGAGAGGTGGCCTTGATAGATCTTACCAAGATATCCTTGACTTTAATACTTTCATAAATGACATCAACTGTAAGGAAGTCCGGTTCAGTGGCAGTAAGTACACTTGGGTGGACAAGCAACATAATACTCCTTCGATTTGGGAAAGACTTGATCGGATGCTGTTTAATGACCCTTGGGGCCGTAAGAAACCAAACGCTGTTGCTTCACATCTCACGAGATATCGGGTATCGGATCACTGCCCGATCTTATACTCTCCAGGTTGCTTGGGCACAGGCGCCAGGAGAAGGCCTTTCTCCTTCTCACAGGTCTGGCTTGATTATGAAGAATGTAATAAAATTGTTTATGATGTCTGGATGCTGAACTTGTCGGGCTCTCCTTCTTTCATTTTCTATTCCAAGCTGAAGAAGATTAGAGAGATGTTGAAGTCTTGGAGCAGGACTACCTTTGGTGACACCAGACAGCGCATAAAGGATCTTGAGGATGTTATTTACACTACGCAGATGGCCTTTGATGATAACCCCACCATGGCCAATGAGATGAATCTCAAGGCGGCGGAGTTTGAGCTACAGCATATCCTTGACGTTGAGGAGAAAATCTGGAAAGAGAAATCTCGGATTGATTGGCTCCAGGATGGTGAGAGAAATACTCGCTTTTATCATGCAGTGGTGAAATCGAGAAGGAAGCATAATCGTATTGCTTGCATTCATATGGATGATGGTTCTAAGATTGAGGATCCGATGGACATTGCTCGTCTTGCTGCTGATCATTACGCAGATTTCTATAAGGTGAATCCTGGTTATGACAACAACTTGCTTGATGATATGTTGGAGTCCATTCCTGACTTAATCACTGCTGATGATGATGTTTCCTTGACGTCTATTCCTCAAGAAGCGGAGGTGCGCATGGCACTTGAGCAGATTGATAAGCATACCGCGCCTGGACCAGATGGGTTCACGGTTCACTTCTTCCATCATTTCTGGGACTTGATCAAAGAGGACTTCATGAAGTTGTCGAGTTCCTTCTTCAGTGGACAGCCTTGTCACCGCAGCCTTTTCTGTTGTAATATTCTGCTTATTCCCAAGACTGATAATCCCTTAAAGATTGACAAAGACTTCAGACCCATTTCTATTGAAAATGTGATTCTGCGTATCCTTGCCAGAGTTTTGAGTAATCGTATGAAATCGTTGATGCCTAGAATCATTTCTGATAATCAGGCTGCTTATGTTCAGGGGAGAGACATCACGCATCATATTAGACTGGTCAAGGAGATTGTTCATGACCTCTATCATGAGGCTGATTATCCGAATGTCTTGGTGAAGATTGATATGTCCAAAGCGTATGACTGTATCAATTGGGAGGTTCTTAGGAAGATTCTGCTCGGCTTTGGTTTCTCTGTCAATTTCATTCATATGGTGATGCGTTTTTTTGTGGATACCTGGGCCACGGTCTCGATTGGTGATTTTTCAGCTGGTTTCTTTCCTATGAAGCGAGGCCTCAAGCAAGGCAATGCCATTTCTCCCCTCCTGTTCATCATCTATGAAGAGTTGCTCTCCAGACGTCTCCTTAGTGTGGACCACCAGTTTCATCTGGCGCATTTTCATACTCGTGGCCACGGTACGGCTCCTTTGCACCTGTTATACGCTGATGATGTTATGTTTTTCCTTAATGGAAATCCTTCTACGTTGGCCTCGGTTAAGCAGATCCTCATGGACTATGAGGGTGCGACGGCACAGGTGGTTAACCGTAGCAAGTCCATGTGCGTAGTGGGAAGTAGAAGTTCCGATACTGCCGCTGAGATTGCTGCGGTTCTTGATATCTCTTGCACTACTGATGTTATCAAATATCTTGGTGTTCCTATCAAGTTTGGAAGATATACTCTGGATGACTTTGATTACCTGGTTCAAAAGATTCATCAGAAGATCGCTGTTTGGAAATCGAGGTTGCTTTCTTTCGCAGGACGTAGATTACTGATTACTCATGTTCTTTCTTCTACTACTGTCTATACGGCTGCAGCTATTGGTATTCCTCGTGGTACGATTGATCGCATTGATTGCATGCTTAAGAAGTTCCTCTGGGCGGATAGGGATAACTGTCATAGGCGAGCATGGGTGAGCTGGTCCAAGGTGGCCAAGCCGATAGAGCAAGGTGGCCTAAATCTTCCTAATATCCGTATTTCTGCTGATGCCTTTATTGCTAAAGCATGTTGGGAGCTTGTTTCTGTTGATTCGTTGTGGTCCAGATTTTGTAACGCCAAGTATGCGGGTCGCGTCCCTAGTAGAGCAGTGAATTATCCTCAACATGTTCAGTATAGACCTACGGCCTCGCCTTACTGGAAACAAATGTGGGACTTTTTTCCTAATGTGATACCGTGGTGCAGGTGGATTCTTGGAAAAGGTTTGATCCCCTTCTGGGATGCTGTTTGGTGTGAGTCTAGATTGTTTGATTACGCGAGGTTTCATAGTGACAGAAATCATGCTTTCATCATCCGTGACTTTTGGATCGAGAACGTGGGGTGGGATTGGTATGCTCTCCGGCAGATTCTTACTGATGATGGTCTTGAGTTGGTCAAGTGTGCTGGGCAAAGAATCAATGATGATGATGACAAGATCATCTGGTGTCCTGAGCGTATGGGCAAGTTCACTATCCGATCGATCAAAAAGATCCTTACTTCTTCGGATGCTTCGAATGGTTGTGCATATAGTAAGATTTGGACCATTGATGCTCCTAAGGAATGTGCTTTTCTCTGGAAGGTGATGAATAATGCGGTCCCTTCCGATGTCTGCGTCCGTGCCTGCCACGTTCAGCTTGCTTCTAAGTGTGAATGCTGCGTCGAGCCTTGTATGGAAGACACGGATCATATCATTTTCTCTGGTCATATGGCGATCAAATTCTGGGAGTTTTTTGAGCTGATTACTGACTTGACGAGACCTACTTGTAGAGCTGAGTTGATTTCTCTTTGTGCCCACGGCAGATCTGTTGATGTTATCCCGTGGACGGCAGCCTATCTCGCTGCTATCATCCCGTACCATTTGTGGAAGTGGAGATGCAAAGCTCGTTTTGATGGTAAGGCTAGTTCGGTTGTGAATGCGGTTCGTTTGGTGACTGAACAGCTCAATATCATGATTAAGAAGAAGGCTTTCCGCGTCATTGCTGACCCGGAGGTTCATCAAAGGTTCCACAGCCATGGTGTGATTGATCCGTCATATGTGCTTAAGGAGGTGGCTCTCATTAGATGGCATAGACCTGACATTCATAGCCTTAAGCTTAATCTCACGATCGGGAAAGACAAGGACCCGATTGGCACCAGTAGATGGTGGATGGCCAGTATTGTTAGAAACTACCATGCAAAGTTTTGTCAGATTGCTAGATCCTGGCTCACGGCTGACAACCTCGACTGTGCTTTGCTTCAAGCAGTTGTGGTGAGCCTTAAGATTGCTGATTCTCAGAATTTGAAGATCACTACTATTGAGGTGGATAACTCTTGTCTTTTTAATATCTTCTGGGGCAATAAGCCTATTCCTTGGAGACTGGGTACCATGCATGAGGATATCAAGTGCTACATTGATGAGGAAGGAATAATGGGTTCTGTTGTTCACAGGTCCATTAATTCGATTCCTAGAACTTTTGCTAAGATGGGAGAGCACCTCCATGAGCCTATAGTTATCTCTGATCAGAGAAGGTTACCTCCTAGGATTAGAGGTATGCTGCATCTTGAGAAGTGCGACACTCCTTACGTTGTGATGAGACACGCTTCCTGAGTGGTTTTGTTTGTCTCTTTGCTGTGGGTTGCCTTTGTGTTGTTTTGGGGCGTTTTCTTGGGACGATACCTGCAGATTATAAGCAGGAGATGTACTTTGTTCGTTTAGCTCACACGAGGAGGGTGAGATGAATAGATGACCTCCTGGCTTATATAAAAAAAAAAATAAAAAAAAAATAAAAAAAAAAGTCTTTGATCAAGTCAATGTATTGGAGTGGCACACCCTTTTTCTTCAAAACCATCCACGACACTTCTCTGGGTACGCGATCATAGGCCTTTTCTAAATCAATAAATACCATATGAATATCTCTTTTGCTTTCTCAATATTTCTCCATAAGCTGGCCTCCTTATCAGAAAAATAGCATCAGTTGTTGATCTTCTAGGCATGAAACCAAATTGGTTGTTTGATATCTATGTTATAGATCTTAGCCTCTGCTCAATAATCCTCTCCCAAAAATTCATTGTGTGACTCATCAACTTGATACCTATGTAGTTCGTGTAGCTTTGAACATCACCTTTTTTCTTGTATATGGGGACGATAGTACTATTTCTCTACTCATCCGACATCTTCTTGGTCTTCATGATCTTGTTAAAGAGCTTTGTTAACCACATAACTCCTTCATCTCCATACTCTTACATACATCAATGGGAATACTGTCTGGTCTGTATGCCTTTCTCATTTTCATCTTCTTCAAAGCATTCTTGACCTCAAATGGTGAAACTCGTCGTGTGTAGATGATATCTCTTATATTCATGTCATGCGAGTCTCTAACATTATTTGTAGTATCTCCATTGAACAACTTATGGAAGTAATTTCTCTGCTGGTTCTTGATATCATCGTCCTTCACCTACACCTTGCCATCTTCATTCTTGATGCATTCTAACTCAAGTCTCTTCCTTTCCTTTCTCTTATATGAGCCATTTTATATGTATCTTTTCCCCTTCTCTTGTGTCCAGCTTCTTATAAATATCATCAAAGTATCTAGACCTTACCTCCTAAACAAACTTTATAGCTTCTTTCTTTACTTGCTTATATCTTTGAAACATTGCATCATCTTGAGATTTAGGCAAACTCCTTCAAATCTTCCTTTTCAATTTAATAGCCTTCTGTACTTCATCATTCCACCACCACGTCTCTTTCTGTGGAGGCCCACAACCTTTGGACTCCTTCAAAACCTCTTTGGAAATTTTTGTTATGCAGGATCTCATGTTATGCCACTTAGTGTTAACATCAGACTCCAGGTTTCAAGTTCCCTCTTTGCTGAGTTTATCATGAAAAGTCGATTTCTTTTCTCCTTTAAGATTCCACCACTTGATCATGCTATCTTGGTTTTTGTTATGCTTGTCTTTATTGATCTTCATGTTAATATCTAAAACCACCAACCTATGTTGGGTCGTGAGTTCTTCGCCAGGAATTACATTGCAATCCTAGCATATGATTACGATCCACCCACATCGTAAGGAGATAATCAAATTGGCTACTATTGTTCCCACTCTTGAAAGTAATCTTATGAGATTCTCTTTTCTTGAAATGGGTGTTTGTCAAAATCATATCATATGCAACTGCAAAATCTAAAATTATCTCTCATTCTCCATTTCTGATGTCATATCCAAACCACCATGAACTCTCTCATATCCAACATTGCTACTTCCCACATGGTCATTTAAATCACTCCCAATAATAATAGTCTCCTCTGTTAGTATTCCTGAATCAATTCATCCATGTCATTCCAAAAATCCTTCTTAGCCTCCTCGCTATGGCCAACTTGGGGGGCATAAGTCCTAATAATGTTAAAAGTATTTCCCCCAAGAACATCCTTGATAGTTATGATTCTATCGCCCATCCTTATGATCTTTACAACATCATCCTTCAACATCTTATCAACAATAATACCTATGCCATTTCTATGTTTATCAATACATGTATACCAGATTTTATATCATGTGTTTCCAATCTCTCTACAACGTTCCCTTGTCCACTTAGTTTCCTGCAAACAAGCTATATTGACTTTTCTTCTCATCATGGTATCCACTATCTCCAAAGATTTCCCTGTCACAGAGTCAATATTCTAAGATCCAACTCTAATCCTATTTTGTTGAACTTGCTTCTTTACCTGCTTTCTTCAGAAATGGTGTTGTTGCAAATTTTTCACTACATTCGAGCAATGATGCGGCAGGACTAGCTTCTTTGCCCACACACGTCCAAGATGTGGAAACCCTTGCACATTTTTCACTACATCTGGGCGACGATGTAGCGGGACTAGCTTCTTTACCCACACATGTCCAAGATGTGAAAACTCTTGTCTGTCCTTCAACACCATTGGGCATCGTTGTGTCGAAACTCCTTGCATATTTATCATTGCACTCGGGTGTCGATGCAGCGCTTCGCTAGGTAGGGACGCTCCAACGAAATAGTTGTAAGGATTCATGTCATAAAAAGAGTGACAGTATTATGGCTGACTGTCAACCTACCACCAACCCTCCTCCTTTACCTGGGCTTGGGACCGGTTATATTTGCACAAAATGTACTAAAACATAGGCGGAGTTATGCATTGCTCTTAACAATGAAAAATATGATCACATTGCAACATATCAATCCCCTTGATGTATTGGATAACTTGATCACTTGGTCGTACTAGATCATGATTATGATATGGTATTGGCTGTATCACCAGAGATTTTGTGTTCATCTTTTGAGGGAGTAGAGTTTTATGTTACTTGTGGAGGTCAAGTTGATCATTACATTTTGGCGTGATATGTCTTCGTTGTGCACAAGAAAAGAAATAATCATTCTCAAAACAAACTACCGTCTGCGTTCCAACCAACGATACCTTGGTAATGCTAGCGCCGCAGTTCTATAATATAATACAATGTCAATTTTCTCATTCTTATATATAAACTTCGATTTTTGAATGACTATACAGAAACGAAACAATACATCAGGAACCTGTGGCATGTGGATTTTATGCAAAACTATATGTAAATCAGCGTTTAGATTTATTAAGATGTGAACCAGAAAGAACGTGTTGCGTTATAAAACAGGTTTCTACTTATTAATATTGCCTATTTGGTTGCTAGTAGTTGCAAGACACTAGATGACTTGAAATACAGAAAATGAAAAGCATATAATTAAATATACAGTACTATGTTTAGTTGGAAGAAGTTTTAGCCAAGCATTTTGGTTTTGTTACGTTTGGTTGGAAGTAGTTGAGAGCTTACAGTAACCAGCAGTATACATACCACCCCTAATAACCTGCGTTCATTACTTCATTTGCTATAAAATCTGTAATGGCAACCAGAATGGGGGTGAGTAGAGCAGAACGTACAGATAATAGGCTGCTGCCATGATCAAAAAATGACATACGGCCCCAACAGGAAAGCGAACCACCCTCGTTTCCGGCGCGGTCAGTTTTCCAGAACTTTATATGTGAATGAGTGTTATCTGCAGTTCGGTTTCTTGGTCTGAATTTGACCTGCGTCCAACAAAAGTTGTAAAATACCTTGCGTTGGAACTGCATGAGTTCATATGCAGCCCAACCACACAGGGCCTTATCAGCGACTCCGTTATTTCACTGCGTCGAACCGTCGCAGTTTAAACTGCAGAACTACTGACAGTAAACACATTAATTTAATACCACGACAACACAAAGATGCAAAGTACATTTTACATTGTTGTCTACTTCGTCCAACCCATCCAGTCCGGTTTCTGTTCTGTCCCATCTTCAGTTCATCATTGTTTCTTATTCGGTCATTGGTAACCCAAAAGAAATCCCAACAGCAACAAAAGCGATGCCGAAAATTTTCAGCAGCAAATGTTACGACACCCCAGAATCAGCTACAGTTGCACGAACTTTATCCTAGTTTAGCATCTCCTGCCTAATCTATCTACCATACTCAAGCAAGGCAAACAATACGCACTATGTTGTACTCAAGCAAGATAGAAATGTATATTACAATGTGCAGAGAGGTGACGACAATCATTTGGTTGAAGTTGGTATGGATTCGACTTGAGATCTTCATGTGGAACATAAAATGAAAGAACCTAACTTGAAACCTGACAAAAGTCATTATGAGATGAAATAGAAGTTTAAACACATTTTGTACTGCTGTGCATTCCAAAAATGGCTACCAAAGCAGAACTTGGATTGAATACACCAAGCATGTTATCAACGATTTTACCTCAGTTCCTAACTGAAAATGAGAGACCAAACTGCAGAAGGAAATTTTATGCATATGCTTAGCAGAGACACTACATAGAGCAGAAGTGGTTCTAGAGACTCCGCCAAGTAATATATAATAGAGGGCCAAAGAAGTTTAAATGGATAGCAGGAAGGTTGAGAAAGACCAAGCATACAGAGAAGTAGAAAACGTTATAATAGGATAGTGTCTAGTCTCAGAGTGACTCTAATAGAAACATATCTCAATTCTCAAACAATATATGTTTACAAATTTAACTGAATACTGTTAACTATTAGAAATAGAGAAAAATAATCTTTAATGAAATAGGGTTACTTGGAATATCAGCTAAGTTGTAATGGAACAAGCTACGAAAAAGTTTAGGGCGAACAGGCTACAGCTCTAGAGAGCATCATAACCATCAATTACATTACATCAGCAATTATACAATCAACCAACAACACCTATGAAGCAAGACTAGGGAAGGAAAAGGAAAACCAAGCACACAATAACCATTGAGTAAAACCATGAAAAACAACTTGACTAGTGGCAAAGTGCAAAATCAGAACCATGTGAAGGTAAATAAGTAAATCAGTACTAAGCAAACAGTAGCCACTCGTGCTGATAATGCAACAGCTTGTATAAGTATATGAACAATGCAGGTAGAAATGTGTTGGAATGGTTAACTATGTATCAACGAGTGGCATTGATGATCAGGAAAACAGTAAGTATAACTTGTTCAAGGAAACGTGTAACACCACGTGTTAGCTAACTTGCAGGCATCATAAAGTAATGATGCAAATAAATTTACTCATGAAATGTTTATGATGTCACATACAGCTAACAGTTTATCTTAAAAAGAAACCCATCTTGATCATTGTAAGTTGTAACACCTGTAAGAGAGATATGCCAATGAGATAACTATGTATGGTATAGTTTATAGCTCCGAAATGGCATGATGAAGGTGAATTTGTTCACCCATACTTGCAAAACCAATCAGTATTTCGAAAGGAGAGACAGACACATGGAGTTCCTAGAAATTGTTATGATACAATTAATCGGATCACAATCTACAGGGAAGTTGTAGGTAGAGAGGAATTGAGGAATTACACTACAATACAGAACACAACATCCTATCAGATTAGCTGTGCAAGCTGTGATAAATGTGGAAAAATACATGATAATCTATGGTTACAAGAATGGGTAAAACTAGAATTCCTTATTTTTTTTCTGAACTCAATCTCCTTGCCCTTACGATTTGGATTGTTAACCACGACAACCTTAGGAGCCTTGTGTTTTGTCCTCCGCCTGCAACTCCTCCAATTCCTTTAACCACAAATCTGCAAACTCACAATCCTTGTATCTGTCAAACCACGGCCCTCCCTGCGTGTAATGGATGGCTCTCGGGAACGTACTTTTCAAATCCCCCTCATCCACCTTATTGTGTCCCACCAAGAAGTTCCAAACGAAAGGCACCTCCCCGATCTCCTCGTCTTCCAGCCACATGAACCGGTGTAGGAATGCCCCCGTCTGCTCGCTCACCGCGTCAGGGGTGAGCGCCGCGACATTCTTTGGGTGCCCGCAGTTGTACAGCACCATGGATGACCAGTTCTTCCTGGGGTACACGGTCTGAACGGCCCCATCCATCTTGGTGGCGTCCTTAGGGGCGTAGTCGTGCTTGACGCACATGATGGCGTACCTGTCGTCGCAGAGGGCAGCGAGTGGGGCAATATCGGCCGTGTAGAGGAAATCGCAGTCTATAAAGAGCGCCCAACCGCGGTAGCCGGCGAGGTACGGCGTGAGGAACCGCGTGAAGGAAAACTCTGTGGACTCCGTCGGGCCACGCTCGCGCCGGTAGAGCTCTGCGGCACGGAGGTCGCTCTGGCGGATTGGGGTAATCTCGATGGGTACCGTGGCGTGTTTAAGGATCGAGTACCGACACACCTTGTAGGCCACATCCTCCCGAGGGTCGTAGCCTACGAATATCCGGAATGGCTCCCCGTTTCGCACCGCATCCCCGTTGGCCGCGTGGCCGCTGGACATCTCCGGCGCGGGAACAAACCAAAAGAAAGTCCAACGAGTCGGGACGGTAACGAACCTGCACTAGGAAGAGCTTCCCCAAGTCCAGATCTGCGGGGATAAATGCAGATCTTAGATTTTATTGCTGCTTAGGGATCGAGCAACCGGAGGACACGCCACGGAATTGGGGTCCGGAAATTCACCGTGGGCTCCTCCGGATGGTCAAGATACGTCAGATATCAACGATGACGGACGCCCTGTGTGTGGTAAGCAGAGCTCGTGGGTATGCCGGGTTTCTGGGGCCGAAGGACCAGCTAACGAATCGGCACCGAGTACGAGAGCGGTCGGAGTGGCTGAGAGGTTACATTTGTTCCGATAAAGGTTTTTTTTTTTAGAAGTGGGGAATTTCACCTCTATCTAAGGCAGCAGGAGGAGAGAGAGAACATCATCTTCTACACCGAGAGCTATAGTCGCTTTCTGTAGTGTCCCAACGAATTCATTGAGATTCGAACTCGCAACATCTGTTTCACAAGCAGCAGGCTTGACCAACTGAGCTAATTGGCAAGTGTCTTGTTCAGATAAAGTTCTATCAGGGACGAGCTAGTCAATTGAGCCGTCTCATAATGAAATTTTACAGTGTAAAAGATATATTCCAGAATATATTTTAAATGAAAGGATTTTGATGTAGTATTTTAAGAGACATTGGATAAAATTAGAATAACATGAGAAAATTAGTATTAGTGCTACATGAATAAGGAAAGAGTCAAAATCAAACCTAAAACTAGGCCACCTTGTCTATATTGTATATACACACATCGAAAAAAGGAGGTAATAAATGAATTTATGTATGCATGTATAAAGACCAAAAGGATCCGGCTTAAGGTTTGGTTTTTACTCCTATTGTATCCAAATAATAAGTCCTGCGAAGTGCCAATTGTCTTATCATAATGACCCGAAAGCCCTAAGAACTTATACTTCTTGAGATATTTTCTTATTGATTTATGTCAGTCATAAACTCAAATTCTAGTTGTTTCCTTCGAGTTCTTGCGTATCTACAAAACATGGCTCGAGATTTCCTACTAAAACTAGTGAAAAAAGAGTTACATACTAAACAAAAGTAATATCTATGATGTCGGAACATGTCATTGGATTATACTAACCACAATTATTCATTATCACACCTTGTGGCGTAAAATCATCATACCTAGCAGGGAGGAGATTTTTTTTTATTAAAGCATCATACGATATACATGTCAAGATTAAAAGAATGAAAGGAACATGATGATACTTTCAAAGTACTAGATAACTTCTAATAAGGGAGTGTATATGGTTATAAGAAAGCCTGAGTACAGAATATTAAACAGACTCCTAAGCAAAGTGTTCATTAGCATTATAAACATGTCTTAAAAGGGTGGCAAAGTTGACAATGACATTGGAGAAAGGAGCTTCTAAGGTCACACTTCAATAAACTAGCTATATGGGAGTCATTTGAATATATCAAGAGATGAATTAGGTATCCTAGAAAGATAACTCATACTCAAATTACTACTTATAGCAATCTATCATACTTGGTTGGGTGCTTCTGCATCACGTGATTCTTTTAGGATCAAAGACATGAGGTTTGTATCACTTGAATTGATTAAGGAGTGTTAAAAACTTCAATAATTAAATTGTGAGTACAATATATTGCAACTTATTTGATTTTTTATTTATATCATCATTTTATATTTTTGCATTACTCTAGACTTTATCACAATTTGAGCTACCTGATGGATTGATTTTTAAGATTAAAAGCTACCCATATAACACAAAAGTAGCCTTTTAGATAGAATGGTTGTCATATTGATATCTAGGAATGTCATACACCATGAACATTAAGAGTCATATACTTGGTGACCATAAGATAAACCTAGCCCATACATCCCCATGTATAGCAACTTGACTTATAAAATGACATGCAAAAAGTGCATAATGTTTTACATGTGAAAATGTTTGAATGGAAATTTAGATCTTGTTCTCTTAGTTGGCATAAAAATAAAAAACATAAGAAGGAAATAATAGTTAAGGATGTCAAACACAAAATAATATATTATTAGAAGAATATGGAAAATAAGGTAGGCATTCAATTATGAGGGGAAAGTGGAAAAACCCCAAAATGAATCCACTGAAGGGTGAATAGGTGTGAAAAATGTGTCCAAGAGTCAAGGTGATCCAATCCTATTATGGATGGATAAGATGTTAGTCACCCTTATATCCACCGATATTTTGATATTTTAAGTGTTTTCTCGGGTTGGAAAATGATCTTCAATTCTGATTTTGGGGTTTGAAGGTTTAGAACAGAAAATAGAAGGGAAAAAAATAAATGGTCAGCTTCTAAGGCCCTAAGATGATCGTGAAGCTTTCTACCATCAAACATAAAAACTCTAGGCCTGCGTTTGGCACGGGACCGAAACCCGGTTTCATGCTGTCTTTTAGTGCCAACCCTGCCAAACATCTGCCGGTTCAAGGCTGGTTCGCGTTTGGTTCAAAATCCCGAAATTCCTCCGTTATGGGATAACGGAACCCCCAAATCGGGGTTGTCCCAGTCCCACGAGGGGCAGGATTCCAGTTCACAACCCGGTTTACGCGATCCTCTCCTCCCCTCGCCCGACACCCATCCTGACATTCGTCTCCTTTCCCCTCTACCTCCTATCTTCTGCTCTTCTGCTCTGTGCCTATCCTGTCTTCCCTCCCGATACCTCCTCTCCCGAGACCTCGAGACGAGCTGTCTGTCTTCGCCATTACTATTCTCTCCGGCAATAAAGCTGAGCCATCGTTTCATCGGTCATTCCAGCGGCAGCCATGGTAGGTGACTGGCGTGCCCTAAGCCCTGCCCACTGGAGTAGGCGGAGTAGCAGGTCAATCAAGCGGCAAAGCTGTGGTGGCTCGTCTGCAAGCTCGTCTGCAAACGCCGAGCTACTCCCGAGTTGTCTACTCGCATCAAAGCGCCGTGCAGTAAACCCTAGGAAGGGAAACCAGTGTCCCGCCTGCTATATACTTGTGCATTTCATCATCGATCTGGTCGCATTTCACCTTTGAAGCCTCCATACACTCTTTTGTTCCGCCGCTGCCGAGCCGCTGTTGTGGGAAGTCGCCGAGCTGCTTGCAAGGTAGGTATCCTCCGCCCCTTTTCATCGATCTCGTCAGTAACATTGCAAGGTTTTCAGTAACATTGCAAGGTTTTCAGTATAAAAAATGGTATGATCTTGCTATTATCCGCCGCCCCTTTCCAATGCTAGCTTGAGCCACGAGTGCTTGGTGGTTGATAGGAAACAAGTTATTGATCGCGGTAATCATGTGATGCCCATTTTCTCAATGTTATAATCATCACTTCAACGTGTTTATTCCTAGATCTTATTGCTGGATGGAATGCCCAGTACTTGCTCGATAGAATGTAGGAGAAAGAAATGTATTAGCCACATCCTTGTTGCTCTTTTGAAATGTGTTTTGTACTATGGGCATTATCTATAGATTGTATTAAGTTGTGTCTTCTAACTACTTGTTAGTTGTTGATGATTGTGTAACACTGATTTTAGTAACGATGTTGATTGAATCTGATCTGATCTTGAATCTGATCTGATTGAGTTATTATGTTCTTTATCATCATTCACTAGTTTTACAGTACAATGTGGTTGCTTGTTCACCACAACAAGTTACCTTATGATATATAGATAAAAGTAACCATAGTTTGAAAGTTGACACCATGACTATAAATTCCAAAGTTACTGGTTAACACCCAATATACATATGCAATCATAACCAATTGAATGGAAGTATGGCTGGCAATGATACCAGGTTATTCCAGAGCATGGTTGGTGTGTGTCCAGTCCACTGATGTTCAACGAAGAGCAGACCATCAGTAAAACCTTCTGCTCTTGTCTTATGTTTCACTTTTAAACCTACTTTCTCAAGGTGAACGATGGTGGCATTTCCTATATATACTTTAATTTCTAAGCAGCCCAGATTTTTCCTTTTTTTGTGTTCTTTATTGAGTGGGGCTGCAGTATGGCTGCTTAACATTTGCTAATGGGGATTTATAATATTTTAAATCCTAAAGAAAGTTATGAAAGATTAAATAACATATTATTGAAGAAATGTCCCATAATAAGAGACAGATGTAAAATATTATTAGATATCCGTTCATGTGTCTAAATGAGAAGCCCCTGAAACTTTCTCAATAAGTATTATGACCTGATGAACCACCAAACAACTACTCAAAATAAAATACAACAAAATCAAACTACTCAACTCATTTTTTCCCTTTTCAGAATTGTTACACACATAATTTTTGCTTTACAATGATGATCTTCTACCCATGAGGGAAATGACTAGCTTTCAACATTTTTAGAAATACTACATGATATTGTTGCTCCTCAAGTTATTTGAAAAGTTCATTATTTCTTGGTATTGAAGTACTATGTATGTATCTTATTATTTATTGTTAAACCATACTAAAAGCATGATTTGGACATCCTTCACTTGGTAGACATGTAGAATTATGAATCATATTTGACTCATAAATCCTCTTTATTGAATAAGCATTACATTGTTACATTGTCAATGATCTTATATTTAGCAACAATGTGTAAGTTAGTTTTAGTATTCAATAGTTACATTGATGAAATCCTATATATTATTAAGCATTCCTCTAAATTTATACATCCCTAACAATTAAATGTTTGCCTAGTAAAAATGGTCCTTGATATAAACAAAATGTATTTCTGATGTGGGTGTAATACTTTCCTAATAGTAAATTGTGCCAGAATTTATTCCCATTGAGTAGGATGTCATATCACTTGCAATTTACTATTACATTGTGTGCCTTTACAGAAGTAATACATGTACCTTAGTACCCTATAAGCAATAAATAGTGCCTCAGACAAGTTTAGAGGTATCAAAAATAACATACTTGACTTGGAACTTTTGTTGTTCTGGTTTGCAACCATGGATTGGGATAAAGTAATTGTCTATCACCTAATATGCTTCATATTCTTCAGGTTTGTAGAAACACAATAAACTTAAACATCATTATGTTAGTTAAAGGTGGCACTCATCTACCTTGTGAGGAAGTTCATTTGTTAGGTGTTGATCATGTTGTTTATATTACTTGTCCCCATTTAATGATTGAATCATAATACCAAAGCAAGCATCTGGCATCTGCTTGCCTAGACAACTTTGTTACTTAAATAGCCACATATTAGATTATTACTGAAATAAAAAACTGTTGTATAGTGGAATGTGTATTTCTAGCTACCCACCATATGATGGATATGCCACACTTGCTACTATTGACTCTTTCATTTCCCACTCCACTGTCATCTTGTCAAAGTGGTCAACTAAATGGGCTGACAAATGTGGTTGTATCCCTCTTTCTCCCACTTGAAACTAGTCTATATCCATCATGTTTATATTTTTCCCTTCTTGCTTATTTTAGGAAGCTTCAAGCAGCCATATTAGCTGCAACAGCTCTGTATATAAGCTGAATATAACCCTAAACTAATGAAAATTTTCTACTGAAATAAAAAATTATCTACTGCTGCTATTTAAGCACTGCTATCCTTAATCCCTTACTTAAGTCCAAAACTGTTGTATAGTGGATTACAAAATTTATATAAATCTGTTTTGTATATTAGTGGAACCTCAAATACCCATTATTGCCACATTTACATCTATGCATACAAGTATAAATTTCAAAATTATGTATATAACTTTCATTATTGCCACATTTACGTCTATGCCACATGTACATCTGCTAATTATATTGCAAATAATATCACTATTTCGGCTAATCTGTGTTCCCTCTGAATTTCTTGTATGTACCGTCCCTGACCTTGTCGCTGGCCGTGCAACTCTCTTCAACCTTCACTTGGGCTTACCATGTATATCTCATGAGCAATACGAACACGTTGAATGTGAATGCCATGCTGAATGCTTGCTATTTATGTAGTTTTCCTGTAATGAACCTATTTGATGATGTGTTTGCTACAACCATTTCAAATTTAACTACAATTTAAAATTTGTTGTACACATTTTGGATCTTATGACTGGTCCGGGTAATGGATCTTGTCTTAGCCTACTTCAATACAAGTTATTGCTTTCAACTGCGTAGTCTCATACTAGGTTCGTATGACGGTTTCGTTTAAACACCCACACTAAATTGATATATCGCAGTGTCATTGCTACTATGGCTGCACCCGACCCAAGGTTCCGTATTGTATGGTCGAAAGAGTTGGATGAGGCTCTGGTTGCAGCATTGAGGAGACAATATGACATGGGTAGGTGCGTCGATGGAATATTTACTAGGGACGCGTGGAGGGAGACGCTACGCGATTGGCATATCAGGATGGGGAGGAATGAGGGTACATTGGATCAGTTAAAAACTCGGTGGAAGAACCTCAGGAGAGACTATGCAAAGATAAAACTGGTAACCAACAAAAGTGGTGTTGGATGGGATGACAACAGGAACAAGCCAATATTGCCTGACACCCCGGAGTGGAGGGAGGCACTTGCGGTATGTCTAATAATATATACTCCCCTGACTATTATATATTAAATTAAACTTGTTACTTTTGACCTAATCAGTATTTGTCCCCTATTTTAGGCAAACAGAGAACTAGCGAGACTGATCAACAGACCATTCTAACACTACCACGACGTCGAGCTGATGGGGGGGAGGAACATAGCTAGGGGCCATCATGCAATGTCCTCAACCGAAAGACAACCTCCTTCTGATGTTGCATCTGAAGATGATGTTGATGTTGACCTAGATGCATCTGATTCATTTGTCAGCCCAGAACCAACCGGTCCAGCCGGTTTCACTGAAGACGTGGTTAATTCTGGGACACAAAGTGAGGACACCAATGGTGGATCGCACAACCAAGGTGCTGCTGCAACGACTCCCACCACGATCATACGTAGGAAGCGAGCATCAAGCTCACAGGACAGTTGTGTCCTGTCTATTGATGTTGTGTCTGAATTCACAAAGGTGTTTTCTAAGGTACATGAGATGGGCAGCGGAATTGCTGCTAGGTGTAATGATAAAGACGAATACCAAACCATTTTGCACCACTTTCATGCAACCTACCCTGACACCCTTGTCCCAGTTTTTACCACTCTTGTGCATGCCATAAAAGATCCATCTAACCGTAATATTTACCTAAGCCTTATGGACACCCCACACAAAATTACCATTTGGTTGCAAGACTTGTGGGAAATGAAGAACACAGCTTCTGCAGCTTCTGCATCACAATCACCCTTCACGCCACAATCTACACCGTACTTTTGAGGTTGACTGATTTAATAAGTAAATCAGTATCCTGCCTTTTATTTGATGAACTTTATCAGAAGTTGTTGTTGTACTATTTTATTCAGTTGTTGTTGTACTATTTTATTCTGTTGGGAACAAGCTCTGAACTATAGTACTATGTAATGGTTTTAATGGAACAAGCCATAATTTCATATCTGTAATATCTCGATATTTCCCTGATGTAGATAATTGCTTTTAATTATAGACGTTATGGCTGGTATGCATCAATATGAAACAACTGATGACATTCTACAACTACTGCATGTTATGTCTACTCTGGCTTATGACATTGGTAACGCAATATCCTACCAAATAGCCGACCAAATTTCCCACAATATCATGGGAAATTCAGACGCCTAAACCACACACCAACCAATACCGAGATCGGTTAGTATTAGGAGCGGCCATCAAAAGGTTTTAGAAATAATAAACGGCCATGAAAAGAGGGCGTACGATCTGTATCGTATGCTACCCAACACAGTTTTAGCATTTGTTGACAAACTTGAGGGCCGAGGTTTGTTGAAAAGTACAAGAGGTGTGTCATCAGTGGAGGCAGTTTGCTACTTCCTTCAGATGGTTGGCCATGGCCATACCAACCGTGTTCTTGCTGAGGACTACATTCACAGTGGTGAGACCATAAGTAGAAAGTTTAACGAGGTGTTGGATGCAGTGTGTGCTTTGTGCAGTGAATATATTGTCATGCCAACTGCATCCACAACTCCGCACCGCCGCATCGGGGAGAGTCCAACATTTTACCCTTACTTCAAGGTATGACCATCACTTAGTTGACCATTGTCCATTCCATTGTTAATATAACCACTATCGTCATCGTTGAGTTTGGTATTTACTTGCGTTTTTCTTATATACTTGTCTTAGGATGCCATTGGGGCAATTGACGGGACACACATCCCCGTTTTGGTGAAGCGCGAAAAGCAGAACCGATATAGAAATAGAAAAGGGAATGTTTCCATGAATGTCATGGTTGTAGTCGACTTCTCAATGGAGTTTACATATATCATGACTGGTTGGGAGGGATTTGCTGCTGACCAAAGGGTACTTCAGGCAGCTACAACCATAGGCGGGTTCAAAGTACCCGCTGGGAAGTACTATCTTGTTGATGCAGGGTACGCCAACACCAGGCAATTTCTTGCACCATATCGAAACGTTGCTTACCATATAGCAGAGTATCAGGGTAACAGAGGCTCATACACAAGAAAAAAGGAAATGTTCAACCACCGACATGCTCAACTACGTAACGTTGTCGAGCGAGCCTTTGGTGTGTTGAAGAAGAGGTTTTCGTACTTTCGTAAAGGAGCAACTTTTCCCGTGCAGTCTCAGTCTCGGATTGTAATGGCTTGTTGTATCATTCACAATTTTATCCGACACCAAAATGATGGCGATCCTATGATGGACGAAAACTTGGATGACCCTCATACTACCAGTGATATCTCGAACGAATTGAGTTCTCTGCAAAAAACAAGCCAGGTTGATGCTAGAGAGGGAGATGTCTTGCGCGAAACTGTTGCCAATTCTATGTGGGCAAATCAGTGATTTATACATTTCTTTTGTAACTTGCATACATTGAAACATGTTGTACAACATGTTTCACTTACTATCTTATCTGTGTAACCTAACGACCAACTTTTGTTCTCAAACTGTATTGTTCAGCGTTTTATTTGCCTACTTATAAACAATGTGAAATTATGTCTCATTAGGTTTTCTGTCTAAAAATGGACAAAGACATGCCGTCGTGCCCATGTGGTCTGCAGTGCACCGTACGAGTGTACATGGATGCCACAGATGCGGCAAATGGACGGTTTGAAGACAACAATCCCCACATGCCATATTTTACATGTGGTAGGGGTCTTGTACAAACCAGATGCCATATGAGGTTGCCCGCGCAGCAAGTACCACCTACAGTGGCTACGCTGACTGCAATTAGGGATGCAATGGTATCACAACTCGCATATGCACGTAGCGAACGTAAGTTCTGGTCAGAACATTATGCCTTTGTCTGTTCAACCAGAGCAGACACAGATAGGTTACAAGAAGAAATTTCAAGTATGCGGGAGAGGTGCCGATATCTTCGCCACTAACTTCAAATTACGAGCGATAATGACTCTTCATCAGAAGAAGATGGATACAATACGTCATAGATATACTATATTATGATATGTATAAATGAACTCCACTTTTCTGTTGCAACAATTAGCTACTCGGTCTTCATATTATCTTTGAAAACTATGTCATCAACCTGATATTTTTCTATTAATCATCAATTCTGTTTTATTAGATGTCGATGATTCCATCTGAGGTTCCGAGGTGTGATTGTGGGCTAAATGCAGCCTTACAGCTTAACACAGAGGATGCAGGGTTATATGACTTTGCCATTTTGAGTCAAAGGCCGGGCGAAATGTATTACATATGCCCTACTCGTGAGGTGTGATAGTACATCAATAAATAATATACTATCCTTGTCGAGGCTCCGCATTCTTTGCCATTAACTTGTACCTCGTACTACATTTTAGGGAAAAGACCGATGCAGATACTTCCATTGGGCAGTCGATCTCCCCCCAACAATTGATTCATTGAAAGCGGAGATTATGTTACTAACTGTTGAGTGCAAGTCAGTGTGGGGTCAGACGATGAACATGAAGGACTTTGTTGAAATTCATTACAACTACGATGAATTATACGCTATGAAAAAGTATGAGCATGAGGTTTTAGAACGCAACGTTGCCAGTCTTGAGGAAGATTGTCGTATGCTTCTCGACATCCCTTCACCTCAAATGAGTCCATGACGTTGAATGGCAAATGCATTTACATTGTCTTCTCTGTTTAGAATGACTATCAATGGATGTTATGAACATCATACACTTGTTTAATTTAGGCACTTTTATAAACGTCATATTACATTTTCAGCGGTATGAAATTTTTCTTCATGTTGATGAGTGTTTTAGTAATGATGTATATTATTATTCGAATTTTTTCTTCACGTTAGCTCTAACCAAATAATACAATTAATTGTGATATACACCCTTACTTTTTGAAAAATATATTACTTATAGAATTTGTGATATGACTGGCCAACCGCCGACACCGTCTTTTATCTGGTCGCACGAGCTTGATATGGTTCTCAGGGGTTTGATGAGAACCCAATATCACGTGGGTAGATGTGTGAATGGAGTATACTCTACACAGGCTTGGATGGAGGCATGGCACCAGTTCGTATACATAACTGAAAGCCCTTACATTTCATTGCCTGAGTTGCACATGCGATGGCAATACATCAAGAGAGAGTTTGTAAGAGACAATATGTTCATATTGGCAGATTTATTGCCTCCCCCCACATTGGCCGCGCAACAAGGCATTGAACGCAACTTCTTGACGACGTGTCGCACTTACCCACCAGGGATTTTTTTTAGCACTGACAATTGAAATAAAAAAATGAACTTGTAACATTTGTGCTAAATGTAGTTGTATTTTTGCGTCGAAACAATTTACATTGTCTACTTATGTGTTGCATTATTATATGTTGCTACCATAATGCGATCAAATTTCCTACTTCATTATTATCTTATTGCCACAGTTACTTTACGAATTATGTTATTTGTTCATACCTTTGTTTTTATTAATTATAGATGTCGACATCGCGTGCAAAGGCAAAGGCAACGATGAAATTTGAAAAACTTTTGAAGTCACCAGAAAAAATTCATAAATATGTTGAAGATAACCTTTTATGCAAAAAACCATGTTGCAATCACATAAACGAGGAGGGAAAAATTGGGACCGATGATCAAGTCAAGGGCAAAGTCGTCAAGGGTAAAGTCAGTCAGCATGTTCCTCATTTGCCATTGTTGTTTGATTGGCCAAAAGACGACATCAAACAATAAAACAAGCAGCCGGTGCAGGAACCATGCCCAGTGTCATGGGACGAGTACGATGAGGCCATAATGTTGGCCCAATGTGCCTTGTCAAAATCTTAGCTTTGGTTTGCATGTTTATTGCTTCCCTTTTTTGTCCTTCTCCCCTGAGGAATATTATTCGTAAACAATTATGTTAATATCAGTGATCGTTTATGTTTCACTAATGACGACAATATGATTATTATCAGTTGCTTTTACCGATGATAATGTACTTTGTTTATGTTATGAACAAAATATATTAGGCCAATTTCATATTTCATGTAGCTTGACTGCCAATTTCATATTTCATGTAGCTTGACTGTTACTGACGATCATGTAATTCGTCACACTCATGACGACAATTAACTAGGTTCAACATTACATATATACCACATGCAAAGTCATTCCAGACGACAGTAACGTTTCATTACTTTTTCATTACTTTTTCATCACTAAGTTAATATTAGAATTATCATATCTTAGTTGCACTATTTTAAATATACAAAATAACACCCACACAACACAAATAAAATATATTTTTAATATATTCTAAACTTAGGTTGAAGTGACATCACAAACACACATTCTTCGTACTTATTCAAACAATGATGCAAGAACATGACAGTTAGTTGTTAATCACTACGTTAAAATTAGAATTATCATCTCTTATTTGCACTATTTTAAATATACAAAATAACACCCACACAACACAAATAAAATATATTTTTAATATATTCTAAACTTAGGTTGAAGTGACATCACAAACACACCTTCTGCGTACTTGTTCAAACAGTGATGCAAGAACATGACAGTTAGTTGTTAATCACTACATAAAAATTAGAATTATCATATCTTATTTGCACTATTATAAATATACAAAATAACACCCACACAACACAATAAAAATATATTTTTAATATATTATAAACTTAGGTTGAAATGACATCACAAATACACATTCAGCTTACTTGTTCAAACAGTGATGTAAGAACATGACAGTTAATTTGTAATCACTACGTAAAAAATTAGAATCATCATATCTTATTTACACTATTATAAATATACAAAATAACACCCACACAACACAAATAAAATATATTTTTAATATATTCTAAACTTAGGTTGAAGCGACATCACAAATACACATTCTGCGTACTTGTTCAAACAGTTATGCAAGAACATGACAGAATAAGCTGATACTGACTACGCTGCCAAACAAAATCAGACTTTTAGCCAAACAGATTCAGACTGCAGTCAGACTGAAATCAGACCAGCTGACCAGAATCAGACTGTGTTGCCAAACAAAATCAGACTGCATCCTGACTGCCCCAACACCGGAATCCTGACTAACCCTGACTAACCCAGTCTAGATTCCAGAATCCCAGTCCTGTGCCAAACGCATGCTAGTGGATTAGGATCACAATCACCCTTAGATTCCCCATGCTAATGATCTATCTCGATCAATTGGGATGGGATGTGGTGTGTTAAAGAGATAGACTATTTTAATATATAGGTGGAAATTGAGTCAGATATAAACCAAGATTCTTGTTTGAATAGTGATGATCACTTTTATATCACAAGGTTAACTTTCTTCTCAATATGATGTAATCAAGAAACAAAAAGATTGATTTTAAGATCAAGGAATGTTGTCTTTTTAAAATTAAGCTAATATATAATTACACAAGTCATAACATCAACAGTGGTTAAGGCAATTCTAGAACTAGAAGATGTGATTAGAAATTAAACTAACTACTAGACTAGAGATTAGACTAGTTGTCAGATGAGATGTAATTAAAATATCTATATTACTAGAAGATATCACTACTAGTTATACTATCTACTAGATTGGAGGTTAGACAATCTAGTGAGAGAGAAGCATCACTCATTACTAAACCGAACTAGAGTAAACATCCACATACCAAAAAATCATAACAACTTTCACAGTAGATGAATAAAATAGTATTAGATAATTTACTTCTATTCTAAAAACAAATTATAGAATCCAAATAAAAAGGATCTAACTATTACCATTTCTCAAATCAAAAGGTTCAACACCAGCATGGGTAGTGTTGTTCTAGGTGGTGACTTGCTTGAATGAGATCAGAAAACCATGATTGGCTCAATAATGGTCCTTAGTGTTATTTTGCATCCATAAAAGTTGTGGTGATGATGCCTACGTGTGGTATTTTATTTCCCTTAAACGTGGGCCAAAAGTAAGAACACAATTTCCTGGTCAAAAAATATTAGTCCTTAAATTTGTAGCCAACTTCAAGAGATGTCTACGACTAAATATGGAGTCTATTAAAATGGGGTTGAATGCAGGGTTAAGGTTGGAAAGTACATAATAAACTCAAATTCACAACTTAGCTTAGTCCAAAATAAAAGGTTGAATTTGATGTTCCCATGAGGAACAAATTAATCTACTTAAAGAAGGAAACCTAAGGTATGAAACTTAAACAAAGATAAAGGTGACTATGATAAAAATGAAACTTGGACTGGAATTCACCAATCAAACCAACCTCAACCATGCAACACTCTCTCTTCCATTTATATATTCACAATGTGTTTTTGCAAGAACTCATCAAGGATATCTAACACATTCCTTTTCTAGAGGTCGAGGTAGATCTTATCAAAAGGAAACTCTCTCTCAATATGGTAACCAAAAGATCAAGACCAAACATATCATTACTTCAATAATATTTCCCACACTTGTAGTTCCTTGCTAATCCATACTCTAGATCTTCTTGAACTTGTTCTTTCCAAATTATTCAGATTTAACACATAAGAAGGTAGATAATCAAATGAGTGATGCATTAAAATAGGATAAGGAAACAAAACTTGTAATATATGTATTAAACAAAAGATGAAAGATTACTAGTTGGGAGGCCTAATGGATACCCCCAACCCAAGTTATGGAGTTTAGGAACCCATGGTGCAAGTGAATATCTAATTATAAGTTGAGTTTTCCATCAATTTCAAGAAATAATAATGAAATGAAAAGAGAAAAGAATGAAGGTCGATTACAAAGTAGATCCTTAGATCTACCCACCATTTAGTTAGAATCTTCTAAGGTCAATCAACCTATGAGATTGATCTAGGTGATCGATCGGCCATGAGGTCGATCGAGATGATTGATTGGCCTTGGGTGGTCAATCATCTATTCTCTTGTTGAGAACCTTGCAACTCCTCTTTAGAAATTGATCTAGCTGGCGAGTGAAATGGTTGGGAGGATAGTGAGGCAGGTTGACCACTTTTGAGATTAATCATTCCGATCATGATCCAATCTCTAGTTTAGCATTTTGGTGCTTTCTCAAAAGACAAGATGATTTAGAAATGACACAATTATTGGTTATATTCCCTGAGAGACATCATTTGATGATTGTAAAAGGGATACTTTTAACTTTATTTGATTATTAATAAAAGGCAATTATGCTTGTTTGTTTCTTTATTGAGATAATGAATGAACTTAACAATATCCTATGAATATTTCCACTCAATGACATATGGTTTAGGTTGGGAACATAATATCATATGAATAATAAGAGTACTCATTATTGTTATGTCCCTAGTCAGTAATTATTATGGATAGTATAGGACAATAATAATACATAGACTAGCATGTATAGTAAGTGAGGACTATGTCTCTTTAGTCATGATATTAGATATCAACTCAAATACATTGGTACTTGTGTAGGAAAATATGGTGACATAGATGGCAGTCCCATAACCAACAAATTGCATGAACAACTACAAAATGAGAAGGATGGTGCAAGGCATATACCTAGTCCTAGAGTAAGTACATCAACAATTCTTGCATAGGTGTGCTTCCTTTGCAAGAAGCACAAGTATGGTTGTCGACGACGTCCTCCTAGTGTAATGACCATGGATGATGGTTGATGGTGTCCTCCTAGCATGGGAACAAAAGCCTCCATGCCTCCACGTAGACTACACAGACCACTGGGAACTCTATGTTGTCTTCTAGAGCTGACAAGAAGGAGTTTTCTTCTATTGTCAATGTGCTAGTGTCGACCTCCTTTCCCTCATTGTCTCTCCCTTTCTTGGGAAAGAGTTCTCAGGCTCTCACTCTACCATAATGTTGAGATAAGGTTGATAACATCTCATTTTATGAACTTTTTGCATATGTTTTATGCTTCCCCTAGCATATCTTTTATAGACTTTTTCTACTTATTTTAGTACTTTATGCCAAAAATATCAATTGTACACATCTTTCACCTTTGTAGGGTCATGACAAGCTATGGTTGTGGTTAACACCTCGACTGCGGCTACATCATCCACTAAGGGCCCTACCACCATAGAAGCTCCTTATCACCATCTCTACACTGTGACCGTGGTCCCGCCACGACTGGAACTTCCCCTCAGATGCGGCCTACAACCTGCACACCCAATCACGTGGGAGTAACGACCGAGATAAAGACATGACTGAGGTCATGCCTCGACCATGGCTTAGATATAGGACTCGATAGAGGCCCTACCTCGATTGAGGATCTTGTTGGATCAAGGGCTCTAGAGGGCGGGGGGTGAATAGAGCTTCACAATTCTCACAAAATGGATTAGACCACCAAATTATATTAAGTGCAGGAACTTAAAAAAATAGCAATTTGATGTCTTAACAAGCAAGCATAGCAAGGATGAGAGACAAGGAAGATCATGCACTTGGACAAGGTGGTTTAGAGCGGTTCCATGTCCTAACTAGAAGCAATGTCAGTCCACTACCTAGAGGTGGTTAACCTCTAGGATTTGCAATCTTGGTACTCTTATATTCCATCATAAGATTACAAGACAAAACCACAACATCCAAGGGCTTAGTACCTCAAGCAAGGATCTTCAACTTGTAGAAGGAGATTACCCACTTGAACCATGGAGTCTTCAGTCATCAACATGGACTTACCCACTCCTTCATCAAATCTTCATCCTTCAAGGGATTACCTATCCTTCTTGAGTGCTTGCCTTGCCTATCTCCTTCACTTGGAGATCTGGAACACCTTGCTTTCTTCAACCTTGAAGAACAACAACTCCTCCTTCACTCAGAGAAGATCTCTAGCCTTTTCTTCAATAAGAAAAGGGGGTAGGAAGATGATGGAGGAGAGCTTCACATCATTACAAGGAGTAGCTCTCTTAAAAAGGAACCTATCTCACTCATACTCACGAATTTGACTTGAAGGTAGAGAGAGAAAGGGGCTCAAATGGTTAGAACACTCTCAACTTATCTAGGACCAAGCTTGTAGTGAATGAGCAACCTTGGAATGAACTCCAAGAGGTCCTATTTATAGTTGAGGGTGCCCCTTTAAGTTGTGGGACACTTAGATACGAAATATAGTCATTTTTGCTCAAAGAAATGACTCTATTTTCTCTCAAAACACACACCAACGGTCACAATCACTTTTTCTGCAAATTCCGTACAGTGCAATCGGTCGAGTTTCAATAAAGGTAACTCGACTGATAGAGTAAAAGACAAAACAAATATTCAAAGCATCAGTCGAGTTTATCCTGGGGAAACTCGGATGACCAATGAAAATCGAATTGGTTAGGTACTCGATCTGTCAAGTTCTGTGAAAACACAACTCGACTGATGCTATCTTCAGAGAACTGATCCAGGAGGATTGGTCAAGTTTGCAACCCAACCGATTGACTACATGTGGTCAATTTTCTAAAGTGCATCTAAAGTGATTAAAACTTGGTGTTTAGTGTCCCAAACAATTTTCTCATCTTAGTTACAAGTCAATTCATCATTACAAGTGATTACAAAAATGTTCTAAGGTCGTTTACATAGATTTCAAAAAATGCACACTTGTAGCTCTTTTGACTTGAACTTGAGCAAAATTAGGGCTTTTGATTTTTTATCCTTTTTATGTACCTAACACCTAAAGTCAATCTTGAATACACATATTAGATACATATGAATGGAATGGTTTAGTCATTATCAAAATATGGACAATGTATAACCTCTAGGTCACCATTCTCCCCCTTATTGACAATGACAAACCATTCCTCAAACATATTGAAAATGATATAGAAGTTATACCTTTGCCTTGTGAATTAAGGGGATTCAGAATGTGAACAATGTGAATTGCTCCCCCTCAATCTATTCTTCCTATAACCTACATGGTTAGTCTATCTACACATAGCAATCATAGCATATATGTACTATGGGGTTCTTTGCAAGTCACATGATAAAACAATAAATGAACAAGAAAAGGATCTCATAAACAATAAATACTAGTATAACAACAATTAACAATATGATTGAGTTTCAAGCCAATGAAATATCTCTCCCCCTTTTGACATTATCAAAGAGTAGGGGGTAGAACAGCATATATCCAGGTCTTCTCCAAAACACAAACAACCAGATATTCATACAAGCAATATCATATCATATGTCAAATAGAGACTAAAGCAACATACAATCTCAGTTATAATAAAAATATGGTGAAAGATGGCACCAACTCATAAGATATATCAGAGAAACTAGCAAGAGTGCACATCACATATATTACAACTCAAATGTATGCCCTCAGAAAACAACTACAAGCAAGAAGCGATGAAAAACAGAAGATAGAAACAGTACAACTCAGATAATGTGCCCAGATGTTTCTTATACAAAATAGCCTAGAAAGATGTATATGATTAGCATGTTAGACTAAAAACTAAGAAATAAGATAAACATCTAAACTATCTATATCAACGACATCATCATCATCGGCTCCAGGCTCGTAGTCCTCGTCTCCATCCGAAGGTGCAGTACTAGTGCCTTCATCACCAGATCCAGCACCCACACCATCACCATCACCATCATCAGAAGTGTCCTTGCCATCGCTGTCATCATCATCATCAACCTCAGCATCATCAGCCTGGTCAAGCATCTCCTCATCAGTAGGAGGACCAAAAATGCGATCGGGCCAACGAGCATTCTGCTCAACCCAAGACATACCTAGAGCGTGAAGCTCATTGGCCTGAGGAAAGGACGGAGCAGAGTCTCCAAGGCTGGCGAGCAAGATGGCCAGGGGGCCAGTAGGGTATGGGAGGTAGGTAGGAGCAGAGCTACCAGCAACGAAGGGTGGAGGAGAAACAATAGCGGAAGGCTCGGGTGCGGGATAGTAATGATATATGCATAGGAAGCATAATCTCTACCGAGGTATGGCTGGTAGGTGGGGTAGGGTGAAGCACATGATAGGTTCATGGTCGATATGATAGAACACTAATCCTGATGTAGGTGGTCTTGAACCTGTTGGTTGTATGCTTGTTGGTACATCATGTATCCCATAAGGGTTTCATTAGATACACAGAATGAAGCACAACTAGGTTTAGGAGGGGGTTGAGGAGGTGGAGCACGGGTAGAGGAGGCAGGGGCTGCAAAGGCTGAGGAAGAGGGAGAAACACCAGGGGTAGAAGAGGCAAACACAGACACAAACTTCTAAATCGTGGTTTTACTGATACATACACCTTCCCTGGCTACTTTGTAATGAAAGTCAGAAAAGAGTGATTTCTCAGTGGCGAACTGAAACAAACCACAAATCAGGGCAGGGTAGGGAGGATGGGTGCCTTTGGTGTTCTTACCAGTGTCAAAGCAGGTCATATGGTGTAGAATATATTTGGCCCACTTGACACTGATGTTCTCTAGGATGCAATACATAATAACAATAGTGTTCTCAGCAATATCCGTTTGATTTTGCTTCAGATGGATGTTGCAGTTGATCACTAAAGCAAGAATGTGCTTCCTAAGGTCGAGGGAGGAGGAAGGTAGGGTGATCTTCTTCTTGTATGGAACATGAAGTTTCTTCAAGTAGTGATGAATGTCAGGGAGAGTCAATTCATTTTGCTTGTAGAAACCTTCCGGGTCTAAAAGATCAAAGTACTCATCATAATCCTTGCGTCAGGTATCATTTTCCTCATCTCTGGAAAAGAAGACATTTAAAATATCCTCAGAGATTTGGAAATGCTTATCTGTGATCATCGAGGCTAGGATTACTTGATCATTCGGAAGGGGTACGAGGGATTCGTAGTTCCAATAAAAATTAGCGTAGAACTCGTGAACTACTTTTGTGCTAGACATCGAGTTATGAAAGCAGTCACACTCGACGGTCAAGGAAGAAAGGTGGTGAACGGAAAGCAACCTAACAACTTGATCTATGACTTCTTGTCGCCTAGGGCTTGGCTCAAACAAGGCACAAAAAGGAAAAGGACTCATAGGAAGAAGGTCCTTATACCTATTAACAACCTCTATTGAGACAAAATAGGTATCGTCGAAAGGAATCAAGCGATTAGACGAAGAGGATGAAGGTGCATTTCTTGGGGCAGGTCGTTTTCTCCTTTGGGAAGCCATGGAGGCGAAAAAGAGAAAGAGAAATGAACAAACACAAAGAAAACCTCAAAAGCCATCCAAACACCACCAGGGAGCAATCGGGGAGGTCTAGGTCGGGAAAGGGCTAGGAAAGGGAGGTTTAGGGATGAGGGTGAGAGCTTAGGGTTAGAAGAAGAGGAATCGATCATCTATTCTCTAGTTGAGAGGGAGAATAGTCGGCCAAACCTAACTTAAATTTGCTTCAACCTGCGGATCGGTCGAGTTCTGAGAGTGGGAAACTCGACTGATTGGTCCTCTGGAGAACAACTCTCGGCCACTGATAGGTCGAGTTTGTCCTGGGGGAAACTCGACTGATGGTCAACCTGGCCTAAAACCATCAAACTTAGTTTCTAGCCATATGCATGCCAATTAAATTCATTTTTGGAGTCTATTATGTATATTGAACATACTTTGGCACATATCACTCATCGTTGGGTACTATTTAGTGATAAAACCAAGAAATTAAAGAAAATCCCAAAACAAGTGAAACTAAGCATGTCAAGAAGCAAAATAAGTACATTTTAGACAAAATTTAGGCAAACAAGATGAGGAAAGCATGAGCAAGACATATAGGATGAAAACAACTATCTAGACAACATGTCAATATCATCCATAGCAACAATGAGCAGCTTAGATCTAATAAAGTTAAATTTCTCTATAGCTAGAGGTTTAGTAAAATTGTCTGCCAACTGATTTTCTGTATCCACATGTGTGATATAGATATCCTTTTTGGCAATGTGATCATAAATAAAATGATCGCAAACCTCTATATGTTTAGCTCTAATATGCAATATAGCATTATAAGATAGATTTATTGCACTAGTATTATCACAATAGATAGGAGAAGCATCAAAATGTATGTTAAAGTCTTGGAGCATTTGCTTCATCCATAGGACCTGGGCACAACAACTCCCGACTGTAATGTATTCAACCTCGGTAGTTGATAATTCCACGGTGCTCTATTTCTTGGAAAACGAAGACACCAAGTATGGTCCTAGAAGGAAGCAAGTGCCACTTGTGCACTTTCTATCAACCAAACACCCTGCGTAATCCGCATCACTATATGATACAAGAGTAAAGTCCCTTGACTTAGGATACCATAGTCCAATGTTTTGAGTTTTGTCTAAGTACCTCAAAATCCTCTTAACAACAATAAGATGTGATTTCCTAGGGCTTGATTGAAAGCGAGCACACAAGCCAACACTACACATAATATGTTATAACCCCAAATTTTGGGTACATTTGACGAGAAATGTAATTTCTCATGCTAAAGATATTTGAACAAATAATGAAATAATGTGTTTCAAATAAATAAATTTCTTTTACAATAGCCTTGATGATTGTATGGTGGGCTTTATTGGCTATTGGGCCCAAATAACAAGGAAATTCAATTACTAAATGGATAATTGAATTTTTAAGAAAAGGAATATGTAGAAATCTCTAGAAGGAAAATCCAAAGAGGATTTCGTGCCTCTTGGGTACCAAGGAGTCCAAGGTTCCAAAAAGAAAGCAATAAGAAAAGAAAAGATTCATTAAGTATTTCTTTATGAAGAAAGAAATTAGAAAATAATGATAAAATGTGGAAAATGTGTGGAAAGAGGCATAAATGAGATTTCTTGGTGAAATTTCGTATCCATAAGGATTCCTAATGATAAAAAGAATATCAATGAGGAAAACAAAAGAGAAATAAAAGGAAATCCTCAAAAAGGAGATATTTTAATAAGAAATAAATACAATATGAGAAATTGACTTTTAAAAGAAGATAAAGGCAAACCAATGTGGGAATCTATGCCTTGGGTTTTCTTGAGGTCCAAGGGACCCAAAATAATGAGATAATTGCAAAGTGGAAAGAGAAAATAGCAAATTTGCAAAATAAAAAAAAGATAATGAGATACATTATTAATGAATTTGTGATATTGATAAAAAGAAAGTATTTTTCTATTAAATAAAAATAGAATTCGTGCCTTTGGAATAAAGGGCAAGTAAATAAAAGGAATTTCGAATTCCTAAAGCATCCAAATAAGGAAGGATATTAGAAAAGTATAATGAAGAGAGAGAGAAGGGTAGTTGCTTCACAAACCAAGGAATATGAGTTTCCTTTCAAGTTTGGGACTTGAGTCCTCATAAGGCACGCCTTAGGGCTTCATACTCCACCCTATAAAAGGGGTAGAGCCCTGGAGCGAGCTCTAGAGAATCCCAATGATTCTTCTCTCTCTTCCATCGTTTTCTTTACGAGTAAACCCTAGCAAAGGGAAGCTTTGCAACCCTGGCACAGAGAGAAGCCCAGGAGGGGTTGCGTTGGAGGCTGGAGGTGCTCCGAGGTCAGAACGTGACCAAGCCAACGTCGTCGTGGCCTAAACCGCCCACTGGAGCAGCCGCACGGCTGTTTTCGACATCTGCAACAGGAGGTTAGCGCAGCTATTCTCGGTCACCTTGGCCCCACCTTAGACCTTCACTGGCTGCGCCAAGGAGCGCCGAAGGTGGGGGAAACTTTCCCGGAGGTCGACGGAGTCCAGGAGTGGAAGGAGGAGGGCCGCAAGCCGCGGCTAGGGCGGTTGCGGCAGCCGTTCTGAAGGTTGAAGATGATCACGTTTGTTTGGACAGAAACGCCCCTCCGCGGGCTGAAGAAACAGCCCACTTACGCGGGGGCAAGATAGTAATTCCGTTATAATTCTAGTTTGGGCACATGGAAGGAGACACGTGGCGGCTTGCTATTAGCTGTGGTAAGCATTTTATTGCAAAAATCATAACTCATGATTCGTAACTCGGATTAAAACAAGTTTTATATGAAAATTTATCCTCAGAACGAGAGGAACCCAAATAAATTATGTTTGAAGTCTGATTCTATTTGCAATCCGAAAATTAATGGAATTAATCATCTTTAATACTTTAAAGATTAAGGAACCCTAATCTAATATGATTAATGTGTTTAATAGGGTTTAATGGATCATGAGAGTTGATATTAACCTGTTAAATGCAAAAAGGTTCATTAAGATTGAAAAGGGTGATCTTTGTATGTAATTAGCTTAATTTGAAGATTATGTACATAAATATGCTGAAATATGAAAAGTACATAAAGCTATCATCTTTAATGATTTAATTAATGAAAAACCCTTAGATTTGATGATAGATGGTTTTAATGTTGATCAATGGATAATTTAAACCTATTGTTCATAAAAGTGAAAATTAGATCTAAAAAGGTAATCTTTTTATATAATTGACTTAATTTAGGGTTTTGTGCATGAATATGCATTAACAAGCTTGAAAACCCTAATTTAGGTGAATATGAGTTTTATATGTTTTAATTGTTCAAATCTGTAAATAAATAAGGATATGATGATCCTAAGTCAATTTTGGGTATAAAAGACTATTAAATGAATAGTTTGAGCAATTAGGATTTATATAAATGGAAAAGAGTGCTATTAGGGTTTGTTAACCTAAAAGAGGTAAAGTTCGAGAAATTGATCTAAGAAACCCTAATGAGTATTAATGAATACCTAATGCGGATTAGAAACCCTAGAAAGTGAATCCAAGTCAATAAAGTAGATTCTTGATAAAGTGTGTAATAAATAGAGTACATATTTATTTCAGGAACTATGTGATGATTGAATTACTTGCTTGGATCTGTTGATTGACTTGATTGTATACACATGAAGTATATGTTGAATAATCTGCATGACTCTTCAAATAAGGTATGTGGTTACGATTATGAATAACCGCTTTAGTTTCCCGATGGATTCCCAGGTGTTTAATCGTATTGAATGCAACTAAACTGTTGGATGTTTATTTATTTCATGCCACTATAAAGTGACTATGATTATCACTATAAATGAGTATATATAACTGGCTAGATCTGGGTCCACCTCTGTTACTTTGAAAAGGCTAAAAAGGGGTAATCCTAGAGCAAGGTCTAGGTTACCGAGAGCTAGAAATTGGGCTACCTACGTGTAGTGCCATGCGACTCGTTAGTCTGCCATGAGTTAAGGAGTGGGCTACTTACGAGTAGTGCCATGTGACTCAACCCTAGAAACTGGTTCACCTATAGGTGGGACCATGAGGGGTTTAATGGGGATCTACATAAGGAAGGTAGGATCCAGGTCCATTGCAGGGATAGTACAGAGGATAGGGTACTCGTGGATCGCGGATGTTATATTTAAAATGTAACCTTGATTGATTAATGATTAATTGAATGATTACATGGTTATCATAGTTGCAAGATTATTGTTTCCCCCACTACCAGCTTCGGCTGACCGACGTTTTGTTTGTCGGCGTTTTAGGTACAAGCCAAAAGGACAAACAGTAAATCGTCACATTGTGAAATACATGAAGAAAAATACAACGAGGATTAGTTAGCGTAGAATCATTATGTGTATAGAAGTTAGAAATCCAAAATTTCAAAAGGTATGTAAAGAAAATTTTTATTACCATTTTCAGTATAGTCTGTTAGAATTTAATAATTGTTTATGGTTTTATGTCGAACCTTTGATCCGGGATTAATGGATGCGGCTCAACCTCTTGGTCTCCCTTAATTGGGGGTTATCGGGAGGTGGGGTCGTAACATTTGTTATCAGAGCGTAGGTTCCTCATTTAACCATTAATAATTATTAAATTTTACAAACTCCATAGAACCCAAGGGAGTTATTAGAGGAGTATCTGAAAGGCAGAGGTGTCTAGAAAGGGATCACGACCGGGGGCTGGCAAGATTTTCCTCCGCACCGCTAGTCGGAATACGAGGACTCCCGGACCCGTGTGACCGCCTGGCCAAAGTCTTAGGGTATGAATTGAAATAAGATTCCTTTAGGACTTCTCATCTTATTCATCCCTTCTCATCACAAAATTCTGATAAGGACATAAAGGATTAGGGTTTCCTTTCTTCTCCTCACCCTCTTGAGGTATGGGTAAGGTTAATAAGGTTTAAGGAATCCTCCACTAAATTAATGAAAGGCATGTAAATAAGATGTCATGGACATAAGCTTAATAGATTAAGTGCAAAATAAATAATAGATACATGCTTAGGTCATATGACATAAGATGTCATGTCCTCAGGAGAGACCTATGGCTAGACCTTCTTGTCAGGAGGATAAGTCAGTCTCGGAGATAGAGATCTCCATTTCTAGTAGAGACTTGGCACATCCTATGAGGATGATGCTAACCCTAACCCTAAGTGATGGTTAGAGAGAGATGAGTTGGACCAGGTGTTTGAAGGGACATGCCTTTGGGATGCCATATGATCCATGGATAACCTAACACCTTTGGCAACCCAACCCTAGGAAGGATCGTGCATGTTAGGGTAAAGGATAACTCCTTAGATGATGAGGTTAGTGAAGGACCTTAGAAACCCTATGGGCTTGTGCAAGTAGGGTATAGCTGGCACCTAGGGCACGTCATAGTGCTGACGGTAGGATGAAACCCGGGATAAGGAATCATGATGGAGTATAAAGGGTTATGGATGATCTTGAGCAACCATAAGTTCAAACCTAGGCTCACCCATGTGGAGCATGCCTTTGAGGTTGAACCTTCATAAAGAGAGGACCTCTAATGGTGAGGTTGGATGTAGGGTCAGCTCTAGAGAGAGCAGGAAACCCAGCAAGAAGGTTGGAATCCTAAAACCCTGAACAATGGATGATAGTGGTTGCCTCATGATCGGTCCCTGAAAGTTGATGATACCTTGGTTGTCTTTAGAGGGACCGAACCCTTGAGAAAAGATGAAGCTTCTGGTACCTACGTGCCTATGGTAGAGATGTTACCTTCCGAGGTAGAAAGAAGATGTTTTGTATACCCTGAAGTGGATTAGTATGAGGCCTTGTACCTTATGGTTTGTCCTTGAGGAAAATCCAACTCTAAGTGTTGCTTGAGTTGAAGGATGAAAAGGAGGGTGTGTCATGCCTTTTCATGCTTGGTTTTTAGTTAAGAGATAGAGCATACTGTTTGGGTTCCTAGACCTAAGAGGGGAAGTGGTATACCTAAAGCTCATGATGAGAAGTTGAGTTCCTATAGAAGTGAGCATGATAAGAGAAACCCCTGAAGTTTAAGGTGTGTTTGATGAACCCCTCATAGCTAGATTGATGATAAAGGGAAAGTTTGATCCTGATCCAACATCGAGCATGACCTAGCATGGTACAGTAAGTGATCTGCTCATGCCTTAATGGCTTTCTAGGGTTAAGTAGGCTCGTGTGGATGTAAACCCTAGACCTAAGAGCTTTTGTGACCTCAGAGATAGTTTCCCCCCCATCCTGGGAGAGGGACTCCTTTGGAAGGGTGTATATCAGTTTTGGTTAGTTTAAGGTAGCCTAAAGAGGTCTCTTAGGATCTTGAAAAGCTAAGTGAAAAGTACATGGTATGAGAATGAACCTGTAGACCCATAGATATCCATCTCTAATTGCATATGGATGTGTTACCATGGAGGTAACCGGTATGGGGCTTGACCAAGGTAGGCAGGTTGCCATGATCCCTAAGAAAGGATGAGGGCCAGCCCAAGAATGCAGAAAGAGAGATGATGAAGACATGGGTAAGGTTCTAAGTGAACATGCACTAAAATGGTGAAGCCTAAGTCGATCCTAGGGTCAGGTAGGGATAAGACCGATGAAAGTAGGAGTTTCCTAATTCCCCAGTTGCACATGACCATAGGGTCGGGAGGTAACAACTATCATTGTCTGAGGGCCATGGGTTAGGAGATTGATCACCTTCATGAACTCATGGGACCCAAAGGGTAGATGAGTAGGGCACTCTCTTGATGCATGAGAGAAGAGGGATGACCCCAAAAGAGTCGGTACCCTATAGACCTAGAGGAGATGACCAAGGATATAAACCTCAGTAGGTTCAAGACTAGTTTGATATCATGATGATTGTGATGAAGAGACATATGTGGCACGTTGCAACTTAGATTTAAAGGTGTACTGGCAAGGTGGGATGTACCATCTCTACTCTTGGAACATGAAGAACTCTGTATTTGGACTGCAGCCAAATGCTTAATTCCTCTTGTTATGGGGGTGAGAGATAGGACATTATGCATGTCATACACCAAGGATAAGAGATGATGTAGGTTGGAGCGTTTCCACGAGGAATGGGATAGAGAAGATATCTACCCTGGTAAAGTGAATGATACATGGATGGTTTGTAAACCCTAAGAGGAATGAGGTAGTCACCTTATGAGGATGTTTCTAGAATGAGCTAAATGGAGCTTACAAATTATACCAGGTTGAGTTTGGTCACCATGATGATGAAATCAGAGAGTGATCTTATGAAGATAAAAATATAGTTTGAGGTGACATAATAAGTGAAATACATGGGAGTGTAATGTTACCTAATACCTAAGGATGAGAGGCGGTAATGGCTGCTCTGGTTGAGATACATCTGACTTGTTTGACTATAAGCTAGAAGAGGTTGTTTGGCTAACCCGAAGTTTGAAAAGGAGAGGTGTTCGGATAACACTCAGATGTAACAAGATGCATTGAAAAGTTATGGTTGTTTGGCTAGTCCTGGATGCAATGAAAGGATAAAACCTCAGATGCACTTCTTTGGAAGAGAAGGTGACGAAACCCTGACTAGAGTGGTTTAGGGTTTCAGAGGATTTGATCTTGAAGGAATCATGACATAAAGGAAATCATGGTGGAAGATCATCATACACCGTGGAGAATGACAATAGCACTATGGATGCTTAAGATGAGGTTGCATGTGGCCATGCAAGCCAGGAGGTAAAGGACGAGCCCCAGTATCCCAGTGTATCGATATGGAGGACAAAATAATCCCTGAGAGGGAATGAGAGCTCAACGCTATGGAAGTTGTGATAAGTCTTCCCTGGATCAAGGAAGGTCGAGATGCAATATGGGTTATGGTAGGTCGCCTTACCTAGAAAACATGAGAAAGAAAGAGTTCTGTTAGGGGACAGATCTAGTTGAACTACCCATGAGAGAGATGGTTCAACTACACCATGAAGCAAGTTCAAAAGTTCTTAAGTTTGACCTAAAAGTTCACTTCCATAAAGTGGAAGTAGGTACATGAAGAACTCAATGTTAGAATAGTTTATCACCCCTATCTAATGGTTAATATGATTCAGACTAAAGGGTCTGATGAGAGCACGTGTGCTCGTTCAAGGTGATATGTAGAGACAGTTCTTGTCCTATGTGACAATGACTACCATAGCCAGTATCGGGTTATAAAGAAGCTCTGTAAGGGAGGTTGTGTCGGTCACCACTTCAGTATGGTGATGTTGGTGAAAAGGGCCACGTGATGGTTAGAAAAGGACCACATGATGGTTAGAAAAGGGACCCCAGTGCGTGTAGATGAAGTCACTTTAATCATGCAATGGCTGAAAGGAGCCTAAAGATGACGAGGGTCGTGAGCAGATGCAAAGTAGATTAACATGCAGTGCACTGTGGGAAAATATAATGTGAGAATCTGACCCCTCTGAGCTGCAGCTGAGAAAGCTGAGTCCCCGATACATGGGTCCATTAGAGATGGATGGGTGGAGATGGTTAGGTTTTGACCATACCCCTCAGGATAGAGTTATGTGAGATATGTTCCATGTGTCCAATTTAGAGCACTATGTGAGGTATCCCGACCATGTGCTGAGCAATGAACCTAGTGAGCCCCAAGGGAGGCTGACATGGCCTGAGTCACCTGTGTAGTTTATAGACGCCAGGATGAAAGAACTCAGAGAAAAGAATATGTGATGGTAAAGGTTCTTTGGATGCGCCATGGGTACGGTAAAGCCACATAGGGGCCAATGATGGACATGGGAAAGTCTTAACCTGAAATGTTTGTTTGCTTGATAGAATTTTGAGGACGAAATTCCTATAAGAGGGGAAGGATGTTATAACCCCAAATTTTGGGTACATTTGACGAGAAATGTAATTTCTCATGCTAAAGATATTTGAACAAATAATGAAATAATGTGTTTCAAATAAATAAATTTCTTTTACAATAGCCTTGATGATTGTATGGTGGGCTTTATTGGCTATTGGGCCCAAATAACAAGGAAATTCAATTACTAAATGGATAATTGAATTTTTAAGAAAAGGAATATGTAGAAATCTCTAGAAGGCAAATCCAAAGAGGATTTCGTGCCTCTTGGGTTCCTTGGGTACCAAGGAGTCCAAGGTTCCAAAAAGAAAGCAATAAGAAAAGAAAAGATTCATTAAGTATTTCTTTATGAAGAAAGAAATTAGAAAATAATGATAAAATGTGGAAAATGTGTGGAAAGAGGCATAAATGAGATTTCTTGGTGAAATTTCGTATCCATAAGGATTCCTAATGATAAAAAGAATATCAATGAGGAAAACAAAAGAGAAATAAAAGGAAATCCTCAAAAAGGAGATATTTAATAAGAAATAAATACAATATGAGAAATTGACTTTTAAAAGAAGATAAAGGCAAACCAATGTGGGAATCCATGCCTTGGGTTTTCTTGAGGTCCAAGGGACCCAAAATAATGAGATAATTGCAAAGTGGAAAGAGAAAATAGCAAATTTGCAAAAAAAAAGATAATGAGATACATTATTAATGAATTTGTGATATTGATAAAAAGAAAGTATTTTTCTATTAAATGAAAATAGAATTCGTGCCTTTGGAATAAAGGGCAAGTAAATAAAAGGAATTTCGAATTCCTAAAGCATCCAAATAAGGAAGGATATTAGAAAAGTATAATGAAGAGAGAGAGAAGGGTAGTTGCTTCACAAACCAAGGAATATGAGTTTCCTTTCAAGTTTGGGACTTGAGTCCTCATAAGGCACACCTTAGGGCTTCATACTCCACCCTATAAAAGGGGTAGACCCCTGGAGCGAGCTCTAGAGAATCCCAATGATTCTTCTCTCTCTTCCATCATTTTCTTTACGTGTAAACCCTAGCAAAGGGAAGCTTTGTGACCCTGGCACAGAGAGAAGCCCAGGAGGGGTTGCGTTGGAGGCTGGAGGTGCTCCGAGGTCAGAACGTGACCAAGCCAACGTCGTCGTGGCCTAAACCGCCCACTGGAGCAGCCGCACGGCTGTTTTTGACATCTACAATAGGAGGTTAGCGCAGCTATTCTCGGTCACCTTGGCCCCACCTTAGACCTTCACTGGCTGCGCCAAGGAGCGCCGAAGGTGGGGGAAACTTTCCCGTAGGTCGACGGAGTCCAGGAGTGGAAGGAGGAGGGCCGCAAGCCGCGGCTAGGGCGGTTGCGGCAGCCGTTCTGAAGGTTGAAGACGATCAGGTTTGTTTGGACAAAAACGCCCCTCCGCGGGCTGAAGAAACAGCCCACTTACGCGGGGGCAAGATAGTAATTCCGTTATAATTCCAGTTTGGGCGCATGGAAGGAGACACGTGGCGGCTTGCTATTAGCTGTGGTAAGCATTTTATTGCAAAAATCATAACGCATGATTCGTAACTCGGATTAAAACAAGTTTTATATGAAAATTTATCCTCAGAACGAGAGGAACCCAAATAAATTATGTTTGAAGTCTGATTCTATTTGCAATCCGAAAATTAATGGAAGTAATCATCTTTAATACTTTAAAGATTAAGGAACCCTAATCTAATATGATTAATGTGTTTAATAGGGTTTAATGGATCATGAGAGTTGATATTAACCTATTAAATGCAAAAAGGTGCATTAAGATTGAAAAGGGTGATCTTTGTACGTAATTAGCTTAATTTGAAGATTATGTACATAAATATGCTGAAATATGAAAAGTACATAAAGCTATGATCTTTAATGATTTAATTAATGAAAAACCCTTAGATTTGATGATAGATGGTTTTAATGTTGATCAATGGATAATTTAAACCTATTGTTCATAAAAGTGAAAATAAGATCTAAAAAGATAATATTTTTATATAATTGACTTAATTTAGGGTTTTGTGCATGAATATGCATTAACAAGCTTGAAAACCCTAATTTAGGTGAATATGAGTTTTAAATGTTTTAATTGTTCAAATCTGTAAATAAATAAGGATATGATGATCCTAAGTCAATTTTGGGTATAAAAGACTATTAAATGAATAGTTTGAGCAATTAGGATTTATATAAATGGAAAAGAGTGCTATTAGGGTTTGTTAACCTAAAAGAGGTAAAGTTCGAGAAATTGATCTAAGAAACCCTAATGAGTATTAATGAATACCTAATGCGGATTAGAAACCCTAGAAAGTGAATCCAAGTCAATAAAGTAGATTCTTGATAAAGTGTGTAATAAATAGAGTACATATTTATTTCAGGAACTATGTGATGATTGAATTACTTGCTTGGATCTGTTGATTGACTTGATTGTATACACATGAAGTATATGTTGAATAATCTGCATGACTCTTCAAATAAGGTATGTGGTTATGATTATGAATAACCGCTTTAGTTTCCCGATGGATTCCCGGGTGTTTAATCGTATTGAATGCAACTAAACTGTTGGATGTTTATTTATTTCATGCCACTATAAAGTGACTATGATTATCACTATAAATGAGTATATATAACTGGCTAGATCCGGGTCCACCTCTGTTACTTTGAAAAGGCTAAAAAGGGGTAATCCTAGAGCAAGGTCTAGGTTACCGAGAGTTAGAAATTGGGATACCTACGTGTAGTGCCATGCGACTCGTTAGTCTGCCATGAGTTAAGGAGTGGGCTACTTAAGAGTAGTGCCATGTGACTCAACCCTAGAAACTGGTTCACCTATAGGTGGGACCATGAGGGGTTTAATGGGGATCTACATAAGGAAGGTAGGATCCAGGTCCATTGCAGGGATAGTACAGAGGATAGGGTACTCGTGGATCGTGGATGTTATATTTAAAACGTAACCTTGATTGATTAATGATTAATTGAATGATTACATGGTTATCATAGTTGCAAGATTATTGTTTCCCCCACTGCCAGCTTCGGCTGACCGACGTTTTGTTTGTCGGTGTTTTAGGTACAAGCCAAAAGGACAAACAGTAAATCGTCACATTGTGAAATACATGAAGAAAAATACAAGGAGGATTAGTTTGCGTAGAATCATTATGTGGATAGAAGTTAGAAATCCAAAATTTCAAAAGGTATGTAAAGAAAATTTTTATTACCATTTTCAGTATAGTCTGTTAGAATTTAATAATTGTTTATGGTTTTATGTCGAACCTTTGATCCGGGATTAATGGATGAGGCTCAACCTCTTGGCCTCCCTTAATTGGGGGTTATCGGGAGGTGGGGTCGTAACATAATATCAGGTCTAGAGGCAGTTTAATAAAGTAAACTTCCAATCATACCTCTATAGATATTCTCATCTACCTTCTCACCTTCTTCGTCTCTATCAAGTTTAGCGGTGTTGGACATGGGTGTATCCATCAACTTCATGTTCTCCATCTCAAATCGTTTGAGTAGTTCACTGGTGTACTTGCCTTGTTTGATGAAGTTTCCATCTTTAGTTTGCTTGATTTTGAAGCCGAGGAAGAAAGTCAACTCACCCATCATGCTCATCTCGAACTCACTCTGCATAAGAGAACTAAACTCCTTGCAAAGATCAAGATCAGTTCCGCCAAAAATTATATCATCGACATAATTCTAAATGATAAGAAAATGGCTAGAAGTGTGTTTTAGAAATAAAATAGAATCAACTTTGCCCATGACATAGCTATTATCTAACAAAAAGTTCTTTAATTCCTCATACCAAGCTCAAGGTGCTTGCTTGAGTCCATAGAGAGCTTTTTGCAACAAATAAACATGATTAGATAGCTTGTCATTTTCAAAGACCAGATGTTGAGAAAAAAATACTTCCTCCTCGATTGTATCATTCAAAAATGCACTTTTAACATCCATTTGATATGGCAAGAAATTTTTATAACTAGTAAAACCAAGTAGCATTCTAATAGATTCAAGTCTAGCAACAGGAGCATAAGTTTCATCAAAGTCGATACCTTCCTGTTGATTGCAACCTTGTGCCACTAACCTTGCTTTGTTCCTTACCACTTTGCCTTGTTCATCAAGCTTGTTGCGGTAGACCCACTTGGTGCCAATGATTTTTCTATCACTTGGTCTTGGCACTAGATTCCACACACGATTCTTCTCGAATTGCTCTAGTTCCTCTTGCTTGGCTAGGATCCACTCATCATCACCAAGAGCTTCTTTGATGTTCTTTGGCTCCATCTATGAGATGAATGCACTGTCTGCTTGTTCTTTGTTGTAGGCAACTCGTGTCTTCACTCTCTCAAATGGGTTGCCAATGATTAGCTCTTTGGGATGATTCTTTGCAAAGCGAGGAGTGTGATCCTTCTTTTCTTCATCCTATGCTTCAATCACTTACTTACCTTTGTTGTTGATGTTGAGGTCTTTCAAGATAGGAATCAAATCATCTGCAACATCATTATCAACAACATTCTTGCCAACAACATGGTTAGTTTCAATAAACTTGACATTGATAGATTCTTCAATCTTAGACAGTTCAATATTGAAAACTCTATAAGCCCTGCTTGTAGTGCTATAGCCTAGGAAGAAAGCCTTGTACGATTTTGGATCAAACTTGTCGAGAGAATCCTTCGTGTTCAAATCAAAACAAGGACATCCAAAAATGTGAAAGAAATCAATGGATGGATTTCTACCACGCCATAACTCATACGGGGTTTTCTTCAAAGAAGGATGTGTAAAAACTCGATTCTGCACAAAACAAGCGGTGCTTACGGCTTCGGCCCAAAACTTATTAGGAACATCATATTCATGTAGCATAGTCTGAGCCATCTCTTGAAGCAACCAGTTCTTTATCTCTACTACCCCATTTTGTTGAGGTGTGTGAGGAGAAGAGAAATTGTGTGAGTAACCAGATTTTTCACAAAAATGCTCAAAAAGATCATTTTCAAACTCTCCCTCGTGGTCACTACGGATAGAAACAATCTGGCAAGTAGCTTCGTTTTCAACTCATTTACAAAAGCTCGAGGAAACATCAACCGTATCACTTTTCGAAACGAGAAAGAAGGTCCAAGTATAACGAGAGAAATCATCAAAAATCACAAGACAATACTTGGAACCACGAAGCATTTGTGTTTTCATTGGTCTGAATAGATCAATATGAAGAAGCTTAAGAGCTCTTTTGGTACTAAGGACTCCTTTGGATTTGAATGAGAACTTGGTTTGCTTGCCTTGTGTATAAGGTTGGCAGTCCTCATCCTTTTCAAAATCTAGTTTGGGAAGTCCTTGAACCAATTCCTTTTTGCTAAATTTCTTCATTTGATGCATATTCACATGACCCAAACGGCGATGCCAATGAGAAATATCATTTTTATCCACAACCAAGCATCAATCAAGTACCCGCTTTAGAGCATCAAGAACAATAACATAAAGATTACCATTTCTAGTTCCCTTATATATGACATTGTAAGTGAGGGAATCTAGAAGCAAACATTCTAAAGATGTAAACCACATAAGATATCCATTATCACAAAGTTGGCTTACACTTATCAAGTTGTGATGTAGGCCATCAACAAGAAAAACATTCTTGATACATAGCTCATTACCTACATCACCCTCACCTATAACTTTACCTTTCTTGTTGTCCCCAAAGGTTACCGATCCTCCTTTCTTTTTCATGAATTTGTTGAAATGGTTGATTTCACCTGTCATATGTTTTGAGCAGCCACTATCAACAATCCACCACTTATTGACCTGCATGAAAGAAGGATGTCAGTACCCAACTCAAACTTTGGGATCCGAAGTTATCTTAGGGACCCATTTCATGTTTGGGTTGGTCCCCTTTGGCTTATAAGGATAATAAGTAGAGTAATGATCATCACATTTACAATGAGCACATACCACAATATTTTTAGAGTTGGAAGTCTCTCTATGGTAGATAGAAGGTTCCACACTCTTTTTCTTACCCTTACCTTTGTTCTTGTTCTAACCCTTGGGAGAAGTCCCATCATATCCTAAACTACTAGTACCAATTTGTTTGGTCGAGTGTTCTAGGACAACATTAAGGGATTTCTTTCCAACAAGAAATGTTTGCAAAGAAGCTCTTAACTTAGCATTATCATCACTAAGGTTATTAACCGTAGAAGATAAACTAGCAACATCATCTCTAGCATGTAATAGGTCAGCTTCTAAACAGAGGGCTTTTGTATGAAAAGAATCACGTTCTAAAGCAGTGCTAGCTACCTCATTACTTTGCAAAATAGGTCTAGATGATAGATCATTAACTTGAGCAAGCAACTTAGCATTTTCATATTTAAGCAACAAAATTGCCTTTTGATAAACATGAATTTCTTGCTTTCTAGCTTCATCAATAAGATTTAGTTCTACATTTTTAGTTTTAAGAACATCTATCTCATCTTGGCATCTTTGGTTATCTTCCTTAAGATCCGCAATAGTCTTAAGATAGACACCATTCTCAACCTCTACTTCATTGTGTTGAAGCTCAAGGTCAAGAAATTTCCCTTGCAAAGAATCTATACTATCAAGGAGTACTTTTTCATTTTTATCACGAATCTCAATTTTAGCATAAATATCATCTACTATCTTGCCTAGTCTTTTCCTTTTAGATTTGCATTTAGTAAAATATGACCGACAATCATTAAGCATATCAATAAGAGTTTCCTTAGATAACTCATGAAAATTGACTTCACTTACCTCACTTACCTCACCTACATCTTCACTTGTAGAGGCCATGAGAGCAAGGTGGCATTCTCTATCTTCGGAGATTGAAGAGCTTGATGAAGACTCCTCCCAAGCTGCATGAGTTGCATCTTTGCTTCTTCTTTCTTTCTTCTCCTTTCCCTTGTATTTTCCTTCTCTCTTGTACTCCTTGTCTTTCTTGTGGCTTCTCTTGTGATCGCTCTTCTTAGCCTTTGGGCAGTCACTCTTGTAATGGCCATTTTGACCACACTCATAGCATCTAGGAGTTGATGAAGAAGGCTTCCCCTTGAAGTATTTGCCCTTTGAGTAGTTTTCTTCATGCTCATTTGGACCTTCATCTTTACTTGAGGAGGGAGTATGGGACTTGAGAGCAAGTTGTTGCTGCCAAACCATCTCTTCAATTTGAGCTTTTAATGTTGTGTCCTTGATCTTCTTGGACTCCTTCTCTTCTCTCTTTTCTTCTTCTTCTTGCTTATCAAGCCTCAGTTCATGGGCTTGAAGGTTTCCAACCAGCTCTCAGTTGACAATTCACTATGCTTGTACACTTCTTCAATGGATGTAACATTGGGCTCCCATCTCTTTGCAAGAGATCTTAGGATCTTGGAGTTGATAGTTCCTTTGTCCATCACACCACCAAGAGCCGCCAATCCATTGATGATGACATTGAGCCTAGTATACATATCATCCTTTCTTTCACTCTTACCCATCTTGAAGTTCTCAAGAAGACCACCAAGCATGTAGATCTTGGATTCCTTCAGTTGCTCTGTTCCTTCATAGGTGACACAAAGCTTGTTCCAAATCTCATGTATGGTGTCCCAAGAGGAGATCCGGTTGAAATCAGATGGGGTGAGGGTTGCATAGATGATGCTCATAACTTTGTCATTGAGTTGAGCATGCTTCATTTGGGCTTCCATCCATGTAGAGATTTCCCCCTTTGGATCTTCATACTTGAGGTGCACCACCTTCCACATCTCATAGCTCACACCTTGGAGGTAGAACTGCATTCTTCTCTTCCAATAGAGGAAGTTGGTGTCATCAAAGACTGGAGGTCGCATGGAGAAGCTTCCTTCCAAGTTGAGGGATCCAAGTGCTATATCGCCCATCTTCTCCTACTTGAAGAAGTAACTTGGAGAAGACCTGCTCTGATACCACTTGTTGGATCAAGGGCTCTAGAGTGGGGGGGTGAATAGAGCTTCACAATTCTCACAAAACGGATTAGACCACCAAATTATATTAAGTCCAAGAACTTAAAAAAACAACAATTTGATGTCTTAATTAGCATGCATAGCAAGGATGAGTGATAAGGAAGAGCATGCCCTTGGACAAGGTGGTTTAGAGTGGTTCCATGTCCTAACTAGGAGCAATGTCAGTCCACTACCTAGATGTGGTTAATATCTAGGATTTGCAATCTTGGTACTCTTATATTCCATCATAAGATTATGAGATAAAACCACAACATCCAAGGGCTTAGTACCTCAAGAAAGGATCTTCAACCTGTAGAAGGAGCTTACCCACTTGAACAATGGAGTCTTCAACCATCAACATGGACTTACCCACTCCTTCTTTAAGTCTCCGGCCTTCAAGGGATTACCTATCCTTCTTAAGCGCTTGCCTTGCCTATCCCCTTCACTTGGAGATCTGGAACACCTTGCTTTCTTCAACCTTGAAGAACAACAACTCCTTCTCCTTCACTCGGAGAAGATCTTCAACCTTTTCTTCAATAAGGAAAGGGGGTAGGAAGATGATGGAGGAGAGTTTTACATCATTACAAGGAGTAGCTCTCTTACAAAGGAACCTATCTCACTCATACTCATTAATTTGACTTGAAGGTAGAGAGAGAAAGGGGCTCAAAGGGTTAGAACACTCTCAATTAAGCTAGGACCAAGCTTGTAGTGAATGAGAAACCTTGGAATGAACTCCAAGAGGTCCTATTTATAGTTGAGGGTGCCATTTTAAGTTGTGGGACACTTAGATACGAAATATAGCCATTTTTGCTTAAAGAAACGACTTTGTTTTCGCTCAAAGCACACATTAATGGTCACAATGACTTTTTTTGCAAATTTCGTACAGTGCAGTCAGTCAAGTTTCAATAAAGGTAACTCGATCGATAGAGTAAAAGACAAAACTGATATTCGAATCATCGGTCGAGTTTATCCTGGGGAAACTCGACTGACCAATGAAGATCGAATTGGTCAGGTACTCGATCAGTCGATTTATGTGAAAACACAACTCAACTAATGCTATCTTCAGAGAACTGATCCAGGAGGATCGATCGAGTTTGCAACTGGACCGGTTGACTGCCTGTGGTCAATTTTCTAAAGTGCATCTAAAGTGATTAAAACTTGGTGTTTAGTGTCCCAAACAATTTTCTCATCTTAGTTACAAGCCAATTCATCATTACAAGTGATTACAAAAATGTTCTAATGTCGTTTACATAGATTTCCAAAAATGGACATTTGTAGCTCTTTTGACTTGAACTTGAGCAAAATTAGGGCTTTTGATTTTTTATCCTTTTCATGTACCTAACACCTGAAATCAATCTTGAATACATATATTAGATACATATGAATGGAATGGTTAATTCATTATCAAAATATAGACAATGTATAACCTCTAGGTCAATAGATCTACCTCGATCGTGGCCTAGATGGTTAAGTCAGTGGACAACAGCTATAATTAGGTAACCCACATCGACTTGTCACATCATCAGATAATCAAGGACCACCAAGTGCTGCTAAATTCCATAGTCACTCACATCAGTCTGGGATATCTAAAGGCAAAAGATGGAGGAGAGAGAAGATTGACCACCCTCTTCTTCAAAGAAGGAGAGTCCCCCGCATCTCCCATTCTAGATCTAGATTCAAAGGAGTATATTGGTGTATCACCATCTTCCCTCTCTATATAGATCTATCATCTCCTTACGTTGTACCCCACCACCTCTTCGTGGTAGTTGATGTATCTATCATTTTGTAGCACCATTATGTTGCCTGTCAACATGTGTGGCTAAACATCTAACTTGGGTTGGGAGTAGTCACTAAGGCTCTCCCAACATGTACATTCTTGCTCCCTTTTAAATATATATATGCTCTTATCAAGATTATATCGATACGCTTGTTCTTAATGCTTCACTTTGTATGCTTAGCTACCATCTCGTGATGTTTGATTTTTGGTATCTGAAAATAGTAGTACCTTCTTATCTAGTATTATGGAGTAGTATGAATGCATGAAAGTGTTTGAATGCTAAATCTTACGGTCATATGGTTTTTTTTGCAGTTGTAGGGTGGTTACCTCAAGAGAAAGGTTACCTTTAATCCTAGATCTATCCTTATCTTGAGAGAGGAAGGAATAGACATTTTTATGACTACTTGTAATCTTGATAGGAGTATAAGAAGGGGTGTGAGTTTTGCATGTTGGTGAGAGATCTTAGTAGGTGAAACCTAATCCAACTTTCCTTCCATATCCTTGTTTCCTAGTGCTCATAATCATTTTTCTATTGTTATTATTTTTTCTTTCCTTTAGTTTTCTTTTTTTTTTTGGCTAGAGTTCCATCGTTCCATATGGAACAACCTTTTAAACCCATATGTTCATCTAGAGTGTATGAGTTTGTGAACCTACGTGCTTAACCCCTACCTACCTTGTCCCTGTGGTTTAACCCCGATTACTACATCATACCCCGTATAATAGTTGCTGGGGCTTGAGTGTCAGGTTATAATATTAAAAGTCTGACTACTTTGGATCCGCTCCAATTTGGATGTGCAATTTAGGTCAGTCAACTTTTTGGCATTGTTGTCAGGGACAAGGCAAAACGACACTATTAAGAACTTGAGTCCACTCACTATACTCCAGTGCCTCAAGCTTAGTAATAAGCTTGACTACACAAAAACCTTAAATCTTCTACCCTGCGATTATGTAGAATAGTTCATTTTAACACGTCCAATTTCCTAACTCGACTGTACGGTCTATTTAGGGAACCCAGAGGGAAGCAGATCTGTTTGATTTTTCACCATAACCTCAAGTCACCCTACCGCTTTGTGTGGATGGAAGTCTTATTGGGGATGATTGCAATGCAAGAGTTCAACATGACCCACCACTACATGAGTGCAGTAGAGGGAAGGATGATTAATAGTTAATCTCTACATTTTTTGGAAAACTATTTGGTTCAAATCAATAATTCTCATTGTTGATTCACAACAATTGTAGTGTTCAATTTTTTAGTGGGCCAAGATCCAAAATACATTGACTTATTATCCAACCAACGTCAGTATCCATAACCAATTACATCCAATGCAACTCTTGGATAGGTGGTATGCACAACTCCTTTCCATATCCATATGTATGGTTCTAAGCACTTAATCTTATTATGGTCACCTATTTAAGCCTGACCTAAAATCCAACATGATAGACTATGCACCTTGCTTTGGAAAAACATACATATCTACCATCACACTTACATGTGATGGACAGAGCACCACACTTTGGTGTAACCTATGCTTGGTTGATCAAGATTTTCTTGTATGCTTCTTATGGAAAGAATATAAGAAACATTGATTGAAGGATTTTATTCATAAAAACATATACATATCAAATGACCAAATACTTATAATATGTATCATATACATACTATATCCACAAATGAAACATTCAATCACAAATATAAGAGTGATGGTTATTGCCATACTAATGCAATTCTTTGGAGCCACAAAGAATTGCGATCCGCCTAAGGTCATACAACAGTTATAGTGGAAAAATCATATACTAGGAATAGGAAGGTTGGTCAATTGGACCCTCGAGATGATCAGTTGGACCGCCTGTTGGTCACTCGGTTCTTCATCGGTTGGTCGATTAGCTCTCAGATCAATCCCATGCTAGACTCCTCCAGTCATTCAATTGAGACTCCAGTCAATCGACTGGCTCCTCTAATTGATCGACTCAACTTAAATATATAAACCATTCAATCATGTACAAGTATTTAAGAGTTTTTATTCACAACCATGCTTATTGTTGGTAAGTATGCCTAGAGAGCCAATCATATGATGATTGTAATGGGGCATTAGATATCTGATTTGATAATGATAAAGGTAATTTCATCTATTCTCATTATGCCCTAATCTCATGATTAGTGGTAATCATGGGATGTGGGTGCAACATTATAGATCCCATATTACATTGGCATTGAATGTTCATAACTAATTTATGACATTACAATCAATTAGTATATAGCAACACATCATTGATACCCAAGTAATTGGAAAGTTGGAGAGCGACTTCAACCTAAAATCTATGATTAGTGTTACCATGATCGTATAGTTCCTTTATCTCTGATAAGTAGATTGAAATCGAGGCATGGAATCGTCATCCTCCCAATGTTCAATCTATGTTCCTTGAGCTAGAGTGGGCTGCATGAGATGCACGTGAATTTATATGTCTTATATTGATTTGTATGAGTATGTCCATATGTTTTATCAATCTCGCTTGTAAAGTGTTTTAGATATCAATCTCTTATAGGAGAGACAAATCCCATCTACATCACTCACACTCAATCCCCATGTGTCACAATATACCTGAGCATAACCTTTATGGCAACCCTTATTCAAGGTCACATTGGATGGTGTAAAGATACATTGAATGACATGTGATGAGTGTAGTGACTTTAGGTCTAAGAACCACAACCACCACTATCACTATAACATCTATTTTGACTACCATTCCATGGTCTGCATGTCTCACTCTCAAGATGGGCCAGTCTAATACATTATTCTCTAAACATGTACCTATGTGTTTGGTTGGATATCACATATCATGACTGATGAGATGTTGTCATCAACCAACACACACTCTAGACTTATGTATTTCTGCTGTCTATTTTTCTTCCACAATAATATTTGATTAGGGACATAACAAGAATATATGTACTCTTATCATACATACGATCTAATTGTTTAGGTCCTCAACCAAAAGACATATGTCATCGAGTAACATCATTCTTTAGATATCTACTGTATTTTAGGGTTTACCCCTTCATGGATGAGCTACCTTTAGTATCTATCAACTAATGAGTTATTTGTTTTTCTTGGAAATTCAAGAAATGATGGATAAGCATGTCTCTATGGATGGTAGGGGAGATTCTTGTGTGTGTTCTTGTAAACAGATGAAGATAGAGATGATCGTCACTTAGATGGTCATCACCATCGCTGTCGAAGGCATCATAGACATCATCATGATAATTAACGTGAACGAGATGATCAAGACAGTGAGAGTGAAGATGATGAAGAAGAATAAACTCTTAGAGAGTTGGCCGCAACTAGAGCCAACGAATCCAGATGCCTAATTGTCATCCTGCACTTCAATGCAGTGAACTTTGAATTGAAATTGGCTATTATCTCGATGATCCAGAACAAGCCCTTTTTTAGGAAATTCAAGGAGTGAAAATCCATACCATCACCTTAATTCCTTCAAAAACATCTGTGATACCATTATGATGAGGAGAGTTCCTCAAGAAGTGATATATTGCAAAGGATTCAATTTCTCCCTTGAAGATAAAGCTCTATCATGGTACCTCAAATTGCCCCACCAGTCCATAGATGGAAGGAGACCCCTTGTAGATGCTTTGTCACTAAATTTTATCCTATTGAGAGAACTATCCATAATATGTAAAAGATCACTTCTTTCACATAAAGGCATGGAAACACTTTCAAGAATACCAGATAGATTGCCTTCACCACAACTACCATAAGGGGGTTCTGGTGACCACCTTTTACAATGGGTTAACTCCCACCAAGAGAACTTCACTGAATGCAGCAACCGAAAGTGACTTTATTGGTAAGAAACCAAGCAGAATCATGAAGATAATTGATAAAATTGCAGCACCACAAGTGGGCATGGATTATGACAAAAAAGATCGAGGATCAGTTACGAAAGAAACATCTGAAGGACCACCAATTGAAGCCAAGGCCTTAGAGACTATTCTAGATCAGATTTAGAAAATTGCAACTGATGTCAATTAGTTAAAAGACATTGGGGACAAGGGAAAGAAACACGGGAGAAAGTCATGAAATACATTACATGCGGAGAAGGAGGACATGGAGTTGACAACAATGTCTATACATGACCAGAGGAGAGTGAAGAAAGTGAAAGTGAAGAGGAAACAAAGAATGTCTCTTATGATAATTTTAAATGACAAGATCATCCTGGGTTTAATTACAGTAACAAAGAAGCTGCGGAAAATGCACATCAACTGAGTAATTCATCTAAACCTCCTCCAGGATTCGAGAAGAAAGGAGGGCCGAATCAATACACTAGAACTACTAACTATTAGACGAACAAGAGCAGCTACTAGAGTCAGAATAAAAATGTGAGTCGACAAGGATAAGGACAAGGATAAGGACAAGGCCAATGGACGAGCCAAGCCAAAGACAACAACCAAACTGACATGATTGCTCATCTATTTGACTTCATGAAAAGGCAAGCTTCGGTAAATGATCAACTTGCTCAAAGTGCTATCACCAATTTAGGAGTATAAACTACAATGCAAACTCAAATGGTAGATATGCAAACTCACCAAAGGTAGATTGATCAATAGCTTGCACAACTGGCTGAACTTATGAAAACCCCCTCGAGAAAGATCCCATCAAATATGGAGACTGCAAAAATGGCCACTCTCCGATTGGGGGAGAATATTGGAAGATCCTAACACTAACAACACCAAAGAAGGAGGGAGTTTTAGTAATCAACAATATGAGAATGAGAAAACAATGGAAGAATTAAAAGGGAAAGAACCATCTATAAGTGGCACAGAAGAAGGGAATCACGAAAGGAAGGAGGAAGCTAAAAAGAACTCAGATCCTCTAGGAGAAGTCCTTTCAAATCCCTATGCCCTAAGAGTTCCTTTTCCCTACAAACTAATCAAGGCACATTTAAAGAAGAGGTATGGAAAGTTTATGGAAGTCGTAAAGAAGTTACACTTGATGTCCCATTCCTCGATGCAATTGAAGAAATACCGAAAAATGCTAAATTCTTTAAGGACCTAATCACGAAGAGAAGGAGAGGAGACCATATCAAGATCATTCAATTGGCAAAAATGTCAAGCTCCTTTGTTCAAGTTGAGCTACCATCCAAGAAGAGGGACCCTGGGGCATTCAACTTACCCTTTTGTGTCAGAGACAATGTAGAGAGAAAGGGTTAGCCGATTTGGGGGTGACCATTAGTCTAATGCCCTTGACTCTAGCCAAAAGGCTCGGGCTGAGGGATATGGTAAAGACAGGCATGCGAATTGAAATGGCCAACCACACATTTACAAGACCTATAGGGATAGTCAAAGATGTTCTGATACAGGTCGGGCAATTCTTCATACCGTGTGATATAGTAGTGATAGACACGATCGAGGACTCTAAATGCCAAATAATATTTGGGAGACCTTTCCTCATGACTGGAAGAGCCTTAATAGATTTAGAAGTAGGAATCATTACCTTTCGTGTAGGGGATGATCACCTCAATTTCCACGTACAAGACACCAAGAGGGGACCTTCTCTCTCTGAATCAGTCTACTTCATGGATAGCTACAATAAATATTGTGAAGAGGTGCAAGAGGACAAGGAAATTGTTGATCCCCTCATACGAGCCTTGAATAGTCAAGACCTACAATGGAAGACTGAGAGGTCATAGAGATCTTGGACTATCTGAATCAACCTGAAGAGGAATTCAATGATGATGAAGAGATAGTAGAGACCGCAAAGTACGCTTCGCTCGAGCAAACACCTGAGGAGAAGAGGGCACTAAAACCAAAGCCCAAATTGAAACCACTTATGGAGGGACTAAAATATGAATTCCTAGACAAATAAGAGAGGAATCGAGTGATCGTTAATGCCAACTTAACGGATGAACAGTTGGAAAAGTTGCTAAAGGAGCTCATGTTGCATACAAAGTCTATAGGGTATTATGTGGAAGACATCAAAGGTCCCAACCCTACCACGTGCATGCACAGAATTCACCTCGAAGAAACAACTAAGCCTTTAGCTCAACCAAAAAGGAAGCTAAACCAAATGATAAAGGACATCATAAAGAAGGAAGTTATAAATCTGTGAGATGTTGGGATCATCTACACAATAAGTGACATCAACTGGATTAGCCCCATCCATGTGGTGCCTAAGAAGGGAAGAATGAAAGTGATATGAGGAGAGGATGGAGATGAAGTGGTAATGAGGATGATGACAGCCTGGCGAATGTGATTTTTCTATCCAAGCTAAATATTACTACCAAAAAGGATCACTTCCCTCTACCATTTATAGACCAAGTCCTAGAAAGATTAACTCACCATGACTATTTCTATTTTCTAGATGGGTATTTGGGATTTTATCAAGTACCTATTCATCGCGATGATCAAGAAAAGACAACTTTCACCTACATGTATGGCACGTATGCCTTCAGAAGGATGTCATTCAGTTTGTGTAATGCACCAGCGACTTTCCAGTGATGTATGATATCTATGTTTTCAGACTTTTTGGAAGACATATTAGAAGTATTCATGGACGACTTCTCTGTATATGGAATAGATTTTGAAGCATGCCTAAGAAACCTATCTTTAGTGCTGAAGCACTGTGAAGAAAAACATCTTGTCTTGAACTGGGAGAAATACCATTTTATGGTCCAATATGGTATCATAAGGTTTCCAAGAAAGGAATTGAAGTGGACCTTAGTAAGATCGAAGCGATATCCAAACTTCTACCACCAAAATCTATTATAGGAGTATGAAGTTTCTGTGGACATCTGGCGTATTATAGAAGATTCATAAAAGATCTCTCCAAGATTGCCAAACCCCTTTCGAATCTCCTGATTAAAGATGTTGATTTTGAATTCACCAGTGAATGTATAGATGCCTTCAATACTCTTAAAAAGGCATTAACGATAGCACCAATTTTACAAGCACCAGACTGGGAGCTGCCTTTCCAAATCATGTGTGATACCAGTGATTTCACCATCGGGGTAGTCCTTGGACAAAAGAAAGATAATAAACACCATGTGATTTTCTATGCAAAAAGAACCTTGGACGAAGCCCAAGTAAACTATTCCACAACTGAAAAAGAGATGTTGGCTATCATGTTTTCTTTTGATAAGTTCAGATCATATCTGGTAGGATCAAAGGTAAAAGTGTACACCAATCATGGGGTGATAAAATACCTTATGCAGAAGAAGGATACAAAGTTGAGACTTTTGCGGTGGGCTTTGTTACTGCACGAGTTCAACCACGAGATCATTGACAAAAAGGGGAAAGAAAATTTGGTTGTAGACCACCTGTCAAGGATAATTTTTGATGAAGAAAATAAGTTGTCGGTGAACCACAACTATGCCGATGAAGCTCTTTTGATGGCCCAAACAAAAGAGCAAAGTCTACCTTGGTTCATAGACATTTGTAATTATCTAGCATACAAACAACTTCTACCAGAGATCACGTATAATAATAATAAGTTATTATCCGAGCTGAAAAATTACTATAGGGATGACCCACTGTTGTTCAAAAGGCACTCTGACAACTTATATCATCGATGCATATGTTGGTTTATTACACTAACAAGTTTCAATCTTAGGGAAGATCTTTGACTCAATTAACCAATTCTTGCAAGTATACAAAAGTAGTTGTATTCGAGGTCGAACACAAGGAGCTTTAGCAAACCAATTAAATGTAAAAGAGCTAAGGTTCAACAATCTAAACCGTTTTAAAGGTGATTTGGTTAATTAGACTAGAATTTCAGAATTAAACAAACCGTAAATGGACTACTAAAAGAGATTAAAATTCAGATATGGAAGTATCTTGGACTTAGGATTTCATCCACATAACATAGCATACAACAAGAGCATGAAATTCAAACATACTAAGCACTTATTTTAAAGGAGAGTTGTATGTTGCACTTCACCTCTCAGTGCAAGTACAACGATCCTAACTCAATTCAACATTCCCAGATATGAATTTCATTTTGATCACAAACCTACTCAACTCCATAATTTCCACTCTCGTGGTAAAGAAGGAATTGCAAATAGAGTACCTCCTTACTCTCTTACCTATCTTCTTAGATCAAGCAAAAGAGCATAAAACATACACATAAGGTGGCCAACCATACATGTAGAAAAAGAAGAAGTTGGTACTCACAAGGTGAAAAAACAAGCAACATAGTATTTAGTACAAAATTACCATGTTCCATACATGCTATGACATGGGAGCTACTCTCCCATGTCCAAGAAAAGTAAACTACTCGTCCATGAATGTGTACAAAAGGAATTGTGCAGAATTTTCAGAATTCAACTTGATTTAGAGAAGGAAAAGCTAAATGATCCCAAGGGGTAACCCAAGAAAGGTAGAATTCTAACTTGAGGATGAAATCCCACTTCTACAGCTGCTCCAAACCAGACAAACCTCTCTCCCAATAATCTTTGTGGAGTGAAGAAGCTCTGCTACACCTTGGAGAAGAAAAGAAGAAGAATGGGGTTCTTTAGCAACAAATCACCTTCTTCCACCTCCAAAATCACCCTCCTTTCTCTAGCCTTGCTCTGAGACAAAAGAGTTTCAAATTATGACTAAAGATAACTGCTCCCTAGAGTGGTTTCGTCTTTTAAAATGAAAGGAGTTGTATTTGAAAATTGCTGAAACTAACAAGCACACGCCGTGTCTTTCTCCAGACACGGCGTGTCCTGTCTCCAGTAGTTGTTTCTGAATATGAGCACACGGTGTGTTAATTTTAATACATGCCGTGTACTTTACCAGAAAGGCTAGACTCGGTTATGAATTCCCAGGTACACATCGTGTCTTTTGTGGACACACCATGTACTTTTCTTCAGTGACTGAAGCAAATGGCCGACTAGAAATGCACACACCGTGTCTTAAATAAGGCACATTGTATGCATTGCTATTTTGGCAGAATTAAAGTTTTGTATGCTTGCAAGGCTTGGAGAAGTCCTGATAATGATGATATTGAGTTGGGGTATCTCCAATTTGATCCTTTTGATGCAAATCTACAATACTCATCATGTGATAAGTAAAATAACAAAAAGGTGGAAAGAATGATATGAATATAAGCTAAATGAGGACAAAATGAACTGAATTTGTGTGTGAAAACATGTGAAAAGTTGATGTGAAAACCACACAACAAATCCCCCTAATCTTGAACCATTGCTTGTCCTCAAGCAAAAAGAGCATAGCCACACAAATGCATGAATGTTCAAGCTCGTGCATGGATCAAGAGAAAAGAAGACATGCAATAAACTCAACCAACCATGTACATTAGGTTTATTTTCATAGCTATCATCTCAATTTAAACATCCAAGATAGAGAAGTTTTAGTTTAGCAATGGTGGTCACAAACTAAATGAAACAATCAACTAAACAACACTAAACATGATTTGGATAGTCAAGCCAAACAACTAGTGGATATGCAGCACAAAAAGATTTCAGCTATTATGGATGTTATGATGAAATCTTAGTTAACTTTAACAATCTCAGTTGAGCTCTCTTCTCAAAAGATATGACAATTGATTTTTGGGATTCCAGCACTAGGCTACTAATTTAGGCTTACGCACACTTGGAGTGCCGGTTGGGGTGTTATATTTACCCTCTTTTGATTTTCATACCACCTAACCATCGTTGCCAGATCAGATTCACACTAGGCTAGCATGATATGTGGGTTGTTTGCCATCTTTTATTGGGTAAAATGATAAATAGATAAAAGAGATTTTTGCACAACACTAGGGAGTCAATGAGAAAGTTAAGTTAACAAGATTCCATTCATAATTTGCAAATTTTTCATTGAAAAAATGGTTGTATATGAACTAAAAGTTTGGCAAGAGTATCCCATATTATGAATAGTGTTGTAGAGTTGGTTTATTCACTAAAATTTGAGACCATTACATGTATTTAGCAATCAGAGATGTGAAAATTGAGAGTTCAAGCTACAATTACAAACCAAGATCATGTACATGGGGAATTTCATTTTCCATTTGATTCGTGCATGCTCTTTAATAATTCTTTCATATGGCCAAAAGAGATACAAGGTACAAGATAGTTCAAACATACAAGGTGCAAAAGTTCATTCTATCACAATAGCCTCATTTCATACTAAACTTGCCATGAAGGGAAATACAAAACATGAACATAAAAGACTGAAATAAAGAACTGACATGACCAACAAAAGCAAATGAATAGAAACATAAAAGCAAATGAATAGAAACTACATTACGGGCCGGTTGCACCCCCCAAGCTTGAAATCTGCAGTGTCCGCACTGCATCAATCAAGCTCATAAAGGTAACAACTGGATACCTGTCATGGGTGGAAATCAATAAGAGGGGCCATCACCCCCGTGGTAAGTATGAAAGAACTGGCTGACAAGATCATCCTTCGGGACATCCATTGGAGTAGGCTACGGGGCGGGCTCTGGCAGTTGCTGCGGTGGTGGATGATACAACTGCGGGATGGAGTAGTAGCCCTGAGAGATGTGCCACGAATCCATGTGGCAGGCCATGATGTGTATTGCAGTATACTACATGCCCATCTGATCCAGGCGGCCATCGATGTGATCAAACTACTACTGCACGTAGCCGTACAGATGCCTGACATGAGGCATCACCCAGGAATACTCTGTCTGGGTGCTGGTGGAGGGAGGTGATGGATTAGAAGAAGCAAAAGGGGATGAAGGACCTACCCCGACATCATCAGAAGCTTGGGAAGCTGCTATCTCCTCATCTGTGGCCAGTAGGACTTTTCAGTTGTCCTTGTTCTCTAAGGTGACATGCTCAGGATATAGAAGGTCAACAAACTGATCATCATCAAAGAACTGATGGAACTTGTTGTCACAGTTGGGAACCCTTGAGATCAAGCCTGTAGAGAGAAGATATTGAATATCTACCAGGTTTCTTCCTGGTGCAACCTCAAGCCCTGTCAAATCAACATCAAGTTTCTGTGCAATCAAAGTAATTAAACCGCCACACATGATGTCACTGATGTCCCTCTTCTTCACCTTCTTGATTTCAAGGAAACATTGAAGAATATAGAAAGCAACATCGATTTCATGCTCATACATCATGCCCCATAAGAAAAGGAGATCCTTCTTCCCAACAACCCCTTGTGTCTCCTTCTTGGCAAAAACCTTAGTACTAAGAAGGTGATGAATATACTGGAAGATAGGGTTGTGGATAGAGGATGCCTTGGCTGATTTTGCCTCATGGTAGTCCTCATCAAAAATCTCGAACCAAAACTCGTTGCTATGAAAAGTAGGTGGGTAAGTAATCGCGCCATCATAGTGACACTCCAATAACTCACAAAAACCCCGAAAAGTGAGTTTGAAAGAACGACGCAAAAGCCTAAAATGTATAATATCGAAGGGCTCGAGCTTCTTCTGTGGGTCTTGCTTGGTGACGAGTGTTGTCAAAAACTCATATATAAGATGGGGGTAGGTGTTTGATATCGTAAGGCAGATGTAGCTCAACTCTAGGTCTTGTAGGCGTGTGAGGACTTCATCCTTGAAGCCCAAAGTCGTCATCATATGTTGGTAAGAAAACCTATAAGGAAGAACCCTCCTTGCTATCAGGAACTGGTATGTCGGGTCTTCTTCAGGGGTGACCCGAAACTGTGTAGTTGAGATGTATCCTGACGCTTGGGAGGAGCTGGCGCCATGTTTGCGGTTGTCGGTTTTCTTGAAAGGAGTCATTTCTGCCGCTGATAGGTTAACACACATTGTGTGCTAATATAGACATGTCGTGTGTCTGAAATAGGAGTTTTTTCTCAGACTGTAATGCACATGTCGTGTGCAACTGGGTACATGTCGTGTGCCTGGAGTTCTGCAAAAATCTATAGGTTGCAGATGGCAGATTTTGGGGAAGAAAATGAGGATGATGGCGGCAGCTTGCTTGGGGTTTGACCCTTGCATTGTTGGGGTGATGGAGGCAGAGAGGGTTGTTGACCTCCTTGGCATCGAGGAATCATTTGGAGAGAAGGATGGTGGTTTCTTTCTCACGACCTTGCTAGAGAAGAAAAAAAACTGCCATAGGTAGAGGATAACGAGGCAGCTGCTGCTATTTGCTGCTTTGGGGCCGACGAAAGTTGGAGAGCTCGTCGAAGGGTAGGCCCTTGTTCTAGGGCACACAACAACAAGAGAAAGAATGGCGGCAACCCTTATAGCTTGCGAGAGACATGTCGTGAGCAAGGAACATGACTGCTTGGCTTCTAGCTTAAGGAAGAAGACGACACGGTCGACGAACATGACACGGCGGTGACGGTTGTGAGTGCTAGGGCGCACGGTGGCTGGGGAGAAAAGGGTTAGGGCACACAGCTTCTCTGGCTTGAATGAAAGTTTGAGTGAGAGGAGTGACTGTGTGCTAGGTTATAAACTTGCATTTTCATCAAAAGACACAGTGTGTCCAATTAAAGACATGTCGTGTGTCTTTTTAGAACTCCCTTTCTGTAATAAAAGACACGTTGTGTTGTATAAGGTACACGATGTATGACTTTCCAAAATTTCAAAATGCCCATTTTCACTTATAACTACATGGCGTGTGCTAATAAACACACGTCGTGTACATCTTCCAGGTAGCTTATCCCTTTTCCTTCTGCTGCGATACACGTCAAGTCTGATTTAGGACATGGCATGTAATTTTTCAGAACACTTGACGTTCCCTTTTCTGCTTCGGAACACGACCTGTGCAAATAAAGACACACCGTGTGTTTTTCCAGAAATCCTTCTACGTTTGTTTTCTGCTTGGGGACATGTCATGTCTAAATTAGAACATGTTGTGTACTTTTTCAGGTTGAGGAGAACTTGTATCTGTTGATCAACGACACCGTGTGTCAAATAAAAACATGTCGTGTACCTGGAGATGTAACTTGTTTGATGTGTTTCTGGAAGTAGAGACACGTTGTGTCTTAATTAAGACATTTTGTATCTTCTATAGCTTCTGCAGAAAATAGCTTTTGTCAGTACAGAATTAATAACAGATATGTAATGGAATTGTCTAATTATTACATTCATCCATGGCAAACTTATTTATGAAACTAAAGAGTATTTTTGACTCAAATGACTAGAAAAGAAATCTATCCTAATGTGGATTCAACTCCCACAAGGTCCTCTATTTAGAGTCCAGAGTGATACTCTTCAATTGTCTTTCATGCATCTTGAAGGGAGGAAGAGACTCCCTTGTGAACTTTGTCCCCCGAGGTATATAGCTTGCAACGTTGCCCATTTACTTTGAATGCTCCACCCTTTCCTTGTAATTCAATAGCTCCATAAGGAAAAATCTTCCACACGAGAAAAGGGTCAGACCACTTTGACTTTAGTTTTCCAGGAAACAACTCAAGTCTTGAGTTGAACAATAACACTTTGTCTCCCTCTTTGAAATCCTTCCTCCGGATTCTCTTATCATGCCACATCTTGGTTCTTTCTTTGTAGAGCCTTGCATTTTCATATGCATCAAGCCATAGCTCTTCTAGTTCTTGCATCTGCAAAAGATGCTTCTCTCCAGCTTTCTTCATATCAAAGTTTAAGAACTTTATAGCCCATAGTGCACGGTGCTCTAGCTCCAGCGGAAGATGACAAGATTTACCATATATCAGCTTAAATGGGGTTGCGCCTATTATGGTCTTGTAAGCCGTCTGGTATGCCCATAGTGCGTCATCTATCTTTAATGCCCAGTCTTTCCTTGAGCTAGACATTGTCTTCTATAGAATGTTTTTTAGCTGCCAGTTTGAAACCTCTACTTGCCCGGAAGTTTGGGGATGATAAGGCGTAGAGACCTTATGTGTGACTCCATATTTAGAACGAAGATCATTGAATTGTTTCTCAACAAAATGTGTACCACCATCTGATATTACAGCTCTTGGGACTCCAAAGCGAGGAAAGATGATTTTCTAAAAAAGCTGAACTACAGACTTTGCATCTGGTGCTTGGGTTGGGATAACCTCAAACCATTTAAAGACGTACTCAACTACAATGAGAATATATTGGTAACCACATGAGGATGGGAATAGTCCCATATAATCAACTCCCCATATGTCAAATACCTCAATCTCTAAGATAAAGTTAAGAGGCATATCATCACATCTAGAAATTCCTCCGGTTCTTTAGCATTTATCATAAGATTTGACAAATAGATTGAAATCTTTAAACAAGGTTGGCCAATAGAAGTTGGCTTGTAGGATATTAGTTACAGTCTTCTATCCTCTGTAAGGAGAGGCATGGCATTCAGAAATAATGGTAGCTATCTCTTCTTCAGTGACACACCTTTGAATAAGTCCACCACTCCCATGTTTGAACAACAAGGGGTCGTCCCAATAGTAAAACTTTATGTCATGGAAGAACTTCTTCTTTTACTGGTATGTCAAACCCGGCGGTAGCTATCCTGTAGCAAGGAAATTTGCAATGTCTGTAAACCATGGCACTTAGGTGGATGATAGTGCATAAAGCTTCTCAATAGGCAAATGATCTTCAATAGGCAAACAACTCCAACATATGTAGTCAATCTAGAAAGGTGATCATAAACATTGATCTCTGTCCCCTTCTTATCCCAGATCTCAAGATCAAACTCTTATAGAAGCAGTATCCCACGGATGAGATGAGGCTTTGCATTCTTTTTGTTGAGAAAATATTATATGACAGCGTGATCTGTATATACAATCACCTTAGATCCTACCAAATATTGTCAAAATTTGTCAAATACATACACTATAGCAAGCATCTCCTTCTCTATGGTTGTGTAATTGATTTGTGCTTCATCTAGGGTCTTTCTCACATAGTATATGGCATGTAGCTTCTTGTCCTTTCACTGTCTTAGAACTGCCCCTACATCATAATCTCTTGCATCACACATCAACTCAAAAGGAGCATTCTAGTCCGGTGGCTGAATGATTGGTGCAGAAATAAGAGTTTCCTTTAGCTTGGTGAAGGCGGTATGATAGTCATCATTGAATATGAATTCAGTGTCTTTGGCTAGTAAGGAACATAATGGCTTTGCAATTTTGGAGAAATCTTTAATAAATCTTCTATAGAAACTTGCATGACCAAGGAAACTACGGATGTCTTTGAATGAAGAAGGAGTAGCCATCTTTTCAATAGCTTCCACCTTGGCCCTGTCAACCTCAATACCCAATACAACATGACCTAATACTACACTGGATTGTACCATGAAATGGCACTTCTCCCAGTTTAGTACCAGGTTAACCTCTTTACAACAGGCTAAGACTAATGAAAGGTTGCATAAACATTGATCAAAAGAATCTCCATAAACACTAAAATAATCCATAAAAATTTCCATTATATTTTCAATGAAATTAGAAAAAATAGCCATCATGCATCGTTGGAACGTTGTAGGAGCGTTGCAAAGGCCAAAAGGCATACGACGATAAGCATAAGTTCCATACATGCATGTGAAAGTAGTTTTCTCTGGGTCGGGAGGGTAGACAGGAATCTAGAAAAACTCAGAATACCCATCCAAGTAATAACAATAGGAGTGTTTTGCAAGGTGTTCAAGCATTAAGTCGATAAACGGAAACGGAAAATGGTCTTTTTGGGTCACTTTTTTCAAACTCCGGTAGTCAATACACATATGCCAACTTGTGACAATACATGTTTGAATCAACTCATCATTGTATCCCTTGATGATAGTTGCACCCCCCCCTTCTTAGGTACCACGTGGATGGCACTAACCCAAGAGCTGTCACTTATAGGATAGATGATACTGACATCAACCAACTTAAAGATCTCCTTTTTAACCACCTCAATCATATTTTGATTTAAGTGTCTAGGCAGTTCAATGGTGGGTTTAGCATCATCCTCCATATTTATTTGGTGCATACAAATAGAGGGGTGAATGCCCTTCAAATCATCGATTGAGTAACCAATAACGTCTTTATCCAAATGCAATTTGGCAAGCAATTTACTTTCTTGTTCATTGGTTAACTCATTATTAATTATTACAGGAGAAGTAGAGTCAGAATCAAGGAATGCATACCTCATCCCTGGTGGAAGGGCTTTAAGTTCTACCTTTTCTTCCGGTTGCATTGTCTTTGTCTTTATAATCAACAATTGGAGTGCCTTTTTTAGAAGCATCTGAATGGGCAATAGAAAATACTCCAAAATTTTCAGATACATTATTGATACTTTCATCCTCATCATAGTAGTTTAGTATCAAATTGGCAATATGATGATATTCTTCTACAACAAAATCAACAGAGTCCATAAAATAGATTTCTTCTATACAAGAGGGTGCTTTTGTAGCATCATATACATAAAACTCCATGGCTTCATTGCCAACTCGAAGTGTGAGTTTGCCTTCACGAACATCAACTAGGCATCCTGTAGTTCTTAGAAAGGGCCTCCCAAAAAGAATCGGGTTGGAAGGAACTTCTACCATGTCTAGTACTACAAAATCACAAGGAATATAAAATTTACCAATCTACACTAGCACGTATTCCACGATACCTTTGGGGTATTTGATAGAATGATCAACCAGTTCAATGGCCATCTTTGTAGGCTTTAGATCTCCAAGATCTAGCTCTTGCCACAGAGTAGATGGGATGAGACTGATACTAGCTCCAAGGTCTACAAGACCTTTGTCGAACAATGTATTGCTGATCTTGCATGGTAGGGTGAAGGCTTCCAAGTCATCCAGCTTCTCAAGAAGTCAATTTTGAATGATAGAACTGATTCTTTCAGAAAGCATCACGATCTCCACTTGGTCCACCTTCCTTCTTTTTGTAAGGATGTTTTTAAGGAACTTAGCATATGACGGCATCTCTGCAATGACCCCAGCTACTGGAAGATTGACATGGAGTTTGTTTAGAATGTCCATAAACTTTCTAAACTTTGAGTCATCCTTTGTGTTTGCAAGCCTCTATGGAAATGGTGCATTAACTTTAATAGAATATGGTACCACAACTGTACCTTTACATATGTCACCCATAGGGGTGTCAAGCTTGTCTTCATCGGCGATCTCTACACTCTTCTCCTTAGATGGAGAAGGTATGTGGATTTCAACTCCACTTCTCAAGGTGATGGCATTTTCTTGATGTCTCGGATTCACCTCCGGTTGGCTTGGAAGAGAACCGGATTGGGTGTTCTTTTACTGCATCAAGGCTTGTTGGGCAATTTGGTTTTCCAACATCCTTGTGTGAGTGGAAATGCCATCCACTTTGGTGGAGATTTGGACAATTGAATCCTTCAAAAGCTTGTCATTGCCCCTTAACTCTTCATTCTGATGCATCTGTGTGGAGATAAATTTCTCCATCATGGCCTCCTAGGAAGAACTTTGGGGTTGTTGTTGCTGTTGGTAACCCCTGTTGTTTTTGAAACCCGACGAATTCCCATTGTTTTTCCAGTTGAAGTTTTGTTGTTGTTGCAGTTGTTGTTGGCCATGTTGGAAGTTCTGAGTATTGATTGTGTTCGGGTAGGAGAAATTAGGATGATCTCTCCATCCCAGTTTGTAGGTGTTGGAATAGGGATTGTACTTCTTGTTCCCCTACATCCCAACGACATTGGCTTGTTCTAAGCTCCCTTTATTCATATTAGGGGAAAAACATGAAGAAGAAGTATGTCCCAAATTACCACAAGCTTCACATATCACTTCAGCTGATTGGATTTGCAATGCAGTCATCTTCTCAAACTTCTGTGTAAGAATATCAAGTTTAGCAGCAATAAGATCAACAACATCAACAGTATGCTTCCCTCCTTGTTTCACGGCTGAAGAAATAGTTGCAGAGGATGACTGTGCTCTCCTATCTGATCCCCATTCACAATGGTTAAGGGCTATGTCTTCAATGATGTCATAAGCCTCTCTATAAGACTTAGTCATCAATGCTCTATTAGATGCAGCATCCAGTGTCATCCGGGTGTTGTAAAATAGACCATTATAGAAAGTTTGGAGTAGCATCTAGTTGGTCAACCCATGGTGAGGGCAAAGGCATTGAAGGTCTTTAAATCGCTCCCATGTATCATACAAAGTTTCTCCATCATTTTGAGAGAAGTTGGTGAGCTGATTTCTTAGCTGGGTTGTCTTGCTCGGTCGGAAATACTTTGCAAGGAAAGCATTTAGAAGGTGGTCCCAACTTTTAATTGACTTCTTTAGAAGAAGCAAAAGCCACGACTTGGTTCTATCTCTTAGGGTGAAAGGAAATATCATTAGCTTCATTCCTTCAGAAGATACACCATTGATTTTGAAAGTATTCATATACTCCAAGAACTCAGCCACATGAAGATTTGGATCTTCATTGACTGTACCTCCAAAGTGGTTCTGCTATATCATCTACATCATAGAAGGAGCATTAGAGAAATTGTTCACTTCAACTACAGGCATGTCAATGGCTTCACAAATGTTTGTAGCAACCAACATTGCAAAATCATTCAAAGGACGCTCGTCCTCCATGGTTGGATCTCTTAGTGTAGATTCTTCACAAAGCGAAGAAGACGATGATGGTGATGATGGTGGAACACCTCTTCGCAGTGGTTGTTCTACCCTTCATGCTCTTCTTAAGCTTGAAAGAGTGTGCTCGATCTCAAGGTCTAGCAACGCAGATGTTTGAAGACCACTTTGCGATCAATGCATACAACCTAAAAATAGCAAGAAAAATTAAGAACACAACTAAAAGATATATGGAAATTCGAAAAATGGAAATGATGATCTAGTCTCGAATACTATTTAGCTTTTGTTACTCTTATTAGATTAATGGTAGCTCCCCGGCAACGACGCCAAAAACTTGTTGGTTTATTACACTAATGAGTTTCAATCTTAGGGAAGATCTTTTACTCAACTAACCAATTCCCGCAAGTATACACAAGTAGCTATAGTCAAGGTCAAACACAAGGAGCTTTAGCAAACCAATTAAACACAAAAGTGCTAAGGTTCAACAATCTAATCCGTTTTAAAGGTGATTTGGTTAATTAGACTAGAATTTCAAAATTAAACTAACAGTAAATGGACTACTAAAAGAGATTAAAACTTAGATATGGAAGTATCTTGGACTTAGGATTTCATCCACATATCATAGCATACAATAGAAGTATGAAATTTAAACATATTAATCACTTATTTTAAAGGAGAGTTGTATGTTGCACTTCACCTCTCGGTGCAAGTACAACAATCCTAATCCAATTCAACATTCCCATGTATGAATTTCATTTTGGATCACAAACCTACTCCTCAACTCCATAATTTACACTATCGTGGTAAAGAAGGAATTGTCAAGAGAGTACCTCCTTACTCCCCTACCTATCTTCTCAAATCAAGCAAAAGAGCATAAAACATACACATAAGGTGGCCAACCATACATGTAGAAAAAGAAGAAATTGGTACTCACAAGGTGGAAAAACAAGCAAAATAGTATTTAGTACGAAATTACCATGTTTCATACATACGATGACATGGGAGCTACTCTCCCATGTCCAAGAAAATGAAACTACTCGTCCATGAATGTGTACAATAGGAAATGTGCAGAGTTTTCAGAATTCAACATGATTTAGAGAAGGAAAAGCTAAATGATCCCAAGGTGTAACCCAAGAAAGGTAGAATTTCGATTTGAAGATGAAATTCCACTTCTACAGCTGCTCCAAACCGGACAAACCTCTCTCCTAAGAATCTTTATGGAGTGAATAAGCTCTACTGCACCTTGGAGAAGAAGCTTGGAGAAGAAAAGAAGAAGAATGGGGTTTTAGTAAGAAACCACCTTCTTCCACCTCCAAAATCACCCTCCTTGCTCTATCCTTGCTCTAAGATGAAAGAGTTTCAAATTATGACTAAAGATAACTTCTCCCTAGAGTGGTTTCGTCTTTTAAAATGAAAGGAGTTATATTTGAAAATTGTTGAAACTGACAGGAACACAACGTGTCTTTCTCTGGACACGGCGTGTCCTGTCTGCACCATTTGTTTCTGAATGTGAGCACACGGTGTGTTAATTTTAATACATGCCATGTACTTTACCAGAAAGGCTAGACTCGGTTCTGAATTCCCAGGTACACGTCGTGTCTTTTATAGACACGTCGTGTACTTTTCTTCAGTGACTAAAGAAAATGGCCGTATGGAAATGTGCACGCCATGTCTTAAATAAGACAGGCCGTGTGCATTGTTGTTTCAGTAGAATTAAAGTTCTGGATGCTTACAAGGCTTGGAGAAGTCCCGATAATGATGACATTGAGTTGGGGTATCTCCAATTTGATCCTTTTGATGCAAATCTACAATACACATCATGTGATAAGTAAAATAACAAAAAGGTGGCAGGAATGATATGAATAGAGGCTAAATGAGGACAAAATGAATTGAAGTTGAGTGTGAAAACATGTGAAAAGTTGATGTGGAAACCACATAACAACATACCTGAAGAATAAGTACCCTTAATCCTCAAGGACTGCCATTCTTCACCTTACGGGGGACACGAAAGAGGAGAAAGGATAGTTGTAAAAGTTTTGCAATCATGATTTTATTGGCCAACTCTTTTCAAGGACGCTACATCGTTTGTTAAAACATACAAGGAATGTTGGCTTACAGGAAACATCAGCAGAAGGAATGAGATGCCAAAGGCAGATTGGATGGAAGTCAAAATTTTTGATGTATGGGGATCAATTAAATGGGACCTTTTCCATCATAAAAAAGAAACCAATACATACTTGTTGTTGTCGACTATGTCTCCAAATGGGTTGAGGTTGTTGCCACCCAAACCTACAACTCCAAGGAAGTCATTAAGCTATTCGAGAAAACTATCTTTCCACGCTTCGGAGTACCACACACTATTATAAGATATGAAGGGTCACACTTTGGTGAAAATAGTTTGAAGCTCTGTTGAGAAAGTATGGGGTGAAAGATAAGGTTGCAATGCCATATCACCCCCAAACATGGGGGCAGGTCAAAGTATTGAATAGATAGATTAAATAGATATTAGAGAAAACTGTTAGCCGTACGAGGAAGTATTGGTCCAAGAAACTTGATGATGCACTTTGGGCTTACCGCACATCATATAAAACACCTATAGGTAGGGCTTGGGTACTCGAGGGAGCCACTATGACTATCGCAAACCAGGGGCAATGACAAGATAGACATAAAGTTCCTCACCAGGGCGAACATAATCAAGAAGGAGGGTCGCTGCCTCTTCTAAAAATTCACGAGGACAAACATCCTCCTACCCCTCCCACTCTTCATCAACTACGATGCGGATAAGCTAGTCTTTACAATGGCAGAGGTGATAACCTCCCATTTTGTGACGTTATCTTATTAGTTATCTTTAATTTTCCATACTCTTTTTTAGATAAATTAGATAGAATCAGTAAACTTTTTTTACTTTATTGCAGATACACCAATAAACTAACTTTTCTTCTTTTTTATTACAGAAAACACACAAAAAAAAATTACAAAGACTCCTCACGGTCCCAAGACCGAGAAAGACCTCGCGGTCCCAAGACCGCGAGAAGGTCTCGCGATCCCAAGACCGAGCGAAGGCCTCGCGGTCCCAAGACTGAGAGAAGGCCTCGCGGTCCCAAGACTGAGAGAAGGCCTCGCGGTCCCAAGACCGAGAGAAGGTCTCACGGTCCCAAGACCGTGAGAAGGTCTCACGATCCCAAGACCGCGAGAAGGCCTCGCGGTCCCAAGACCGCGAGAAGGTCTCACGGTCCCAAGACCGCGAGAAGGCCTCGCGGTCCCAAGACCGCGAGAAGGTCTCACGGTCCCAAGACCGAGAGAAGGCCTCGCGGTCCCGAGACCACGAGAAGGCAAACGGTCTCAAGACCGTTTGGGCTCAACTTGAGCCTATAAATAGGACCTCAAGGGTCACTTCAAAGGGGGGATTGACTTTCAGACGTCCAGAGGCTGCCTCTCTAGCTCCAGAGCACTTTTGTCTTCCATCCACTACCCCAAGGCTTCCAGTTTGAGATCCGCGTTCCATCGCCGAGCTATCTTCTAAAAATTCACGAGGACAAACATCCTCCTACCCCTCCCACTCTTCATCAACTACGATGCGGATAAGCTAGTCTTTACAATGGCAGAGGTGATAACCTCCCATTTTGCGACGTTATCTTATTAGTTATCTTTAATTTTCCATACTCTTTTTTAGATAAATTAGAAAGAATCAGTAAACTTTTTTTACTTTATTGCAGATACACCAATAAACTAACTTTTCTTCTTTTTTATTACAGAAAACACACAAAAAAAAAATTACAAAGACTCCTCACGGTCCCAAGACCGAGAAAGACCTCGTGGTCCCAAGACCGCGAGAAGGTCTCGCGATCCCAAGACCGAGCGAAGGCCTCACGGTCCCAAGACCGAGAGAAGGCCTCGCGGTCCCAAGACCGAGAGAAGGCCTCACGATCCCAAGACCGCGAGAAGGCCTCGCGGTCCCAAGACCGCGAGAAGGCCTCACGGTCCCAAGACCACGAGAAGGTCTCACGGTCCCAAGACCGCGAGAAGGCCTCGCGGTCCCAAGACCGCGAGAAGGCCTCGCGGTCCCGAGACCACGAGAAGGCAAACGGTCTCAAGACCATTTGGGCTCAACTTGAGCCTATAAATAGGACCTCAAGGGTCACTTCAAAGGGGGGATCGACTTTCAGACGTCCAGAGGCTGCCTCTCTAGCTCCAGAGCACTTTTGTCTTCCATCCACTACCCCAATGCTTCCAGTTTGAGATCCACGTTCCATCGCCGAGCTATCTTCTCTCTCCTCTCAACAGCAAAGAAGGTGGGAAGAGAAGATCCTTCACCAAGTCAACCACGAAGTGCGAAGATCGTTTCTCTCTTCACCAAGGGTTCAACTTTCCCTCCTCCGTGGAGATGACATTCTTTCTCTCTCTTCTCGCCTCCTCCTTTGTCCTTGACATGAGCGAGTAGTTTCATTCACTAGGGTGCGGGGAGTAGCCCCGTACCCATGTTTTCATTTCATGCAATGTAATTCAATAATTTGTAATAGAGATACTCTTCTTTTCAGTTCAACATCAATCGTTTAATGAATGCTAGTTGCCTGATCATCAACTTGTGTTACTTATTATCTTTTGGTATGAATTGTCTATGTTTGTACCCTTAGATCTGAATATCGATTGAATTTTGGTCTTAGATGTATGTAGTCACCATATGTCTGTTTCGGTATCTAGGAGTGCTTTCATGAGTGGAGTAAACTCACCCCCATCATTGCACTTTCATACTATGAAATGGAATCAGTTGACGTATGGAAGTGCAATCTTGGTAAGGTCGAGGAACACATTTCATGAAGAAGTAATGCAAAGCATGTGACCATTCATCATGGTATGGCTGGCGTTGCAATACTCCACACTTCTCATAGCTAGTTATCCGAAAAGAAGCTAGGACTACAAGATACTAACTGATTTGACTCTCTTTGCAGGTTATTTTATTATGTTGCATGTCTTGATCCATGTGTAGTGGTGTGAAACCCGATAACATCCTAGTGGCTTTTAATCATTGTTTACAACCTTAATCTCTACTTTCTTGCTTTACTTTCCTTGCACTTAGTTTAAAAACCAAATCAAACTTTCGATCTAAATATCAACTATTAAGTAGTTAAGTTCAACTAAAAACGTTTTCCATCTTGATTTCATCAAGACCGTTGTCCCGAGGATTCGACCCTTAACTATACTACGATAAGACTTTCGCGTGTCTTAGCATACGTGGGTGGAGTTCTTACCATAGTACTAGCAAGGCTAAACTTAGGGATTCATCATCTCTAGGATTTTTAGTGGTGTTGCAAAACTCCATAAAAAATTGGCGCCGTTGCCGGGGACAACGGAACGTTTTAGTTAACAACTTCTTGGTTGATTAGGATTTTACACTTTTTTCTCGATAACTACTCCAAATCTTCTTGATTTCTTCATTTCCTTCCATTATCCTAACGTGTGATTTTCTTTCTACTCAGGTAGAACATGTGTATGCAACCCCCGCATAGCATAGGATTCTCCCCTGAACCAGAGTACGACTCTGAGGTAGAAAGAAGTTTCCACCGAAGGATTAGACTTAACCGCCAAAGAGCCAGACAGATGGCTGAAGAGCGACGCCTTGTTGCAGAAAGAGTTAACGCCGCCATAGCAGCACAACGAGCACAACTTATTGCAGACACCCGTGCTCAGGTGCAAGCTGAGATTCGAGCTGAGGAACAAGCCCACATCCAAGTAGAGCATGCTGCTGCTCAACTTGCGTTAAGAAACAAGCAACTTCGGGACTACACAGTCCCGAAGAATTATGAAGATGATCATCTAGTCCGACCACCGATTATTAACATACCACACTTTGAAATCCGGACGCAATGGATCCAGATCATGCAAGGCATCTCTTTCTCTGGAGCACCCGGAGACGATTGCATGGATCACCTTAAGAGATTCAAGTCACTCTGCCGACTTGTACCCCAAGCAGGAATCGCCTTGGAAGCAATAATGTTACACCTTTTCCACTTCACCTTATCTGGAAGAGCACTAAGCTGGTACAACGCTTTGGATAGACACCCCATCATCACTACTTGGACTCCTTTAGAAGAAAAGTTTCTTGAGAAATTCTTCCCACCTTCGCTAACCTATGAGATTAGGGGACAGATTAATCACTTTTCCCAACTACCTGGAGAAACACTTGCTGAAGCTTGGGAAAGATTCAAAGAACTCCTGAGAAAGTGTCCTCACCATGGCATATCTCAAAATCAACTGATAGAAACATTCTATAGAGGAGTAAGTGATGATATCAAGCAATTTCTAGATTCCTCATCTGGAGGAAATTTTATGAGAAAGAACTATGAAGATGCCTGGAATATAGTTACGTTAGGGGCCGAGAACCAATCCAATTGGGGAAGGTCGTCTAACCAACCCAAGGGGGTTCTTAAGGTATACAAAGCTGAAGAATCAATGGAACTCAAGGCCATTGCCGAGGCCCTGAAGACTATTGCTAGCAAGCAACAAGCCCTCGAAACTTCTTTCGGGGAATATGACAAGAAGAAAAGCTCTCAGGTTCAACAAGTAAAAGCAGCTACTGGAACTTGTGAAGCCTGTCATGCATCTGATCACCCCACATTGTCATGTGGTTTGTTGTACAATATCATGATGGATTTACAACCACCTATGCCGCAATATTAACCCATTATTGAGCATCCCGAGGACCAAATGCCAGAGCAAGTCAACTCCATCCATTCAATACCTGGCCAGGTGTACTACAATCCAGATAAACCAAGGAACCATCCTGCTTTCCAATACGGGAATCCTGCAGGGACCGCCAACCCACAACAGCAGACTCAAGGTGGATCTTTCAATAGACAACCACCAGGATTTCAGAATAACTTCAGTCAAGGGAATTATAGACAAGGTTTCCAAAGATCTAACTATCCCAGGAACCCTTCTTACCAATATGGCCATCCAGGTCTGCACCCGCAGCTACAACAACCTCAGTTGCAGCAGCCCCAACAACCACAGTTAACTGCACCTCTACAACAACCACAAGGACAGCAAGTCACTCAGTATCAACAGAGGGGTGCTCCTCCCCAATCATCTGATGAAATATCCTTGATTAGACAAATGCTTCAATCTCAACAGACTATGCTTGCAAACCAGCAAGCTCAACAAAAGGCCATAGAATCCCAACTGGCACAGATTGCCGCTCAATTGAAGCCACAAGCCGGCACTTTTGCTGGGCAACCAGAAGCAAACCCGAGACATAACCAAAACAGACCAGAACAACTGAATGCCGTCACCACATGGTCTGGTCGTGTCCTGCCTGATGTCACCAGAATCATACATGATGATGATGATGTAGCCATTCTTTCCCCAACAGGAAATTCAAGCATAGAAACAGAAAATTCTACTGAGAAAGAAAAGGAAAAGGAACCAATGCCAGAGGTACCACCCAGAATCCCTTATCCAGACAGGCTGAAAGGGACCAAAATGGATACTAGGTTCCAAAAATTTAAAGAATCTATGAAAAAATTATACATTGATATTCCTTTCCTCGATGCTCTTTCCGAGGTGCCCGCTTGGGCCAAATACCTGAAAACCCTCTTGTCAAGAAAGTATATGACAGAAGAGCATGAAACAGTGAAACTTGCTCAGACCACTTCAGACATTCTGCTAAACAAGATGCCAAAGAAAAAGAAGGATCTGGGTTCCTTCGGTATCCAGTGTTCTATAGGAAATGGTTCCAGCAAGAAAGGATTGGCAGACTTAGGAGCAAGTATATCTATTATGCCCTATTCGATGTGTAAAAGATTAGGCTTCACTGATTTGTTACCTACGACAATGACAATTTAGTTAGCCGACTCTACCATAACTGCCCCTCTTGGAATTATCGAGGATATTCCTGTCAGAATAGGAAAGAATTCTTATGTTCCGTGCGATTTCGTTATTATGGACATCCAAGAAGACCTGAGATACCCGATAATCTTTGGCAGACCTTTCCTAGCTACTGCCCGAGCACTTATCGATGTTGAAGCAGGAACTATAATCTTGAGACTTGGGAAGGAAGCTTTCCAGTTCAGAGTTCTCAACATCATGAAAGGTCCAAGCATTCAAGAGGAAGTTTTTCTCCTGGATGCTATATATCAAATGTCCCAGTTAGAAATGTCCGAACCCTCCGATGAGCTGGAAAGTGCCTTGACAAATCCGGAAGTAGAATTTTCGGCAAACGAGCTAGTGCAACAATGCCTTCAATATTTAGAAAAAGCTGAAGAAGCCCCAACAGCCACCTTTGAAGAACTCAAGGTTGTCACTGTTATAGAAGCGACCGAGCCACCCAAGACCCCTGAATTGAAGGCCTTACCCGAAGGACTCAAACATGTCTTCCTTGACAGTGAGAAACTTTGTCCAGTAATTATCAGCTCTACTCTGGAAGAAGACCAAGAAAACAGACTTCTTGATGAGTTAAAGAGACACAAGAAAGCTATCGGTTATAAAATGACTGACTTAACTGGTGTAAACCCAGCTTTATGCATGCACAGATTGCCTATGGTGGAAGAATTCAAACCATCGAGGGAACATCAAAGGAAGTTGAACCCTAATCTCAAGGAGGTAGTTCGCATCGAGGTTCTCAAACTCCTGAAGGCAGGTATCATCTACCCAATCTCGGATTCTCAATGGGTAAGCCCCGTGCAGGTGGTCCCTAAAAAAGGGGGGACTACTGTTGTTCTTAATGATAAGAATGAACTGGTACCTACTAGAACAGTAACTGGGTGGAGAATGTGCATAGATTACAGAAAACTTAATAAAGCAACAAGGAAAGATCATTTCCCCTTGCCCTTCCTAGATGAGGTCCTCGAGCGCTTAGCTCATCAGAAATTCTTCTGTTACCTCGATGGTTATTCTGGGTTTTACCAAATCCCTATACACCCGGAAGATCAAGAGAAAACTACTTTCACATGTCCTTTTGGGACATATGCTTTCAGAAGAATGCCATTCGGGCTTTGTAACGCGCCAGCCACTTTTCAGAGATGCATGTCTGCTATCTTTGCAGAATTAACATAATCTATAATGGAGATATTCATGGATGATTTCTCGGTTTATGGAAACTCTTTCGACAACTGTCTGCTCAACCTGGTTCAAGTTCTACAAAGATGCGAGGACACAAACCTCATCTTAAATTGGGAAAAATGCCATTTTATGGTAACGGAAGGTATTGTCCTCGGACACAGAGTAAGCGACAGAGGGATCGAGGTGGATCAAGCAAAAATTGACGTCATCTCAAAATTGATGCCACCAAAAGATGTAAAAGGGGTACGTGCTTTCTTAGGTCATGCTGGGTTTTACAGAAGATTTATCAAAGACTTCTCAAAAATAGCAAAACCCATGACACAACTACTGACCAAGGACACAGAATTTAACTTTAACCAAGAATGTTTGCAAAGTTTCACAACTATGAAAAATGCCTTGATTTCCGCACCCATTCTAAGAGCTCCAGATTGGTCACAACCATTCGAAATCATGTGTGACGCGAGCGATTATGCCATAGGGGCCGTATTAGGGCAAAGAATTGACAAGAAACCCTATGTTATATACTACGCATCTAAAACGCTGGATGAAGCATAGAAAAATTACACCACTACAGAAAAGGAATTCTTAGCTGTCATCTACGCGTTCGAGAAATTCCGCTCATACCTGATTGGAGCTAAAGTCATCGTCTACACTGACCACTCCGCTATACGGTATCTAATTCAGAAGCAAGATGCAAAACCTAGACTTATCCGTTGGGTATTAATGCTTCAAGAATTCGATTTGGAAATCAAAGACAAAAGCGGGGTGGAAAACGTTGTCGCTGACCATCTCAGCCGTATTAGAGTCGAGGATGAAGACAAAGTACCTATTCGAGACTCACTCCCGGACGACCAATTAATGAAAGTCGCTAATGGATTCCCCTGGTATGCCGACATTGTTAATTATTTGGCAACAGGAATCATTCACCCATCCGCATCCTATCACGACAAAAAGAAGTTCATTCACGATGCTAAGCAATATTTCTGGGACGAGTCCTATCTTTTTCGCTTATGCGCAGATGGACTCTTTCGTAGATGCATTCCAGAGACGGAAATCACTTCGGTTATTGAGCACTGTCACTCAGGCCCCACTGGGGGCCACATGAGTTCCAAAAAGACAGCTCTTAAAGTCATGCAATCTGGCTTTTATTGGCCTACCATCGCAAAAGACGCACATGAATACGTGCGATCATGCGACAAGTGTCAACTATCTGGGGGAATTACCCGAAGAAATGAAATGTCATTGAACATATGGCAAGAAATCGAACTCTTCGATGTATGGGGAATAGATTACATGGGCCCTTTCCCCTCATCCTACGGATACATGTACATCTTAGTTGCTGTGGATTATGTGTCAAAATGGGTAGAAGCTCTACCGACCATCTCTTGTGATTCAAAATCGGTAATCAAGATGTTTAAGAGATAATATTCCCCAGATTCGGCATCCCAAGAACGATAATATCTGACGGCGGATCGCATTTCTTGGAACGGAGCTTTGAAGCCTTATTAAGAAAATACGGAGTCAACCACAAAGTTTCTACACCGTATCATCCACAGACATGTGGACAGGTCGAAGTCTCCAATAGGCAAATTAAAGCTATCCTGGAAAAGACTGTCAATCGGCACCGCACCGATTGGTCCACCAAACTATCTGACTCTCTATGGGCTTACCGCACAGCTTTCAAAACACCAATTGGAACAACACCGTTTCGATTAGTGTATGGTAAGTCTTGCCATTTGCCAGTTGAATTAGAGCATAAGGCTTGGTGGGCCATTAAGCAACTAAACTTCGATCTCAAAGGCACTGGTGAATTCAGACAACTGCAACTCCAAGAACTAGAAGAATTACAAATGACAGCCTACCACAACGCAAGAATCTACAAAGCACAAACTAAGATGTGGCACGATGGCCACATAAAAAGAAAAGATATAACCGTCGGAGACAAAGTCCTCCTATTCAACTCCAGATTACAAATGTTTCCTGGAAAATTGCGTACTAAATGGTCGGGGCCGTTCACAATCAAACACATATACCCGACAGGAGCTGTTATTATTCTCGATGATAATGGAGGAGAAAGGACAGTAAATGGTCACAGATTGAAGAAATACCACACTCCAGCAGACAAATTATCAAGGCAAACCATAGAGATCCATGATCCTATAAAGTCAGCAAAACCAGAGCAAAATCTTTTCGAGCCAGCGACGTTAAACCAAAGCGCTTCTTGGGAGGCAAACCAAGGCCTTTTATTTTGTTTTTAAACTTCTTTTGTTTTTCTTTGTTTTTCCTTAAATCTAAAAATACATAAAAATCCACATAATCTTGGGGCCAAACGGTCTCAAAACCGTTTGGGCCCTCTCGGTCTCAAGACCGTTTGGGCCCTTCTCGGTCTCAAGACCGTTTGGGCCCTCACGGTCTCCAGACCGAGAGGTCCCTCGCGGTCTCCAGACCGAGAGGTCCCTCGTGGTCTCAAGACCGAGAGGTCCCTCGCGGTCTCTAGACCGAGAGGTCCCTCGCGGTCTCAAAACCGTGAGGTTCCTCGAGGTCTCAAGACCGTTTGATAGGCTGACCTCACCAAAAACCTATAAATATACCCCCCTCGTCCACGACTCTCTCTTCTTGATTCCCGAATTCTCAAACTCTCCTATTTCATTCCGCTCCGAGCTTCATCTCTGCACTCCCGCACTTCGTACACGTCGTCTCCGCCGCTGTCTCAAGCGCTTAGCTAACAACACGGTTTCACCACCGTCGTTCCCGGCTCATTGTCGCCCTCGCGCTTCGTCGCGCGCCCGCTCTGCAGCTCGCAGCACCTAGCTCCTCGCCTCCTCTCCGTCCACACCAACAGGTCGACAACCCGGCGTTTCACCTCTCCACACCACCACTAAACCAATTTATTGCGTTCGAACTCCTCTCCGACCTAGTCGCCGTCGTCGTTTTTATGGTTCTTTGCCGACGAACGACCGCGCGGTTCGTCTCCCTCACGGTCTCCAGACCATGAGGCCCCTCGCGGCCTCAAGACCGTTTGGATCCTCGCGGTCTCAAGACCATTTGGATCCTCGCGGTCTCAAGACCGTTTGGATCCTTGCGGTCTCAAGACCGTTTGGATCCTCGCGGTCTCAAGACCGTTTGGATCCTCGCGGTCTCAAGACCGTTTGGATCCTCTCGGTCCCCAGACCGTTTGGATCCTCTCGGTCTCCAGACCGTGTGAGACCAAACGGTCTCAGGACCGTTTGAACTAAATCAAACTACTAAAACTAAAAAGCAAATAATATTACTTTGTTATAATTTCAAAATTTAAGATTTCTAACTTTTGTTTTCTTATCAATTATTTCAGAATGACTTCACCTGCTAAGCAAGGAACAACAGACGCTCCCTTCTGGACAAAAGAGGAGCTAATTGCCGAACGAACAAATTTGCAAAGCATAGTTGACAACTTCAAAAGGACTGGAAAAGTCCCAGCATAAGTGAACCTGACTACCGTCATGAAGGATATCAAGCGAATCAACCGCTGCTTAGATGAAGAACCTTCTGACGAGGAGGTCGAAGAGACCTCATCCGACGAGGCCTCCGAATACCAGCCTTCCCCTGAGAAAGAATCACCCACTACAAAATCTAAGGGGAAGAGATTGGCTCAAGAACCAACAACTGAGCCAACATCTAAGAAGAGAGCCAGGAAGCAGGTCCACTCTGCCTCTGCAAGGGAACAAATCCTAGCAGGGTGCATCCCACCATCCTCCACCACCGTCACCAACCCTGCCACAATAACCATTCCTATTTTTCCTCCCATCACCACCACAGCACCACCACCCGAGAACCTTCACCTCCAAAACATTCCCCCCATCAGCCAACTCCTTAAACCGACCAAGTATGTCTGCCCCAGCATACTGATGAAGATGGGGATCTACCACAGAATCCTCACTCTTCTTGACAATTCTAACCTTTCCCGGCTCTGCTTTGTATCTGAAATTTCCTACTCTGAGCCCACAACAGAATTCTTCACTTACTTCAACAAAGAAGTGGTGGACATCATGCATAGAGAAAGGGACGGTGGTGACCACAGAATAACCTCCAGAATCTTTAACAATGAGGTAGTCATTACCGAAACTTTTTTGAATGAAATTTTCATCGACAATCAAGACCAGCTGAAGAAAGCCAAAGCTGCTGGCACAGAACACCCCAGGTTCAACAAGCATACTTTCTGGAAGTCATTAACGGGGTTACCAACCTTCAATGCAAGGACAAGCAAGGACTCTAACATTCATTCTGGCCTAGTGCGCACGTTACACAAAATCATCATCGGCGCACTTTTCCCCAGAACCGAAGGAGGAAATGTTCTTATATCTGACCTCTTTGTCCTCTGGTCAGTCCTAAACGGAATGCTTGTCAACATTGGACGACATATGTTGCTCAAGCTATCAGCCTTCGCCCTCGGGAAAGAAATCTGCACGGGTGGTCATATCACATCTATCATCAAATATCTTAAGATGGATAGACTTCTACCTAAATGCAGCCCAATCAAAGGCGACTTCCTTACCAACGAATAGACACTAAAGAACTCCCATATCTTAAAGGATAAGGATGGTAGGCTGCACTGCATGTTCTGCCCCACAAAATCTTCCAGAACCCTGCTCCCACTTCCAGAGCTTGCTGACTATGATAAGGACAAGCTCCTATTCACCGAGGATGAGATCGCCAAAATCATAGCCTCAGTCAAGGCCAAAGAAAAGAAAGCAAAGGCAGGGCAGGCAGAACTCAGTATAACTGCCCCGGCAGCAACAAAACTTCTAGTCAAACGACCTTCCAGAAGGCTCGTAAAAGCACATGAGCTGTCGGGGACACCTACATCAAATCCCAACCCCGTACCTAAACCCCCCCTCCCAGAAGAACATATTACATCCTCATCACTAGACTCTTTTATAATGAGTCTAAATGTTGAGCTCGCCACCACCTCTCCACCTTCTACCACCCCACCACCATCAACCACCCTTCAATCATCCTCCACACCACCTTCCTCTACCACCCCACCACCACCACCACCCCCACCCTTCTTCACTTCGGCCACCCCATTCTCCACCACAATGCCCGAATTCTCCTCCTTCACATCCACTGACTTTCCATCAATATTCCCGGATCCATTTCTCTCTCCGGGAATGCCACCACTTTTTCCACCCACCACCACCCCGACATCGCTGGTGACCCCATCTACAGTCACCACACAATTCGTGGGTCCATCAACAGTGTCTTTTCCGCATGACACTACCATTCCACCCCGACCCCAGCCGCCTCACTCTTCTTTTACTGGGGTCCCTTATACTAACGTCGGTGCGGAATTCGGACATCAATTCGACACCATCTGAAACCTCCTCACCGACCCATCTAACATTTTAAATTCTATTTTTTCATGTGTACAGGGTCTAACTCAACAGGTTGCCCAGATTGGCGAGCAGAACCGCGCCATGCCTGGCATCCTCCAAGGAATCCAACAACGTCATGATTTGGTGGCCAAGCAAGTCGACCACATCGACGGCCACTGCAACAACTTGCCCGAGTTGATCCATGGAGTACAACGCCAGCATGAAGTGTTGGCAAAGCAAGTCGATGGGATTTCTGCGCAGACTCTATCCCTGCCAGAAACCCTCCGCGAGCTGAGGCAGCAACAGCAAGCTTTCAGCACGCACCTGGACAACATCACCACCACCCTCACTCAACTACATAATCGCCAGGAGGAGTCGTCAAATAATGAGCTTATTCAGCTAAGAGCTCAAGTAACCGATCTCACAGCACGACTCCTCTCGGCCGAACAACGTATTTCTGATCTTAAAGAAACCCACGAAGCACTGCTCGAAACACACGAGCACGTGCAAGTGGCATATGATGAACTCCAATCCATCCATCGTCTGTGCAAGAAGAAAGCACAAAAGAAGACAGCTAACGACGATGAAGATGATGCTGATGACGAGGAAGATTTTGACTCCTCCGCTGACTCAAACAATAGTTCCTCCTCAGCAGATGACTCCGACAAGCCAGATGATGCTGGGGCAGGCCCCAGCCAAGGAGCAGAACCAAAACAACAACAAGATCACCAAACTGGTGATAAAGATCACAAATCCCTTGCTCATACAGAGAATGTCAACATATACTTCGAGGATCAATTTATCAACTTTTCTGTGGGATCTCTGGGGGAGGCTGCCAAAGAAGTGGCTTTTGCTGAGTTTGAAAAATGCATTCAAGGAACCAGCAGCACTACACCAGCCACAGCAGCCCAGCAAATCTCTGCACCCGAACCGTCAGCGCCTGAACTTGAAGAATCAGAAAGAGTATGCCTAGACACTGATGACAATTTAGACACTCCTTCTGATTCTGATAAAGACTACGATCTGCAGCAGTACATGGACAGCATAGAACAACCTTCTACCCCCACACCGCAAAAGCTACCTCCGCCGCCACCTCTACCTAACAAAATGAAAGAGTTAGACATGGCGGCCATCTCTAACCTAGATGCACAAGATATCTTTATCTTAAACACTATTGTAGATGATGCCAAAGCTGGGGAGGATGTAATATACAGAAACACGATGACAAAACGCAATCTGACGCGTGAAGATTTCCGATCCCTTCTTCGATCCCAGTCGCCGGTGAAGATGGCAATGTTCCGTACCCTACTTGCCAACTCTATCGAGATCTACAAAAACTCTCAGCGACAGCAACCGGTTCTTAACGCCTCACCCACACTAGGATTGTGCTTACTGTACAAAGAGTTACAGCAAAAATCCATTACAAGGTTGCACAGGGGGATCGCAAGAAAAGCGAGATACATAACCGTGCCTTTCCAAGTCTGTAACCACTGGCTGCTCATGATTGTGGACACTATCGCCTGCGACGCCAAAGTGTACAATTTCTGTGCCGGTGACTTAAAGGCCGGAATAATCAATTTTATTGGAATCGAAGCCGGGGAGGCAAGATGCATCCCTTTCCGGCTACTAAAGCTCATATGGGCCGCATGCCCTTCTCTCCGCCAGGACTGGAGCTCCCCCTGGTTTCGAATAATTAACCCACAAGTCCAAGCCACAGAAGGTTCTTGGGACAGCGCTTTCTACGTCATAAGGCACATCCTAGCGCTAAACCAGCAGGTCCCCTTCACTGAACTAATTAATGAAGATTTCCACTCCCTACGAGGACGTTACGCCATGGAGCTTATTTGCGACAGAAGGTTTTTTAACGACCCTACCATGGCGGCAGACAACGTCCCTCGTTATCTCTTTTCATCTATTCAACGCCCGCAGAGGAGACCTTTCAGACAAACCCTAGCGGCGCTGACAAAAGAAAAACAACCATCTAATGTCACCAGGCAAAGCCAATGGAACCCTTACATCTTCGATCTGGTTCCAGATAAAGGTGACATTGATCTGATATCAGGGGTAGCCATCAAGACATCTTCATCACATATGGTACCCCAATCTGGCATTGAACCGTCATTTCCCGACTTCGACCCGGAGGCTTGCAAAACTCTTTCTGATAACGAGCTCCGGCTAATAATGTCACGGCTATATGCCGAAAAAGACGAGCTGATATATATCGACGGGGATATATTGGTTATGGCAGATGCCCTCCGTGAGACCTTACAATTCAAGGGTTCCATGTCTGTCAGTATAATGACTGCTTATCAATACTTGCTTGCACGGAATCACAACACGGTCTATATGGTGTCAGCTTACATGAAGGATGATCTTCTCGGGCTGAAGAACTTCGGAACAAAGGAGTCAACCATCTCTTATCTCCAACATACAACTCTGAAGTTCATCATGTTACCTTTCCTTCATCACGAGCACTGGATGTTACTGGCAACCAATCTTCACGAAGGAACAACAATAATCTACAACAGTTCCGACAGCCAGTATGATCCAAAACGGAAAGCATACACTACAACTCCAAAGACACCAACGGAGGAGGTGGAGAAGGAGTGTGCTGACAAATTACACGATCTTTTGGGACAGCACACGCGGGCATATGACAGAGATCACTTCAAATCACCAGCCTTCTGCCAAAGGTGCCCCCAGCAAATCAGAGAATCAAATGACTGCGGCTTCCACGTCCTCTATTGGATGTATACAATTCTGGCCCTTCATAAACCGGTAGAGGACATGACAGAGGTGGATTACCATGCACTACGGGGAAAGTTCGCAGCCATCTTACTCAGAACACACGGGGCAAATAAAGGATTAACTGAAGCCTGAATGCCCTTGTCCATGCATTTCTCAACCTATCACTTTGACACTCTGTGGATAGAGTGTGTGATAAGTTAGGGGGAGTGCATTGGACAAGGGCGAGGTATCATTCTTCTGCAACCCTTTCGCATATCAATTTTCAAACTATTCTGTCCATATTTAGACTTTTTCCAGTAATTTTTTCAAATAAAATAACTTTTAAGTATAACTTTCATCATGGAAAGAATCACCCTTAGCTAAGTTAGAGATAAAGTAGTCCTCATATAAATAATAAGATTAGCATACAGGCTTGAAATGGCGAATTCATAAATTTCATTCACTTTTGGGTTCTATACTTTTGCTTCAATTCTATCTCAGACACTTCACAGGTCAACTTCAGGACCAAAGCGAACCGAAAACTCTCAAAGTCAAGAGGGAAATCAGGAAAATCCAAAATCAAGAAATCTCGCGAGCGGACCACCAATTAAAAATAAGTGCATGTCAGGAACCCTAAGAACAGTTTTCTTCTTTCAATAAAAGAGGCTTGGCTGCCCAATCAAAAACCCTAACAAAACCCATTTCCTAAGCCTGTGAGATTCGAATAAAAGCTAGAGTGTTGAATAAAAACATGAGAGTTGTGCCATGCATAAGGACCTATATGAAGAGCCAACAAAGATCTCACCCGGTCGGTACATTCAGCTGCCCTCATGAAGGCAGATGTGTCGTTCCCGGTAATAAGATCCTAAGGTTTCCTAATATATGAAAAGGCTGATAAAAGAGCTCACCTGGCCGGTACATTCAGCTGCCCTCATGAAGGCAGATGTGTCATGCCCGGTAGTGAGTCTCTAAAAAGCATAGACAAAACCTTCCCCACTTGAAGGGGGAGTTACACAATAAGCTTTTTTTTATCCAGCCCTCATATCCACTCTAGCTACTGATAGGTTTCTCTAAAGAAGTATAAAATTGATTAGAGTCGATGACATGCACAGAAAGGTGGTCCCAATGCGAGATTCACAATTTGAAAGAAACCTGAGATCCACACAACTTTTGATACTCAAAAGAGTTAGTGTAAGCAGAAGCCCTAATAAGACCTTGGTAGATCTCTGACCTAGAATTGAAGCAAGAGTATGGAAACCCTAATCAAATAAAATCACCTCGCCATTACATGCCTTAGCTCTATCTAACTTGAGGACAAGCCAGACTCTAAGTTAGGGGGGTGATAACCTCCCATTTTGTGACGTTATCTTATTAGTTATCTTTAATTTTCCATACTCTTTTTTAGATAAATTAGATAGAATCAGTAAACTTTTTTTACTTTATTGCAGATACACCAATGAACTACCTTTTCTTCTTTTTTATTATAGAAAACACAAAAAACAAAATTACAAAGACTCCTCACGGTCCCAAGACCGAGAAAGACCTCGCGGTCCCAAGACCGCGAGAAGGTCTCGCGATCCCAAGACTGAGCGAAGGCCTCGCGGTCCCAAGACCGAGAGAAGGCCTCGCGGTCCCAAGACCGCGAGAAGGTCTCACGGTCCCAAGACCGAGAGAAGGCCTCGCGGTCCCGAGACCGCGAGAAGGCAAATGGTCTCAAGACCGTTTGGGCTCAACTTGAGCCTATAAATAGGACCTCAAGGGTCACTTCAAAGGGGGGATCGACTTTCAGACGTCCAGAGGCTGCCTCTCTAACTCCAGAGCACTTTTGTCTTCCATCCACTGCCCCAAGGCTGCCAGTTTGAGATTTGTGTTCCATCGCCGAGCTATCTTCTCTCTCCTCTCAACAGCAAAGAAGGTGGGAAGAGAAGATCCTTCATCAAGTCAACCACGAAGTGTGAAGATCGTTGCTCTCTTCACCAAGGGTTCAACTTTCCCTCCTCCGTGGAGATGACGTTCTTTCTCTCTCTTCTCGCCTCCTCCTTTGTCCTTGACATGAGCGAGTAGTTTCATTCACTAGGGTGCGGGGAGTAGCCTCGTACCCATGTTTTCATTTCATGCAATGTAATTCAATAATTTGTAATAGAGATACTCTTCTTTTCAGTTCAACATCAATCGTTTAATGAATGCTAGTTGCCTGATCATCAACTTGTGTTACTTATTATCTTTTGGTATGAATTGTCTATGTTTGTACCCTTAGATCTGAATATCGATTGAATGTTGGTCTTATATGTATGTAGTCACCATATGTCTGTTTCGGTATCTAGGAGTTCTTTCATGAGTGGAGTAAACTCACCCCCATCATTGCACTTTCATACTATGAAATGGAATCAGTTGACGTATGGAAGTGCAATCTTGGTAAGGTCGAGGAACACATTTCATGAAGAAGTAATGCAAAGCATGTGACCATTCATCATGGTATGGCTGGCGTTGCAATACTCCACACTTCTCGTAGCTAGTTATCCGAAAAGAAGCTAGGACTACAAGATACTAACTGATTTGACTCTCTTTGCAGGTTGTTTTATTATGTTGCATGTCTTGATCCATGTGTAGTGGTGTGAAACCCGATAACATCCTAGTGGCTTTTAATCATTGTTTACAACCTTAATCTCTACTTTCTTGCTTTACTTTCCTTGCACTTAGTTTAAAAACCAAATCAAACTTTCGATCTAAATATCAACTGTTAAGTAGTTAAGTTCAACTAAAAACGTTTTCCATCTTGATTTCATCAAGACCGTTGTCCCGAGGATTCGACCCTTAACTATACTACGATAAGACTTCCGTGTGTCTTAGCATACGTGGGTGGAGTTCTTACCATAGTACTAGCAAGGCTAAACTTAGGGATTCATCATCTCTAGGATTTTTAGTGGTGTTGCAAAACTCCATCACAGAGGTCGAGCCATACTCCCGACCAACCACCCTAATCTGATAGTTCTAGATAGAAAATCTTCACCTCCTTCGAGAAGGAAATAGCTACCACTTTTGAGTTTAATCATCCCCACTTTGGGATGAAAAGAGGCTTGGCCGCCCAGAAGACCATATAAAAACACCTCACCCAAACCTGAGAGGAGATATGAAAAGCCAAAAAGAAAAAAAAAGGAGAGAAGAAAAAAATATATAATGAGAGTTGTGCCCAAAAGATGTCGAAGGGTCTCACATGGCCAGTGTATTGTTGCACTCATGAATGCAGATATGTGGTGCACGTAAGTGAAATTCTGAAACCAAATTCATCCACCTACAATCCTAAACGACCCTCAGACAACCACCTGACTTAACATCAGGAGCCCTTGGGGAAACACTGTCCTTATGATAGCTTGTGGGTGAGGGAGATTTAAGAGAGTAGGAAAACACTTAAAGCTTGAAACCTACCTGAACACACTAGCATGGGGCCAACTAAAAATAAAGGAAGGGTGTGAAAGCTACCCCCTCTAGGGGATGTTGTACCAATATGGCTAGTAACCTAACACAGAAAGGGTAAGTCATTGAGAGAGAGAGAGAGACCTTTACTACCAAAAGGCATTGGCAAGGATTCAAAGTCACGCAACTCTAGTTATAAAGGGGAATAAATTGGATTTCAAGATTGAATGAACATACCATAAGAGTTTTACTGTAAGAATGAGATAACTCAGTAATGTTAAGCTTTTTGCAAAAAAAAATTGTCTCACTTTTCTCATCTCTCTATGATTTTGGGCCTACCCTTAGCCTGAGAACATGCCCGATTCTAAGTTTGGGGGAGTTGATAACATTTTATTTTATGCAATTTTTGCATGTATTTTATGCTTCCCCTAGCATATATTTTATAGACGTTTCTACTTATTTTAGTACTTTATGCCAAAAATCTCAATTGTACACATCTTTCACCTTTGCAGGGTCATGCCAAGCCATGGTCATGGTTAACACCTCGAATGTGGCTACATCATCCACTAAGGGCACTACCACGGTCGAAGATCCTTATCACCATCTCTATGCCACGACTATGGTCCCGCCATGACTGGGACTTCCCCTCGGTCGCGGCCTACAACCTGAACACCCCAATCACATGGGAGTCTTATCCGAGATTAAGACGTGACTAAGGTCATGCCTTGACTGTGGCTTACATACAGGACTCGGCCGGGGCCCTACCTTAATTGAGGATCTACCTTGAGTGTGGCCCATATGGTTAAGTTGGTGGGCAGAACCTATAAATAGGACACCCACCTCAACTTGTCACATCATCAGATCATCAAGGACCATGAAGTGCTGCCAAATTCCATAGTCACTCACATTAGTCTAGGATCTCTAAAGGATGAAGCTAGAGGAGAGAGAAGATTGACCACCCTCTTCTTCAAAGGAAGGAGAGTCCCCTGCATCGCCCATTCTAGATCTAGATTTGAAGGAGTATATTGGTGTATCACCATCTTCCCTCTCTATCTAAACCTATCATCTCCTTACATTGTACTCCACCTCCTCTTTATAGTAGTTGATGCATCTATCATTTTGTAATGCCATTATGCTTCCTGTCAAAATGTGTGGCTAAACATCTAACTTGGGTTGGGAGTAGCCATTAAGGCTCTCCCAACATGTACATTCTTGCTCCCTTTTGAATATATAGATTCTCTTATCAAGATTATCTCCATACGCTTGTTCTTAATGCTTCTCTTGTATGCCTAGCTACCATCTCATGATGTTTGATTGTTGGTATCTAGAAAGAGTAGTAACTTCCTTATCTAGTGTTATGGAGTACATGAAAGTGTTGGAATTATAAATCTTATAGTCATATGGTTTGTTTTGTGGTTGTTGGGTGGTTATCTCGAGAGAGCGGTTACCTTAGATCCTAGATCTATCCTTATCTCGAAAGAGGAAGGAATAGACATTTTTATGATTGCTTGTAATCTTGATAGGAGTATACGAAGGGGTGCAAATTTTATAAGTTGGTGAGAGATCTTAGTAGGTGAAACCCGATCCAAGTTTCCTTCCATATCCTTGTTTCCTACCACTTGTAATCATTTTTCTCTTGTTATTAGTTTTTCTTTCCTTTAGTTTTCTTTGTTTTGAATGGAGTATCGTCGTTTCTTAGGGAACAACCTTTTAAACCCATCTATTCATCCAGAGTGTATGAGTGTGTGAATGTATGTTCTTAACACTTGATGCCCGTGTCCCTGTGGTTCAACCCTGATTACTACATCGGACCCCGTATAATAGTTGTGGGGACTTGAGTGTCGGGTTATTATCTTAAAAGTCTAACTCCTTTGGATCCGCATCAATTTGGACACACGATTTTGGTCAGTCAAAGGTATGTATTGATCCTTTGACAACTCCCCTCCATATATAAGAGTGGATGGGATAGGGTTTCTAAAACCTAAGGATACAACAGATATATCTCATGGCTTTACGGCTATTAGAGGTGGCCAGTCAGTCGATTGGATTGTGGTCAATATCGTAATAACTTCAGCTTTTAATGCAATGATCAATGCACATTGTTGTGCATGTCATTGATCATTTGGCCTAGTCAAATAGGTTTTTGCACTGATTAGTTGATTCATACTCTCAAATTGGTCAACTGAGTATTTTGACCATTCCACCAGAATCAATGCCTAGCAGGTCGGTTGGACACTCCAACCGGTCGACTGACTAGTTCCATCAACCAATGTCAAAAGGTGCCCAGTCGGTCGACTGGACATTCCAATCCCTAAAATGGCAGACCACTCAACTAAATGGGCATCCAAGTCAGTCGACTCACATCCAATTTTTCTTAAGTTGATTACCAAAAAACTTTTAGTAACCAAGTTAAATGTTCTCCATGAGTAAGTTCCCATTCCAAGTGCATCCTATGTGGGTGACCCAATAGGTCCCATCTTGTGTTGGCAATGAATGTCCATAACCAGATTATAACATCACAAGCAATGAGTAGTATCTAGAAACACATCATTGCTACCCGAGTAATTTCAGAGATGGAGAACAACTTGAACCTTCAATTAGTGATCAATGTTACCATGATCACATAGTTCCTTGGTCTCTAATATCCAGATTGAACATATGGAACAGAATATTCATTCTCTTAACATTCAATCTATGTTCATTCAACTAGAGAAGACTGTATGAGATGCATGTGAGTTCACATATCACATATTGACACACATGAGTATGGCCATGCATTTCTCAGTCTCACTTATCAAGTGACCAGGATATAAACTCATGTAGGAGGTGCAAATCCCATCTACATTACTCATAGTTGATCTCGATGTGTCACAATGTACCCGAGCACCATCCTTATGGAAACCCTTATTCAAGATCACATTGGATGAAGTCAAAGTTCATTGAATGACATGTGATGAGTGTAGTGACTTCAAGTATAAGAACCACAATCACCACTATCACATTAAGAGTTGATTCTAACTACCATTCCATGGTTTTCATGTATCACTCTCGAGGTGGGTCGGTCTGGTACACTATTCTATAATAAGTACATATCTACTTGACTTGATATCCAATATCATGACCAATGAGAATCTATGACCAGTCAACACACATTCTAGTCTTATGTATTATTTTCATCTATTTTCTTCAGTAATAATATCAGACTAGGGACGTAATAAGAATGTATGTACTCTTATCATACATATGATCTCATTATTAAGGTGCTTAACCTGAATACATATGTCATCCAGTAACATCATTCTTTATACATATACCATGTCTATGCCATCATCTCATGACCGAGACAAACATAATAGATGGAATTACTTTTATTATTCTCAAATCAAGTACATGATGCCCCAGTACAATCATCATATGATTGGATCTCTAGGCATATATACCAATAGAGTTCTACTTGCACTTAGATCCAATCACCCATGAAACTTACTCTATGTGATCATAACATGACCATCATGTTTCTGCTACACAAGTGCTTGTGTCAACAAGTAAGCAACATTTGGTTCTAGTTAGTACTTTGTAAATCTTCACATCTCCTCTCTGTTCAATCTCTTATATGAGATGGAAATGACATATTATGCTATATGGATTCCTTATCCTATCCAATAGCTCCATTGTTGTCATAGTATTTCTATGTGTGATCAATGGTTGGAACCATACCAAGTTAATCCTATGAAATTATTGATTCATATAGTATCATATGTTGTGCTCAAAACCATAAGGTACTTATCTTCTATTGTAAAATCAGTAACTATCTCTTTCTCAGAACCTTTCCAGCTTACAATTCTATTTTAAGGTCAAAACACATACTCAAATTGTGATCGTTAATCATCTTTGTCAATTTTGAAGCTTACATCAGTGTAACCCTTTACACCCAACTCTGGCTTTTCACCATAAATAATAAACTAATCCTTGATGCTTCTCAAGTGCTTAAGGATGTTCTTCACAGAATTCCAGTGACCTTCACATGTATCTGACTAATATCAAGGGCTGTCAAATTTTGTCCAAACCCATGAACCCAGTCTTGTCAGACTCAGAAAAAATTAGGTTTGGTTTTGGTTTTTATCAATCCAGGTTGGTTTTGGGTTTGGATATTGATGTCTGAATTAAAATTGGGTTGGTTTTGGGTGGTGATTTTGTTCAACCCTATTTGAATCTGGGATGACAAATTTGGAAAATATAAGATATAGTTATGTACAACTTACTATATTTCTTGTATAACTAACAAAAGTATATGGTCCAGGTTCAGTTCTAGGTTCCAAATTATGACACGGGGTCCGGTTACGGACATATTTCTTTGTAAAAAAATTGGTTCTGGGTCAGTTCTGGGCTGAGCCATATTTGTAAACCCAGTTGTTATCTGACCTGGAACTGACCCGAAACCAATTTTTTGACACCCCTACTAATATCTTCTCATCATGTCCAAAACTTATGAGATAACGATATGAGTGCATAAAATTTCATACATGATATATTTAATTGCAAATGTATATGGCATCTTACTCATGTGTTCCCATTCTTCACAAGAATTGTGACATTGGGCACTAGAGAGACTAATTCCATGGTCAAATTTCCTCTCTTTGGGTCATGCATGTTGAACCTCTTCAACACCTTGTCAATGTATGTACTTAGGCCAAGAAGCCTTCTAGATCTATCTCTATACATCTTAATCCCTAAGACAAAGGATTCTTCACCTAAATCCTTCATAGAGAAGGTATTTCCAGCCAGATACTTGCCATTTGAAGAGTAGGGATGTTATTCCCCATCATCTGTGGAATACAATTATGCTCCTACTAACCTTATTGTAAACCCATGTTTCATCTTCAGCTTGACTAAAGTCAAATGCTTTGACTGCCTCATCAAATCAAATATTTCAGCTCTGAGATGTTTGCTTCAATATATCAATTGAACTTTGCAGTCAAACTACAACGACATGCATGATTCTGATGGGTTTAACCATGTCAACTGGTGAAAAGATTTTTTCATGTTCAACACCTTGATCTTGTTTGAAATTTTTTTCAACCAATCTACCTTTTATGTTGGTATTCTTCGTGAAGACCCACTTGCACCCTTTGAGTTTTAACCCTTCTGGTGGATCCATCTAGGTCCATACCTTGTTGGCTACATGCAGTCCACCTTAGATTTAATGGCCTCAAGACATTTCTCATATTTTGATCCCTCTATAGCTTTTAGGTAGGTTGTTAGGTCATCATCCACAACCAACTTATCTCCTTCTTGAGTCAAAATATATCCACATATATTAGGATCAAGGAATGTCCTACTAGATTTTTGATGTTCATGTGTTACATGAGGAACTTGAGATTCCCCAACAGTTTGTGAGTCTCCTTGTTCCTTTTGCACCTCTATGGGTTCAATGTTTTCTTGTTGGTCTTGAACCTTTTTTATTTCTACTTTTCTCCCACTGTTTCCTTTGGAAATAATTCCTTTTCCTGGAATACAGTCATCCTGGAAAAAAAAATTAGATGGAGCACATAAAAGTCATATAAAGAATATAACATATATCTTATTCAGAATCAAGATTTTCAAGAAATTGTTTTCTCACATAAGCTTGACATTCCTAAATCTTCATAAGAGACATATCAGGACAATTCTCATGTCATATCTCATATGATGTCTATTGAACCGATTTATGTGGTACATGCTCTAATGTAAACATGATGATTTATATAAGAAATCCCTTAAAAGAAAATCAGAAGATCAACCAGACTCATCATATATCGCACCATGTCCAATAGGGTATGATACCTTTCTTTCTTATACATCATTATGTCTCAGGTGGAGTATGTTTTGATACAATATCACAATCTCGCAGAAGGTCCTCCAACTCTAAGTATTCTTCACATCGATCATATTGAAGTGTTTTAATACTAGTAACCAACTTTAGCATTTGTTCTAAAAGGTTCACATACATCATTATGTATGGGTCCCAATAGATCACTCGCTCTCCCACTATTTCCAGTGAAAGGTTATTTTATCTTTTTCTCAATAAACAAAAATCACATGTCTCGATTGGTTCAAGCCAAAAGAGTCTTCATAACCATATTTTTATAATCTAGAGATGCATTCATCACTTATGTGCCTTAGATTATAATTAAAAATGTATGTATCATTTGAATTGTTAAGTCTTTCAATATTTACATCATATATAGTTATCTTTATAACTAACGACTATAGACTATGAGACATTGGTCCACTGCCATAAAAGATCTTATCTTTGAAATAAAACATTAACCGTTCATTATATGAAATTCAAATCCACTCTTGTCTAAACAAGATACAGAGATGATGCTTAATGGTAGATACATAATAGAAATTCACTAATTCTATTACAAGCCCACTAGCTTGAGATAAATGACATGTTCCAACTACAGTGGTAGCAACTTTTTATAAGCATAGTTCCATCTTTTCTTGCATACTTCTTCTTAGATCTTGCACAACATAGTATGTTTGAGATCATCATCCAGTATGAAATACCACAATGATGAAGTAAATATATTTATCTCAATTACATATATACCTAAAGTGGAGATCTCTTTCTCCTACTTCTTCTTCTTCTTGACTTCCTCCACATAAATAGGGAAGTTCCTTTTCTAGTGTCAAGAATGGTGATAGTGGTGACACTTCCCTTCCTGACTCACTCCTCTCTTTACTTTAAGTGTAGAAGACTTGGGTTTTTGGCTACATTTAAAACTCTTTTGGCCTTGGCTTTTCCCTTGGACTTTCCTTTTACTCTATTGATCATTATCACAGATCCATGATTGCCCTAAAACATTTGTGCTTCGACAGTTCTCAACATGCCAAGCAACTCAAAAACTAGTTTATCAAAATTTTTCATGTTGTAGTTCATGACAAATTGATTATGTGATTCAGGCAACGATTGTAGAATCACATCCATGGACAACTCTTAGCCTAAGGAAACTCCCACTCTAGTAAGGTTCTCCACAACCCAATCAACTTGAGAACATGGGATCCCATTGGATCTCTCTCTATCATATTGCACTTGAATAATGCCTTTGAGATATCACATCTATGTTGTCTTGCCTAATCCTAAAGAATGTTCTTGAAATGTGTTACCATCTCAATGAATTCCATGTTTTCATGTAGTCTCTACAACTCATAGTTTATTGAGAATAGTGTTAGGTATTTTATATCTATGACATCCTCATAATACTTCATATAACCATCCCTTTCAGCCTTAGGAGTGGTAGGAGCGGGTTAATATGGCTCTGGTGTCTCCAGGACATAGATCTTATGCTTTTGAGTGAGAACAATTGTCAAGATCTTGATTGAGAACGATCTCAACATGATAAAGTAGTCATCAATGTTATTCATGTTCAACTTGTCCTTCTCAAGGACTAATCACAACAAAAAGTTGTTAGTATTTGTCATTTGTTTGACATTAGTAAATTTGCATATTTCAAAACACTTTTGATTTGATTTGAAAATATTGATAATATTTGATAGCATTGCAAAATACTCTCTAAGCATACTAATCTTAGAATTTTTAACTTGTATAGTTCCTTAATGTGTAATAGAAAGTCTATGCCATATATCATATGCAGTTTAAGAATTAAACATAATAAAAAGATCACCCTTAACTTTTTCTTTGATTTCCAACTCTTGTTTCATCACATTCAATCATGTAAATTAACTTTTCAAGGGAAAATAAAACTTGATTACTCGAATTTGATCTCAACAATAAAGATATATATCTAGATAATCATTCCATTTCTCACACTTACAAGTACATACGACATGATATCCGATACACTCTCTATTATTAATGAAACAAGGTTACACATCATTATTTACAACTCTCTCACTTTTACTCAAGGACCTAGAGTGAGGGGACCTGACTAAACTTAACTAATCTAATACATAGCTATTGTGGAAGATCTACTCTGGCATTGACATTCTTTGAATCCACATGGTTTCTCAAAAATTGTGAGTAGAGGGGTGAGCCTACTCGCCTAATGAATGACTAGTTCAAAGAAACAATATAAAGGAATTTAAACTATCAAAGATATATTATTGAGAAAGTGAATTATAGTAGAATAATAATGAACTATTTCGGAACGAATCATTTGTAGACGTATAGATAGCATGTTACTTTACATGATTACAAAGAGTAAATCAATCCCGAACATTCTTGATCAATCACAAAGGACACTATTAATTCAGGAACATACAAATAGCTAGTTGCTCTATAAATTTCCAAGGAATAAATCAATAACTGCATATTCTTGATTGATATCACAATCCCATTGAGGTGTACCACAACATGTGAAAGTATCACAGTAAGTTAGGATCTCACTATACAAGACTTAGAAGCATGTGTGGTATCCTAAGTTTGTAGTCTCAATACCACATCTGTAGTTGCCATCACCATGTCTGGATCTCGACGACTAATGGGAGCGGTCGGATATCTCAACTCCTATCAACCTAGGTACTCATGCTGGGAGTCAAAGCACTCAGACTTGTTGTGCACCGATGGACCTACTAAATATGTTTGATTGCCACAACTTGTAACTTAGGTACTGTGACGTCCCCAGATTTTTAAAAACTTAATCCAATGTGTGACACCCAAATTGAAACCTCACCCTAGTGAGAATCCCAATTTAGACACCGCACACTAGTCTAAGAAGAAGAAAATCAGAGGAGATCATAATGAAACAACAGTACAAATGCACATGAACTAGAAAAAAACCATATAACACATGTTCACCATTCAACATATAATTAAAAATAATGAGTTGTTACAACATTTGAGTTTACATATTGAAAGGTAAACTTTTACATATGCACATACTACCATCTTCCATAGGATCTTTAGACAATAGGTCCATCTTTACATTGCTCGACACAAAACTCTCAACTATCAACAGCCTTCATGATCATATGTCCACATACCTAAAATAGAGATTACATGTGGTACAGGTCAACACAATATTCTAAAATATTATACTGAGTAAGCCTACTTGTCTTTTTATATACCTCTCATTACTAATACTTGACAATAAGATGAAACTACAACTTGGCAGTAATAAACAAATATAACATAATCATACTCGAACAAAGAATGTTTATTAATAAAAGAAACACATGTTTAGGCACATTTTCCATTAGATCATCCATGCATTTACTACATGAGAGTTGAATGCATTAAGACCTTTATGATCTACTACCAAAGAGTTGGATCATTTCACAATGTGATATACTACCAAAGAGTTGGATCACTTCCAAGTACTTTACTACCAAAGAGTTGAAGTACTTTACTTTCTAGCACTTTACTACCTAAGAGTTTAAGTTATTGGATATAATGGAACATAGATATTATGTTTCATGGGTTCATAACTATAAGTATGGAAAATCAAGAAAGATAGAATACAAGAACAATCATCTCAACTAATATCATATGCTAAGTATTTGTACACATATAATACAACCATACTATATAGTATGCCAAGTAACAGGTAAGGCGTACCTTAACTGAGATAATCTAAGCATCTCATATTCCTCATGTCAACTATATCCTTGATCAAACCCTTATCAAGATAAGACCATGTACAATCATCAAATTCTCAACATATTAACCTTAGTCATGACTTATTTATGGTTTATCTTAGTTGATTAGGATGTTCCTATCACTATTTCTTGTCTAACTCTTTTTGTTATTGGGGATTGATGTTACTGATGTTGCATAATATATTATAATCAATTGTATGACCATTAGTTTCCATATCATTGGGTGCATATATTAACCTTAGGTTATATTCATTAAGCGTATGAGGGGTTATATTACATTGAGAGAAATCATCATTGTCCAATAGAAATTATGTGTATAATTATAATCTCAAAATTAACTATGACATTCTATATACTAATATGATCTTATAATGAGTATCCAACATTTATTGGCCATATGTGTATTTTCTACATTTTATTTAGGGTTATCAGCCCTAGATAGCCATACTAAGAAAGTTACATGATTATGTGTCATAACATGATCATATCTGAAATTTTATGAATTATATATCATATTTCAGAGTTACTGAAGCATTATTATAATTTTAGATCATCATTTGATATTTATTGCACATTATATAAGTATTACACATCTTACTAAAACTTTGTGTTATTTAACCATCAAAAGAGTGATTTGAGAATTTCATATTTTTCTACTGATGTTCCTGAGAATTTTGATATATTATTTGTATTTATTGATAACCAGACCAACAACTACAAATTACTCAAGATCTGTGTATTTATTGGGATTTTGGAGTTAATTTCCTTCTTGTGTCCAATCAGATGTCGTCGTGTGTCTTTGAGGTTGTCTGCATCCTTCAACTACCAGCAAGGGTTAGGCCAACCAGCTTCTTGGTTTGGACCCAGTTCTACCCCTCTCCTTTTTTTCACAATCAATCACTTCACAATAGATGATTTTGTGAGACTCTATTCTTTCGTGGATTGACCACTTCCATGAGAGACTACTCTAGTGAGGCATGACATCCACTTCTTACTCCTTGTGCATGATTGACGACACCACAACCTTTACACATTCATACCCTAAGGTTCTAATCTCTTTAAAACTTGCAGTGCCCTCCAGATCTCCAGGTCAAGGTGGCTCTGCCATGCTTCTACTGTGTGCTGTGCAGAGGAGCACAAGAGGAGAACACCTTTTCTTGAGATATCTCCTAGATGATGCCTCCAGGACCGACACATGGCCTTCATGAACTCGACCTCATCTTCAAAACATGATAAGGAGGGCCCTAGAACATCCCCTGACCCAGTCCTGTTGCTCTGGAAACCTTCTTTGTCTACCATGGGTGAGACCTCCACATGTCCAAGAAGCTCAGTGTCGAGATTCCAGTGGAGTCTGAGAAGCTTGAGACCTCTCTCAAACTCACAATCGAACAATGCTTCTCCATTCTTTTCCCTCTCATCTTAATGGTACAGTTGGGTAGAGATACAACAAGATTGGGGAGATAGAACTCCCTTGGCTCTCCACAGAATGCCTCAAATGAAGGTTCTCTACAAACCTCTTCACATGGCAAACTTATTTGTCCACTCATAACTGCTCCTCATCCCATGCCCTCATTGATCGTGGAGTCGTGGCTAGTCATGCCTACTCTTATGTTCCAACCACTAGGTAGGGTGTGATCTAAAAATCCTCAGATTGCATCCAATCATCCACATTCCTCCTAAAGCCTATATGTGGCTTCCACTCTCAAAGGGTGTGTGACACCCAAAAACTAGTATCAGGGCTTAGGAAAATAATCATAACCTAGTTCGCCAAATAAATCAAGATACATATAATATCACTATTTACAAAATTCCAATAAATTCTTCTAGAAATCTCAAAACTTCATGTGATTTTAACCATAGCTTTATCACAACTCAAGGTACATTCTATTCCATTTTGGTGCCAAAAATCAATGATTTGACTTTCCAATTAAATTCCTCAAAAGTACAAAACTTAGGGATCCCAATCATAATATCCACATCAATCATTACTCAGACTTTACCAAAATACTTGGAACTTCAGATATCCCAAACACATGAATTCACTTATGTCATTAAGTATTTAAGGATTCCAAAAGTCCACTCCATCACATCCTTCACATTTTAAAAGAAAAATTTGTCCTCAAAATAAAGGAAAAATCTAGTCCTTCACATCATATATGTCTTAAAAGAAAAATGTGTCCTCAAAGTTAAGCTATCATATTACTCAAAAGAAAAACTAAAAGATCTACATTCACATGTTGGGAACCACTTTATGTGTAGCATATCCAAAAGTAAAATCTTAAAACTATATGTAAATCTCCTAGGTGATTTGAAAAGAATCTAGGGTTAACCACCCCTTCATATAAGGTTGAAATAGGTGTTTAGAATCTTAGGGTTGTTCATGACATCTTTCATATTATACGATTTTCATCCTCATTTTACCCAAGAATTAAACATCAACATATACTTCTTATGAAGTAAGTTAAATGTAATTAACTCACTTTATCCATCTAGACCATATTACTATTCTATCTTAATTTTGTTGTGATAATTTTTTTCGAATTATATTCAAGATATTAATTAAGCATCAATATTGACACATTTCATCTATATGATCTCATTTCATCGACATATTTTGTTAAAAACATTGTGTTACAACCCACATTGAGGTTAGTCAAAAAGTACCTCGATTAGCATGAAGTATCATGATTAGTGTTAAGTACCTTGTTAAACATCATGGTTAATCAAGATAAGCTAAGATGTGAATCATTAGCTGAGATTGATTCATCTGATGTAATTAATGTTAATTGCAGTGTTAATCATTAAGTTAGTTACCTAAGATGATTAACCTAGATAAGATGGTTTAGTTATTGTGTTTTTATTTCTTGAGAAGGTAGAGAATCTTGTGCTTAAAAGAATGAAAAAAAAATCATGTAATTCAGACTTACGAAGAGAAAGTTATGAAAGTTTGAAGTTTTTGGGTTTAAACCACAATTTACCCATAAGTTATAACCCCCTTTCCTTTATCCCCTACCTCCAGATTGGTGCAAGCACCGCTTGAAGCGGCGCACAGCAGTAGGCCGATTGACCAGCAGAGGGGGAGGTGTGGGGTGATTCTAGGGCTCTCTAGCTCTGTTTCCAGCGGCACGAGCTCCTTTCTTCTTCTCCTTCCTTCCTTCCTCCTCATCCTCGCCCAAACGCGGTGCCCCGACCAACTAGGGAAGCACCCTGACCAGCGGAAGGTACGATGTCACCACCAGCATGGCTAGGAGTAGTTGGGCATGAGTAAGCACCACGAAATTTCCACCATCGACTTCGGTCGTGAGTCCAGGGCCCGAATCCATGGGTCCTAGCTCGTGAACGGTGACCTAGCCTAGTTTCCCTCTTCCTCCTGTGCGTGTGAAGCTGCTTGCTTGCAGCAGGCTCAAACCTAGGGCTCCCAAGGTTGAAGACGACCCTGTGGTGCCTAGTAGCAGATTTTTGGGCGGAATCCCGTAGATTTTGGCCACCACGTTTCTCTGTGAGTAGAAATTGACCCCTGTCGCTGATTCAACTTCAACAAAAAATGGAATTTCAATTGCATCTATTGTTTTCTTGTAAGGAAGTTGCTTGCCAATAGCTCACATTTTGGTTTTCCTTGCGTATGACATGGAAGAAGTCGGCTGTACATTTTATCTAAATTCATATGCACAATCTCAAGGGATAAATGGAAATGCATGGTTTCTCTGTTAGAATTGCACAATTAGAACATATAATTCCAGCTATAGTCCCAGTTGTAGTGCACAATTGCAAGGTTCAAGCCAACCTACTTGTTTCCAGTAAAATTAGATTAATTTCAGGGCTAATGTTGTTGGCTCAAATAAAAAAAACAAGCACTGAAGTTTCATCACAACGAGTGATGATGATAATCCAACTACGTATTTAGTCTCTAATCAATTAGTAAGGCACACGACCAAGGGTTAAGGTTGATTTGTACATTTTTTGAGAAAAATATGAGTAATTTTATAGTTGTTAATAATGGTTGTTCTTATGCCAAATAAATAGTCCTGATCAGTATAATCAATAGTTTTATTGCATGATTCGAGTAAATATTAGTACCAGTTGACATGCACTCTGTATGTTTAAGTATTTCAGTCTGCCTGCCTACATAACTAGTTGAATTTTTGGTATATTATAGTGTTGTTAAATACACTTCTCTACCAAGTTAAGTAAGAAAGTACATGCCATATTTATAAGCTTCAGATGAATAGACTCGGTACCATAGAGATACCAGAGTCAAGTATAAGTAAGGAAAAGATACAATATAGTAAGAGCTTTCCAAAAATAATAAAATAATATACTTAGGGGCCCTGAACACCATAGATTCCCCATGAGAGGTCTACGTCGTAGGGATGAAATGACCTAAACCTGGCAGTGTCCAGTATACGGGGGTCGGAACGTACTAACAGGTGGTACAGGGGATGAATCCCTAATGGAAGTCTCCTTAAAATACAGAATGTGGTGTCCAACATCAACCAGAGATCCGGGTGGCACTAGAGTACAGTAAAGCCAATAGGTGGCTTGACTCTCTGCCTGTGTGCTCAAGTTAGAGGAGGAGTCCAGTTTTTACGGCATAATAGGTGTGCCGAGGCCATAGAGTCATTTTCCTATTACAGATCAGTGATGTAGTCAGGCTTAGCATTCCCGGGTGTGTTACGGTGAGATCGTAGTTCACTACGAATCTTCATATGTAGAGTACACTGCATATGATCAGGGCATAAGCTAAAATATGTTCATATAGGTTTAAAGAGTTTCACATAAGTAAGAAAGGTTAAGAAAGATCCTGGTACAATTTTACAGCAGTTGTTCTTTAATTGTAATATTTACATTCCTTGTGGTATTTAATTATAATTGTTAGATCTTCTCATTGCAGTAATTCTTGCATTTTATTTCAGTTTAATAAACATAAATGAGTTATCTGTGATGGTTGGGTGAAATTCTGTTCACTGAGCCAGTAGCTCACCAACCAACTGGAAAAAAAAAATTTCAGGTCAGCGTCAGCATGAGGAAGCTGAAGGATCTTATCATCTAATCTCTTAGAAGGTAGTTCATAGTTAGAATAGAGGTCTCTTAGTCCTTTCTGTTGGATCAATGGGCTCTAGAAGGGGGGGTTGAATAGAGCTTCACAAACTTCACAAAAGTGATTAGACCACCAAATTATATTAAGTGCAGAACTTAAACCACAATAGCAATTTGATGTCCTAGACTAGCATACAAAGCAAGGATAAGAGACAAGGATTAGCATGCACTTGGATAGGTGGTTTAGAGTGGTTCCTTGTCCTAAACTTAGGAGCAAGTCAGTCCACTACCTAGAGTTGGTTAGGCTCTAGGATTTGTAACTTGATTCTCTTATATATATCACAAAATAAGATTACAAGCTACAACAACCAACCATCCAAGGACTTATATATCAAGCCAAGATCTTCTACCTCACCAAGGACTTACCCACCAAGCAAGTAGTCTTCCGCCTTCTTCAAAGGACTTACCCACTCTTGCTCTAGTCTTCGGCCTTGCAGGATTTACCTATCTTGCTTGAGCTTTGCCTTGCACCTCTCCTTCACTTGGAGAGATTTAGCACCTTCCTCCTTCACTCGGAGGCCTGGAGCAGCTAGCCTTCTTCTCCTTCACTCGGGGAAGAACAGCAACCTTCTTCTCTTTCACTCGGAGAAGAAACTTCAATCAATCTTCATAGAGAATGGAGATGGGAGAAGTGGAAAGGAGAGCTTTACAACATTACAAACGATAGCTCTCATACATGGGATCCTAACTCACTCATACTCACGAATTTGCTTTGAAGGTAGAGAGAGAAAGGGGCTCAAAGGATTAGAAACCACTCAACTAAGGCTAGGACCAAGCATATGTGAATGAGCAACCTTGGAATGAAGTCCAAGAGGTCCTATTTATAGTTGAGGGTGTCCCTTTGAGGTTGGGAGAGTTAAGGGGCACAAACTAGCCGTTTTACAACTTGCAACGGATCTATTTTGAGTCCCACCTACTCCTCCAACGGTTGGAATTGCTTTTTCTGCATTCCAGTACAGTCTGATCGGCCGAGTTTCAATAAAGGCAACTCGGCCGAACCACTAAGCGACAAGTCTGAAAGATAGACTGTCGGCCGAGTTCCCTTGGAGAAACTCGGCCGATCGGTCGACTTTCAACTTGGACCGATCAGTGGATCGGCCGAGTTTCCCACCATAGAAACTCGACCGAACAGGGATCGGCTGAGTTGGTAACTCGGCCGATTGCCCAGAAAATTCCAGAATATATGGATCGGCCGAGTTTGGAATTCGACCGACAAAATCCCTGTTATGGGTATTTTGGAATTTTCATAAAACTGTACAAACGATGGATTTTTGAGTCCCAGTCAATTTATCCATCTTAGTTACAATACAAAACATGAGTATAAGTGATTACATCAATTGTTCTAAGCCTCTAAGGGCTATATTACAAAATGATCAAAAGTCACATGTTTTGCATGTGCTGGATGAGTAGCTTTGGAGTTGAATGTGATTCTTTTCTTGTACCTAATGTCTGAAACAATCTCAAATAGATTTGTTAGATACATATGAATGGAATGGTTAAGTCATTATCAAAATATGGGCAATGTGCCACACCTAGGTCAACATTCTCCCCCTTTTTGACAATGACAAACCATTCCTCAACATATTGAAAAGAATGTGAAAATTATACCTTTTCTTAGGGAATTGCAAGGGGATGCAAAGATGATCAATTTGTAATGCTCCCCCTCAATTCATGCTTACTCATCCCTGCATGGTTAGTTAAAAAACAAGCAACCACAACACATATGTATATTATATGATTCTAAGCAAGTCTAGATGCATTTCAGTTATTAGACAAGAAAAGAACCATACAAGAAATAAAATCAATATGATTGAGCTTTTTCTCCCCCTTTGTCATCTCAAAAAGGCAGGGGGGTAGAAGAGCATAAAAGCAAGGTCTTCTCCAACAAAAACACTCAATCAAACACTCCACAGAAAAACAGAGGAACACCAAGATAAACCATGAAAGCAATGCATGTCATTAATCAAAATATGGAAAACACTACAAGATAAACCATACAAAGCGTTTCCATAAACCATAAAACAAAAACTACACGGATAGCATAGAGTAGAAATAGTACAACTCAGATGATGTGCCTAATGTATATAGTACAATCATAGTCCAAAGAGATATAACATGGTCATCTGAGACTAAAACTAGACACATCAGCCCCTAAGCTAAACTACTCTATGTCGATATCATCGACAGTAGCATCGATGTCCTCGTCTGGCTGGTAGTCCTCGTCGCCATCATCAGAAGGAGGAGCAGCAGCCGGTGTAGCCTCGGCATCATGATCAGCATCGTCGTCATCATCCTCGTCTTCAGCATCTGTCGCAGTAGCCTCATCAGCATCAGTCTCAGCATCCTCCTGGTCAGGCATATCCTCGTCTGGAGGACCAGAAGCATGCCCGGGCCACCTCGCACTCTGCTCGGACCAAGACATGCCTAGAGCATGTAACTCATAGGCAACCTCAATGGGGGGAGCAGAAGAAGTGTACTGGGCCAGAAGCTCAGACAGACGACCACCTGGGAGCGCCAGAACCGGGGAAGGGCATCCACCTGCAGAGGGTTCAGCAGAAGCAGAAAAGGGTGGAGCAGGGTAAAACTGGCTATACGCGTAAGAAGCGTAGTAACCACCGGGGTAGGGCTCGTAGGTGGGGTAAGGCTGAGGGCAGGATAAAGACATGGAGGACATGATGTGGCACAGATCCTGATGATGGTGTTGCTGGACCTGCATGTTGTAAGCCTGCTGGTGCATGAGATACCCCATGAGGGCCTCATTTGAAAGGTGGAAATCAGCAAAGGCAGGCTGCGGAGGAGGCTGGAAGGAAGGCTCGGGTGGAGGAGGGGCAGCTGTGGAGGGTGGAGGTGCAGCTGAGGAAGGTGGAGGTGGAGCTGAGGAAGATGATGCACCAGGGGTAGGCACACTCTTTTGGAGAGTGGTCTCACTGATATAAACTCCTTTGCGATCAGGGCGGTAGAGAAAATCGGCAAAGAGAGATTTTCCAGTGGCATGCTGGAAAAGACCACAAATAAGGGTAGGATATGGAAGATGTGTGCCCTTTGTGTTCTTTCCCGAGTCAAAACAGGTCATATGATGAAGGATGTAACGGGCCCATTTGACTCCTTGATTGTTCAGCAGAAGATACATCATCGTCGCTGTATTCTCGGCAATGTCCGTTTGATTCTTCTTTGGATGGACATTGCAGCTGAGAATAAACGCCAAGACGCGGCGAGGGGCAGAAAGGGCGGAGGAAGGCAAAGTACCCCTTTTTCTATAAGGAAAGTTGGGTTGCTTGAGAAATTTGTGGATGTCGGTCAAGTCAACCTCAATTGTCTTATAAACATCATCGGGGTAAAGAAGATCAAGATAGAGAGGGTAGTCGGTGATCCAAGATGCCGTGCCAACATTTCCATTGAGATAGAGATTGAACGAACGCTCAGTATTATGGAAAGGTTGTCCGGTGATCATGGACGTCAACACAATAGAGGTGTCCGTGGATGGCACCAAAGAGTCATAGTTCCATCACAAATTTGCGTAGAACTCACGGACGGCTTTGGAACTATATTTCAAATTATAAAAGCGGGCATCCTCTATGCAAAATGCCTCAAGGTGATGGGTGCGAAAGATTTGACAAGCTTCAAGGAGGTCAGCGTGAAAGCTGTTGGGTTGATGAAGAGCTCAAAAAGGGAAGGGAGAGCGAGGAAGGAGCTCTTTGTAACGAGAAACAGCAGCATTGTCAATAAACGAGAGATTATCGAACACCATATACCTTGGAGCAAGGGGAGTCGCCATGGCAGGAGCAAGAACGGCTCGTTTCCGGCGTTGGGACCTCATGGAGAGGAGAAAGAAGAAATAGAGCCGAGCCGTGCGGAGAGAGAGAGCAGACGACGCCCCTAGAACAGCAAGAACGAAAGCACAAGGTCGATCGGAGGTGAAAATGGCTGGAATGAGGGAAGAGAGGACCAGGGTTAGGAAGGGTCAGGGTTTACGGCTAGGGTTCGGTCGACTTTGCTCTAGTTGAGAGGGAGAAAGTCGGCCGATTCCTATATATATAAAACCAGTCTGCCGCCGATCGGTCGAGTTTGGGAAATGGAAACTCGGCCGATCGAGCGCACAGGTGCCCTGTATCCCGACCGTTCGGCCGAGTTGGAAACTCGGCCGACCAAAACCCTGATGTGGAAAAACCGAAATTCTAGCCCTAGCCTCAAATGACCGAATGCAATTTTTCTTTTTGGTCTGATTGTATATTAAGCATATTTAGGCACATTCCCATCATCATAGGGTACTATTTGTCGATTAAAACCCGATTTGCGAGAAAAGCCCGAAAAAGAGATAGAAACTAGAGAAAATTTAGCAAAAACAAGCATTTTGAGCAAACAAAGCATTTATAAGCAAGAGCAACACATATAAGATGTAACCAACTAATTAGAGAGCAATTCAATATCATCAAGAGAAATTATGAGCAATTTTGATCTAATAAAATTAAATTGTTCTCTAGCAAGCGGTTTAGTGAAAATGTCGGCCAACTGATTTTCCGTATCCACATGTGTGATATAAATATCCTTTTTGACAATGTGGTCACGGAGAAAATGATGGCGAACTTCTATGTGTTTAGCTCTACTATGCAATATTGGATTATAGGAAAGATTGATTGCACTAGTATTATCACAGTAAATAGGAGAAGCATCAAAATGAATGTTAAAGTCTTGGAGCATTTGCTTCATCCATAGGACCTGGGCACATTCCGGCTGCAATGTACTCAGCTTCGGTAGTTGATAATGCCACTGTGCTCTGTTTCTTGGAGAACCAAGACACCAAGCATGGTCCCAAGAGGAAGCAAGTGCCACTTGTGCACTTTCTATCAATCAAGCAACCTACGTAGTCAGCATCACTATATGCCACAAGAGTAAAGTCCCTTGACTTAGGGTACCATAGTCCAAAATTTGGAGTTTTGGCTAAGTACCTCAAAATCCTCTTGACAGCAATAAGATGTGATTTCCTAGGGCTTGATTGAAAGTGAGCACACAAGCCAACACTAAACATTATATCAGGTCTAGAGGCAGTTAAATAAAGTAAACTTCCGATCATACCTCTATAGAGCTTCTCATCTACCTTCTCACCTTCTTCATCCTTGTCAAGTTTGGCAGTGTTTGACATGGGTGTATCCATCGGCTTCATGTTCTCCATCCCAAAGCGTTTGAGTAGTTCAGTTGTGTATTTGCCTTGGTTGATGAAGTTTCCTTCCTTTGTTTGTTTGATTTGAAAGCCGAGGAAGAAGGTCAGCTCACCCATCATGCTCATCTCGAATTCACTCTGCATAAGAGAACTAAACTCTTTGCAAAGATCAAGGTCAGTTCCGCCAAATATAATATCATCAACATATATTTGAATTATGAGAAAATGGGTAGAAGTGTGTTTTAGAAATAAAGTACAATCAACTTTGCCCATGATATACCCGTTATCTAACAAAAAGTTCTTTAGTTTCTCATACCAAGCTCGAGGTGCTTGTTTGAGTCCGTAGAGAGCTTTTTGCAAGAAATATACATGATTGGGTAACTTATCATTTTCAAAGCCTGGAGGTTGAGCAACATATACTTCCTCCTCGATTGTACCATTTAAAAATGCACTTTTAACATCCATTTGATAAAGCAAGAAATTTTTATAACTAGCAAAGGCAAGTAGCATACGAATAGATTCTAATCTAGCAACAGGAGCATAGGTTTCATCAAAATCAATACCTTCTTGTTGATTGTAACCTTGTGCTACTAACCTTGCTTTGTTCCTTACCACTTTTCCTTGCTCATCAAGCTTGTTGCGGTAGACCCATTTGGTGCCAATGATCTTTCTATCATTTGGTCTTGGCACTAAGGTCCACACACAGTTCTTCTCGAACTGCTCAAGCTCTTCTTGCATGGCAAGGATCCACTCATCATCACCAAGGGCCTCTTTGACATTCTTTGGCTCCAGTTGAGAGATGAAGGCACTATCTGCTTGTTATTTGTTGTGAGCAGCTCGTGTCCTCACTCTTTCAAACGGGTTGCCAATGATCAACTCCTTGTGGTGATTCTTTGCAAAGCGGGGAGTGGGATCCTTCCTTTCTTCTTCTTTTTCTTCTTCTTCAACCTGCTTACCTTTGTCTTTGATGTTGAGCTCTTTTAAGATAGGAATGATTTCATCTGCAACATCATCATCACCAATATGCTTTCCACTGACAGGGTTAGTTTCAATAAATTTAACATTTATAGATTCTTCTATTTTAGATAGTTCAATGTTAAATACTCTAAAAGCCCTGCTAGTAGTGCTATAGCCTAGGAAGAAAGCCTTGTATGATTTCGGATCAAACTTGTCGAGAGAATCCTTGGTGTTCAAAACAAAACAAGGACATCCAAACACATGAAAGAAATCAATAGACGGCTTCCTACCACGCCATAGTTCATAGGGGGTTTTCTTAAAAATCCGATGTGTGAAAACTCAGTTTTGCACAAAACATGAGGTGTTAACGGCTTCTGCCCAAAACTTCTTAGGAGTGTCATACTCAAGAAGCATGGTCCTGGCCATCTCTTGTAGTGATCTATTCTTCCTCTCAACAACTCCATTTTGTTGGGGTGTGCGAGGAGAAGAGAAATTGTGCGAATAACCCGATTTTTCACAAAAACGTTCAAAAAGATCATTTTCAAACTCTCCCCCATGATCACTACGGATGGAAACAACATGACAAGAAGCTTCGTTTTCAACTCGTTTACAAAAGCTCGAGAAAACATCAAGTGTATCGCTTTTAGAAACGAGGAAGAAAGTCCAAGTATATCTAGAAAAATCATCGACAATAACAAGACAATACTTGGAGCCGCGAAGCGTTTGTGTTCTCATTGGTCCGAAAAGATCAATATGAAGAATCTCTAGAACTCTCTTGGTACTCATGACTCCTTTGGATTTGAAGGAGGATTTGGTTTGTTTCCCTTGTGTACAAGGTTGACACTCCTCATCCTTTTCAAAATCCAATTTAGGAAGTCCTCGAACCAAGTCCTTTTTGTTCAGTTTCTTCATTTGATGCAAGTTCACATGACCCAAACGACGATGCCAAAGCGAAAGATCGTTTTTATCCACAACTAAGCATCTATTTAGTATGGGCTTTAGAGCATCTAGAACAATTACATATAGATTACCATTTCTAGTTCCCTTATATATAACATTGTAAGACAGGGAATCTAGAAGCAAGCATTCTAAGGAAGTAAAAAGCACAAGATAACCATTATCACATAATTGGCTAACACTAATTAAGTTGTGATGTAGGCCATCAACAAGCAAAACATTCTTAATGCACAATTCATTACCTACATCACCCTCACCTATAACCTTACCCTTTTTGTTGTCCCCAAAGGTTACCGATCCTCCTTTCTTCTTCACAAATTTGTTGAAATGGCTGATTTCTCCAGTCATGTGCTTAGAGCAGCCACTATCAACAATCCATTTCTTTGTGACCTGCAAGAAAAGAGGATGTCGGAACCCAACTCAAACTTTGGGGTCCGGGGTTAGCTTGGGGACCCATTTCATATTTGGGTTGGTCCCCTTAGGCTTGTAAGGACAATAGGTAGAATAATGATCATCACATTTGCAATGCATACATACCAGGGGGTTTTTAGAGCCGGAAGACTCTCCATTGAAAATTGGAGTTTCCACACTCTTTTTCTTACCCTTCTTCTTCTTCTTACCTTTTGGAGTAGTCTCATTGTATCCTAGACCACTAGTACCAACTTGTTTGGTAGAGTGCTCTAGAACATCATTTAGAGATTTCTTACCCGAAAGAAACCTTTGCAAAGTAGATCTTAATTTAGCATTATCATCACTAAGATTTGTAATGGTAGTAGATAAACTAGCAAGATCTTCTCTAGCATGCAAAAGGTCGGCCTCAAGACAGAGGGCTTTAGTAAGAAGAGAATCTTTTTCAAGAGTTAAATTTGCAACTTCATTTCTAGGCAAGATAGGTCTAGAAGATAAATCATTTGTTTGGGCAAGCAGTTTAGCATTTTCAGATTTAAGAACAACAATTTCCCTTTGATAAGAATAAACTTCATCTCTCCTAGCATCATCAATAAGCTTAAGTTCAACATTTTCAGTTTTTAGAACATCTAGCTCATCTAGGCAATTTTGGTTCTCTATCTTAAGATTTTCAATAGTTTTAAGATAAGTACCATTCTCAACCTCTACTCCATTATATTGAAGTTCAAGGTCTAGAAATTGCCCTTGCAAGGAATCTATGCTATCAAGATGTAATTTCTCATTTTGATCTAGAATATCAATCTTGGCATAGAGATCATCAACTATCTTTCCTAATCTTTTTCTTTTAGCTTTACATTTAGCAAAAGATGATTGACAATCATTAAGCATTTCAATGAGGGTTTCCTTAGATAACTCAAGTAAATTTTCATCACTTACCTTGCTTACCTCAATTACTTCTTCACTAGTAGATGCCATGAGTGCAAGGTGACATTCTCCATCCTCGGAGCTTGAGGAACTTGAAGTAGAAGACTCCTCTCATGCCGCATGAGCTGCATCTTTGGATCGTCTTTCCTTCTTGTCCTTCTTCTTGTACTTGGCTTCTCTTTTGTATTTGTCATCCTTCTTGTGGCTGCTCTTATGATAGCCCTTCTTGGCTTTTGGGCAGTCATTCTTGTAGTGGCCCTTTTGACCACACTCGTAGCACCTAGGAGTGGAGGAGGATGGTTTGCCCTTGAAGTGTCTTCCTTTTGAATAGTTGGCTTCATGATCATTTGCACCTTCATCTTCGCTTGAGGAAGGGCAGGGAGACTTCATGGAAAGTTGTTGTTGCCGCATCATTTCTTCAACTTGAGCTTTGAAGGTTGTGTCCTTCATCTTCTTGGACTCCTTCTCTTCTCTTTTCTCCTCTTCCTCTTGCTTGTCGAGCCTTGGTTCATGTGCTTGGAGGTTACCAACCAGCTCCTCGGTTGACAACTCGCTCAGCTTGTAGACTTCTTCAATTGAAGTGACCTTTGGCTCCCATCTCTTTGGAAGAGATCTCAAGATCTTTTCATTGATGGTACCTCTATCCATGACACTCCCAAGGGCTGCAAGGCTGTTCAAGATGACATTCAACCTTGTGTACATGTCTGCAACTCTTTCATTCTTCCCCATCTTGAAGTTCTCAAGTAGGCCGCCGAGCATATAGACCTTGGCCTCCTTGACTTGCTCCGTCCCTTCATAGGTGACACACAACTTATGCCAAATCTCATGCGCCGTGTCCCAAGAAGAGATGTGGTTGAACTCCGATGGTGAAAGGGCGGCGTAGATGATGCTCACGGATTTAGCATTGAGTTGAGCACGCTTCATCTCATCTTTCGTCCATGTGGTGATGTTCCCCTTCGGCTCTTCATACTTGAGATGGACTATCTTCCACATCTCGTAGCTTACTCCTTGGATGTAGAATTGCATCCTTCTCTTCCAATATAGGAAGTTTGTGCCGTCGAAGACCGGGGGTCTCATGGAGAAGCTTCCTTCGAGATTGAGTGACCCAAGAGCCGAATTGCTCATCTTCTCCTACTTGTTGAAGTAGCTTGGAGAAGACCTGCTCTGATACCACTTGTTGGATCAATGGGCTCTAGAAGGGGGGGTTGAATAGAGCTTCACAAACTTCACAAAAGTGATTAGACCACCAAATTATATTAAGTGCAGAACTTAAACCACAATAGCAATTTGATGTCCTAGACTAGCATACAAAGCAAGAATAAGAGACAAGGATTAGCATGCACTTGGACAGGTGGTTTAGAGTGGTTCCTTGTCCTAAACTTAGGAGCAAGTCAGTCCACTACCTAGAGTTGGTTAGGATCTAGGATTTGTAACTTGATTCTCTTATATATATCACAAAATAAGATTACAAGCTACAACAACCAACCATCCAAGGACTTATATATCAAGCCAAGATCTTCTACCTCACCAAGGACTTACCCACCAAGCAAGTAGTCTTCCGCCTTCTTCAAAGGACTTACCCACTCTTGCTCTAGTCTTCAGCCTTGCAGGATTTACCTATCTTGCTTGAGCTTTGCCTTGCACCTCTCCTTCACTTGGAGAGCTTTAGCACCTTCCTCCTTCACTCGGAGGCATGGAGCAGCTAGCCTTCTTCTCCTTCACTCGGGGAAGAACAACAACCTTCTTCTCTTTCACTCGGAGAAGAAACTTCAATCAATCTTCATAGAGAATGGAGATGGGAGAAGTGGAAAAGAGAGCTTTACAACATTACAAATGATAGCTCTCATACATGGGATCCTAACTCACTCATACTCACGAATTTGCGTTGAAGGTAGAGAGAGAAAGGGGCTCAAAGGATTAGAAACCACTCAACTAAGGCTAGGACCAAGCATATGTGAATGAGCAACCTTGGAATGAAGTCCAAGAGGTCCTATTTATAGTTGAGGGTGTCCCTTTGAGGTTGGGAGAGTTAAGGGGCACAAACTAGCCGTTTTACAACTTGCAACAGATCTATTTTGAGTCCCACCTACTCCTCCAACGGTTGGAATTGCTTTTTCTGCATTCCAGTACAGTCTGATCGGCCGAGTTTCAATAAAGGCAACTCGGCCGAACCACTAAGCGACAAGTCTGAAAGATAGACTTTCGGCCGAGTTCCCTTGGAGAAACTCGGCCGATCGGTCGACTTTCAACTTGGACCGATCAGTGGATCGACCAAGTTTCCCACCATAGAAACTCGACCGAACAGGGATCGGCTGAGTTGGTAACTCGGCCGATTGCCCAGAAAATTCCAGAATATATGGATCGGCCGAGTTTGGAATTCGGCCGACAAAATCCCTGTTATGGGTATTTTGGAATTTTCATAAAACTGTACAAACGATGGATTTTTGAGTCCCAATCAACTTATCCATCTTAGTTACAATACAAAACATGAGTATAAGTGATTACATCAATTGTTCTAAGCCTCTAAGGGCTATATTACAAAACGATCAAAAGTCACATGTTTTGCATGTGCTAGATGAGTAGCTTTGGAGTTGAATGTGATTCTTTTCTTGTACCTAATGTCTGAAACAATCTCAAATAGATTTGTTAGATACATATGAATGGAATGGTTAAGTCATTATCAAAATATGGGCAATGTGCGACACCTAGGTCAACACTTTCCCCTCGGTCCTTGGGCATGTGGTGTGGTAGAAAGAGAATGTAATGTAACATGTAGATTAGTTTTAAGTTATCTGTTGTGCTTTATATTCCACATGAAAAATGTAATATATTTGTGTAAATTTTCTTTACCTACCCAATAATGTAAATAGTAGTTGCTTCCGTAGTTTAGTAAGATTTCAATTTATTTCAAGTTATAAGATTTTCCTTTAAGTTAATTTTAATTGATTAAGAAAAGAAAAAGTTAAGGGTGGTTCACCAAGGTTGACTCTCCGGTCTTCGAGGTCATTAGAGATGGCATGGGGATCGGGTCATTACAATGATTTTGGTATCAGAGCAAGGTCACGAGAGCATAGGTTGAGTATGTAGTTACTCTAAGTCAAGGTCATGGGACGATAAGAGACCAATAGGATTATGACTTAGGAGTTTTCCTTCTAACTGCAATTTTCTAACAAGAAGTGTTATGTTATACTATTGCAGATGGGAGGAAGAGGACATGGTCATGAGGACCAAGATGAGACACACATTGGACCTGATCCTCAGGTGATGGGTCTAGGTGGTGGAGATGATGTGGATGAGGCATCAAGAATGTATAGGATGTTTCTTGAGACCAGGGAAAAGTATAAGATGGAGAGGCGAGCTTCTATCTCGAGCAGCAAGGATCTGATGAGATCCTATGAGCTGGTTAAGAAGCTTGGAGGTACCAAGTTCATTGGAACTATGGACCCTGCAGTGGCAGATGAATGGCTGAGTCAGTTAGAGAAGGTGTTCCATCTGATGGAGTTGTCTGAGGAAAGACAAATCAATCTTGCAGTTTATTTGCTTAAAGGTGATGTAGAGCTTTGGTGGTGTGGAGTGGAAGATAAAAGGAGGAACACGATATTGACTTGGAAGGATTTCGTTGATGAATTCCATCTTAAGTACTACCCACCTACCTTTCTGAGTGAGAAGATAAGATAGCTGCAGAATATCAGACAAGGAAGTATGACAATTGGTGAATATGAGGCACATTTCACAAGGTTGGGAAATTTTTGTCTGCAACTTGTTCCTGATGATGTAGAAAAGTGCAGAAGATTTCAACAAGGATTAAGATTAGAGATTAGACACACCGTGTCAGCCATTGGTCAAAGAGATAGAGAAAACTTTGGGGAATTTTTGGAGGCAACGAGATGTGTAGAAGAGTCAGTTAATGCTGATAAGCATTCTGAGAGTAAGAAAAGATCTGGAGACTTTATTAGAGGGGGACAAAGCAGTGGTGGATACATAGGAGGTGGTGGTTTCTTTTCTAAGATAGGACAAGGACTTGGAATAAAGTCATGAAATGTAATTAATAGAGTGGGGAAAGCCTCTTGGTTGGCCTATCTCAAAAATACAACAAGAAAAAATTATCGTAATGCCTCTTTACATTAATTTACTCAACTTATATGCTAATATATATATATTAATGGAATTTTTTTATTAGGGGCCTTATATTAGGTAAAACGAAAAATTAACTACATACCATCGTTCTAGGTGTTGTCATAAACCTATGGTTAAAATTTGAGGTCATTTGGACTTTGTTTGACCATTCAAATGGATTTTTCAAGTTTTAATAAAGTGTGACTATAGAATATCAATCGAATTTCATTTATGTCATTTTGTCCTTTGATTTCCTTGTCACACACCCCAGATCTCTGTATGATCCCGATCCAGTGGCAGCCAACTCATCTTCAACATCCTAATTCCTCATGAATAGTACACTTCTTTGGGAGACAAGGATGTAGGTTTTCACCAAGTGGAGGAAGGCCCAATTCCGGTAGATGGAATACACGGTCTACATGGACACCTCCAACTAGGTCTTCAGGGTCTTTGGTGTCCGTGATAGGACCGCAGAGACATGATGCATCCATATGTGATATCTGTGGAAAGTCGCACTCCGGTCAGTGTTGGGGTGCAGATTTTCAGGGTTGTCACATCTTTGGACAGGTGGGACACTTTAGAAGGCAATGTCCCCAATTACAACAAGTGGCAACACAGGGTTCCCAGTTATAGTACCAGAATGTTCTAAGATAGGCTCCAACCAGAGGAGCGGGTTCTTTAGTGGCTTCAGGTTCGTAAGGAGGAGGAGCACCCAGTGGAAGGGAAGGACAACAAGGACATCGTGGGAGAGGCAGAGCTTCAGGACGCTTCTTCTCTCTAACACAACAAGAAGGTATTGTTTCTTCTCGAGTAATTACAGGAGAAATGCTTTTATTTAATAGCATTTCTGTTACAGTTTTGATAGATCTGGGTGCTACTCAATCTTTTATATAGAGTTCTTTAGCTTGTGAACTTAACATGTTAACCCAAGAGTTACCGTTTGAGTTGTTGATGAGGGTTCCGTTAGGTGAATTGACAGTGTTGACGGAGTTTTGTCCCAGATGTTTATTGACCTTTGGCGGTTACACCATCACGGTTAATCTTATACCCCTAGATATTAATTCTTTTCAAGTTATCTTAGGTATGGATTGCCTAGAGACGTATCGAGTTCATCTCGACTGTTGGAAGAAGGAGGCTATCTTTCAACAGGGCAGATTTTTTTGTGTCTTTTCTAGAGACAGGAAAATTTTTCCTACGTGTATCATATCAGCCGTTGTAGCTGATAAGATGTTGCAGAAAGGTTGTGAGGCATTTTTGGCACATGTAGTAGATACCAGAGAAGAGAAGAACACAGTCATCCTATGGGATGTGCCAGTGGTCTGTGAGTTCCCAGATGTTTTTCCAGATGAGTTTCTAGGTCTATCTCCTGAAAGAGAGACTTTGAGATCCAAGTGATGCCAGGTCATCACCCTATAGCACTCCCAGCCTACAGAATGGCACCTGCAGAGTTGAAGGAACTAAAGATCCAGTTACAGGAGTTACTGGATAAGGGTTTCATTTGACCTAGTTCTTCTCCATGGGGAGCTCGAGTCTTGTTTGTGAAAAAGAAAGATGGTACTATGAGGTTATGTATAGACTACAGATAGTTGAATAAAATCACCATCAAGAATAAGTACTCGTTGCCAAGGATAGATGATTTGTTTGATCAGTTGCGTGGAGCGACAATCTTTTCTAAGATAGACTTGAGATCTGGATATCATCAGTTGAGGATAAAGGCTTCAGATATTCCTAAGTCGGCTTTCAAAACAAGATACGTGCATTAGGAGTTTCTGGTCATGTCGTTTGGACTGACAAATGCCCCAGCAACTTTCATGGATACAATGAACCAAATTTTCAAGCCGTTCTTGGATCAGTTCATAGTGGTTTTCATAGATGACATTCTGATTTATTCTAGAGATGATGAGCTGCATGAGTAACATCTGAGGATAGCGTTACAGTTGTTGAAACAACACCAGTTATATGCTAAGTTTAGTAAGTGTGAGTTCTGGTTAGTTGAGGTGTCTTTTCTTGGACATGTCATCTCAAGAGATGGAGTAAGTATTGACCCTAAGAAAGTTGAGTCTGTTCTATAGTGGGAGCAGCCTAAAACTCATACTGAGATGAGAAGTTTCTTAGGATTGGTAGGTTACTACAGGAGGTTCATCTAGAACTTCAATGTTGTAGCGTCACCTCTAACACACTTAACAAGAAAGAATGCACTGTTTGTCTGGTCAGACAAATATGAGAAGAGTTTTCAGATCTTGAAGAAGAGGTTGACTACAACACCAGTGTTGATCCTGCCCGAAGCATATAAAGGCTACACAATGTTTTATGATGCTTCAAGGAGAGGTTTAGGCTGTGTGTTGATGCAGGAAGGAAAAGTAGTAGCTTATGCATCTAGACAACTTAAGAAGAATGAGGAGAATTACCTGACACATGATCTGGAGTTAGCTATAGCAGTTCATGCTCTTAAGACATGGTGCCACTATCTTTATGGTGAGGCATGCCACGTGTTTATGGATCATAAGAGCTTGAAATATATCTTCACCCAGAAGGATCTAAATCTAAGACAAAGGAGATGGTTAGAATTGATCAAGGATTATGAAGTGATGATAGATTATCATCTTGGAAAAGTGAATGTGGTAGCAGATGCCCTGAGTAGGAAGTCAAGTCAACAATTGATGTATTCTCTATGGCTTGTTTCAGGAGAAACCTGCTAGTAGAGATGTAGAAGTTGAACTTAGACTTAGGAGTGAAAAAATAGAGTGGTTTAATTGTACAGATGCAAGTCAAGCCTACTTTTTATGATCAGATCAAGGAACTATAGAAAAGTGACAGTGAGTTATAGCAGATCATGCAAGACATGATAGGGGAAAAAGACCAGAGTTCAAGTTTTCAGATGATGGTTTGTTGTATCAGCATGATAGGTTGTGTGTACCTGGAGACACTGATTAGAAAGAACAGATTCTTGAGGAAGCGCACACATCAATGTATGCTATGCATCCAGGCAACACTAAGATGTACATGAATCTTAAGTAGTTGTACTGGTGGTCAGGTATGAAGAAGGATGTAGCTGAGTATGTGGCTAGGTGTAGTGTGTGCCAGTAGGTTAAGGCTGAGCATCAGAAACCTATAGGTACTTTACAATCTCTTCCTATACCAGAGTGGAAGTGGGAACATATCACAATGGATTTTATGGTAGGGTTGCCCAGGACATCTAGAGGTTGTGACTCGATATGGGTAATTGTGGATAGACTGACCAAGTCTGCTCACTTTCTTCCTATTAAGTCAACCTTTGATGTCCCGAAGTTGGCTAAGATATATGTGGATGAGATAGTCAAGTTGCATGGTATCCCAGTTTCAATAATATCAGATAGAGATCATAAATTCACATCTAGGTTTTGGTATCAGTTGCATCATGCTTTAGGCACAAAGTTGAGATTTAGTACAACTTTTCACCTGCATACGGATGGTCAGTCAGAGAGGACCATTCAGACTCTTGAGGACATTCTGAGAAGATGTGTCCTACATTTTATAGGAAGTTGGGAAGAACACTTGAGCCTTACAGAGTTTACATACAACAATAATCACCATTCCAGTCTTGGTATGGCCTCGTATGAAGCTTTGTATGGCAGAAAGTGTAGATCACCCGTATGTTGGTACGAGGTGGGTCAAAAAGAGATTCTTAGACTAGAGATAGTGGATTTGACTACAGAAAAGATTACAGTGATCAGAGAACAGTTGAAAGCTGCACATGATAGGCAGAAGAGTTACGCTGAGAAGAGGCATAGACCTCTTGAGTTTGAGGTTGGTGATGAAGTGTATCTGAAAGTTTCACCATGGAAAGGAGTGTTGAGATTTGGCAAGAGAGGCAAACTGACTCCTAGGTTTATGGGCCCATTTCCTATCATTGAGAGGATTGTACATGTAGCCTACAAGTTGGATTTGCCATCTGAGTTGGCTAATCTACATGATGTGTTTCATGTATCGATGCTGAAGAAGTGTTACCCTGGTACAGAGAAGATAGTAGACCCAAAACCTGCACAGCTCAGAGAAGATGTGTCCTGTGTTGAAGGACTAGTACAAATAGTTGATCAGAGGATTAAGAAGCTCAAGAATCGAGAGATATCATTATTGAAAGTCTTGTGGAGGAACCACAACCTAAAGGAAGCTATGTGGGAGCTTGAGTCAGAAATGTGTAACAAGTTTCCTTTTCTCTTTTAGGAATTTTGGGACGAAATTCTTTTAAGGGAGGGAGATTGTTACAACCCACATTGAGGTTAGTTAGTAAGTACCTCGATTAGTATGAAGTACCTTGATTAGTGCTAAGTACCTTGTTAAACATCGTAGTTAATCAAGATAAGCTAAGATGTGAATCATTAGTCGAGGTTGATTCATCTGATGTAATTAATGTTAACTTTAGTGTTAATTGTTAAGTTAATTACCTAAGATGATTAACCTATATAATATGGTCTAGTTATTGTGTTTTTATTCCTTAATAAGGTAGAGAATTTCATGCTTAAAAGAATGAACGAAAAATTGCGTAATTCGGAATTATAGAGAGAAAGTTATGAAAGTTTGAAGTTTTTGGGTTTAAACCACAATTTACCCATAAGTTATAACCCCCTTTCCTTTATCCCCTACCTCTCAATCAGTGCAAGCACCACTTGAAGCGGCATACAATAGCAGGCCGAACGACCAATAGAGAGGGGAGGTGTGGGATGATTCTAGGACTCTCTAGCTCCGTTTCTAGCGGCGCGAGCTCCTCTCTTCTTCTCCTTCCTTCCTTCCTTCCTCCTCATCCTCACCCAAACGCGGTGCCTCGACCAGCTAGGGTAGTGCCCGACTAGCACCAGGTGTGGTGCCACCACCAGCACGGCCGGGAGAAGTTGGGCACGAGCAAGCACCACGAAATTGCCACCATCGACTTCGGTCATGAGTCCAGGGCCCGAATCCGCAGCTCCTAGCCCGTGAACGGTGACCTAGCCTAGTTTCCCTCTTCCTCCTGTGCATGTGAAGCTACTTGCTTGCAGCAAGCTCAAATCTAGGGCTCCCAAGGTTGAAGACGACCTTGTAGTGCCTACAAGTAGATTTTTGGGCAGAATCCAATAGTTGTTGGCCACCACGTTTCTCTGTGAGTAGAAACTCACCCCCGTTGCTGATTCAACTTCAACAAAAAAATGGAATTTCAATTGCATCTGTTATTTTCTTATAAGGAAGTTGCTTGCCAGTAGCTCACATTTTGGTTTTCCTTGCGTATGATTTGGAAGAAGTCAGTTGTACATTTTATCTAAATTCATATGCACAATCTCAAGGGATAAAGGGAAATGCATGGTTTCACAGTTATACTTGCACGATTCGAACATATAATTCCAACTACAGTCCTAGTTACAGTGCACGATTGCAAAGTTGAAGCCAACATGCTTGTTTCCAGTACAATTAGATTAATTCCAGGGCTAATGTTGTTGGCTCGAATTTAAAAAAAAACAAGCGCTGAAGTTTCATCACAACGCGTGATGATGATAATCTAGCTATGTGTTTAGTCTCTAATCAATTAATAAGGCACACGACCAAGGGTTAAGGTTGATTTGTACATTTTCCAAGAAAAATATGAGTAATTTTACAGTTGTTAATAATTGTTTTTCTTATGCCAAATAAATAGTATTGATCAGTATAATCAGTAGTTTTATTGCATGATTTGAGTAAATACCAGTGCCAGTTGACATGCACTCTGTATGTTTAAGTATTTCAGTCTGCCTGCCTACATAACCAGTTGAATTTTCAATATATTATAGTGTTTTTAAATACACTACTCTGCCAAGTTAAGTAAGAAAGTACATGTCATATTTATAAGATTCAGATGAATAGACTTGGTACCATAGAGATACCATAGTCAAGTATAAGTAAGGAAAAGATACAATATAGTAAGAGCTTTCCAAAAATAATAAAATAATAGACTTAGGGGCCTTAAACACCGTAGATTCCCTATGAGAGATATGTGCCATAGGAATGAAACGACCTAACCCTGGCAGTGTCCAGTATACGGGGGTCAGAGCGTACTAACATGTGGTACGGGGGACGAAGCCCTAGTGGAAGTCTCCTTAAAATACAGAATGTAGTGTCCAACATCAACCAGAGATCCTGGTGGCACTAGAGTACAGTAAAGCTAATAGGTGGCTTGACTCTCCTCCTATGTGCTCAGGTTAGAGGAGGAGTCTAGTTTTTATGGCATAATAGGTGTGTCAAGGCCAGAGATCCATTTTCTTGTTGCAGACCAGCGACGTAGTCAGGCTTAGCATTCATGGGTGTGTCAGATAAGTCTTGTATGGTGAGATCATAGTTCTCTACGAATCTTCATATGTAGAGTACACTACATATGATCAGGGCATAAGCTAAAATATGTTCATATAGGTTTAAAGAGTTTCTCATAAGTAAGAAAAGTTAAGAAAGATTTGGGTACAATTTTACATAAGTTGTTCTTTACTTGTAATATTTACATTCCTTGTGGTATTTAATTATAATTGTTAGATCTTCTCAGTGTAGTAATTCTTGCATTTTATTTTAGTTTAATAAACATAAATGAGTTATCTACGATGGTTGGGTGAAATTCTATTCACTGAGCCAGTAGCTCACCAACCTACTGAAATAAAAAAATTTCAGGTCAGCGTCAGCTTGGGGAAGCTAAAGGATCTTATCATCCAAGCTCTTAGAAGGTAGTTCATAGTTAGAATAGAGGTCTCTTAGTCCTTTCCCTCCAGTCCTTGGGCATGTGGTGTGGTAGAAAGAGAATGTAATGTAACATGTAGATTAGTTTTAAGTTATCTGTTGTGCTTTATATTCCACATGAAAAATGTAATATATTTGTGTAAATATGCTTTACCTACCCAATAATGTAATAGTAGTTGCTTTCGCAGTTTAGTAAGATTTCAGTTTATTTCAAGTTATAAGATTTTCCTTTAGGTTAATTTTAAGTGATTAAGAAAAGAAAAAGTTAAGGGTGGTTTACCAAGGTTGACTCTTCGGTCTTCGAGGTCATTAGAGATGGCATGGGGATCGGGGTGTCACACTTTGTGAGTGACTTCATCACTTGATTCACCAATCATATAATGTCATTGTTATTCATATATATGGATAACCATTTATACATAGAGAACTATCAAACCATCTCTAGGGTTTTCATCATGTCATATCCACATACGATATCTCAACCTCATATCACAAACATACATACATTATATCAGGGTTGTACTAAAGAAGCTTATACAAGTGGCTCGTCAAACATATATGAAAACTTTATCTAGTCCAGTTGAGGTTCTCCTGACCCACATCATGAGGGTAGTGTCATGCTCAATCTCTCTAAGCTCACTCAACTCTGTGACTATCTCATATGTACAAATTCTATCTTCCCTCTTGGTCTAGGGTTCTTAGGTCTACCTCAATGGCAATAGTGACCAACTTCACAAGCTCTAGCCACATAAACACAAACCAAAACATGATATGGCATTCTTCATAGATATCTCCCCCTGAAACATGCTTAACCAAAACTCTTTTATATATGAAACCACTAGATTCCTACAAGGAACCGCCAACCCAAGCTTGAGGCTTCAAAAAAGTTAAAACATTTACCTCCTTCAGGATCTTGGGATTATCTCTCCATCACCAAGATGATAGGTACTCATATTCATTTTCACATATACATATATAACAACCTCTTTCTGACTCAAGGGTTTGTTCCTCCCTGGGACATCTAGGGTTCAACAAGACTATAGGAATCAAGCATAAAGTAACTCAACTCATTCACTTGGGAGAATTTTTGTTTTGGACATAACATATCACATATATCTCATATTTCTCAAATCTTGTAGGTTAGGTTCTCAGACCTTCTCCCTGTGGGTCTCACTCTCTCTGGAGTTAACCCTAAACTAGTCCCAACACTAGAAGTCCTCCTTTGTAAAAGATCTTGAGGCTCATGCTGACTCACATCCTTGTCTTAACTTAACATATGTTATCTCATAAAATCCGAGTTGCTTGCATCATCGAAACTTATCTTACATCCTCAAAACTAAAATTAAGTCCTCAAATACAAATATGGTCATCTTATATCATCTATACCAAACTTAGATCATATCATCTAAACTTATTTCATATATTCCATCTATCACATATTCTATCAAGGCTCTACACATCTAATCTAGAACTACTCTCTCTTCAACACTGATGTCACACACATTCACTCAGGTTGCATGAAAACCTCCTACTCATACATGTGTGGGGACACATTTATATATTTACTTACATACATAATAAAATATTATATAGTTTTTCTCTGATAAAACATGTGTTAGAGAAAACTATCGAGGTTCGATCTGATTGGAATCAAAAACCAAATCCACAAAATGAGTGTCCCACACATAGTAGAGAGTCTAGTACCATGTAACCTAGTGAATAGGGTGAGAACAAGGTGTACACTAGTGAAACTACCCAAACCATAGATGCATCATATGTCAAAGGTTTCTCTTCCTTCGATGTACATCATTTCCACATAATGCAACGTCCCATACTACTGCACCATAAGGAAAGAATGACACCTAAGGACCAACTATACAACAAGCACTAGTGTAGGCCTAGTTCTCAAACATCTAGGTTCTAACCTAAGGCTAAGGTCTTATCTAGTATCTAACAGACAACTAATCTAACTCTAAATATTATTAAGTTTAATCTTTAGTTTGAGTTGCATAATGAGAAAATGTCAGGCTTTGCTACTGTTCATGCTCTGATACCACCAGTGACATTCCCAGATTTTATAAAAATGAATTTAATATGTGACATCCAAATTGGAACCTCACCTCAGTGAGAATCCCAAATTAAACACCATACACTAGGCTAAGAAGAAGAAAATCATAGGAAGTCAGAAGGAAACAACAGTAGCACATGCACATGAACAAGAACAAAACCATATAACACATGTTCACCATTCAACATAAAATTACAAAATGAATTGTTACAACATTTGAGTTTAGATATTGAAACCTAAACTTTTACATGTGCACATACTACCATCTACAACATAATCTTTAGACAGTAGGTCCACCAATACATTAGCTCACCACAAAACTCTCAACTATCAAGAGCCTTCTAGATCATATGTCCACATACCTAAAATAGAGATTACATATGGTACACATCAACACAATATTTTAAAGTATTGTATTGAGTACGTCTACATGTCTTTTTATGTACCTTTCATTACTAAGACTTGGCAACAAGATAAAACTAGAACTTGGCAGTAATAAACAAATATAACAAAAGCATACTCGGATAAAGAATGTTTATTAACAAAAGAAACACATGTTTTAGGCACATTTTCCATTATATCAACCATGCATTTACTACCTGATAGATGAATGCATTGAGGCCTTTACGATCTACTACCAAAGAATTGGATCATTTCATAGTGTGATCTACTACTAAAGAGATGGATCACTTCCAAGTACTTTACTACCAAAGAGTTGAAGTACTTTGCTTTCCATCACTTTACTACCAAAGAGTTTAAGTGCTTGGATGTAATGGAACATATATATTATGTTTCATGTGTTCATAACTATAAGTATGGAAAATCAAGCAAGATAAAATACAAGAACAATCATTTCAACCAATATCATATGCCACATATTTTTAAACATATAATACAACCATACTAAATTGTAGGTCAAGTAAGAGGTAAGGGTACCTTAAACTGAGATAATCTAAGCACCACATATTCATGATGTCAACTATATCCTTTGTCAAACCCTGATCAAGATAAGATCATGTACTATCATCAAATTCTCATCATCTTAACCCCAGTCATGACTTATTTAGGGTTTATCTTAGTTAATTAGGATATTCACATCACCATTTCTTGTCTAACTCTTCTTTTTATTGGGGATTGATTTTACTAATTTTGTATTACATATTAGAATCAATTGTACGACCATTAGTTTCCATATCATTGGGTGCATGTATTAACCCTAGGTCATATTCATTAAGCGTATTAGGGTTTATATTACATTGAGAGCAATCATCATTGTACAACATGAATTATGTGTATAATCATAATATTAGAATTAAATATGACATTCTATATATTGATATGAGCTTATAATGAATATTCCAACATTTATTGCCATATATGTATTTTCTACATTTTATTTAGGGCTATTGGCCCTAGATAGACATACTAATCATGTTACACGATTATGCATCATAACATGATCATATATGACATTTTATGGATTATATATCATTTTTCAGAGTTACTGAAGCATTATCATAATTTTAGATCATCATTTGATATTTATTGCACATTATATAAGTGTTACACATCTTGCTAAAAATCTATGTTATTTAACCATCAAAAGGTTGATTTAAGAATTTCATATAATTCTACTAATTTTCCTGATAATTTTGATATATTATTTGTATTTTTGTGATAACCAGGTCAATTACTTGCAAATTATTTAAGATCTGTGTATTTACTGAGATTTTGAAGTTAATTACCTTCTTGTGGCCAATGGATTCCACAACATGTCTCTGAGATTGGCCACATCCTTCAGCTACCATCTAGGGTTAGGTCGACTGGTTTCTTGGCTTGGACCCAATTAACCTCTCTCCTTCCTCACATAATCAATCACTGTACATCAAATGATTCTGCAAGACTCTGTTCTCCCACAGATTGGCCTCCACCATGAGAGACTACTCCTACGAGGCATGCCAACCACTTCCTGGCTCCACCTTGAGGTTCCAACATCTTTGAAACCTGTAGCGCCCTCTAGATCTCTAGGTCGAGGTGGCTCTACCGCACTTCCACTGTGTCTTGTGTAGAGGAGCACAAGAGGCAAAGCACCTTTGCTTGAGATATCTCCTATACGATGCCTCCAGGATCGACACACATCCTTCAAGAACTCGACCTCATCTTTAAAACACAACGAGGAGGGCCCTAGAACATCCACTGACCCAATCTTGTTGCTTTGGGAACCTTCTTCGTCTACCATGGGTAGGCCTCCACTTGTCCAAGCAGCTCGGTGTTGAGATTCTAGTGGAGTCTGAGAAGCTCTAGACCTATCTCAAACTCACAATCGAACACTGCTTCCCCATTCTTTTCCCTCTCATCTTGATGTTACATTTGGGTGGAAATATAATGAGGTTGGGGAGATATAACTCCCTCGACTCTCCATAGAATGCCTCAAATGAAGGTTCTCTGCAAACCTCTTGACATGGCAAACCTATTTTCAAACTCATAATTGCTCCTCAACTCACCCCCTCACTGATCGTGGAGTCATGGCTGGTCAGGCCTACTTTTGTGTTTCAATCGCACAGCAGGGGATGATATGAAAATCCTCATATTGCATCCAAGCATACACATTCCTCCTAAATCTTGTTTGTGGCTTCCACTCTCAAAGGGCGTGTGACACCCAAAAACCAGTATCAGGGCTTAGGAAAATAATCATAACCTGGTTCACCAAATACATCAAGACACATATAGTATCACTATTCTCAAAATCCTGAATAACTTCTTCTAGAAATCTCAAAACTTCATGTGATGTTAACCATATATTTACCATAACTCAAGATACATTTGATTCCATTTTGGTGCCAAAATTCAACGATTTGACTTGCGAATTGAATTCCTCAAAAACACAAAACTTAGGTATCTCAATCATAATGTCTACATCAATCATTATTCAGAATTTACCAAAATACGTGGAACTTCAAATATCCTAAACACGTGAATTCACTTATGTCATTAAGTATTTAAGGATTCCAAAAGTCCACTCCATCATGTCCTACACACCTTAAAAGAAAATTTTGTCCTTGAAATTATGAAAAAATATAGTCCTTCACAGGTACCACCAGTATCCTTGATTGGTGTTGGATACCAATCACTTAAGGAGTTCACCTACACTGGCCTAGACCCCCACACCCCACTAGTGTGCTCTGGCTTACCTCAACCTATGTGAGATCTCTAATCGAGAATCACATTTTCTCCCCACAACGCATGCCTCCTATAAGGATTCTACGGTATTCAGGGCATCTAAATGTCTAATTGAATCTTTCAATTCATAGTTCAAACATCAAATCAACATTTCTTAATTTAATCGTATAGACAGTCCCTTTCATAAATTATTAGCAATTTGTATCATAAACTGAGCAACTGAGCAACACGACTTATCATACTAAGGAAAATTGAATTTAAAATACTTGATTCATCGCATACCCTATCCTAAGGGTTTCATTCACCTCATTCAAATATCACATAACTCGCATAAGGATTTAGGCTGTGTTTGATAACACGATTAATTCAGATACAGTGGTGGTAAAAGATCAAAAGGCAACTACGAGTACTAAAAATAATAGTGTTAAAGCACCAGATTGACAACTTGTTAACTTTTACACACTTTTCACACTCATATGCTATTACAGAACTGAGATTATCCATCAGACCTATTTTATGTAGTGGCTTATCTTGGATGCATGACCGTGGTTAAAATAATCGTGTTGCTAAACAGAGCCTTAATGCATCACAAACTTTCATTGATAAAAGTCTGCTTTCAACAATTCACATATTACCAAACATATATATGAATCACTACTATGAACTGAACTAAGATTTCCATGTCATTCACTAAAATATATAACATCAAGAATAACCTTTATTAAATGCATTCATAATGATAAAATAATCACATCTGTTGACTTTCATGATGTCTATCCGCAAACTTACAACTTTCAATTCATCTAGGGTTTCACCCTCTTTCGTAAGATATCAAGAAAACATCAATAACATCACATGAAATCCAAGATAGTATCTGACATATATGCATTACGCATTTAGATCATTCATAAACAAGGAGATTCAAATAGGAAAAGTTATTCATTCAATTATACAACAATTTCAAACATAACTGAAAACTCTAGATTTTGGTATATTCTTATAGGTTCTATAATAACTTTAAGAATTCTATTTTTAGATGATTGTATCCATTTATAACATGGTTTTATAATCTAAAATTTATCACAACGGGAAAACAATCCATTTCTATATCAACTTTCACAAGCTTAAACTGAAAGGCGGATTTAGGGTTTGTAGTCTCATACAAAAGAACTGAAGATTATTGAGGATTTCATTCAATTCCATGCAATATACTATTTAAAAGAAGTGCCCTCTCACTTAAGGTGTGAAAAAACCCTTAAAATGTAGCTCAAGTACTAAGATTCTAGAATCCATATCAAAACCCTAGAAAATCCCTAATTTCTTCTTCCTTTCAACTCAGAAACCCTAGAAATGGAGAAATATGGAGAAAGAGTGAGAGAAGATAGAGATATGAAATTATTTAGAATCAAATTAGAGGATGGGAGGAGTCTTGACATGTGATATAAGAATCACCAATAAAATCTATATAGAGATGACAAACGTGCTCGATTTCATCAACTCTAGGAAAAGAAAACCCTAGACTGCCATATTCACCACTTTCTCCATCCAAACCCTAACTCTTCCTATTGCTCTAGGATTTCATTTCTCTAGAATGAATCACAAATTATGAGAGCTCCTAGTGTGGTAGGTTTATCAAATAGAGCAATTGAGGTGCTTGGGTCAATTTCAAATTGGCCCTACTTATAATTTCTTGTATTTCAGCAAAACTTATTGTCATAAAAATGTTACTATAAATCACTTATTAAATAGGTTATAGATCCTCCAAAAAGTATGAAAAGATAGAATTTTGTCTAAACCAAATTTCATAGCTCCTGTAAAAATTTCAGATCATTCCAAGCTTCCAATAAATAAATAAAATGAAACACCACATTGTTGTACTATAATCAGAATGCTTGGTCGACTCACTTTGTCTTGAAGAAAATCAGCCAAGCAACATGCCATCACACATCCAAAAATCCTAATATTTTTTAGTGATAAAAATGAGTGAGTTATCCATATCATATCCAAATTTAAAGTGAATATAAATTATATAGAAAATATATAAAAATATTTACCATACTGCTATACCTATCAAAGTTTGTATTTATATACTATTAAAACCCTAATTTTGTTGATTAGGGTTTACACCTCCTAAGCCCTAATCCTTCAAAATAAAATCACTATTAGAGTTCCTTCTTAGTATTGAATTCAGAACAAATGATCTGCCATCATTAATCAAGTTTAAGTGATGATCAATCTATTTAATCATGTAATCATCCAAGTAAAACCTAGTTTACTTATTAAGCTCAGATGTGGTCATAACATATAGGGTCACACACATAGGTGCACTTGGAAAAGGATTTTACTCATGAATATGGTTTAACTTGATTACTAAAGTGTTTATGTATTCAATTTAAACATCATTGGTTGTACATTGGTTGAACTTCATTTTGAACTGCTCAATTCAGGATGTGAACCAATCAGTTCAAAAGTGAGCTGATCGGTTCAAAATGTGAAATGATCGATGCAGATCATGAGTTGCCTCATTCAATGATCAATAAGATTGGATCAAGATTGATGTTGACATCATGTTGTGTATTAATTGTCACATTGAAAGCCAATATGTTTGCGAATATGAAATAATGTGAACCAACCAATGCAAGTGTTGAATTGTCTAATTCACATGTTAGCCGACCAGTTCACGTGTTGAACCAAATGCTTCACATATGAACTAACCAGTTCAAAATTTAACCAACCGGTTTGTGTTTCACAACTTCCAAAAAATTCATGAAATTCCATCACTTTGACTCCTAGTTCATCTAAAAACCCTGAACCTGACCCTCTTATAAATAGAGGGATAGTCCAAGCTTTCATAATACACTACAATAAGCTTTGACAATTGTTGTCCTCTCATAGTTGTGGTAGCGTGAGAGATCAAGCAAGTATTCCCCGTAAAAGGGAGAGAAATCAAGGGAGAGACAACAAAAAAGAGCAAGTTGACGCTAGCATGTTTACTTTTCAAAGAGACAACTCATTCCCCTTGGCTCTGTTAGTGCAACATTGTGATGTCCCCAGATTTTCTAAAACTTAATCTGACGAGTGACGTCCAAATTGAAACCTCACCTCGATGAGAATCCCAATTTAAACCCCACACACTAGGCTAAGAAGAAGAAAATCAAAGGAAGTTAGAAGGAAACAATAGTAGCACATGCACATGAACAATAATAAAACCATACAACACATGTTCACCATTCAACATATAATTACAACATGAATTGTTACAACATTTGATATTACATATCGAACAACTAACTTCTACATATACATGTACTCCCACTAAACAACATGATCTTAAGACAATAGGTCCACCTATACATCAGCTCGCAACACAACTCTCAACTATCCTGGTGCTTCAAGAGCATATGTCCACAACCTAAGAAAAGATTACATGTGGTACATGTCAGCACAATATACAAGAATATTGTACTGAGTATGCCTACGTATCTTTTTATATACCTCTAATTACTAAGCTTGGAGATAAGATAAAACTAATACTTAGAAGTAATAAATAAATATAAAAAAAGCATATACTTTGCATAAAGATATTTGTTACCAAAAGAGAACACATATTTTAGGCACATTTTTATTATGTATAAAGTTGATCAACCACATGCACTATTCTACCAAAGAGATTTAGTTCTCACATGTACTATTCTGCCAAAGAGATTTAGTACTTTCATAAATGCACTATTCTGCCAAAGAGATTTAGTGCTCACATGTACTATACTACCAAAGAGATTTAGTACTTTCATCAATGCACTATTCTACCAAAGAGATTTAGTGCTATCATATAATGGATTAGACATCTTATGTTTCATGTTTTCATATCCATATATGTATGGGAAACCAAGCTAGATATCATAAAAGAACAATCATTTCATCCAATACCATATGCCAAGTATTTGCTACACATATAATACAAGCATACGGTATAATAAGCCAAATAAGAGATAAGGACATACCTTGATCATAGATATACTAATCCACATATTCTTGAGTCAACTATATCCTTGGTCAAACACTAATTAAGACAAGATTACACATCACCATTAGGTTCTCATATCTGAACCCTATTTATGATCCATTAGGGTTTGACTTAGTCATTGGGATATTTCCATCATTACTTGCATTCTTATCTTATAATTGTCTTACTGATGTTATTTTCCAATTCTGTTACAAATGTTCATCATCCGAACATTAGCTTCCATAGCATTTTGTGCACATATTAACCCTAGGTTACTTCATTAACCTAAATTGGAGTTTCATAACATGTATTAAGGGTCATCTTGATATAACATGAATTATATGCATCTTAATGATCTCACGGTTTCATATTAACTTCGAATTACAGATATGAGGATGTTTCATAAATTCCATCATTTATTGAGCATGTATGTATTTATTGCATTTTATTTAGGGTTATTAGCCCTAATTAGACATATGTAGTAAAATACATGATTTCATGCATCAACATTATAACTACTGACATCAGATGGATTATAAGTCACATTTAGAATTTATTAATGCATTCTCATAATTTTATGTCATTATTTCATATTTATTACTCATGAAACAAGTGTAACATGTCTTATATGAAATCATAATGATTTAAGCATCAAAAGGCTAATATTATAGTTCAATTTTGTTCTACTCATTTTCCTAAGAATTTTGGTACCTTATTTCTATTTTTATAACATTTGGACTATTTTCTATGATTTATTGAAGGTCAACATATTAACAGAGGCATTTGCCCTTTTCAACCTATCACAATCTACCACATCGCCCTAGTAGGGGCTTGAATCCACTTGCTAGTGAAGCACGGTGAACTGGGCAGTCTAACGAGGTTTGGCTCAATTTTCTGGTGAACCAGATCTATTCCTCTCCTCTTTGCACGCGAGTCGCGATCTCCATCTTGTGTACGTGTGATGGAGTGGACTTTTGGGTCCCTATGTTCATGCCTTTTTGAGGTATTTTTATTCTGTGATCAAACAATAAAATTTCGACATCAAATTTGTGTACAAAGTAGCTTGAGTTGTGAGGAAGTCGTGGTTAAAATTTGGTGGCGATTGGAGGTTCCTAGAGGGAGTTATATAGGTTTGATATATGTGAAATAATGTACATTTTGATGATTTATAGACCTAACTTGTGGCTTGAAACCAGTGTCACGCGCCCCTTTAGTTTGGGCAAGCTGCATGGTCAGATCAAGGCCATTCTTTTCCAATCCAATGGCCATGGCACTTGACTTAAGTGAGCCACAGATCCAAGCAGGTGGACGCTTCATCTCAGCTGCACATGAGGAACCTGCGGCCAGGATTGCGGCATCTTCCTTGCGGTTACAGCCAGACTCCTATGGCGATCGTGGCTTCTGAGTGGTTTTCGTGCGAGAGAAATTGTAGTCCTCCAAGAGATGTTCTAATAGACCCCTCATTCGAGCTATATGGAGGAGTGAAGAGAGGGAGCGAGCTGCCCCGTTCCATGGTCTCTCCATCCTTTTTCGCAGTAGATGGTCATAGGTAGGAGATGGGGATAGAAGGCAGTTCGGAGGAAGTTAAGTTGGAGAAAGCGAATTAGGGATTAGAGGAGCCGATCCCACACGCTTACTGGTCATTCCGACATGGGTACCTTGCTGCCTACCTTGGGTTAGCCGAAGAATGAAGGTAGAGCTCGGGGTCTTTGAATAGGTGACTTCCGTTGCATTTGAATGATAGGGAGGAGTTCCTGGTTTCTTCTAGCTCTTCTTCACGCCTTTAATCCTTCACGAGGAGGATCTGAGACCGTTTCCCCCTTTCTGTACCACATGGCGGCGGCGACCTCCTCGAGCTCACGAGGAGGAGCTCTAGGAAGAAGGGCGAGTGGCCGACGGCGTCGAGGGAGACAGTCTGAAGCTCGGGGGAGTGTAATTATTCTGCAAGGAGCGTTGAAGGGCGACTGGTTGCTCGCCGGAACAAAGGCCCAGCGGCGGCACTCTGTTCCAAGTCCACGCGCTCGCGTTGTGCGAGAACGGGGGGAGAGCGGACAGCCCCGACCTAGGTTACCGAATCCTCGGATCCACGGGTCTGACCAAAGACCCGGATCAGGCGGGCTCCAGTGAGAAAAGAAGAGCCGCGCCAGCCACGTGTCGCCTTCCGTTTGGCCGTAAGATGTAATAATCCCTGTATATGATCATATCTTCAATAATTCACAGTAATTAGCTCGAGCATCAAAAAAATACAAACAAGGTACTATTTTTCTCAGAAAAATGCATATAATAACCTGAAACCATAATATCATGATTTTTGTGCACATATAATAGTGAAATCTTGTAAGATGTGAAATGCTCATTTGATGGATAATAAATATCAAATGATGGCCTAAAATCATGATAAAATGTTAGTAAATCCATAATCATGTTTATAATGCATATGATGTCAGATATGGTCATGTTGATGCATGAAAGCATATAACTTGATTAATATGACTAATTAGGGCTAATAACACTAAGATAATGCAATTAATGCATACATGCTCAAGAAATGTTGAAATATTCAGTATAAGCTCGTATCAGTAAGTAAAAGATAATATGTAATTCTAAGATCACAATGATACCCATAATCCATGTTATATGATGATGTTTGGTCTTAATGAGATATGAAACCCTAATTTAGATTAATGATGTAACCTAGGGTTAGTGTGCCATAATGTTAATATGTTCACCTAATGATGGAAAACATGAATATCAGTTAATGAACAATAATATGGAAAATAGAATCAGTAAAATAATCCCAATACAAGTAATAATGAGAATATTCCAATGAGATAAGCAAACCCTAATGAACACAATTAGGGTTAAGATGAGATGTAAGATGTGACAAAGTGGATTTTCTGGCTTAATTCCGAGGACGGAATTCCTTTTAAGGTGTGTAAGATGTGATGGAGTGGACTTTTAGAATCCTAAAATGTCTAATGACACGATGATAGTCTTTTAAGTGCTTTTTGATCATTTGAAGGTACTCAAATTGTTTTGACAAAGTTTGAATTCAATTGATAATATTGTGATTAGTACCTTAAGTTTTTGTCTGTTTAAAGTGATTGTCTAGTCAAGCAAATGAGTGTTGATAACCATGAGAAATAAACTTAAACCGAGATCGTATTAGCTAGATATGCCTTCCCAAATTGTAAAGGTTATGGACTTGACAACTGCAGATTCTTTGGGTGGTATTATGTTAATCGTTGGATGGCTAGTGGGTGTTTAATCTTCATGTTTCCCTTTTTGGTTACGTGGCCGTGGGAGTATGTAGAGGAAGTTCTCGTAAGACCAGTCCACGACGAACAGTATATGTGGGTAGAGCTACGAGTTGCCCACGATCCCCATGTCGAGGAGAAAGGGGGGGGGCAGCATGTGAGGGTAAGCGATCAATTGCCAGTGAGGGTGATAACTCGGCCTACTCCGTGATCAAAGCGGGAGACTAGAGCAGTTCATCTGAGGTACTTTTGTTCCCACGACATCCTCACACAGACCAGCGTCAAGTAGGAGATGCAATAGCAGCAACGACCTGGAGGAAGGAAGAAACCACGGCGGAGGTGCTAGCATGGAGCTCCGTCCTGCTCGCCGAAGATGCTTTCAACGGTGGCGCTCAAGGCGCAACTGGAAAGACAGGTGACCCCATCTCATCACCAGGAGGTGCGAGGTCGGCGTCGGTGCAGACTCGAAGTCTTGGAGTCTGTAGCGGTAGGCGAGGAAGACCATAGCTTGTGTGATTACCCACCGGAGATTGGAGCCCGTGGTGGTGCGTGAGAGCATGGGCGAGTTTAAGAGCATGGAGGCTGCGGCGGTGATGGGTGGCAGTGACCTCACGGAGGTGGAGCACTGGAGCAGACCTGGCCAAGATGACGCCCAGGTCGAGCGGGAGGAGGAGGCGACCGAGATCCCGGTGGTGAAGGATCCGTTACGGGCCTCACGCGAGCAAAGGGAGACGCCACAGGCGTCAGGCTACGGCAGCACCAGAACCTCACTGGTGGCGGCGAGTTTCTCCAGCCACAAGGAGCCGCCACAATGGAGGTGGCTGACCCCAGGTCATCGAAGGAGGAAGTAGGCGGCAATGAGCCTGTAGTGGAGGCGCAGACTGTAGTCAACTGCCTTAGGTCAGACGTGAAAGGAGGAGGAGCCAATAGCAGCGAGTCATGGAGGATTCGCAGAGGTCCTGAAGGGAACCTCGAAGCTGATAGCGGTGCTGCAATTCGGGGACAAAGATCTCATCTCCACTGATCTCACGCCGAAGATCAGCCTCACGACGGCAACCCTGTGGCTGCGCTTGCGATTGCGTGAGAACAAACACAGGAACGGAGTGAAGAGAAGGGAAACCCCGAACCGGGCCCAGACTGCTAAACCAAATCCTGCTGGTGAAACAGACCGATCCAACCAAGAACCGGCCACAGCAGGCAAAGGGTGTGCCAACCCAAGTGGACATGTGGCATACCAAGATTGGCTAAATAAAAGGTAAATATCCAGAATTTGTTAGATCTTGTATAAATCGTATTAATTAGTATGCTTATCATAAAAATATAAATAATATACCATTTTTCTCAGAAAAATACGTAGAATAACATGAAAGCATAAGATCAGCCTTCTAATGCTTTAATATTAGTGATATCTTGTAAGATATGTAACGCTTAGTTTGTGGATAATAAATATCAAATGAGGATACAAAATTATGGTAAAATGTCAGTAAATCTATATTCATGTTTATAATCCATATAATGTCTATGAATATGATGTTGACCTACGAAATCATGTAATTTTCTTAATGTTGCTAATTAGGGCCTCTAAACCTAAATAAAATGCTATAAATGCATACATGCTCAATAAATGTTGAAATTTACAGAATAAGTTCATATCAGTAACTGGAAGATAATATGTAGATCTGAGATCAGTTTTGTACATGAAATTCATGTTATATGAGATTGACCCTTAATACATGGTATGAAACCCTGATTTAGTTTAATGCATGTAACCTAAGGCTAATAGGTTCACATAATGATGGAAAATGTGATTATCAGTTAATGAGTAAATAATCTGGAAAATGACATCAGTATGATAATTCTACGACTAGAATGCAAGTAATAATGGAAATATACTAAAGAGATAAGGGAAACCCTAATATGAACATGATTAGGGTTAAGATGAGATGTATGATGATGAGAACCCGATGATCATATGTGATCTTATCTTTATCAGGGTTGACCAAGCTTATAGTTGACATCAGTGATATGTTTTTAGAATGATCTATCTCTTTGGAAGGTACGCCATTACCTCTTACTTGGCTTATTATACAATATGCTTGTAATATATGTGTAGTAAAATACTTGGCATATGATATTGGATGAAATGATTGTTCTTGTATGATATGTTGTATGATTTTCCATGATTACTTCTATGAACACATCAAACATAATATATCTGTTCCATTATATGAAAGCACTAACTCTTTGGTAGTGTGCTTGGAAGTGACCTAACTCTTTGGTAGTGGTCACATTGTACATATGACCTAACTATTTGGTAGTGGTCTGACCTAACTCTTTGGTAGTGGTCACCTTGTACAAATGATCTAACTCTTTGGTAGTGATCATAAAGGCCTTGGTATATAATGGAAAATAAGCTTAAAATATGTGTTCTCTTTTTTTAATGAATATCCTTGTACAAGTATATGCTTTTTTTATATTCTTCTGTTACTGCCAAGTATTAGTTTTATCTTATTGCCAAGATATGATGAGAGGTGTATAAAAGGACACGTAGGCATACTCAGTACAATATTCTTGAAATATTGTGCTGACGTGTACCGCATGTAATCTTTTGTTTAGGTTGTGGTTATGCTCTTGAAGATCCAAGATAGTGAGAGTTGTGTGGCGAGCTGATGTACAGGTGGACCTATTGTCTTAAGATCCTGTAGTTTAGTGGTAGTACATGTACATGTTAAAGTTTGTTGTTCAATATGTAATCTCACATGTTGTAACAATTCATGTTGTAATTATATGTTGAATGGTGAACATGTGTTGTGGTTTGTTTATTGTTCATGTGCATGTGCTATTGTGTTTCCTTCTGACTCCCTTGATTTTCTTCTTCTTAGCCTAGTGTGGGGTGTTTAAATTGGGATTCTCGCTGAGGTGAGGGTTTCAATTTGGACGTCACACATCAGATTAAGTTTTAGAAAATCCGGGGACGTCACATATAGGGTTGAGCATCGGACCGGGCCGGCCCGACCCAGCCCGCTACCCGGCCCGTCAAACCCGACCCATACCCGACCCTGATATTCTAAATGGGCGGGCCGGGCCGGCATTTTAGACCCATTTTCTTATCCGGGCCGGGATCGGGCCACCATAAACCCAGACTCGAAACCCAGTACCCGGCCCGCATAAATAATCAATATCATATAATATAAATACACAAATATGTATATCATTTTAAAACTTCTTTTTTCCATAATAGGATCTGTCGTCTACTGATTGAAATAATCAGCCAACTCCCCCTATGCTAATAGTTAGTTATAATAACAAGTCTAATAGCTTATCGATACGAATCAACAACTAGCAACAATATTGTGGATTATTAATTTGTCTACTCATTCATAATATATTCAACCTTCACGCAAAGCACCACCATTCCTAACACAACGACATTCTAAAATTTAATAAATATGTCTACAACAAATATCTTTCTACTTATATACAAATTCAACATTGATTGTAAATCAAATACACCATTTTGATGAAACCTATTGTTGGACGGGCTGGCCCGAGCCCGGCCCGAAACACAGATTTTTTATACGGGTCGGGTACGGGCTCATCTTTCTTAAAAAATTTTGGGCCAAAACCCGGCCCGTGGCCCGCATAATAATATGGATATGGATCTGGGCCTGCCAAAACCCGGGGTGACCCGGCCCGATGCTCATCCCTAGTCACATAAGATGATGTGAACTTGATGATGGTACATGATCTTGTCTTAATCAGAGTTGACCAAGGATGTAGTTGACTCTTGGATATATGTGATTAGGTTTGTCTCTCTTGATCAAGGTACGCCATTGCCTCTTACTGGGCTTATTATACAATATTCTTATATTATATGTGTAGTAAAATACTTGGCATATGCTATTGGATGAAATGATTGTTCTTGTATGATATGTTGCTTGATTTTATTCATAACTATGACTATGAACACATGAAACATAAAATATCTAATCCATCATATGATATCACTAAACTCTTTGGTAGTACAGTGCATTAAAATGGTCACAAACTCCTTGGGGGTCACATGTTTAATGATCACAAACTCCTCGGGGGTAGATCATAAGGCCTAAAAACATAAAAGCCCTTGGGGGTAGATGTACGAGATATATGATGGAAATGTTCTTAAAATATGTGTTCTCTTTTGTTAATGAACATCTTTGTGCAAGTATATGATTTTCTTATATTTCTTTATAGCTGCCAAGTATTAGTTTTATCTTATTGCCAAGATATGATAAGAGGTATATAAAAGACACGTAGGTGTACTCAGTACAATATTCTTGAATATTGTGCTGACGTGTACCACATGTAATCTTTTGTTTAGGTTGTCGCTTATGATCTTGAAGATCCAGGATAGTTGAGAGTTGTGTGGCGAGCTAATGTACAGGTGGACATGTTGTCTTAAGATCCTGTTGTTTAGATGTAGTACATGTATATGTATAAGTTTGTTATTCACTATGTAATATCAAATGTAATAATAATTCATGTTGTAATTATATGTTGAATAGCGAACATGTGTTGTATGGTTTTATTATTGTTCATGTGCATGTGCTACTGGTCGTTTCCTTCTGACTTCCTCTGATTTTCTTCTTCTTAGCCTAGTGTGTAAATGTTTAAATTGTGATTCTCACTGAGGTGAGGGTTTTAATTTGGATGTCACACATCATATTAAGTTTTAGAAAATCTGGGGATGTCACAGTAAGAGTCTGTGCGACTGGGTTCTCCCGGCCGTCACTGTAAGGGTATCTTCTGGAAGCAGCCACCGCCGTGAGTGCTCATTCGGCGTGCAATCAACCATCATTTCCCTTCTCTAGCTCCTTCCTTCTCAGCTCGGATTGCATGTGTGGGTTTTGCCTTCACACTTCTTTATTTGCCCACTCAAAGCCGTTCTTCTGTCCATGAGTCACCGTCGTGTCCTGGATCAATGACGAAGGACCTCGTAGGGGTTGCTCCTCTTTAAGACCTCTGGATACCTCCAAAAGATTTGGCATCAACCTGCGGAGCTCCTCGGATCCACCATTTCTCAATTTTAGCTTCAAAATCTGCAACTTTGTGCCTTAGTGCTTCACAGAACTCAGCATCACTGGTTGGCCCTTCGTCGCCAAGGCCTCAATCACCACATTCTACTGCTTTTCCCGATGATTCCTCCACCTGTGCATAATTCTAAAGGTTCCAAGCATCATGCTTCATCTTTCCAATGGCTGTAGAATGTCTTTCCTTCAATCACTCCATCCCCAACACTGATCGGTGGCACAGAGGAGGGGATCTCCCTCCAAGCATCGTCCTTCCCATCTTAACTCTCCACCAGGTCCATGTACCATAGGCAGTCATATTGTAGTCATGCAAAAAGCCCTCTCTATCTCAATTCTTCCTGTTTCATCCGCACCTTATCGTTGGGTGGAGAAGTTGGGGGATGAGGCTAGAGCTCCCTCTTCTCCTCTCCATTTCCTCTGATTGAGGGGTCAACTAATACCCCATAATAGTATGGAGGTTCTACCCATTTTACATCGTGATAACCCATGATCTGGTTCGCGGAGACTATTGATGTCATGGCTTAACTTCCCAATGTAACTGTGTATCTCACAGTGGTAGAAGAAGGTTAATCCGCAGTTGAATCAGGTTATCCAATGGGTGATATGTTGCCAAGCTACAAATCTGGTTCTCTTCATATATGCGACTTCTATAGCTTTGGGTGGGCTGCATGACTGGAATTTCACAAGACCTAAGTTTCTTAACATGAAACATTGGTTTGAAACTCATCATAATATAAATCTATTTAGACTACTTCAAATTTAAATATCTCCATCTTGGAGGATCAAAACCTAATAAAATTCTAATCATATCTTTATCATCATCCAACCTACAATCCATCCAATGTTGGTGCCATGAATCAACTATTTGACCAGGAAACCACTTAATCCAAAATAGCACATACTTAAGGGTATTACTCATGCTATTAACATAAAAAAACCTCAACTTCTTCCAAGATAATGGAAACACCTTCCTATGGTCAAAACACATATATGCATATTTGAGCCTCAAATCCATAAACATGATTATCTGATTGGGTATTCAAAAAGAAATACCAAAAGTTCACTCCATGACATCGTACACACCTTAAAAGAAATTGTGTCCTTCAAATTAAGCTACAAACCAGTTTATCATAAATGTCATGGAGTGAGATTTTGGTATTTCTTTTTGAATACCCAATCGGACAATCATGTTTATGGATTTGAGGTTCAAATATGCATATATGTGTTTTAACCATAGGAAGGTGTTTCCATTAGCTTGGAAGAAGTTGATGTTGTTTGATGTTAATAGCATGAGTAATACCCTTAAGTATGTGCTATTTTGGATTAAGTGGTTGTTTGGTTAAATGATTGAGTCATGGCACCAACATTGGATGGATTGAAGGTTGGATGATGATAAAGATATGATTAGAGATTCATTAGGTTTTGATCCTCCTAGATGGAGATATTTAAATTTGAAGTAGGCCAAACGAATTTATATTTTGATGAGTTTCGAACCAATGTTTCATGTTAAGAAATTTAGGTCTTGTGAAATGCCTGTTATGCAGCCCACCCACACTATAGAAGCCGCATATATGAAGAGAACTGGATTCGCAACTTGACAACATATCACCCATTGGATAGCCTAATTCAACTATGGATTAACCTTCTTCCACCACTATGAGATACACAATTATGTTGAGAAGTTAAACCACGACATCAATGGTCTTCACGACCTAGATCGTGGGTTATCATGATGTAAGATGGGTAGAACCCTCCACACTATTGTGGGATATTAGTTGACCCATCAATCAGAGGAAATGGAGAGGAGAAGAGGGAGCTCTAGCCTCTTTCCCCAACTGCTCCTCCACCAAGCGACAAGGTCTGGATGAAACAGGAAGAATGGAGATAGAGAGGGCTTTCAACATGATCTAAGGTATGACTGCCTATGGTACTTGGAATTGGTGGAGAGTTAAGATGGAAATGGCAATGCTTGGAGGGAAATCCCCTCTGCACCACCGATCAGCACTGGGGATAGAGTGATTGGAGGAAAGATGTTCTGCAGCCATCAGAAAGGTGAAGTACGATGCTTGGAACCTTCAAAATTATGCACAGGTAGAGGAATCATCAGGAAAAGGAGTAGAATGTGGTGACTAAGGCTTTGTCAGCACTGGGCCAAGCAGCGATGCTGAGTTTTGTGAAGCACTAGGGTTTGAAGTTGAAACTGAGAAATGGTGGATCCGAGGAGCTCTACAGGGTGATGCCGAATCTTTTGGAGGCATCCGAAGGTGTTGAAGAGGAGCAACCCTGACGAGGTCGTTCACCGTTGATCCAGGACATGACGGCAGCTCACGGACGGAAGACGGGCTTCGAGCGGGCAAATAAAGAAGCAAGAAGGTAGAACCCACACACATGATCTGAGCCTAGAAGGAAGGAGTTTGTTACGGACCGAATAGTCCCACCTCGGCTGTATGGGAAGCAAGAAAGGGCTGATATACTCCAAGGGCACTCCCCCATTGGACATGTCTTTTGGTGTGGATCCTTTGGGGCCTCTATCAATTGGTATCAGAGACTTCCAACCCACTTAAGGCCTGAGTGAGTGATTCCAAGCCACTCCAGAGAGGGCCCATTGTGTATAAGTTGGCCTTGGTCAAGTGTTAAAGCCACTTCACCTGAGCCTGGTGTGGAAGCCAGGGCCAATTGTCATGGATCCGCCGTGGGAGTCAGACCTTAAGGGGGATGGATTGTTATGGACCCAATAGTCCCACCTCCACTATATGGGCAGCTAGAGAGGACTGATATACTCCAAGGGCACTCCCCCATTAGACATGTCTTTTAGGGTGGATCCTTTGGGACCTCTATCAGAGTTGGTGAAGGGAAATGACGGCCAATTGCACGCCGGGTGAGCACTCGCGGCGGCGGCCGCTTCCAGGAGACACCCTCACAGTGGTGGCCGGGAGAACCCAGTCGCGCAAACTCGTACGCAAGATGGAGATCACCACTCACATGCAAAGAAGGGAGGAGCAGATCCAGTTCACCAGAAAATCGAGGCAAACCCAATTACACCACTCGGTTCACTGTGATTTACTAGCAAGTGGAATCACGCCCCTGCCAGGGTGACGTGGCAGATTGTGATAGGACGAAAAAGGTAAATGCCTCAGTTAATATGTTGATATTCAATAAATCATTGAAAATAGCCCAAATGTCAGAAAAATAAAAACAAGGTACCAAAATTCTCATAAAAATGACTAGAAAAAAATTGAACTATAATATTAGCCTTTTGATGCTTTTATAATAGTGATTTCATATAAGACATGTTACACTTGTTTCATGAGTAATAAATATCAAATAATGACCTAAAATTACGAGAATGCATCAATAATCCTAAATGTGACTTATAATCCATCTGATTTTAGTATTTATAATGTTGATGCATGAAATCATGTATTTTGCTCCATATGGCTCATTAGGGATAATAACCCTAAATAAAATTCAATAAATACATACATGCCCAATAAATAATGGATTTATGAAACACCCTCATATATATAACTGGACGTTAATATGAAACTGTGAGATCATTAAGATGCATATAATTCATGTTATATGAAGATGACCCTCAATACATGTTATGAAACCCTAATTTAGGTTAATGATGTAACCTAGGGTTAATATGTGCACAAAATGCTATGGAAGATAATGTTTAGATGATGAACCCTAATTTGTAACAGAATTGGAAAATAACATCAGTAGGATAATTGTAAGACAAGAATGCAAGTAATGATGGAAATATCCCAATGACTAAGTCAAACCCTAATGGATCATAAATAGGGTTAACATGATGATAACCTGATGGTGATGTGTAATCTTGTCTTAATCATGGTTTGACCCAAGATATAGTTGACTCGGGAATATGTGGATTAGTATATCTTTGATTAAGGTATGCCCTTACCTCTTACTTGGCTTATTATACCGTATGCTTGTATTATATGTGTAGAAAATACTTGGCATATGGTATTGGATGAAATGATTGTTCTTTTTTGATATCTTGCTTGATTTTCCATACTTATATGGCTATGAACAAATGAAACATAAGATGTCTGATCTATTATATGATAGCACTAAATCTCTTTGGTAGAATAGTGCATTGATGAAAGTACTAAATCTCTTTGGAAGAATAGTACATGTGAGCACTAAATCTCTATGACAGAATAGTGCATTTATGAAAGTACTAAATCTCTTTAGAAGAATAGTACATGTGAGCACTAAATCTCTTTGGTAGAATAGTACATGTGTTTGATCAACTTTACATATAATGGAAATGCGCCTAAAATATGTGTTCTCTTTTGGTAACAAATATCTTTGTGCAAAGTATATGCTTTTGTTATATTTAATTTTATCTTATCACCAAGCTTAGTAATGAGAGGTATATAAAAAGACACATAGGCGTACTCAATACAATATTCTTGAATACTGTGCTGACGTGTACCACATGTAATATTTTCTTAGGTTGTAGACATATGCTCTTGAAGAACCAAGATAGTTGAGAGTTGTGTGGCGAGCTAATGCACATGTGAACCTATTATCTTAAGATCCTATTGTTTAGTGGTAGTACATGTATATGTAGAAGTTTTCTGTTCAATATGTAATATCAAATGTTGTAACAATTCATGTAGTAATTATATGTCACACCCCAATCTCACATTAACCACAAACCACAAGATTAGGACGCAACATGATGGGATTTACACATAAGCCAACCACTCTTCACTTTTAAAAACATTTTAAAGATATTAATAGGAAGATCTGATTTATGTTGTCAAATGAAACTAAACAAACTGCGGAAGCATCTTTATTAACTGACTAGCAATATAAACAGAGTCTACAACATATTACATTGTTTGGCATAAAAATAAAGCATAACAGATAATTTACATCTTTATACACATTCACTCTCTCACTCACACCTCGTCCCAAATATCGAGGGGAAATGACTAAGAGACCTCTAACTACTAACTACAAACCTTCTATCGACTAGGTGTAAGGATAAATCGATCCTTCTAATTTCCTGCTGCTGACGATAACCTGAAAATGTTTTGAGTAGAGGTATGAGCCTACTCGCTCAGTGAATAGTATTTCACTTAGCTATCACTAAACAACTCATCAGGTTTTTAAACTAGAATTAAACATAAATGCAGAACTAAACAAGGCAGTTCTAATAACATAGCAGATATACAGATATTAATCACATTTCTAAGCATCAACATATATTTCAGGTAAATAAACAGTTATATAAATTTACTGTGATCCTACTTGATTACTTATTCTTTTTATTATGCCCTAATCATATGCAGTGTACTCTGCATATAAAGATCCGTAACAAGTTCATGCTACGACCCCACCGTACAAGACTTAGCGACACACCCGGGAAATGCTAAGTCTGACGCCAGCCCTGCTCTGCTACAGGACCCCTGGCTCTCCGGCCAGAAACATAGGCTCTACGGCCTCAATGCACAACCACGTGTGCTCTCGACTCCTCCTTTAACCTGAGTACACCGGCGGAGGGTCTCACAAGGTTACCTTCGTGACACAAGCACGAATGGTGTTAGATAACCGAGATTTCTCTTTCCTTGTTTGTCCGTGACACACACACGGATGATGTTGCAACACGAGTTTCACCCCTAAGAAACAGACCTTCTTTTAGGGGTTCTACGGTGTTAGGGCACCTAGGTCTATTAACTGATTAACAAATAGACATTAATACAGGAATATCACATTTCATGCATATTAAATTCTTAAATAAGCATTTAAACAGAAATATCACATTTCATGCATATTAAATTCTTAAATAAGCATTTAAACAGGAATATCACATTTCATGCATATAACACAATCTAAATATCACATGAAGCAAATATATATCCTTTATCATCATTAAACATGATTCAATCTCATTTATTCACTTTTGATGCTAAACATCTATTTTTAATTTAGCAAATACATTGCAAATATAATACAGGAAATTTCATCATTTTCAGTAAGCATATTAGGTATTTCAAGTTCCAATGAAACTAACATACTCTATTGTATGTACTACGCTGTTTAGAAGTTATACTAACTGATACAGAAGTAATTGAGCATTTAAATTGAGTTAAATAATGATTTCTAAATGAACTGCTACTCACCCACTTCGGTGGGTTTGTATACACCGAAAAACGTCCACAACTACGCCTAATTCTGCCCTTTACAGCAGCGTGCACGCCGTGCACCTTCAGTGCACCCTTGTTCTACTTTTCTGCCACTTTGCACGCCGTGCAAACTGATTTGCACGCCGTGCAACCTGGGCAGAAACTCATTCCACTTTCTGTAACTTTGCACGCTGTGCAAACTGATTTGCACGCCGTGCACCTGCGCAGAAACGGAAAACTCATTGAAGATGAACTCGATTAAAAACTAAGTCTTGGCTTAAGCTACGGAATCTAATTCTATCCTCAAAACCGAACTGCGTGCTGGTCTTACCTTGCTCTATTATGCCCAATCGAGTTCCAATTTGGACCCGTTCAAACCTATCACAAACAGTAGAGTATCTTCTTCACACGTACAGGTTGACGAGGGGCTGGGCTAGCCACTAGCCATTAGCTGCAAATTCGAACTTCATTCCTCAAGGGCGGAGTCAGGGCGGCCATTAGAGCTGCTTGCTTGCTCCAAACCTTCCTTTGGCTGGCGGCTTGCTGCATCTGCAGCTTGGGTGGCCGGCGCCCTTGCAGGTCTGGCGCTGCTGCTGGGTGCTGCTTGAGCAAGCTGGAGGAAGAAGGAAGGAACTACCTAGCTAGCTTGTGGTTTTGGGAGCCTAGAAACCGCCTCGCCACTCCCCCTATTCCGTTCAATCGGCCGCGGCTGCTACTGCTGCTTCTTGCTGGGGTGCCGCCCAGCAGGTCAGTAGCTGTTGGGCGCCACTAGGGCATGGAGGACGAGGAAGAAGAGAAGAAGGGGAGTGGGCGGAGGTAGAGGAGAGGTGGGCGTAGCCGAAATCAAGGTTGGGAGCAAGAATCGCCCCTCAATCGCCCCTGTTCTCCCTTTCTCTCTGTCGCTCAGTCGGCTACTGTTCCATCGGCCGACTGAAGGAGAAGATAAGCGAGAATGGTTGCGGAGGGGGCCGGCTACAATTTGCCCAATTATTTCCGATATTTACAACTAGGTCCCTAAACATTCAAAAGCCAGTATCTTTTAACTCGGAAGTCGGTTTCGAGTGATTTTTCTTGCAACGGTTTAAGCTCGGAATTCTCTATAACCTCAAAGTGCAAAACATGCTAAAAGGACAATTATACTGGATCAAAGCTCTAATTACAACTGTGATTGCTTGATTCAACTTAATGTACTAAATAATCAACATTGTCATCGTTACTTACCTCAGATGATTCAATCTCAGTTATTAATTCACATCTTAGCGTATCTTGATTATCTATGATGTTTAATTTGATACTCAACACTAATTGAGGTGTTTTACGTAATTCGAGGTATTTATCGACTAAGCAAGGAGTGGGTCATAACAACCTTTTCCCCTTAAAAGAATTTCGTCCCGAAATTCCTAAAAGAGAAAGGAAACGAGTTACTCATTTCTGACTCGTATTCCTACGTAGCTCCCTCTAGGTTAAGATTTCTCCACAAAGCTATCACTAATGGTATCTCACAATTCGTGAGTTTCTTGATCCTCTGATCAATCATCTGTATAGGTACCTTAACCTAGGACACATCTGATCTGATTCCAGATTGACCCACAAAACATTGTTTTTTCCAGAACTATTATAACAGTATCTCACTTTATGGTAATTACTGAGAAATTATCATACTATACATGCAGAAAAACTAAAATTCTTAAATAAACGAAATGCATGTCAATTTGGTACTAAAATAAAATCATGCAATTTAACTGTTAAACATCACTACATATCATACTGAGAATTGATATCAAAATACTTGATTCATCGTACACCCTATCCTTAGGGTTTCATTTGTCTTATTCATTCATCACATGCCAACACCCTACTCTTAGGGTTATCTCATTCACTAGTCACATGGCAACACCCTACTCTTAGGGTTTCCGTTATCTCATCTATTTGATTGCAGTTCAATTCACAATACGGTATCATTCTAGAACTGGCAGAGCAGTATATTCAAAATCATTGTATTTACTGAGTAATCTTTATATCATGCATGCAGGCAGATTAAAAATTCATAAATATTCCAAACTCAAATCAATTTTGGCACATACATACTGAATTCATGTAATTGAACATCCTATTACATCAATAAGAGTAATTTACTTCACCTATAAGAAACCATCTGTAATATTTATCGATTATCTAAAATTTCTCGAAGAACGTGCATATTAACCAAATTCCTGGTTTATGCATCACATAACTCAATTAAGAGTTATTTTCGTATCATAACACAAATAATTATTAGTACTTGAGAATTTCTGATAATATCTCAGAGAAACGATTCATGTAAATTTTAAGTCATACACATTAACATAACAGGAAGCATGCAACCAGGTTTATTTGCATATTTTAATGCTATCTTACTATCTTAAAATCATGCACCTAATGGTTTACCAAATTTGCATTGCCTGGGTTTATATTCAAACCGAACCATTATCAGTTGTGTATTTCTAAACTCAACATTCACACTAAGCAAACTCTATAAGACTTAAATGTTCTTCCCAACTTTCACTGAGACGCATAACATATGCTCTCAGCATGTCCTTAAGAGTCTGAATGGTTCTCTCAGACTGACCATCCGTATGCGGTTAAAAAGGTTGTACTGAATCTTATCTTTGTGCCCGAAGCACGATGCAACTGTTTCCACAACCTAGATGTGAACTTAGGATCTCAATAAGATATGATTGAAACTGGATTACCAGGCAATCTAACTATTTCCTCCATGTATATCTTAGTCATGTATCAAGACATCAAAGGTTGACTTAATATGAAGAAAGTGAGCAGACTAAATTAGTCTATCCACAATCATTCATATCGAGTCATAACCTCTAGGTGTCCTGGGTAACCTTACCACAAAATCCATTGTGATATATTCCCATTTCTATTCAGGCACAGAAAAAGATTAGAAGGTAGCTGTAGATTTCTAGGGTTCCGTCTTAACCTACTGGCACACACTACTTTTAACCACGTACTCAGCTACATTCTTCTGCTTATCTAACCATCCGTTTCAACTACTTGAGTTTCCTATACATCTTAGTGTTTCCTGAAAGCATAGCATACATCAATACATACACTTCCATAAGAATCTTTTCTTTTAGGCTTTTCCCCTTAAAAGAATTTTACTCTATCACGAGGTACACACAGCATGTCATGCTAATACAACACCTTATCATCATAAAAACTTAAACTCTAGTCTCTTTTCCTTCTATCATGTCATACATGGTCTGGTTTATCTCGCTATCACCCTATTGTAGTTTCTTGATCTGATCATAAAAAGTAAGCTTAACTTACATCTGTACAATCAAATCACTCTGTGCTATCACTCCTAAGTCTAGGTTCAACTCCCACACTTCTACTAACAGGTCTCTATTGAAACCTGCCATAGAGAATGCATTGGCTGTTGAACTTGACTTTCTACTGAAAACATCGTCCACCACATTCTCCTTACCAGGGTGATAATCTATTGTCACATCATGAAGATAGTGACACCATGTCTTAAAAACATGAACTACATCAGCTATCTTTAGATCGTGTATCGGATAATACTCCGCATTCTATGTTACTTACTTATTGTTACATTTTAGGTTTATGTTTTACTCTTTCCTCTAAGTCATTTTATGTTGTTCATGTACCGTTCAGATTATCTACTTTAAAACCCGAGATCACTATCAAGCCAGTTTACTTTTCATAGAACAAATCTCAAGGTCTTATTTTACAAAGTTACTAGTATTCAAGGTTACATTACTAATGATATCCCTTAAACTATTACAAACTTTAATCATTCTAGGGTTTGATCCTTTATTAATAACATATCATTATTGTGTGTCTGTGGTCGATTATATAAATCAATTTGAGTTGCTTGGGTCAATAGCATATTAACCCAACACTCAACTTTAATTACATTAGCTGAAAATTCAGTTTTCATAATAGTTTCTGTAATTCGTTTATTAAATGGATAACAGAAATTACAAAAATTCTGGAAATTTTATATGTTATACCTAATGAAGTTTCAGACCTCCAGTAAAAATTTGAGATCATTTCAAGTTACCAATAATTAATTAAAAATCAAACAGTGCGCTGCTATATAGCAGTCTGCAGCAGATTCGGTCGAGTTTGATACTCAGCCGATAAACAGGTCAGAACATTCTTAAAAAATTCTGACATTTTGCCATGTTGTTTATATTTTATATATCCAAATCATATCCAAATTGGAGCTAAATCAAAGTTACACATAAAATACTAAAAATCATTTACTGAGACACTTTACTTATCAAATTTGTATTTATGTCATTAAAATCCTAATTTGGGCCAATTAGGGTCTATGCTTCTCAAACCCTAATTCCCAAGACAAAAGAACACTTCGACCTCTATTCTTATTTTACTTGTTAATAGGAGTCATTAGATTCCAGTAACGCATCCTGCCAGCCGGACCAGGCCGAACCTGTAGTCCTGAAGCCAAGAGCTACTCGAGATTAATCAACCCCTATTAATCTTAAACATGTGGAAAGAATATCCACTTAGGGCAACTCACTTATACATGATTTCAGATCTACTTTAATACAAAGGAAACAAACATTAAACAATTCACTTCATGTCACAACAATATAAAAGAATCATACTTATTGTACAACTGGAAGTCTAAATTCATGCATATAAGAGCGTTTCTAATGATCTTTAATCAATAAGCAATATAAAGTAGGAGTTATATCACATCCTTTATTTAACCTCTTACTCCTACATAAATTTCTGATTTCTAAATCCTAAGATTTCTAGGGTTTTCTCTCTAGCCTATCCTTCCTCTGCATACCTAGCCAGGGCATCCAGAGAAGAACAGACAGAGTAGCTTGATACTGGTCAATCTAAGTATTCAGACACCTGGCCAGGGTATCTAAACACTCAGACCTCCCAGACCTAAAAACACATCATTTATTATTCGCCTTACTTATAACTTTATCTTTTGACCTTAATGATTCTTATCGACTCAACTTAAACTCTTTACTTAATTCTCGTGACTACATCCTCTTCCTACTATTTGTAATAGTATAACAGAACACTTCCTGTTAGAAAATTACAGATAGAAGAAAGACACCTAAACTTTAATCCTATTGGTCTCTTATCGTCCCCTGACCTTGAGTAACTATGTACTCAAACCATGGCTCTGATACCAAAAATTGTCACACCCCAATCTCACATTAACCACAAACCACAAGATTAGGACGCAACAGGATGAGATTTACACATAAGCCAACCACTCTTCACTTTTAAAAACATTTTAAAGATATTAATAGGAAGATCTGATTTATGTTGTCAAATGAAACTAAACAAACTGCGGAAGCATCTTTATTAACTGACTAGCAATATAAACAGAGTCTACAACATATTACATTGTTTGGCATAAAAATAAAGCATAACAGATAATTTACATCTTTATACACATTCACTCTCTCACTCACACCTCGTCCCAAAGATCGAGGGGAAAGGACTAAGAGACCTCTAACTACTAACTACGAACCTTCTATCGACTAGGTGTAAGGATAAATCGATCCTTCTGATTTCCTGCTGCTGACGATAACCTGAAAATGTTTTGAGTAGAGGTATGAGCCTACTCGCTCAGTGAATAGTATTTCACTTAGCTATCACTAAACAACTCATCAGGTTTTTAAACTGGAATTAAACATAAATGCAGAACTAAACAAGGCAGTTCTAATAACATAGCAGATATACAGATATTAATCACATTTCTAAGCATCAACAGATATTTCAGGTAAATAAACAGTTATATAAATTTACTGTGATCCTACTTGATTACTTATTCTTTTTATTATGCCCTAATCATATGCAGTGTACTCTGCATATAAAGATCCGTAACAAGTTCATGCTACGACCCCACCGTACAAGACTTAGCGACACACTCGGGAAATGCTAAGTCTGACGCCAGCCCTGCTCTGCTACAGGACCCCTGGCTCTCCGGCCAGAAACATAGGCTCTACGGCCTCAATGCACAACCACGTGTGCTCTCGACTCCTCCTTTAACCTGAGTACACCGGCGGAGGGTCTCACAAGGTTACCTTCGTGACACAAGCACGAATGGTGTTAGATAACCGAGATTTCTCTTTCCTCGTTTGTCCGTGACACACGCACGGATGATGTTGCAACACGAGTTTCACCCCTAAGAAACAGACCTTCTTTTAGGGGTTCTATGGTGTTAGGGCACCTAGGTCTATTAACTGATTAACAAATAGACATTAATATAGGAATATCACATTTCATGCATATTAAATTCTTAAACAAGCATTTAAACAGAAATATCACATTTCATGCATATTAAATTCTTAAATAAGCATTTAAACAGGAATATCACATTTCATGCATATAGCACAATCTAAATATCACATGAAGCAAATATATATCCTTTATCATCATTAAACATGATTCAATCTCATTTATTCACTTTCGATGCTAAACATCTATTTTTAATTCAGCAAATACATTGCAAATATAATACAGGAAATTTCATCATTTTCAGTAAGCATATTAGGTATTTCAAGTTCCAATGAAACTAACATACTCTATTGTATGTACTATGCTGTTTAGAAGTTATACTAACTGATACAGAAGTAATTGAACATTTAAATTGAGTTAAATAATGATTTCTAAATGAACTGCTACTCACCCACTTCGGTGGGTTCATATACACCGAAAAACGTCCACAACTACGCCTAATTATGCCCTTTACAGCAGCGTGCACGCCGTGCACCTTCAGTGCACCCTTGTTCTACTTTTCTGCCACTTTGCACGCCGTGCAAACTGATTTGCACGCCGTGCAACCTGGGCAGAAACTCGTTCCACTTTCTGTAACTTTGCACGCCGTGCAAACTGATTTGCACGCCGTGCACCTGCGCAGAAACGGAAAACTCATTGAAGATGAACTCGATGAAAAACTAAGTCTTGGCTTAAGCTACGGAATCTAATTCTATCCTCAAAACCGAACTGTGTGCTGGTCTTACCTTACTGTATTATGCCCAATCGAGTTCCAATTCGGACCTGTTCAAACCTATCACAAATAGTAGAGTATCTTCTTCACACGTATAGGTTGACGAGGGGCTGGGCTAGCCACTAGCCATTAGCTGCAAATTCGAACTTCATTCCTCAAGGGCGGAGTCGGGGCGACCATTAGAGCTGCTTGCTTGCTCCAAACCTTCCTTTGGCTGGCGGCTTGCTGCATCTGCAGCTTGGGTGGCCAGCGCCCTTGCAAGTCTGGCGCTGCTGCTGGGTGCTGCTTGAGCAAGCTGGAGGAAGAAGGAAGGAACTACCTAGCTAGCTTGTGGTTTTGGGAGCCTAGAAACCGCCCCGCCACTCCCCCTATTCCGTTCAATCGGCCGCGGCTGCTACTGCTGCTTCTTGCTGGGGCGCCGCCCAGCAGGTCAGTAGCTGTTGGGCGCCACTAGGGCATGGAGGATGAGGAAGAAGAGAAGAAGGGGAGTGGGCGGAGGTAGAGGAGAGGTGGGCGTAGCCGAAATCAAGGTTGGGAGCAAGAATCGCCCCTCAATCGCCCCTGTTCTCCCTTTCTCTCTGTCGCTCAGTCGGCTACTGTTCCATCGGCCGACTGAAGGAGAAGATAAGCGAGAATGGTTGCGGAGGGGGCCGGCTACAATTTGCTCAATTATTTCCGATATTTACAACTAGGTCCCTAAACATTCAAAAGCCCGTATCTTTTAACTCGGAAGTCGGTTTCGAGTGATTTTTCTTGCAACGGTTTAAGCTCGGAATTCTCTATAACCTCAAAGTGCAAAACATGCTAAAAGGACAATTCTACTAGATCAAAGCTCTAATTACAACTGTGATTGCTTGATTCAACTTAATGTACTAAATAATCAACATTGTCATCGTTACTTACCTCAGATAGTTCAATCTCAGTTATTAATTCACATCTTAGCGTATCTTGATTATCTATGATGTTTAATTTGATACTCAACACTAATTGAGGTGTTTTACGTAATTCGAGGTATTTATCGACTAAGCAAGGAGTGGGTCATAACATTATATGTTGAACGGTGAACATGTGTTGTATGGTTTTATTATTATTCATGTGCATGTGTTATTGTTGTTTCCTTCTGACTTCCTCTGATTTTCTTCTTCTTAGCCTAGTGTGTGGGGTTTAAATTGGGATTCTCACTGAGGTGAGGTTTCAATTTGGACGTCACACATCAAATTATGTTTTAGAAAATTGGGGGATGTAACAAACATGGAGTTCCCAGTAGTCCACATATCCTACATAGAGACGTGGAGGCCATTGTTGCCACTCTAAGAGGACAATAGCCATCGTCGTTTATGGTGCCACACTAGGAGGTTGTAAAATGTTCATGTGCATCTTGTAAAGAGTACACATCACCGTGCAAGATTAGTCATCAGACTTGCTCTAGGACCAGATATATCTCTTTCTATCTTTCTTTCCTAGATTCATAGAATATAAATAATAAAATAAGAATGAAGTAAAAGAGTACATAAACAAGGCATACATGTGTAAAATTGGTGACAAAACCATAATATTATATCATGTTGGTAGGAAATACACATTTACCATTAATGTGGGGTGAGCAAGAACTATATACATCCACTCTAAATATGGGGTGGCATGGTCTGTCAACAACTGCCAAGTAAGAATTTAACATCTGCCCTAGTATATAATTATGCAGGAATTTAACATCTGAATTCATATGTGGGAATTTAACATCCACATAAAAAACACATTGAACATTATACTAGTAGTCATTACATGATTCATATCCAAAAGATAAATAAGAATATAAGAGAATAGGAAAGATGAGAACATCCATCTAAATATTTCCATCACATAATGTGCCATATATACATCCAATACCATGGTGGGAAAAGAAGAATATATCAACATATAAACATCTACCTCAAAGTGGGTACATATCATAAAATAAGTCCAACATGATCAAAAGATAAGAGAGAATCCAGAAGAATATCCATGATCACAAGATCAATATCAAATAAGGTAGTTCACATGAACTGTGATTTTCAAAAGAAAAGACATTGTGTATGGGCTAATGTCCATAGGACTAAGAGAAAGATAATATAGATTAATTGCTCAAAATAGAATAATAGGAGATGCAAAAAATTACCTTAATGATGTGTGTATCAGGTTAGGGTCCACACCCTAGATCCAAACAAAATATATCTTCACCTAATTTCATATTAGATGCAAATCATTAATTGATGATTATGTTGCAACCCAAGAAAATCACATTTTTTTAAATTTGAAAACATCACCAAGTGATTTATTAGATTATCTTGATTAAGAAAACATATCTTTTCATCCAATTTGGAGTTTATATGATTAAGCTACATTTTTATACATGTATTTTATTCTCCAAAATTCATTTTTCGAAAAACATTGAAATCAGACTCTAAAAGTATTTTTATTAGATAAAAAATATTTTTTAAATTCCAAAACATTTTTATTTATAATTTTTCAGATCAGTATATTAAAAGATATGAATTTTTCAAGATGAACCAATCACAAAATTAGAAAAAGCTAAATCAGTAGGGAATTTATGAGAGAGGAAGAGAGGTCGGATGGGCAAGGAGAAAATTATCTGAGAGTTTGGAGAAAAACTTTGTTCGTCATTCGTTCATAAAACTAACTAACCGATCATGAAGAACAAGTGCCAGAGTTATTTACCTGAGGTCTAATTATGCTCCAAAAATAAACATGACGTCGGGGAGCGGTGCTACAAACACAAACCAAGAACCGTGTTTCACTTTTGGGTGAAACGACGATGCAAGATGAAATCAAAGCACAACCACTAGATGCCACACACACTCAATAAATGGTGAAATTTGTATGAGAAGAAGTTCAAAAAATAACCGAGGAAGACCGGGTAGAGGTATTTATAAGTGGGGGTGTGTGAGAAGTTATTTCAGAAGACTTGAAGAAAAAGTTTAGGCGTCACTCTAATTCTCCACGTTAGGCTAAGAATATAGTATGGATAGATGCAAAATTAAATTTGCAATCCAAAGCAAGTTATTTCAAAAAAAAATTGTGAAGAAATGAGGGAGTTATTCCCAGAATATCGGACCTTAGTCCTTGGTTACTGTTTATGCGGGCTGGTGTTTCCTAATCTGAATTTTGTAGTGTTGATTAAATTATTTTCCTTTTTCTCTCTCTACAATTGAAGGTACAAACAAGGTCCAAATTAAATGAAATTTGATACCTAGACTAATTAGGATAAGTAGAATCCAATTTTGACATTAGTTCCCTTTTGGAGACTTTTGCTATTTTAATTAATTATTTTAAAGTAAATCACATTTTCTCTTTCCTAATGCATTAGAGACCTCTAGAATTATCCAAAATAGATGAAACTTCACCCACAAGTAATATTTGATGATTCAAATACAAATTTGGATTTCCATCTTTTCGAATATATATATCACATTATTTCTTACTTATGCCTTTTATTCATTTTCTCTCTCCTCAACTTACTCTATTATTTCAAGGTTGTCCAAAATAGGTGAAAATGGACATGTAGGCTTATTTTGATATGTAGATTACGAATTTGAAGTTTTTTTCCACTTTTTTTAATTATTTTTATGAGATATGTCATATGGTCCATTAGTGGCCCATTATCTTTATTATTCATCCAATTAGGTTCCTTATATACTTATTACCTCTAATTTAATTATGTGACATATTAGATTACATTTAGGTGATACATTCATGCATTAGATCATTAGGATTTTACTAAACATATTTTTAGGTCTAACCCTAAACCTTGTTTGGCCAAACCCAAAAGATCAAAGTTCTAGGGTAGGGTCCAAGATCTGGTATGTTACAGTAGGATTCAAAACCACTAATTTGGGAATCTTCACTAGAGAAATCCTAGAATTTCCATCTAACAGAGCTTCTTCCCACAAATAAAACAAACCTATGTGTGCCATTCAATAGAAACAACATGTAATAAGAATGTGGTATGAAATATTAATTGTGATGGATATTTATACATTTAAATTAATCTATATTTAAGGGAACTAGATGGAATAAGCTATGTGATGCATTATAAACCTGATTTGGTAGAATAAGTAATTATATTCTATTGTTGTTATGGGTACTAATTCATTGTGAATATAACTAAAAAGTATGAGAAGGAATTAAATGATTATATATGTAATGGGATTAGAATGATATGGTGTATATCTAAGAAACCCTGAGAATGAGATTATATCCCATGCTCATAGTCTAGGGATGACGATTCATATCATTTGTTGTGGAAATGGGAAATAATCCTATGTGTTCTAAATTGTAGATTGTTTTGAACATTTTTATAATGATTAAAGTTTTTCTTTCTTCTTATCCCTAATTTGGTTATTCCATAGTCCACACTAGTTGTGCAATGGTATACACACAAGATAAGTAATGAGTTTATATCTATTTATTATATGTAAAATGATTAAGTCTCGAGTGAAATGATGAATTCATCTAGTTAGGTGCAATGAACCTTGTGAGTTTCCACTGAGGTCCATAATAGAGAAATGAAGTATTTATCTGATAGAGATTACAGGATAATGAAAATAATTTCTAGAATGTGAAAATAAACCTTAAAGTCCAGTCCATTAGAATTTAGGGATGTGTCACATGGTGCATGATCATGACCCTATATCCTTTGTTGTTTGAGTCCATGTCCATAAAGAATAACTATGCATGAATAATTAATGTAGAATATGAGAAATACTTTGACGTGTGATATTTGATTTTATTTGTACCTATCTCTCATACTGCAATGAGGATGTGATGGTAGACATGTTGAGTGCCCTTGCTTATCCTCTTTAGGCAACCCTAGAATGGACTAGGATCTGTTGTAGATATCTTAGGGTGTCTTGCTAAACACTAGGATAATGCCAGTTAGTCGTAGACATGAGAATACGGTGTGATGAGTTTTACTTGGCAAGGCATGAGCTGATTACTTTCAGGTGAAACAAATAAAAGATGACAAGTTTGTAGAAATAAGATAACTTTGTGCTATATTCCATTTCTACTAGTTGATGAATCTATTGTTAGTGAATATTGTATAATATTTCAAGAATTAGTTACTATTCATATTATAAGATAAATGTTGTCTTATTCTTATCTCCTCTTTACAAAATTAGGTTAGTAAATGTTCGATAAACTTTGATATCTAGTCCATTGTGGTTTTGATATCTAATTTTGTAGATAATGACTTTTTTGTTGTTATTACAATAATTTTTTATGGTAGACATGTCTTGTATGGACTTTTTCTTTTGGATTACTAGATAGATTCCTGGTTCAACGATTGGGATGCCACAAATATGATGTTATTAGCATTGGACTATAAGTGTTTTGACCCTGACTTTGTTGTATTCAATCTTACTACAACCCTTGTAAAAGGACTGAAGTTTTGAAACATTTAACATATGTTGAATGGTTAATACTTATGTTCTTAAAGACACTTAAGATTTAGGATCTGGCATATATGAATGTTATTATTATTAGTCTATTTTTATAAGCTAGAAGTACTTAAGATAGAATTATGTATTAGACAAGTAAATAAATTATATAATTCGCTTAAGTTCAATTTTTTTTAATATGATGTTGGTACATGTTACTTAGACGAGTGGAGTTCCCACTCATTAGGGATCTATATGGGTCTCATGTGATTTTTTTAAATATTTTAATGCATGATTCCATCTAACAAAGAGATTGTGATAAGAAACATATAATAAATAATTTTGAATAACATATCCCTATAGTCTCACTTTCTCGTGTAGGGATGCAAATTGAGTTTATTTTCTTATGTAAATCTAGTCTAGTGTTAAATGAACTAAACTTCAGTAATAAGATTCGATCATGATTTCATTAGTATATATATTTTATTGTACTGTGCTATTTCTTACTTAGTGGTTTTTGGCTTTTGGCTTTGTAGCCTCTTGTACTTTTATCCCATATTGCCTAGCTCTACTTTATGTCTCACTCTCTTGTCTTATAAAAGAGAGAGCCATGTACTTATTTTATTCACTCAATAACATATAGCCTTTAGTATTTTAGATGGTATTAGAGCCTCCCGATCCTCCCTAAACCCCTCCCTCCTAAACCCTAACACCATGCCCACATAACCCTATCCACCACCCCCTTTTTCTTTTTTCTTTGATGCTGCTGCCGCCCCCCTCCCCTGCTACCTCCGACCCACTGATCCCATGCCTCTGCTTCCCTCACCTCCTACACCCCACCAGCCCCTTCTTCTTGATCTCCCTTCTCCACCCAAATAGCGCCACTACCATCTCCACCCACCCCACCAGCCCGCCACCACTCCTCCTACCCCTTACTGCCATCGCCACCCACCTCTCAACCTACCACCTCCACCCTCTCTCCTCCACAACCCACCACTACATTCCTATCTCTCAGTCATCACCAACTTATTCATCCATTATCCCTATCCCATCTCGTTGATCGCACCATCCATCCATCCTCTTCCTATTGGTCTTCAGATACTTTCCAGTTCTGGCACGTTGAAGACGTAAACTCAATTCTTCTCTCTGCCTGCCTTCGCCTCATGGTGGGGTAATTTTTCCTCCATGTTGGTGTAGGTTCTTATATATTTCTTGTTGCCCCTACGTGGGTTCTTGAGATCTGATTCTTGGAACTCCTACTCCTATCTTGTGCGCCCAGCCGTGGTGCCTCTACATCTGTCCATGTATTGGGTTTCTACTGCTGTCTGCTTCTGTTGACTGCTACGTCAACCTTCTGCTTGCTACTGCTTCCTGCGCCCTAGGTTCACACTGCCTACTTTCATCATGGTGATCACAGACGTTCCCCACAACTTGTACGTCACCACAGTCAAACTGGATGGCTCCAACTATCACTTATGGGCAGCCTCCTTTGAACTCTATGTCAAGGCTCAAGGACACTTCTCACATCTTTCTACCAAAGGTCCAACGTCTCCTGCTACAGATGCCGATGACAAGACAAAATAGGCCTATGATCTTTGGTCTAAAGAAGATTATGGCATCATGACCTGACTGGTCAATAGTGCGGAGCCCAAAATCAACCAGTCTTTACTCCACGTGAAGACGGCCAAGGAAATGTGGGATCATCTTTCCCACATGTACTCTTACCAGTAGAATCCGAAGAAGGTGTTCGAAATCTTTAAAAACTTGACCAAACTAGAGTACTCAACTACTGATTTTGTGGAGGACTACTATAATCAATGCTCTACTCTCTAGGATGAGTTTGAGGTCTATCACCCCTTATCATCAGATATTACTAAGATCCAACACTAGTGTAATGAGTTATTGTTAGTCCAGTTTCTTGCTGGCATGCCATCATCCTTTGCAGGTGTAGTCGATCAGATCCTTTCTAGTGATCCTTTTCCTACCTTACACGATGTTCTGAAGCATCTGCAACATCTTCCCTCCGTCTCCAAGCACTTCATGATACTTCTGATGGAACAACCCTTACTATTAGGATAGGAGACTCCTTCCGTAGATGTGGTTGTGATCGAGGACGTGGTCGTGGATGATCTTCTACTGGTTCAGGATAGGGGTCTTCCTCCTCTACTGTTGATGCTACTAAACAACGCTATTGCACCTTCTGCAAATGAAGTAATCATAATGAAGACCGTTGCTGGATCAAATATGGGAAACTTGCATGGGCAAATCAAGTCACATCTGAACAGCCTAACATTGCCGCCTCCTCTTCTGCTCCACTGTATGTCAATTGGATTAGATCGGAATTTGAGAAACTGCTTCAAGCACATTTGGCCTCATCTATTGAGACTTCCACTGATGGAAGTACTGCTCTCCTGACCCAGTCTGGTAAAAACACTTGGGTGATCAACTCTGGTGCGACCTCTCACATTATTGGCAATCCTACCTTATTTTCTACTTTGCATAAAACTACTTCTATTCGTCCTTTTACTCTAGCTGATGGTTCACAAACACATGTCTCTTATTTTGGAAATATCTATACTTATGACCGCCTACCTCTGCACTCTACATTATATGTTCCTAAATTTCCAATTAACTTATTATTTGTCAATCAAACTATTAAGAACCTACGTTGTTCTATAACATTTGACCCGGATGGTGGTATCTTTCAGGATCTGCGTACGAGGACAAAGATTGGTTCGGACCATGAGGGATCAGATGACTAATACTACCTAGATGTAATGAGGACTGTTGTGCTTCTGACTTCTTCTATGATGGACATCCAATGACACTATCGGTTGGGACATATGTTAGCGGCCAAATTGAAGCACACACTACCTACTTTTCTAATTCTATATTTTATTGTGAAACTTGCCAGTTAAACATACTAGGTCTACCTTTTCAAAAAAGTTATGTATTGGCTCAAAATAGTCTTTTGATATAATGCATGTTGATATTTGGGGTCCATGTTCTATTCCCAATGTCTCTAGTTTCCGACACTTTATGAGTTTTATTGATGATTTCTCTAGAACCACCTGGATATTCTTGTTAAAAGATTGGTATAACATTCTTGATACTATTACTGCATTTTTTTTCTAAAATACGTACCCAGTTTAGTAAACCTGTAAAAATCTTTCGCACTGACAATGCCCTTGAATTCATGCAAGCCTCAGTCAGTCTTTTTTGTCACAAACTATGTACTATTCACCAAACCTCATGCTCTTATACTAAAAAAAATGGAGTTGCCGAACGCAAAAATCGACATCTTCTTAAAGTTGCTCACACTCTCCTATTTCACTACCATGTTCCCCATTGTTTTTGGCCCGAAGCTATTTCTACTGCATGCTATCTTAACAATCGCATGCCATTTTCTATTCTTAGCAATCAAGTTCCATATCAAATTCTATATCCTGATGCTCTATTATTTTCTGTCCCCCCTCAGATTTTTGGAAGCACCTACTTTGTTAAAAATTTGTGTCCTGGATTAACTAAACTTGATCCCTGAGCCATAAGTGTGTCTTCTTAGGATACTCTAGGACACAAAAAGGGTACCACTGCTATGTCCCAGTTGGAAAGAAACAAATGGTATCTGCTGATGTCATCTTTTTTGTACATATACTATTTTATTCCTATGCTGGTTCTGCCTTGACATCCGATTTATTTGCGGATACACCTTTACCATTGATTGATGCTACTGATTCATCTGTTACCACTCCTGTTGCTCCTCCTCCTCTGAAGGTTTATCAAAGAAGACCGAAGGCTCCGACTCCCTCCATGGCCCCTCTAGATCCTTCATCCTCGATGGTAGATCCATCTCCATCTTAGGTATTTTTTGACTTAGATATACCTATCATCTTACACATAGGTACTCGAACTTGTACACAACACCCCATTGGGAATTTATGTACCACTGATCACTTGGGAACTGACTTTGCAAATTTCACATCTATTCTTTCTACTGTATCTATTCCTAAGAATGATTCTCAGGCTCTTAAGCACCCACCTTGGTGTCAGGCCATGGAATCTAAAATGTAGGCCCTTACTGAACGCAACACTTGGCAATTAATTGATCCTCCTACTAGTTCTCCGATTGGCTATCGATGGGTCTTTATGATCAAATATCAACATGATGGGACTATTGAATGTCTCAAAGCTCATCTTATTGCTAAAGGCTATACACAAACATATGTTGTGGATTACTTCGAGACTTTCTCACCAGTTGCCCGTCTGGACTCAGTTCATGTACTTATTTTTGTGGTTGTTAATTCTGATTGGCCTTTATTTCAGCTCGATGTCAAAAATGGTTTTCTATATGGTGATCTGCATGAGGAGGTATACATGGAACAACCTCTTGGTTTTGTGCTTTAGGGGGAGTCCTCAAAGGTTTTGTGTCTTTGCAAAGCAATTTACAGAATGAAGCAAAGCCCCCGTGCCTGGTATGATAAGCTGAGCTCTATTCTTCAAAAAATTTATTTTCTTCATTCTCACTTTGATCAGTTTGTATTTAACAAACACACCACCTCTGGGCTTGTATCTTGATTGTCTATTTTGATGACATCATATTATCTGGGAGTGACCTTATAGGTATTCAGGCTACTAAACGCTACTTGGAAAATCATTTTGTCACTAAAGATTTAGGTACAGTGAGATACTTTCTTGGGATTGAAGTATCTCTGTCATCTTCTTTTCTGTGCTTATCTCAGTGCAAATATGTTATGGATCTTCTATTTGAATTAGGTATTCTTGGAGCCAAGCCTACCCGTACCTCGTTGGATCCGAACACTAATTGGGATGACGAGACATCTCATCCTTATTCTGATCATCACCAGTATCGTCGCATGCTTGGGAAGCTTATTTACCTTACTATCACTCAAGATGATATCACATCTGTAGTTGGACTTGTTACCAAGTATCTTGATAAGCCAAGACAATGTCACTGGGATGTTGTCTGCCATATTTTAAAATATCTAAAAAGTTCTCCTGGGAAAGGTCTTTTGTATAAAAATCATGGCTATTGTAACCTTGTTGGGTATTCTGACTCTGACTACAATGGGAGAAAAATAGATTGTCATTCTACTTCTGGTTACTGCACATTTGTTTGTGGTAACTTGATTATCTGGCATAGTAAGAAACAAACAGTTGTTGCTCATTCTAGTGTTGAAGCAGAATATTGAGCCATGACTCATACTACCTGTGAACTCTTCTAGGTCTGTGGTCTTCTGAAAGATTTTGGTATCTCTCATTCTACTCCTATTCCTCTATACTGTGACAACAAGACTGCTATCTTTATTGTGAGAAATCCTTCATTTCATGAATGTACTAAGTACCTCAAAGTTGACTGTCACTTTGTACTAAGCACATCGAACTTACATTAACATAAATAGAATTGAATGGTATTGGTTCATAAATAAATATTATTGTAACAAACCAAATCTTGGGTAAATTGCTAGTTTAGCCCTTAATCTAAGTTCTTCTTATCCTCTATATCCTTTCTACACCTTGATGTTAATTTGTGGAAATAATAATGGTTTGGAATGAAGTTGAACACTAATAATATCAATTTTAATGATGGACTAAAATGCAATTTAACCACTTAAGAGGGATAATAGTAAATATTTCTTACTAGAACCTTCTAAGGCCTTTTGGAATAAGAAAGATAAAAATAAATAAAATGGAAAAGGCTAAAGTCAAGAAAATAATGCATTAAATGCTCTAATGTGATAAATAGTAGAAATATGACTAAAATTGCCTAAAATTCATAAAATGGAATCTTTAAAGATAATTATAAGCCCAAATTTATATACTTGGAGTTAAAGTTTACTTAAATGACAAGTTTCACACTTGGAAAATTAATAATTATCTTTGCATTATTGGAATGGGAAAATATGAGTTTTTCTCAAATTATTAAATAAATTGTTAAAAAAACTTGAAAAGTGGAAACAAATCTTAAATTTGTAATCTACATGTCAATATGAGTCTATGTGTGAATTTTCATCTAATTTGGACAATCTTAAATATTTCATTTTATCCAAGAGAGAGAAAACGATTTAAAGACCAAAAATAATAAATAATATGTCAAAAAAATTAATTAATGTCAAAATCGTGTTCCTCACATTTAATATTACTTATTGGCCAATTTCATATTTTTAGAAAATTTTTAGCTACCTCTAATATATTAAAAGGATAAAATAAGTAATAAGATTTACATGTATTAAATAAAAATTAAAAAGTCTTCAAAAAAAATAATGCCAAATACATGTTCTACATGTTAAAATATGCCTTTGGGTGAATTCTCACTCAATTTGCAAAATATTTGATGAGAAGGTGAATTTAGGAGAGAGAAAGTGTGTAGGACCTTCAAATCATTAATTTAAAATAACAAACAACTTCAACAAATACAAATAATGGCAAATTCGTATCCAACACACTTAATATGACTTATGGATGAAGTTTCATTAATTTTGGAGAATCCTAAATATGCACAAGGAAAGAGAAAATAAGAATTGCTTAAATTAATAAATCAAAAGTCTTCAAAAGACAAATATAATTATATATTCAGATTCTATATACTCAAATTAGCCTAGATGCAAAATTTTATTAAATTTAGAGTTCATTTGAACCCTCAAATAAGGCAAGAGAAAAAGTTAAATGATTAAATAAGAACTATAGTCCAAATTGGATTGGCAACCACATAAATGTCATCTTCCTCCTTGAGTTGGATGCGTACTACAGCACCACGAAAGATAGTTTTTTGATTCGTGATTTGTCAGTCATTTCTCAACAAAATCGAATGATTTCTTTGGCCACATGTTGCATTTAAGATTCTGCATCTTTTGATCTATTACTTGTTTCATTTTGGCAAGTTTCTTGGAAACGCCCAATCCTTGGTCCGCAAGCATCTTCGGTAGACTTGGCACTCACTCATATACAAGACTTCACCTATATATAGGGGTACCTATGTCTTCATCTTTCACCACCAAGTCTCTCCTCCCTCTCAATTTTGTTGCACGTTGTCGTTTAGACCATTAAAGGTCGAGTTTCCATTTCAACCTTGCGACGTTGTTCTTCGGGCCTTCATGGTACCAACATCTCAATTGAGGGTCGAGGTGAGTTCTTCTGACCTTCTCATTTTGGTTTATGTCATCTTTTTGGTCGATGATCATGATCTCTTCATTTTCCCAATTCCATTGAGGCACAACTTGTTGCTTCAAGCAGCAATGGCGCTATGGGTGAGAGGGAGAGAACCCCTCGTACATATTTACTTCTCTACCCCCTCATTTCCTCTTTTGGTTTGTTTTCCGCCCAAGGGTAAATATGTCTCATCGGCCCAATATTCTTATAGTTGAGCGAGCCATGCTGGCCGCTAACCTGGCGGCTTGGCCTATCTTGATTGGGCTAAGCTAGCAGGTCTGGGTCTCTCTCGCGAGCTTTTCTTTTCTGATTTGGCTTTTTCAATTTTTCTGATTGGTCTGTTTTATACAAATCATAACTTTTAAACCACTTGTCCAATTTTTTTAAATAAATATGTTGTAAAATTGAAAAAATATTCCCTATCTAAAAAATATATTCACAGCCTGATTCCAATGTCTGTCGAAGGATTATTTTTATAAAATGAAATATATGTATATTATTCATATTAATTATAACTTAATCATATAAACTCCAAATTGGACAAAAAGATATGTTTTCTTAATTAGGATAATATAACTAATCGATTGGTGAAGTTTTTAGAGTCTAATTCCAATTCAATAAAAAGGTGATATTTTTAGGGTTTTAATATACTCATTAATTGATGGTGTACATTTAATATGATATTAGGTGAAGATAAACTCTGATTGGATCTAAGGTGTGGCTTATAACTTGATATACACATCAATAAGGTATGTTGCATCCTTTTATGACTCATATTGGACAATTGGTTATCTCCCTTTCTCTCTCATGGACTTGATGGTGGCATATAATTTAGATGTCACATATTTGCTTGTAGTAGTACCAATTGTTTCCTAATCTTGAAATTGGGCTGACACACTGTGATAATTATTAATTGGATCCTATCTTTGTATCTTGTGGCTATTTCATACAGTTTGTATCTTGTTGGTGTTGGTAATCTATAATTAATGGAAACCCTAATTTGGCTATGCTATACTTCGCTTTGATGACTTTGGAATTTGGACACCTTTATGGTGATGTGACAATATCTTTGTTTGCCTCTCTATTTATAATGCATGTTTGGTTTGAGAATTTGTTTATTTGCACATTGGGTGATGTATCCCGATTGTGTGTAATACCAACAGAGGGTGCAAATGGTGATTCCTGTGCCTGGGTAATTATGCAGTGATGCAATTACTCCCCTGAAGATTATGGTGGTGATGCCATAATATACGGTTATGGTGGTAATGCCATATACCCCAAAATGTTATTATGTGGATTATTGTTTAGTTTACCCATATGCATAATTCTTATTATTAATTGTTGGTCTCTTATTGAGATTTTAAAGGAAAGATTTGATTAATGCGAGCTTTATTGTTTTCTTCATATATTCTCTTTTATCTTACTATATGAAGAATTCCTTTCGATATTCAATTAGATGCTCCATATTTATTCTATGGGAAGCCTTGAGATTTGTTGTCCTTATTTCCTTTGTATTGTCCACTCCCTATTATATGCACATACTGGCTTTGCTAGCTGACAATTTCCATCTTTTTCTTCTTTTCAGGGTATGCTTCCAACCCCTAGGTAGTGAGAAAGGAGAGGCTACCTAAAGTTGACCAAGGCTATCCAGGAGATTACTTAACTACTTCTGGAGGTAGATTGAGATAGTGGGACGACCCTCTACTGAATAGTTCCTTTTATTTCCTTCTATGTACACCCTATGTGGTGAAGAATTTTCATAGACAATCAATTGTACTAGTTAGATATATTTCTCTTCCACTGCTACATTATTGGTTTTATAATACATACATGTGAATGAATTGGTTATCATCACTTTTTGTGAAAAAAATTATTATGGTTTTTATTATATGGGATGTTGCCTTTTTATTTTAGTAGGGAGTGGATCCCTATGGGATCCCACTCCTTACAACATGGTATCAGAGCCAAGGCAGTTGGTTGGTCTAACTATTTCAATTTATCTCCCATAGGCTGTTTGCCTTTTTCATAGGTTGCTTGTACCCTACCCCTTGCCTTGTGTAGGCACATACATATGGTTGGTGAAAAGTCATTTGTTGATAACCTAGAAGGTTTTCTGACACCTCAAAACCCTAAGTATGGGATACCTAGGATGGATCCTCCTTTTACTCCATCAACATCTAAAAATCTAGTGACATCTGATGATCAACAGGTAGTGAACCAACATATTCCACAATCTGGAAGTTCAAGACTCTCTCTTGAGTAAGAGTTGACTCTCCTTCGATAACTACTTGCCTCAACCCTAGAAGAAAAAGTTAACCCAGTACCTACTCTTGAGAATCCCAAGGAGTATAATCTCATAGAATTCCTAAAGATGTGCCCCACATACTTTAATGGTGAGAATGAAGTCAACATGGTGGATAAGGCATATGGTTGGATTCTTGCTTCTGAAAGGACTTTTGATGGCATGGATCATCCTGAGCACCAAAAGGTTCACTTTGCTACTTACGTGCTCAACGGGCCAGTCGAACATTGGTGGAATAGTTTATCTAAGAGTCGTGATGTTGCTTCTATGATTTTGAGTCAGTTTCTTGCCATGTTTAGAGAGAAGTATATATCTTCTGCAGCCCTAAGGAAGAAGGAGTCTGAGTTCTATAGTTTATGTCAGAATTCCATGAGAGTACGTGTAGAAGTTTATATGTTTGGAGCGTTATGCCATAGGTCTCACTGATGAGCGACGTGCTAGTCTCTTCATGGACGGGCTATGTTTTAGCATTGGATGTATGTTGATTCCTCATCTACCCTTGACCTTTCCCCAGTTGGTGGACAAGGCCCTCTCTATAGAAGCTTACCCTAGTTATCAAGAAAAGATAAATCGTAAGAGGATGATACCTAATGAAGATTCAAAGAGTGATAGATGTTCCAAGTGTCGTAAGAAGCATTTCCCTGGAAGTTGTCCTCCTAAACCTGAATGTCCGATCATATGCCATCATTGTGGAGAACATGGTCATATTAAACCTCATTGCCCTCAACTTCATGGAGGCCAAGTACCAGTCTGACGTAGGGGTAATGGCAAAAAGCGCAATGGAGAAGGATTTAATGATAAAGGTAACCTTTAAGCTTACATTAACCTTATCGTGCTTTCCTTTTTCCCTAGTTCTTGAAAAAGTGCAAGTGTTGTTAGTAGGTAATGTTTTGCCTGTTCTCTAGGTTTATATTGGTATCTCTAGTTAGTTTGACTTGGTAGGTCAAACCCTTTAAGGGGTGGAGGGATAGTGGTAGTGCCTTGATAGGTCATGGAAGATTAGATTTCGATGACGAAATCTTCTTTAAGGGTGGAGTGCTGTAACAAACCAAATCTAGGGTAAATTGCTAATTTAGCCCTTAATCTAGGTTCATCTTATCTCTATATCCTTTCTATGCCTTGATGTTAATTTGTGGAAATAATAATGGTTTGGAATAAAATTGAACACTAATTATGTTAATGTAAGGTCATATGCATAAATATCGTAGTTGATGTTTTGATAATGGACTAAAATGCAATTTAACCACTTAAGAGGGATAATAGTAAATCTTTCATACTAGAAACTTCTAAGGACTTTTGGGATAAGAAAGAGAAAAATAAATAAAATGGAAAAGGCTAAATTCAAGAAAATAATGCATTAAATGCCCTAACGTGATAAATAGTAGATGAGTAAAATTGCCTAAAATTCATAAAAGGGAATCTTAAAAGATAATTATAAGCCCAAATTCATTTTCTTGGAGTCAAATTTTACTTAAGTGACAAGTTTCACTATTTTGGAAAATTAATAATTATCTTTGCATTATTGGAATTGGAAAATATGAGTTTTTCTCAAATTATTAAATAAATTATTAAAAAAACTTGAAAAGTGGAAACAAACCTTAAATTCGTAATCTACATGTCAAAATGAGTCTATGTGTGAATTTTCATCTAACATGGACAATCTTAAATATTTTATTTTATCCATGAGAGAAAAAATAATTTAAAGACCATAAATAATAAATAATATGTCAAAAAATTATTTAATGAAAAAATCATGTTCCTCATGTTTAATATTGCTTATAGGCCAATTTCATATTTTTAGAAAGTTTCTAGATGCCTCTAATATATTAAAAGGATAAAATAAGTAATAAGAATTAAATGTCTTAAATAAAAAATAAAAGTCTTCAAAAAATACAATAATGCCAAATTCATGTTCTACATGTTAAAATAAGCCTTTGGGTGAATTCTCACACAATTTGGAAAATATTTGATGAGAAGGTGAAGTTAGGAGTGAGAAAGTGTGTAGGACCTTCAAATCATTTATTTAAAATAACAAACAACTTCAACAAATGCAAGTAATGGAAATTCATATCTAACTTAATATGACTTATGGATGAAGTTTAATTAATTTTGGAGAATCCTAAAGTCATTAATGCATGATGAAATAGAAAAAAGATTTGCTTAAATTTATAAATAAAAAGTCTTCAAAAGATAAATATAATTATATATTCAAATTCTATATACTAAAATTATCCTAGGTGAATAATTTTATTAAATTTGGAGTTCATTTGAACCCTCAAATAAGGAAAGAGAAAAAGTTAAATGATTAAGTAAGAACTATAGTCCAAATTGGATTGACAACCACATAAATATCATCTTCCTCCTTGAGTCGGACGCATACTGTAGCACTGTGAAAGTTTCAATTCATGATTTCTCGATCATTTCTCAATGAAATTGAACAATTTCTATACCCACACATTTCATTTAAGATTCCACATCTTTTGATCTATTACTTGTTCCATTTTAGCAAGTATCATGGAAACACCCAATCCTTGGTCCACAAGCTTTTTCGGTAGACTTGGCCTTTACTCGTACACAAGACCTCACCTATATATAGGGGTACCCATGTCTTCATATTTTTCTACTAAGTCTCTCCTCCCTCTTGATTTTGTTGCATGTTGTCATTTAGACCATCAAAGGTCGAGTTTCCATTTCAACCTTACGACGTTGTTCTTTAGGCCTTCGTGGTACCAACATCTCAATTGAGGGTCGAGGTGATTTCTTTTGACCTTCTCATTTCATTTTATGTCATCTTTTTGGTTGATGATCATGATCTCTTCATTCGCCCAATTCCATTGTGCTGCAGCTTGCTGCTTCAAGCAGCAATGGTGCTGCGGGTGAGAGGCAGAGAACCCCTCGTACATATTTACTTCTCTACCCCCTCGTTTCCTCTTTTGGTTTGTTTTCCACCCAAGGGTAAATCTATCTCTTCGACCCAATTTTCTTTTAGTTGAGTGAGCCATGCTAGCCTCTGAATTGGCGGCTCGACCTGTCTTGACTGGGCCAAGTCAGCAGGTCTGACTCTCTCTCGCAAACTTTTCTTTTCTTATTTGGCTTTTTCAGTTTTTCTGATTGGTCTGTTTTATAAAAATCATAACTTTTAATCTGCTTGTCCAAAATTTTTAAATAAATATGTTTTGAAATTGTAAAAAATATTCCCTATCTACTAAAAATATATTGACAGCCTGATACTAATGTCTGTCAAAGGATATTTTTTGGTAAATGAAATATCTGTATATTATTCATAATAATTATAACTTAATCATATAAACTCCAAATTGGACAAAAAGATATGTTTTCTTAATTAGGAGAATCTAACTAATCGATTGGTGAAGTTTTTAGATTCTAATTCCAATTTTAATAAAAAGGTGATATTAGGGTTTTAATATACTCATTAATTGATGGTGTACATCTAATATGATATTAGGTGAAGATAAACATTGATTGGGTGTAAGGTGTGGGTTCTAACTTGATATACACACCAGTAAGGTATGTTGCATCCTTTTATGAGTCATATTGGACAATTGGTTATTTCTCTTTCTCTCTCTTGGACTTGATGGTGACATATAATTTAGATGTCACATGTTTTCCTGTAGTTGTACCAATTGTTTCCTAATCTTGAAATTGGGCTGACGCACTGTGATAATTGTTAATTGGATTCTATCTTTGTATCTTGTGGCTATTTCATACAGTTTGTATCTTGTTGGTGTTGGTAATCTATAATTAATGGAAATCCTAATTTGTGTATGCCTATACTCTAGTTTGATGACTTTGGAATTTGGATACCTTTATGGTGATGTGACAATATCTCTGTTTGCCTCTCTATTTATAATGCATGTTTGGTTTGATAATTGGTTTATTTGCACATTAGGTGATGCATACCAATTGTGTGTAATACCAACAGAGGGTGCAAGTGGTAATTCCTATGCCTGGGTAATTATGTTGTGATGTCATTACTCCCCCGAAGATTATGGTGGTGATGCCATATATCCCAAAATGTTATTATGTGGATTATTGTTTAGTTTACCCACATGCATAATTCTTATTATTAGTTGTTGTTCTCTTCTTGAGATTTTAAAGGCAAGATTTGATTAATGCGAGCTTTATTATTTTCTTCATATATTCTCTTTTATCTTACTATATGAAGAATTCCTTTTGATATCCAATTGGATGCTCCATCTTTATTCTATGGGAAGCCTTGAGATTTTTTGTCCTTATTTCCTTTATATTGTCCACTCCCTATTATATGCACATACCATCTTTGATAGCTGACAATTTCCATCTTTTTCTTCTTTTCAGGGTATGCTTCCAATCCCTAGGTAGTGAGAAAGGAGAGGTTGCCTAAAGTTGACCAAGGCTATCCAGGAGATTTCTTATCTAGCTTTTGGAGGTAGATTGAGATAGTGGGACGACCCTCTGCTGAATAGTTCCTTTTGTTTCCTTCTATGTACACCCTATGTGGTGAAGAATTTTCATTGATGATAAATTGTAATAGTTAGATATATTTCTCTTCTGCTACTACATTATTGGTTTTATGATACATACATGTGAATGAATTAGTTATCATCCCTTTTTGTGAAAAAAATTATGATGGTTTTGATTATAAGGGATGTTGCCTTTTTATTTTAGTAGGGAATGGATCCCTATGGGATCCCACTCCTTACAATGGCTATGTTGATCTAATGTGGAGTTTTTTATGAGGTTTTATGCCAAAGAAAAAATACATGTTCTTATTTATTATCTATTTATTTTTATTATAAATTTGATGTTTGGTTTATGATAAAGATTTAGACTTAGAGATCTTCTATATTGATTAACATTAATGCTAAGTCAAAGCGGAGGTCCTTAAAATAAACATTAAACTTCAGTCTCAATATTTTTTAAAAAATTGTATCATCTCTTTGTAAAACAAAAGACTTAATATGGTCAAAACATTTCATGATAAAATACTACGGAAAGTAGAACCCCTGTGAAACAATCTCCAGATCAAAATATTCTTAATTTTGAAAATATCTTCAATAAGCTACAACATCATTCAATGAGAAATCCATACACCACCAAGATCGTTTCCAAAGCACAGTTTCATATCAAATTCCTTGATGATCATTGGGACTATTTTGAAAATGAACCCTTAAATTTCTTCCAACAAGTCATCAAAGTATTTAAATATTTACAAAGCACAAATCTTCATACCTCAAACAAAAACAACCTTTTGAAATACACACTTATTTGACATGAATTTTTGACCAATGACATCTCATACATTGCATTTAATCTTTCACAAAACTTTTTTAAAAAACATATCATATGGCTATAGGAGCCAATTTTAAAGTTTTCAAGTCTTACAACCTATTCATTTTCATGAGAATCAACATTGTATGGGAAAGAAATTTTGGAGAATGAAATTTATGTCAATTTTATTATTAACATGTTCTTTATGGCACATAATAAAGCTCTCTTTGGATGTCATTGATACTCTAGATAAAGACATGACCACATCATTGTCAATTATGATTTTAAGAGACCTATTCTACATATCATTCTTTTTTCATTTGCAAATGCACGAAGTAAATTTAGGACCACTTCTTAGATCATGAGATTTTTCACACTAATTAATATCAATAGAATCATCATATCCTTTTTCCCAGTAATTTTCATAACAGCATACAGAAGGAAAATTGATACAAATTGGTGGCATGCATTTTTAGAGTATGAACACAAAAAAAAGGTTGTATTGTAATTTTAAATGTAGTGGGAAAAACTTTATTTGAGCAATTTACAACTCTTCTCCTCTTAAAGATTTCCTCATAGGTGATGCAGCTTTGATGCACATGAATAAGGTGATAACCACTCCTAGGGAAGTCATCATATAAGAAGGGGGTGACAATAAGGCTTCTAAATGAGCTATCTCCTTGGAGTCCCTCTTGGACGTTATGATGAAGATGCTTGATGTTAGGGGTTGAGGGTGATGGAAGGCATGGTCGAACAAGGATGATAATTTTTTTTGTGGGGGGAACCCAGGAGGATATTTATTCATCTTTCCCTCCACTTGCAAGATAGTAAGGGAAAAGATTAAAAACATCATTTCCTGCCATGAAAGTAAAGTTGTAGTACTACTACCATTACATTGATCCTCCTCTAATTGCATATTAATACAATCAAGGGGTCTAGGATGGTCAACACATCCAAATGATTATTTTTGGTGGTGCTTCACCAGCTTGTCAGCAACTTGATTCCAGGTTCTCAGAATGAATTTTATGTTCCACCCATCATTCATCATCAACTGTTGTTGGATCCGACCTAAGGTCTTTGCAAATCTTGGGTTTCGTGAGGCATTGGATTGCACCATTTCAACCAATACCTTACAATCAGTTTCAACTATGAGCTTGGCATTACCTTCTCTTCTCTCCATCTCAAGAGCTATGTCAATAACTATCACTTCTGCATGCAGCACTGTCTCCACTCATATCCATCTTGTGTGACCTCCTATCCACTTTCCATCATGGTCCCTAGCCACAACTGTCACTGTCACCTTGGGCTTCTTGAATGCCACATTAGTATTCAGCTTAATAGTTTTAGGTGGGGGTCGGGTCCAGCTTGTGCAATCTTCATGTGTAATGTGTGTAGTTTCCCTCATCCATGTCCATTCAAACAGTGAAGCTTCCCTTCGAAACCACTGTTCCTGCCTACTGGCTTCTGTCTTTTCTCCATCAAACACCTATTTGTTTCTAGATTTCCAGATGTTGTTGCACATTGTTAGAAAGAGAGGAGCCCCTGACACGATTTTACCGTGCGTATAATGCAAGTGTACACGTCAATGTAGTACAGGCCCTTATGAGGCCCGAGTTGAACTTAGGGACACTGAATTATCAGTAGACTACTATTAATTGCTCGCAATCAGCTAGACCAGTTAAAATGTTCTGAGAGTTGTTGAAAATAAAAGAAAATAAAATAAAACAGAGCAATCGATTAAGGATTTAGTTTAATCAATTCAAATGGAGATCTTTAGGATTGTGGTTTCACCGCGGGTTTTCATTGTATGGATTTCCACATAGTTAATCATATTCGCCTCTTATTCTGGGTAGTGGCATGTAGTCAGAATTGTTCACTGTTGTGATTGAATTCACTACCTAAGTCTAGGTCGGTTCCACCGTCGTAGTAACCTATATCCTAAACTAGGTGCATTAGAATCGACCTCTGGGTTTCCACCATTAACCGTACATCACCTTGTTCAAGGGATTTATTAATTAATGTGAGTTTTGTCTCTTTTCAACCGTGAATTCTTCTTTCAAAGCAATTAAAGGCATTAGATTATCATTAGGGTGATCAATCATAATGATATAATGGAGAAAATGAAATCATACCACAGATTTAAGAGACAAATTATGAATTACTATGATAAAAACATCATACAATAATTCCCCGGGCTACTCCCGATCCTAAAGACAAAGGGGATTAGCTCCGCATGTTCATCTCAGAGCAAGACATGGAGGGAAAAAGGGGAAACATGAAGAAAAGCGTGGATGAAGTAATGTAAACCCCTGAACAAAGAAGATCCAAGCGTTCCTCGGCGTAGAGTGCACAGTCAACAGCCTTCCGGCGGTGGAAAACGTCTTCTTCGGCTCTCGGAACGGTTGGGGCGTGCTTCTGGGCTCCATTCTTCTCTCCACACCTTCTTGGGACGTGTGTAGCGGCTAATGACGTGATAGATGTCTCTTAGCCACCGTCATTAGGTATAAACACCAAGTTAGGTCACCAAAATATCACCACCGTTGGATTCGGGCTGATTTGGAACAAACAATAATCTGACGGCGTCGATACCATCCACGCAGGTCGATGGTATCGACCCCTCGTGATATCGGAAAGCCTTCCTTCTTTTTTGTCATCCCGCCTGATGCTGACTCGATACCATCGACGCGGGTCGATGGTATTGACACCCTTGGGCGTCAATTTTATCCCTTTTCCGTCACTGAAGCTATAAGCTTCGATGGTATCGACTTTGGTGTCAACGCTGGCAACCTGAAGGTAACTCGCTACCATCGACTCCACAGTCGATGGTATCGACTCTGCTTGACTCCTTGCAGTTGTCTGCCTTTGACTGTGTCGATACTATCGACATATGTCAATGGTATCGACAACTGTATATACTCATTTTTCCTGAAATTGCAAGACAAAGCCAAATCAGCCGAAATAAAACTCATTATTATAATCATTTATGATCAAAAAGATAAAATACGGGAGATTTGATACTGAAAAGGATTATAGACTAGAGTAAGTAAATTATGCAATATTAACCACCAAAGTGACCAATAAACCCATAAAATGCAAGTAAAACAAGTCTATAAATGCGACTCAAAATCATCCCATCAAACTCCCCTAATCTTGAACATTGCTCGTCCTCGAGCAACAAAACTCTAGAATAGATCAATTGCGAAGGTCAACTAAAGAATAGATTACACAACTGACTTCGCCATATGATCCCTACCATACATTCTCAATCCGGCCCTTACTAACCATATAATGATAATTACCCTCAAGGTGACAATAATTATCCATAAAAGATATCTACCTCAAAATTGATGAACACTATCACATAAGGCAGTTAACATAATAAAATTCTCCAGTCCAGACTCGATGCATCTTGTGATCTTCTATCTACGTTGCTCGTCCTAACTACCATCTAAATGGAAGCAACTCTTCTGGTTTTAATGAGTGAAGAGAATATCACGGTGGCCTACCAATTTGAGTAACGGGTGGATGGAATAGGTGGCTGTGGAAGAAATGGAAGCATAATACAGTTTTAACATGCACAAATAACAAACATGATCTAAATGATGCATATGCAAATGAAAATGCCCTAATGCCTACATTTGGGTGGAATGATGCATGCACTATCATTCTGTCTCAAGGTGAGATGGAATATCTAAGAAAACTACAACATGTGCTTATTCTTCTTAGTATGCAAGTGAGAACATGTTCCTTTCTCCCTCTCATTCCTACTTACTTCTCAATTCTTTTTTTTTCTTTTCTTTTTTCAATTTTTTTTCAAGCTCTTATTTTCATAGGTGACAATGAATTATTTGTCGGGCTCACTTCTTATTACATACTTGTGCATCTGAAGCATTCTATTTGGAGGGTATGGAACAAGTTCACCACCTTTAATGTTTCAGAAGACATAAGATGCATGATGTACTATATGCACAAAAGATGTGAATGCTGCTATACAATGATAGTTATGCAATTAAATGACACACACCTAAGGATAATGCGCATGTATAACTACTCTATCTTTTTTTTTTCATGCAAAAATATGTAAGAATAGTTGTAATGCAAGACCTATCTACATGGAATGCAATCAAAGAGATGAAAACTGTAATGTGCTTCCAGTTCTTATGGTGGAGTATGAAAATAATGGGGCGGATAGATCACAAGATTAATTGACTGAACCTTTAGAAAATATTATGTGTCCCTCCTTACTGACCTATGTAATAACTAAGAAGTTTCTCTCTCTTATTTCAAATTAAGGTCTCATTATCATTTGGTCAGTTTAGGCTCAAACAACCAATTCGGTCCACTCTTCATGAATCATAGGAATGTACAGTTGTGATTTCCTGTTTTAGAGTTGACAAACCCAATTATTTTCGTAAATCATGTGCTCAAGGTTGAACAACACAAGCTTGCAAACACACTAAAAATTTCAAATTTACCCTTGATTCCCATGTACAAACGCAGAGATGACACATGAATTTAGACACCCACAATTACACTAGATAGAGTGTGGATACTACAGAAAACTAAGAACTAAGAAAAATAAATGACAAAAGACAAAGTAATAAATGATAAAACTAAGAAAAATAAAGGATAGAAGCTATTCCAACTCCCCCCTAAGCTTGAATTCGACTATGGCCTCATAGTAAAAAACAACCTTAAATGGTGGAACAGTGATACCGATCATTCTACAGGTTGGGGCGAGTACTGCGGGGATGTGGGGTCCCAAGATGGGTATTGGCCCTGGAAACTCGGATCATACTGGGGCATCGACGGAGGTTGAGGATACCCCCCAAAATAATTCTGGCTCCAGTAGTTGTCATAGAAAGGCTGTTTTTGAATCTCCATCCTATGCAACCTGTCATGGATATTCTATTGGTTGGCGAAGAGGAGACACTCATTCTCATAAATAGCCTGCTGGTTCACAAAAAGTCAGTTCGTGGTATCCTGAATACCAGCGAACGACTCAGTATGCTGCTGTTGAGTCTGATGTATTTCCTGCAGCATCGAATAGATCCCCTGCATCGAATATACATCCTCTCCTTGCTGAGAGGGCTGAGGTGGAGGAGGCTGCGAAGAAGAAGATGCACCCAGGTGCATGGGGGGATGCTTCCGGGGTGCTACTCGTACCCGAAGAGGAGTGAAAGCCTCCTCTTCCTCTTCATTCTCATCGCCATCATCATCATTGTCATCATCACCGTCATCTTCATCAGAGTCGTCGATGGCAATGATAGGCCACCGAAAATACTGAGCTCCTTCGATGTTGAAAACGGGGTCGGGAAGTGCACATTCTTGATATGCGCGATTGACATGGCAATGTGCATAAGCCAAGCCATCATGGAGTAGGTGGAGGTTGGAGCAGTGTAGATGATGGAGGTTGACCTTGTTCCTGTTAGAAAGCGGAGCGAGTTGGGAGAAATCCAACCCAAGGTAGAGAGCCAATGGTGTGATGAGCCCTCCAAAGTGGATAGGAGCCTTCCGTTTGATCCTCTGCACAGCCAACACACACATCAAGAAGAATGTGCCCCAATTGCACTCCTCACGCTTTAGCAGTTTATATAGAAAGAATAAATCCGTCTCTTGGAATTTGCTAAGAGACAGATCGCCGTGAGCAAACAACATCGTACAAAGCATGCGGTGTAGAATCCGCACAAAGGGATGCTCGAAGTTGGCTACGACAACGTTGTGGTAGCTCACAGACTTGCCGGGAGGCGCAGTCACCAGCTTGGTGAAGATGTTGTCATAATCAGTCTGGTTGTCCGGCCTCTGGTGCTGGTAATCGTCATGATACCAGTTATACACAGAATTGAATTGGTCGAGAGTGAGTGTGTAATAATTGTTGTAGAGTCTGAAGGACACGCGCCCTCTCTTCCACTCTCTGTCGGTGGCGATCAAGTCATTGGGCACAACATTGATATCCAATGACGCCATGAACTCCGCCAAGAGCTCCTTGTATGTCGGCCACTCGCCGAAAAATGGTTGGCCGTCAGCATGGTACTCCAACTCATCGGGCCTCCTGGTCGTATGCCTTGCCTGCCCCTTCAGGACGTAGGCAAGATTGGGCTCGAACCCAAGGTAACGAACCATGTCCCGATCAACATATCAGGTTGGCTCGATCTTCCTCTTCATCAACTCCTCGTACACCTTCCGGACCTCTGCGGAAGGATGAACAATCCTCGGACAAGGAATGGATCCCAGTGGCGGAGGAACGAAGGTTGGGATCTCCATGGGAACCGACCGTGAAGAATATGCTCCGTCTGCCCACACCATTGTTGCAGAGAAAAGAAAAGGATAGGAGATGGAACTCAGTGAAGGTAGGAGAAGATAATCTCCACTCAGTGCAGGGCTCAGTGAAGAGATCACGATCTTTGGATGCTCGTAACAGGCCTCCGGTCGCACAACAATTCTCACTGCACAAGTAGAGGGAAGAAGCTCTGAAGGTGTGAAGAGAATTGACAATCGATCCCTCCTTTTATAACCTTGTCCGTCACTACTGTGGACCTGTCGATACCATCGATGGGGTGTTGATGGTATCGACACCTGTAGCACAATCTGAGTTTCACGATTATCGATGACTGTCGATAGCCTGATGTGGGGGCCCGAATCGATGATGCGTCGATACCATCGACGGGTGTCGATGGTATCGACCCATCCCACGGATCAACTTCCTTGATGTAGCGATCGCCGTTGATTTCCTCTCATGGATCGGTGACATGTCACGTCGATACCATCGACGCGGGTTGATGGTATCGACCCTTTGTAGGTCAAACACCCTCGCGAGGCCCGGCCGCCGCTTTCTCACTGTTGTCGGGTCGATACCATCGACAGGCCCGTCAATGGTATCGACTTCATTGAGACAAATTTGTATGTAAATCTTCAGGGACCTCGCGAGTATCGACACCTCTGTCGATACTATCGACCCCAATCTGGCGATTTCCTCGGCGTTACTGATGGTAGGTCGATACCATCGATGAGGCCGTCGATGGTATCGACTTAGAAAAATTTATGCAGTCGCCTAACTGTACCCATGTCACTACCATCGACACAAAGGTCGATGGTATCGACTCTACCTCAGCCCTGCACACCGAACAAACGATCAAAGTACCTTTTTTTACACTAAAAACGAAATTAAACCAAACTAATTTGTAAAAGAAAATGAAAATAGACGAAACTACCATTGGTTGGGTTGCCTCCCAACAAGCGCCCTTATTTAACGTCTTAGGCTAGACAAAACCAAGCTTATCATGCATCTTTAAGTGCTAAGAGTTTGACCTCATGCACTTTCCTCGTGTAATCCTCACCAAAATATAGCTTCAACCTCTGTCCATTGACCAAGAAAGTCATCTCTCCATCACACACCATGATGGCACCATGTGGCCGTACCTCCTCCACAATCAAAAGGTCCACTCCACCGGGATTTCAATTTCCCAAGATGCAATTTCAACCTCGAATTGAACAACAACACACGATCTCCCTTCTTGAAAACACGTAGTTGAATGTGTCGATCGTGAATCAGCTTTGTTCTTTCCTTGTAAATCCTCGAACTTTCATAGGCATTCATCCTCAGCTCATCTAGCTCATTTATCTCCAGCAAGTGTTTCTTCCCTACCTCATCATAATTCAAGTTCAGCTTCCTTAGCGCCCAATGCGCCTTATGCTCCAACTCGACCGGCAAATGGCAGGCCCACCCATAAGCCAACCTAAAAGGCGTAGTGCCTATAGGTGTCTTATACGCCGTCCTGTACGCCCATAAAGAGTCCGACAACAAAGTACTCCAGTTCTTTCTTGTCGAAGCCACTGTGCACTCCAGGATTTTCTTAATTTCTCTATTGGAGACTTCAACCTGCCCCTGTGTCTGCGGGTGGTACGGGGTACCAATATTGTGCTTTACCCCATACCTTCCCAACAACGTAGAGACCCTTTGATTTCTGAAATGGGTACCTCCATCGCTGATAATCATCCTCAGTACACCAAATCTGCAGAAAATGTAGTCTTTTACGAACCTGCACACTATAGTAGCATCATTAGTTCTAGTGGGTTTTGCCTCTACCCACTTCGATACATAATCAACAACCAATAAAATGTAAAAATTAGAGTTTGAGGAAACAAAGGGTCCCATGAAATCAATACCCCACAGATCAAACACCTCAACTTCTTAAAACACATTGAGGGGCATCTCCTGTCGCTTTGAAATATTACCTGCCCTTTGACAGGAATCGCAGCGTCACACATAATCATATGTGTCCCGGAAAAGTGTAGACCAATAAAGGCCGCTCTCAAGAACCTTGTCCGCCGTTCTAGAACTCACATGATGCCCCCTGTTGATAGAGTATGACAATGATGAAGTACACTATCATATTCAACCTCCGGTACACACCTGTGCAAAACGCCATCCCTGCATTGCTTCAACAAAATTGGTTCATCCCAGAAATAATATCTCAAAGAATGGAAAAAATTCTTTTTCTCTTGATATGTCCAATCATTCGGGATAATTTTGCAGGCAAGATAATTAAAAATATAAGAAAACCATGGATCTTTAGATTTTATAGAAAGAAGTTGTTCATCAGGGAACGTCTCAGTAATGGGTATATGAATGTCGTTCTCATCTACCCGTTCCAACCTAGACAAATGGTCCACAACCACATTCTCTATTCCCGCCTTATCTTTAATTTCGATATCAAATTCTTGTAACAGTAAGATCCACCTAATCAGTCTAGATTTGGCATCTTTATTTTCCATCAAATATTTTATGGCAGTGTGATCCATCCATACCACAACTTTTGACCCTACAAGATATTGCCGAAAATTTTCAAATGCAAAAACGACGACGAGAAGCTCTTTTTCAGTTGTAGTGTAATTAAGTTGTGCTTCATTTAAAGTTTTGGATGCATAGAAAATCACAACAGGTTTGTTGTTAACACGTTGTCCTAGAACTGCCCCTACTGTGAAATCTGAAGCGTCACACATTAACTCAAACGACTTTGTCCAATCTGGTGTTTGCACAACCGATGCAGAAATTAATTTCTCTTTGAGAACGTTAAAAGCATGCAAACACTTTTCATTAAAATCAAACACCGCATCTTTCTCTAGCAGTTCAGATAATGGTTTAGCGATTTTTGAGAAATCTTTGATAAAGTGACGATAAAATCCCGCGTGACTGAGAAAACTCCTTACCCCTTTTATCGTATTCGGTGGGGGTAATTTGGAAATCACCTCAATCTTAACCGGATCTACCTCCAACCCCTTTCTAGACACTTTATGTCCCAAAACAATCCCTTCACTAACCATCATATGACATTTCTCCCAATTGAGAACCAAATGTGTGTCCTCACATCGTTGTAAAACTTTATCCAAATTGAATAAACATTCATCAAAAGACGTACCATAGACGGAAAAATCGTCCATGAAGACCTCTAAACAATGCTCGACCATATTAGAGAAAATGGCAATCATGCAACGCTGAAAGGTTGCTGGTGCGTTACACAAACCAAAAGGCATACGACGGTATGCAAATGTTCCATAAGGACAAGTGAAGGTAGACTTCTCTTGGTCCTTAGGATCAATGGAAATCTGATTATAGCCCGAATAACCATCTAGAAAACAAAAGTGAGATTGACCTACTAATCACTCTAAAATCTGATCAATGAACGGAAGAGGAAAATGATCTTTTAGCATAGCAGAATTCTATCTACGGTAATCGATACACACACGCCACCCGGTTACCAAATGGGTCGTGATCGGCTCATTTAACAAATTGTGAGTAACAGTTATTCCCCCCTTTTTAGGGACTACCTGTGTGGGGCTTACCCACATAGAATCATAGATCGTGTAAATGATGCCTGCAGAAAGGAGCTTGATTACCTCCTTCTTGACGACCTCCATCATGCTTGGATTGAGTCTGCGCTGTGGCTGTATTACCAGTTTGGCTCCCTCCTCGAGCCAGATCTTGTACTGGAAAAGTGTAGGGGAGATCCCCTTGATATCTGCGACTGACCACCCGAATGCACCACGGTGGTTCTTCAGCACGATCATCAATTGATCCTCTTCCTCGGCACTCAGATATGCCGAGATAATCACTGGTAGCTTTTCACCCTAGGCTAGAAATGCATATTTCAAATGAGGTGACAGTGGCTTCAATTCTAATTCTGGTGGACTAATCAAGGATGACTGAAGCGGTGGTGGGAGTTCCCCAAGATCTTCCTAATACCTAGCATAAAAACAGGGCAACACCTGAAGCATCTTGGCACATTCTTATAGTGACTTACTTCTCATCTAGTCATGTGTTATATTGATAAGGCAAGCTTCAAGAGGCAGTTCTGGATATGCATTGAGGACATAACTTGCTATAGCCTCATCTTCAGTAGAAGGAGGGATTTCCTCCTCCTCATCATTCGGAAAACCCACGACCTTGCGAAGAGAAACGACTTTGGTCTGTTCCATAATGTCTACAACGAGTGTCCCCTTCTCTACCTTGGTCATTACATGAGCCATATCTAGAAACAACTTCCCTAGACATAGAGAAATATTCTGATTAAAGTGTTTCACCATGCGTCACTGTTCCTTTATTTTTGATGATGTTGTGCTTGGGGCATAACCATTTCAAACTGGTCATCAGTGATACCCAATGTCAAATGACCTCTTACCATCTTGAGTATCATATCTGCAGTAGCTTGGAAGGGTCTTCCAAGGAGTAGCTCATTTCCTTATTCGTCTTGCATTTCCATTACCACAAAGTCTGCTGAAAATACAAAACAGTCAACTTTAACCAAACCATCCTCACAAATACCGTACGACTTCACCACAGAATTGTCTGCCAATTGAATCATCATATTGCTATGTCTTGATTCTTTTAGTCCCAGCTTCTTGAAAGTAGAGAGAGGCATCAAATTTATACTTGCCCTTGAATCACACAGTGCTTCGCCGAATTTCACTTTACCGATGTAACATGAAATATTGAAGCAACCCGGATCCTGCCTTTTAGGTGGCAATGTACCCAAGATGAAAGCACTCACCTGCTCCTTAAGAACCACGACCTCAATATTAGGAATCTTCCTCTTCTTTGTGATTATGCCTTTCAAAAACTTTCCGTAAGAGGGTATCAGCTCTATCGCTTCTAACAGTGGAATGTTGACAGAAAGTTTCATAAAGCTATCTAGGAACTTCTTGAACTGAGTGTCCACTTTCTTGGCTTTCAAACTGTTTGGATAAGGGACTGGGACAACCTGTGCCCTCTAGTGTGGTGGCACATATGGTGTCCTCTTCAATGTCTCCTCCTCTGCAATGGGTTCTGATGTGACATCCTCTACCACATCCTCTACCGGCTTTGTGATTGGAATCGGAACCTCCTATGTGGCCTCACCTGTGGTTTCTGGCTGGGGTGTGCCCGGTTTATCAGCCCTGGGGTTTAAAATATTCTTACCACTCTATAGCAAGATTTCCTTAGCTTGTTGGTTTCCTCCTGGAATGTTTGTATTTCCCGGAAAACCTTACTGCACTGGCTTTTTCAGATTTGCTATCTCAGCTACCATCTGTGCCAAAGATGTCTCTATAGTCCTCATTTGAGCCCCATGGCTTTGTAAGGTCTGCCCAAATTGATTCATAAATTCTCCTTGTTGCTTAATCTATTGGCCAAACATGCTCATTAGTTCTTGATTCTGCTTGATTACTTGGTTGAGAAACTCATTGCTCTTATCCTCTGGCGATGGTTGGGGTTTTGCGTCAGGGTCCTAAAAGAAATTATTTGGGTCCTTCCATGAAATTTTCTTATCTTTCCTCCAAGAACAGTCATTATTTCTGTACCCCTGCTACTGGTGCATAAATTTCACTTGAGCTTCATCCTCAGATTCTGCGTCTTCTTTTGCAAGTAGTTTCTTGGCTAGAAGGTCCATCTTGACTCACCTGCAGCTCGAACCTACTCTACTGCGTCTCTGTCACCCCAAGATTGCTTTTTGGCCATGTTCTTAAAAATTTCCCAACACCTTGTGCCTATGTTGTTTAGGAAGAACCCCAAACCTGCGGAATCTAGGTTACTTCTATCATGCTCAGAAAGAGCAAAATAGAAAATCTTGACTTGTTTATCCTTGTCAAGCGCATGATGTGGGCACCTCCTCAGCATTATCTGGAAACGTTCCCAGGTCTCAGAATAAGTCTCCCCGGCCATCTGGCTGAATTTATGGATCTTCCGTACCAGATTGTTGATCTTCTCAGGCAGAAAGAACCTCTCAAAGAACACCTTGATCATCTGGTCCCATGTTTCAATGGTCTCATCATCTAGGTTATGCAGCCATTCACGTGCATTACCTGCCAGCGAGCTGGGAAATAGCTTCAGGTAAAGTGTCTCCTATGGAAACCTATCAATATTGATCATATCGCAGTTTTCCACAAATGTGCTGATGTGTGCGACATGGTCCTCACTCTTCAGCCTGTGGAATGCTTGAGACTTGACCAGGTTGATTAGTGCCGGATCAATCTTATAGGTTGGAATGTTAACTGCCAGCTTTTTGATTGGCCCCTTTGAAGCGGATGAGGAAGAAGCCTTTATCTTCTCCCATATTGTCTATTCTTCTGCCATTGCTTCTAGTTCAGAATCCGAATCTATATCTTCAAGTCGGGTTTGAACGTTGTTCTCCTCATCGTCTGGTCTCAGCGGTGGAACCTCTGGTGATGGCTACATGTAGTCTGTACTACGCATCCTCACCATGCACTAGTACTTGCAAAATAATAATTTAGATTCAGTATCGTGCTAGACGATTACCAAGTATGAAAGATAAACTATGAATTTAAAAAATGATAATAAAAAAAATAAAAAAAATAATGGCCTAAAATGGCCGCTTGCAGCACTTGTAGTGCCGACAATTGCCGTGTCCCCGACAACGGTGCCAAAAACTTGACACGATTTTACCGTGTGTATAACGCAAGGGTACGCGTCAATGTAGTATAGGCCCTTATGAGGCCCGAGTCGAACTCAGGGACACTAAATTATCAGTAGACTACTATTAACTGCTCGTAATCAGCTAGACCTGTTAAAATGTTTTGAGAGTTGTTGAAAAATAAAAGAAAATAAAATAAAACAGAGCAATCGATTAAGGGTTTAGTTTAATCAATGATAGATGGCCACACCTTGTCAGGACATGTGCATCGGCTAATGACGTGATAGATGGCTCTTGGCCACCGTCATTAGGTATAAACATCAAGTTAGGTCGCCAAAATATCACCACCGTTGGATTCAGGCCGATATGGAACAAACAATAATCTGACGGCATCGATACCATCGACACAGGTCGATGGTATCGACCTCTCATGATATCGGCAAGCCTTCCTTCTTTTCTGTCATCTCGCCTGATGCTGACTCGATACCATCGATGTGGGTCGATGGTATCGACACCCTTGGGCGTCGGTTTTATCCCTTTTCTGTCACTGAAGCTATAAGCGTCGATAGTATTGACTTTGGTGTCGATAGTATCGACTGGCTGATCGTTGGCAACCTAAAGGTAACTCGCTACCATCGACTCCCCCATTGATGGTATCGACTCTGCTTGACTGCTTGCGGTTGTCTGCCTATGACTGATGGTATCGACAGTTGTATATACTCGTTTTTCCTAAAATTGCAAGACAAAGCCAAATCAGCCGAAATAAAACTCATTATTATAATCATTTATGATAAAAAAGATAAAATACAGGAGATTTGATATTGAAAAGGATTATAGACTAGAGTAAGTGAATTATGCAATATTAACCACCAAAGTGACCAATAAACCCATAAAACGTAAGTAAAACAAGTCTATAAATGCGACTCAAAATCATCACATCACCCCCATACCTCCTTATTTCTAGGTTTTGCGTAACCATTCCCTAGTCTCCTGTTGGAAGAAGTCTAGTGAAACTCTTCCATTGCCGACATATCTCCACACCTCCTCTAGATAGTGACAATCTCATACCACATGTATAGTAGTTTCTTCGGCTCTCTTACACCTGTTACAAATACTCACGTATGCCATATGTCTTCTCATTCGTCTATTGTTTGTTAGTAAATCATTGTGCATGAGTAACCAGGTGAATAGTTTTAGCTTTGATGCTACCTTTTCCCCCATACCAGATCCCAATCTCCCATTGTGTTGATTTCATGTTGGCTTCTAATAATGTTGTAAGCCGACTTAGTGGTGAAGACACCATGTGGATGATCCATCCATACTCAGATATCTTCCTTGTTAGTTGCTTGTGGAGGTTCAATTTGACAAATACAATGAACTAGTGATTTTGGTAGCCATTCTTATAGGAATTTTGTATCCCATTTTCCATCATCCAGGACTACACTGGTGACCATAAGGTCATGAAGTTCCTATGGTATAGGTTTTATTGCTTCTTGTCTGAGTTGTACTCCTGGCCTCACCCATGCATCCTCCCAGAAATTAATACTCCTACCATTAATGGGTAGCATGTAAGAGTGGTCCTTGATAAGCTTCTTGTAGTGCAGTGTGGCTCGAGCTAATCTCGATATGTTCGGAGCCTTCTCTTCAATGTATTTGTGGTATTTACTCATCATGAACTTTCACCAGGTTGCCTATCTATTGCTTGCTATATCCCATGTGTTCTTTTCCACCAGAGTAGTGTTCCACTCTCTCATTAATTTCAGGCCTAAGTCATTGACTTCCTTCTTGCTAACCACTTTCTCTCATGCCACAAGGGACATGGGATGACTTTTGTGTCCTCCACACCAAAGGAACCTGTGAATGCTTTCGTCTATTCCATCATAGAGTGTTATAAGAAAGCATGCCATTTGCATTGTGTACGTTGGTATCACCTCCACGGATGTTTTAGCCAAGCAAAGTCGACCAGCTAGAGAAAGACTCTTTGCTGCCTAACTACTGACGTTGGTCTCTATATGCTTGAGGATATCTGCATATGTTCCTTCTGTAACTCTGGTGTGGGTAATTGGTACTCCCATGTACCTTCCCAAGTCACTTGTCTCTTAGAATCCTCCTAACCTGTATACCTTCCTCCTTATGACTCTAGTTACACTTTTGACAAAGTATATATGTGTCTTCTTTATTGAGATGGCTTGTTCAAAAACCTTTTCAAATTTCTTGAAGCATGCTTTGATTGCCTTCATTTGTTTGCACAACGCCTCCCCAAAGAGTATGAGGTCATCAAAAAAGCACAAATGACTGATCCAAATCCTAGTTCTACCCAGTTTTGCTAGCTTCCATGCACCCTTGTACTCCTCCTCCCTGATCAATTGACTAAGTCATTCAATGCACATAACAAATATATATGGCGAGATAGGATCACCTTGTCTCAATCCTCTACTTGGCTTGAACGATCTTGTTAGATTGCCATTCCACATGAAAAAAATTCCCCTATAGATAAGGACTTCATTATGCTACTAATGATATTTTTTGGTAATTATATTCGCTGGAGAGTATCTACTATAAAGGACCATGACAGTCTATCATATGCCTGTGATAGATCTACTTTTATGGTCATTTGCTTTGAACTAGTATTCCTCTCCATTGTATGGATGAGTTCCTACACAATAGTAATATTGTCAGTGATGCACCTCTCTGGGACAAAGGCACTCTGGGGCTCCGAAACCCACTCTGGTATGTGAGGTTTGAGTCTTTCTACAACAATTTTCAAGCACAACTTCAAGTAGTAGTTATTAAGAGATGTTGGACGGAGTTGTTTGCAGGTTGTGGGCTTGAGGAGTTTAGGTATAAGGACGATGGTTGCATCAAATAATTCGTTGGCTAAATGTTCTCCTGTTAAGGCATTGCTTATAGTGTTGATGATTGAGTCCTTCATGATGGTCCAATACTTATTTATGAAGAGCCCATTGATCCCATATAGTTTAACAACTTTATAGGGGTTCATTTCCTTCACAATCTTGTAGCATTCTTCCACCTGTAGAGCAGCTGTGATGCTTTGCAATTGCTCATGCGTTAGTCTTTTGAAATTCTCTGGAACTGTTGAAAACCCTTCCACTGAAGGCCGGTTCACTTCAGTAAGTAGGTTCTAAAAATGATTTCTTACTAGTTCCTTTAGATATGACTCCTCAACAACCCATTCACCATATTTGTTTTTGAGCATGGTGATAGCGTTGGCACGTTTCGTTTGTTAAATGGCTGCATTGAAGTATTTACTGTTGTTGTCCCCATTTCTTAGCCAATCAATTTGGCATTTCAATCGCCATTCCTCCTCTTCCTCTTCCGGGACTCTATTAAGTTCTACTTTCATATCCATGTATATGCCATCAGTGAGTTGATTGTAGTTGTTTGCCAATTCCTTCTCCAGATGTGTAATATTTCTCATGAGTCTTCTTTTATTCTTTCATTTTTTCTCCATATTTTCCTTTTCCCATCGGTATATGGTGGGTTTGGAGTTTTTTAGCATAACATAGAAGTCCTTATCCACTTTCCAATTCCTTTGCAACATGGTGTTGAACTCCTCACCATGAATCCAACTGGCCTCTGCTTGAAATCTTCTTGGCACCTTTCTACTCCCCATCGATTTAACTAGGATAGGATTGTGATCTGATTGTAGACAAGGAAGGTGCTCTATGTATAAATTGTGGAACTTTTGTATGAAATCTTCATTTCCCACTTCTCTATCAATGCGTTGTTGTAAAGTACCTCACTGAAATGAGAACTGAGCACCTGAGAACCCTAGATTGATTAGTCCCGCTCCTGTAAGGTATCCTAGAAGAGATTTGCCTCAGTCGTCCCCCTCCGATCATCTAGGTAGAAGGTGGTGTTGCAGTCCCCAATTACTATCCACGGCCTGGTGAAGGCCTCCCCTATGCGTATAATGTGCTTCCATAGTAGTCTTCTAACAACTATATGTGGGCTGGCATAAACGATAGTAATCATGGTGGTATTATTGACACAATAGGTGATAAATTGTCTATGGTAGTTAACTATTTCAACTTCACAATCATTCTCTTTCCAACAAAGCCAAAACCCTCTGGCAAAACCCCTAATTCACCCCGGAATGATTTTGTGAATCCCAGTTTCATAATGGTATTTGTGGCTTTGCTTCTGCTCAACCAAGGATCTAGAATTGCCACAATTTTTGGTTTCTGTAAAAACATTATCTCTTTGAGATTTCTTTGAGTTTCCTTCGTACCTACTCCATGGATGTTCCAACACAATTTTTATATCATTCAACAATATTGTTTGACTCTGGTGCCTTCTCTTCCTCATCCTCAGACTCAATGTTCTCCTTGTTCATGTTGTCCCTACTTCTTCCTTGCCCATTATTGGATCTACTATAACTGTCCCATTACCTTCTTTCTGCATGGTTTCCTCCATGGATGATATATCTTGTCATATCCTCCTCGAACTTCTTCTTCATAGTTCTTGGGCATTTATGGAATTATCTTTCCTGGTTCTTTTCATTTTAGGCCATGTTCACTTGCTCTTCCCGCCGACCACTCCAGCTGCCATAGAGGCTAGGACTTCATTCAACTCTGTAAATGTCTCCTGAGGTTTTTTTTTCCTTTTCTTTCCAACCATTCTTGTCATTATCATTATGTACACTCTCCTCCACTTCTTCCATAATTTCTACGACTTCCACAACCTCTTCAGAATCTAGGTTCACTACTACATGATCTGCCTCTGGTTTCTTGTTGTTCTTCCTAGCCTCCACTATGTTAGTGATATCCCTGAACAATTGTGTCTCTTATTGAGCCTTCTTCCTATCCTTGAGCCTTCTTCCTACACCAAACCTTAGCCGAGTCTTTTTTGTGTTGATGCTTCTTTTGAAGCGTTAGATGGAACATTTTCATGCTCATAATTGCTATTGATGATTTCATTGACTTCTCCAGCCAGCCCATCAAATCTATTTCTTGTTCTCATATCAGGCGGTTTCTCTCCTTGAATGACATGTTGTTGTCTTCCTTTTCTTCCTTTCTACATCTTCCAACCATCTTTTACCTCTTATTTTCTTATCTTTTTGGTTTTTAATTGTAGTTTGTTTAAGAGGGACTACCCCTTATAGATGGTTTATGATGAACACTATCATTCTCTTGGTATATTTATTTATGGCGATACATAGCATGTCATCTGGGCCTTGTATTGGTGGATGTCTTAGGTTACTTCATGTACCTCATCATCTATGAATTTGTTCCCAAATAGCTTCTAAGGTTTTGATTATTATTTTTCTAACTATTCAATAAGATGGTTATATAATAATAACTATATGAAATAAAAATGCATAATAGTTTGAATACTGACATGTATTGTTTTTGCAAAATTCTTTATGTAAATGTGCGTTGTAAGAAATACATATGAATAGACCAACATATCGATAATAACCAACAAAGGTTCAATCTTTTTATACTTTTATATGATCATTTGCATAGTTCTATATATACTTTGGATATTGCCCTTCACATAAATATGTATTCAAGATACTATATGTAATGTATGAGGGTTTAATAATGGGTATTAATAATTCCAAGTCGTTACATTCTTGAAACATTATTGTATAATAATTCTATGTGTATATATTTTGTAATCTGCATTTATGTGAGTGTAATTAACAATTTATATGTATTTTTGAGTATAAAGGTGTTTTAGGACTGTCAATGGGGAGGGTATGGGGAGGGAAAGGTTTTACCCCTACCCTTACCCACCCAGTGTGGTGTGTAAGGGTATGGGTAATTCCCCACTCCACCAATATCCTTACCCTTACCCTCTTACTCATAGGGTAAGCAGAGATGGTAAGGGTGAAGCGGAGTGTAATGACCACATTTGTGCTTAATTGGTAAACTAGGGTTTACCTGAATGATTACATGCTTGATTAGATTGAACATCGTTTAGACTTGATTAATGATAGTAGATAAATTGTGATGTTTCAAACCCAAGAAGAAACTCTAACTATGATTTTAGTTTGAATAATTAGGGTTTGAGAAATGTAAACCCTAATCGGCAAAAATAAGGGTTTTGATAGTACAAGAATATGGAATTTGATCAGGATAGCAGTGTGGTAAATCATTTTTCACATTTTCTACACATTTTGTATTTAATTGAATTTTGGATATGATATGGATAACTCAATATTTCATATGGGAGAAAATGTTTAGGATATTTGAGTGTTCTTTGAATGCGGTTCTCGGTGGAACTATACTTCAACCAAAATGCTGACAGAATGCTTTTCAGTAGTGTAGTGTTTTATTTTTAATTATTTATTGGTAACCCCAAATGATCTGAAATTTTTACTGGAGATCTGAAACTCAATCATAAACAACATGTAAATTTTCATAATTTTTGGATGCATTTTGACCTTATCAGTAGATGAATTACAATAATATTTTTATGACAGAAAATTCAGCTAAAATAAGAGAAAGTATAGTGAGGGGTCAATGTGCAATTGACCCAAGCCGCTTAATTTCTCAATATGGTCAACCTAACACACAAGGAGCTCTCATAATTTGTGATTCAATCTAGAGAAACAAAATCCTTGTGAGAGAGGGAGAGTTAGGGTTTGAGAGGAGAAAGTGATGGAGATGCTGACCTAGGGTTTTGCGGCCTGAGGAATGATGAAATCATTTAAGTTTAGCTTCTTTGGATATAGTTTTATGGTGAATCTTCTCTCAGATGTCAAGATTCCATCCCTCCCCTAATTGAATTTTAAATCATATCAAATCAAGTCCTTTTCTCACTCTTTCTCTCCTAATCTTCAATTCTAGGGTTTCTAAGTTGAAAGGAAGAAGAAAGTGGTGATTGCTAGGGTTTTGATATGGATTTGAGATTTTTAGATATGGGATACGTTTTAAGCTGTTTTACAACTTAGGGTGAGTGGGTAAAAGAATATTTCAGTTAATTGTACTCAATTATATGGTTTTAATTTATATTCTCGATTTCTCCCTAGATGACAATAAATGAAAATAACTGTTCTTGAATTCAGGTTATAGAGTACTTCAATTCATGTTCCAACTATGATCTGAAAATGTTTATATGATAACATGGATATAGATATCCATGTATCTTGAAAACTACAGAATTAAGAAGTTTATTTAGAATCTTCTGAAGATCTGAATTTTCAAGTTATTCAGGTGCTTGAACAACATTATAGCTGAAATTCAAATTTATGCTTATATGATCTTACTTATGTTCCTAGTGCATATAATTCTACATGTTTGATCTCTTTGATTTGATACATACAAATAGAGTTTATGATTTTCACAATACATATCCTGTGAATAGCAAGTAATCAAGGATGGAAACCCAATCTAGTATGCTTTTATAAGTATACATATCTAATTTAGTAGTAAATGGCTGATTGCAATGATTCATGTGATATTGTGAGATTTTATCTGAAAATTATCTTATATGCATATATGATTTGTTTATGAAATTCAGATTTTCTAACTCAAATACGTGTCATGAAATGCATATGTTGTTATGCTATTGCAAGTGGAGAGATATGACATGCCCTCGATAGGTATGTTATCGATGCCATGCATAAATGTGAGAAATGTTGAGTGAGAATATTTGTATTAGTAGACATAATATATGTTTGAATACGTGAGAAGTGCTATATGTGCATGAGTAAGGAGAAACCCTAAGAAAGGGGTAAATAATCTGTTAAGCATTCAGTTATTTCAATTCAATAGTCTGAGTAGTCATTAATATACAAAGTTAAAAGAGATCAGTCTAAGAGAAAGATATAATCAAAGTTACAGTAATAATAGTAGCCATGAACACTGTAGATTCCCTATGAGAGGTCTGTGCCATAGGGATGAAACGACCTAACCCTAGAAGTGTCCAGTATGGGGGTCGAATAGTACTAATAGGTGGAATGGGGGACGAAGCCCTAGTGGAAGTATCCTTAAAAATACAGTATGTAGTGTCCAACATCAACCAGAGATCCTGGTGGCACTAGAGTACAAAAAATCCAATAGGTGGCTTGACTCTCCGCCTGTGTACTCAGGTTAAAGGAGTCCAGTTTTATGGCCCATAGGTGTGCCGAGGCCAGAGAGCCATTTTCCTATTGTAGACCAACGATGTAGTCAGGCTTAGCATCCCGAGTGTGCCAGTTAAGTCTTGTACGGTGAGATCGTATTTTGTTATGATTCTTCATATGTAGAGTACACTACATATGATCAGGGCATAAGCTAAAATATGATAATATAAGTTTAAAGAGTTTCTTATGAGTTAAAAGAGTTAAGAAAGATTTGATTTCAGTTTCGCAATAGTTGTTCTTTAAATGTAATATTGAATATAGTGAGGATTATATTTCCATACTTGTTTATTTCTAATGATGTAGGCTTCAATGTTATTAGTATGTTTTTGAATATCTAGTCTTTTAATTTGAAATTACTATCTTATTTTATTTCAATTATATAAGAATGATAAATGTCTCATTCAGTACTTCAGACTGCATTATTATTTTACTCATTCACTGAGCGAGTAGGCTCACCCCTCTACTCAAAATTTTTAGGGAAACCGTGGGGATTGAAGATATCATTGCATCAGAGTAGATCTGCCACAAGAGTTAAGTCTGAGTATAGTTAAGTTCAGTCGGTCCTTGTCACTCTAGGTCCTTGTGAAGAAATAAGAGAGAGTTGTAAATGATGATGTATGCCATTATTCCTCTTTTAGAAATATATGCAAATCAACAAGTCTTATGTGCTTAAAAGTATGTGAAACATAATGAATGTTCATACATGCATTTTTATTATTGAAATCAGATTAGAGAAATCAATGTTTAGATTCCCTTGTAAAGTTAGTTTATGTGGTTCAATGCGAGAAAACAAATTGTTTGAAAAAGAAGAAAAAGTTAAGGGTGATCTTTGTATTACAATAAATCCTCAATTTATGCCCTAATCTCATGATTAATGGAAATTGTGAGATCGGGGTGTAACAACTTGGTATCAGAGCTTAGGCTGAGTTGTCAAGGACCATTAAGTTAGTAAGTTAGAGTCATAAGTGTGGCATATAGGAGATGTTATGATGTTAGCTCTGGGGATTTGTGTATTTGGATATCCTGGACCGGTATCTGAGTACTTGGATCAACCAGTATCAAGCTACTCTATCTATTGTTTCATGTATACCCTAGCCATATATACAGTGGAAGGATGGTCTAGAGAGGAACCCTAGAAATATTAGGGTTAGAAACAAGAGAAGTAACATGAATTAAGATCATAAATATAAAATGAGATAGAACTTTCATTTCAAATTGTTGTTCTATTGGAGATGAATGAAAAAGCTCTTATATGTTTGTATTCAGATATTCAATATTTTGAAATATATATATGGGTCTTTAAGATATCAAACTGTGAGCATCCAGCTTAAGATGGAAGATGGACGTGGACGAGGGGAGCGTGGCGGCGGGGGGCGATCAAGGGGACGGGGAGAGAGAGACGCCGACGGACGGCCAAGGGAGCCACATCGACGTTCGTAGTTCCAAGGAAGATGCTGCTGCAACAGGTGACCGGAGGAACTTTGATCAGAGAAGTCAAGACAGTGGGGAGGGATGGGGTCATTCAGTAAACCCTAGGGTTTCTACAGACCCGAAGGAAAGGGACGGAGATAAACTCAGTCTCCCACAAGTCGGGTTTGAGTTCTAATTCAGCGGCATGAAGGGACCCTCAAGCAAAACCACCACGGAACCTCAAAAGCGGCTGAGACAAACCCTCGATCGAGGTGAAGATGCATGTAGGATGGAAGGAAGCAGCACCCCTAACTTTCTATTCCCGCCGTTGCATGGGCATAACCAAGCAGATGTTCTACAGGAGGTACGGACTAACGACAACGCTTGGGCATCGAATAGTTCAAGATCTGGGAGTAAGTCCACCGAGCAAGGTACCTCCGACCTTTTCCTGAATAAGCTATTTGAGGAGCATCTGAATCTGGAGGCGGTTAGTTTAACGTTCACCGACGACAAGCTTGACATCATCGTCGACCTGATGGAGGAAGAGTTCTTGATAAGGCTGTGGCAATATGCCGTCGTAGTGAAAGCCATGGGAACCCAGATTGGATACATGACTTTGCGTGATCGCCTGCGAGCCATGTGGAGTCTTGTTGGTAAGTATAACATATATGAACTCGACCTCAATCATTATGTTATACAGCTATCATGTCGCCGTGACTATGAGATGGCCATGACTGGGGGGCCTTGGAAGGTTTTCGGGTGCAACCTGCTAGTATGGGACTGGAACCCAACCTTCATCCCATCGAATGACCTTCCGAGGAGAATAGTTTGCTGGATGATAATTCTCAATCTACCTCTCCATCTGTATGTCCAGAACATGTTCGAATGTATAGAAAAGGCGCTGAGTCGACTGGTCAAAGTAGATGAACATACCATTAAGCGGACGAGGAGTAAGTTCGCTAGATTGGCTATAGAAATTGACACCACGAAGCAGCTTGCACCGTACATACAGATCAATGGTATTGAATATGAGGTCGCATATGAAGGATTGCCTTATGCCTGTGCCAAGTGCGGGGAGGAGGGACACACATCACAAATCTGTGATTCGACAAGAACCCAGAACATAGCAGAAACTGAGAAGGAGGAGCAAGCCAAGACGAACAGTGGCAATTCTACAGAACCTGAGAACGCACAGTGGCAGACTCAACGCAGCAGGCGTCGACGTCAGGGAAAAGAACCGGTTAGTAAACCTCCTGATAAACCAAGTGCTAATTATAATAGGTACGGGGACCTTCCAGAAGATCATGGTGACGACGATGTCGAGCTGAGCGGACACCAGCAGATTGCAGGTGGATCAAATTCTGACGGAGGCGTTAGAGCAGCTAAAGTGTGGAAAAAGAAGTCAAAGATGAATACTATAGTTACAACAGCACAAAAAGTTGAGGCTCTTAAAGACATAACTAATGGCCTAGCGTCTCAAAGCAAAGCCCAGGCGAGTGATAGAAACAACAAGAACAAGGAAGATCATACCATGGCTGACCCGGGAATAGATGAAGTAGTTGAGATCCTTTCAGCAGCCGAAGATGAAGTGTTCGCTGATATTGCAGAACCAAAGAATGATGACAGAAATGTTATACCTATGGCGCAACGCATTCCCAAGGAGCACAAAGGCTCCCAAAAGACCAAGATTGGTAAAATTTTCAAAGGCAGTGGCACCAGGATGAAGAGGTCGGGCATAACTAAATCGAGTGTCGAAGGGATATGCAGAAGTCCCCGGCAGTGAGGCGCTCAAGATTGTGAAGTAGTCGTGGAGGCCTTGAAGACTGTTGCTAACAAGGAAAACGAAGAGCCAGCCCTGTAAGCAGTCCTACTTCTTCTCTTTCTGTTCTGGTTGGTATATGATGAAGATCCTTTGCTGGAATATCCGAGGAATAGGTAAAGCTGATACGTGCAGAGTCCTTAAAGAGTACATATCTATCCACAGGCCCTTGGTTACTGTCATTCTCGAGCCTAGAATCAGTGCTGAAAAGGAAGTAGACACTATTCAAAGATTGGGGTTTTCAAACACTCATAGATCAGAAGCTCGCGGTTTCTTGGGGGGGCATCTGGGTATGCTGGAGTGCAGCTTCTTGTACAGTCATTCCCACATTTCTCTAATTAAGGAATATATGAAAGAGAAGTTGATTTTGAGACTTAGAATTCTTATCTTCAAACATTCAATAATACATTTCTCATATGTAGGTTTAATTAATTATCAGCAAGGATACTTGACTAATTAGCACTTTCTTGAATCTCGCAACCTCTTTCTTTTATAATCTATATTACTCCATTATGTTTCAAACCCTTCTTTAATTTCCATAATCCCCTTACTATATGCTACTATTCCACATATCATCTTTAACTTCTAATTTTCTCTTATGATCTTGTTTTTTCTTTTATGTGTATGATCATGTATACCATGTTACATGTATTTCCTTTTATCCTTCTACTAATGTGAAGTTGAAATTCTAAATCAATAATCTCTCTACTAGTATCACCTCATGTTTAATACATTACATATCCTTCATTTTAAATCTAACAGCTCATGCATGGGTGGAACATAGTTTCTCTTTCAATCAAGTTTTTCCTTCCTGAATATAGTCTACCTTTGTATGACTTATTCATTTATTTAGCTACACTTTTGTTCTTCTTTTAGAAACTAGTTTGTTGTTCTATAGAGACTTAGAATCCAAAGGCAGTAAGAATGAATGTATTAAACTTGCAAATTAAGGTATACATTACATGCTCTCAATTATATCATAACCCTCATTCCTTAATCAAGCACATTATTTCCAACATTTCTCTTTGTTTCAACTAAGTTTCTTATCCTAGTTTTGTGATTTACATGATCATCTAGTTCTCTTCACTTTAACTTTTCTGAAGACTCTTCACTTCTATGCACTTATTGTATACTTAGCTCTTTTATTCTATTTTCCCTTTGCTTTGAAGTACATAAAAACATTGTACTCAGTTATATAATCCATTCCTCATGATTGATTCTTACTATCTTGGCCCCTTACATACTTTTCTAATATCTTTTCCATATTTCATATTTAGAGTTCATATAATACTAATAATTAAACTTAATCTAAACCTTATGTCATGTTCCTTTATTCCCAATTAAGGGTTTCTCATATGAGGCCCCAAAGTTGGATCTCAAATATCAGTTTCAATCGATTCTTAGTTATCCCAATCTTTCCATTATACTTCAAAATCTTAGAGTATATACATTCATATTAGAATTTGGATCTAATCTATCCAGAATTTACTCTTGTTATGTTACTAATAGGAGTCATTAGATCCCAGTAATGCATCCTACTAGCTGGACCAGGCCAGACCTGCAGTCCTGAAGCCAAGAGCTACTCAGGATTACTCAACTCCTATTCATCTCAAATGTGTGGAAGAAAACTTATCCACTTAGGAAAGCTCATTCAAAGATCATTTCTAGTCTACTTTTTTTTTGAGAAGTCAGGCGGTCATCTTATTCATCTTGCCCACCTCATGCAAGCGAAATTAAAATTGGCATTACAATTATTAGGAAACTGCAAGAATTGAAACATGGTAGTACTACTACCATTACATGGAGGTGCTAGTCCAGTGTCCAGCACGCATCTAGGGGGGGTTTTATAGTGGGTGTAACCAATACTCTGTTTAGAGTGGTACTTAGCGAGAGCGTCAGCCTGCCTGTTGTTCTGTCGTTCAGTGTATATGATCTCTGTAGTCTCCTTCTTAATCAATTGAATACCTCTAATGATGTTAGCAAAGCGAGGATAGTTCCAATACTCATCTCCCATCATAATGGAATTTTAAAGGCAGTCGGTTATAATCACAACATTTTGCGCAGCACTTCCCTCTATAATGCTAGCAGCCAACCCGATAGACAAAAGCTCCGCCTCTAGAGGATTTCTTGCCGTAACAAGCTGACCTACACCACTAAGCCAATTGCCATTAGAGTCAGTAATAACAACTGAAATAGCACCCTTCCCCTTCTTCCAAGCAGCGTCCGTATTGAAATGGATGGAATCTGGCTTGAGTTTCTCAGGCCTGCGTCTTCCAGCCTACTCCATATTGTTTCCAGCTGTGGTCCAAGCTCTGCTGTTCATCATGATCTCATGATTGGTAAGGTTGATAATATGTTGAAGATTATGTTCTCTACCTTCAAAAATCCACAGATTGCGCTGCTTCCACATGCTCCAGCAGACGATGAAGAATAGATGTTTATGTGCGTCGGGTGCCTTGATGTTCATATTCATCCACTGATCCAGATTATTAACAGTCCAGAACTGATGAGTGTACTCAAGCTTCAGAATAGAGTACCACACTCTCTTCACCTTAGGGCAGTCCCGGAGAGTGTGTAGGATGGTCTCATCATCTGCGTTACATCTGGTACAAATAGCAATGGTCGTCATCTTCCGACGTTTCCTGTTGTGATTGGTAAGAAGAGCCCCATTAGCTGCAAGCCACATGAACATTTTTATGCGTGCTGCCACCTGTGCGTGCCAGATACAGTGCCAATGACCTTGCCTTTTAATTTCAGTTTCAGCTCTTATAGCTTGGTATGCCATTTTGGCAGTGTAACTACCACCTTCATTGAGCGTCCACACCCTAACGTCTTTAGCCTTTGGATCAGTTGGTGGGTTTAAGGTATAAATAACCTTGGTGACTTCGGCTGGTAACCACTGCTCCAAAAAGCTGCGATCCCATTGTCCCTCCATATTTACTAAGCTGCTAACTACTAAATCGTCCAGCTCAGTAGGAATAGGATGCAGAACATGGTTTCTTAACGGGCTTTCAATGGGTAACCACTTATCATGCCAAACATTAATGGAGCTGCCGCTCACAGGACTCATGTATGTGTTTGCTTCCATAAACGGTTTGGAGAGAACGACGTTGCGAGCCATATGCGACATGTTCTGGGAAGGGCTTTGCGTGTCTTTTAGAATTTTCTTAGTCATGGCCTCACTCCAGATAATCCCTCTTCTGCTATAGTTGTCCTAGCTGTTCTTCATAAGGAGTGCTTGGTTCCACTCTCTCATAGATTTGATCCCAAGGCCACCATGAATCTCCCTACTGGTAATACGGCTCCAAGATATGAGAGGAATACCCCTTTTACTTCTCCCCCATTCCAAATGAATCTTCTTATTTCTCCATCAATCCTGTTGCATAGTTGTAGGGGAAGCTTTGCCGTTTGCATAACATAAGTGGGTATTGCAGTTAAGGTACTTTTAGCCAGGCTAACCCGTCCCGCCATAGATAAACTCTTAGCCATCCAGGAGTTAATAGTTTTAGTAACCTTCTCCAAAACTTCATTGTAGGTATCCTTGCTAACCCAGTTATGAATAATAGGTACGCCAAGATACTTTCCCAGGTCTTGAGTTCTCTGCAAGCCACTACTACGACAGATAATATCAGCTTCCTGTCTCGAAACACTCTGCGAAAAGAAAACTCTAGTTTTCTCAACCGAGATAGCTTGACCAGACGCTTTTTCAAATAAATTGAAGCACTTCATGATGATGTTTATGTTGGATTCATTCGCTTTGGTGAAAAGAATGATATCATCCGCAAAGCATAAATGAGCAATCTTCGGACCTCCTCTTCCTAGTTGCATGGGCGTCCATTTCTTATCTGCTACAAGCTGATCAATAAGTTGTCTCAACCTCTCAATGCACAACACAAAAATATAAGGACTTAGGGGATCTCCCTGGCGTAACCCTCTGGAAGGCTTAAACTGAGGTTTCGTTTCTCCATTCCAAGCAATTTGTGAGCTCCCAACCTGATAGAATTCATGATATAACTTTGTAAGTTGGTAGGAATGCCAGTTTTCTCAATAGTATCCTGGATGAAGCTCCATGACATTTTATCATAAGCTTTGGTGAGATCAAATTTGATGGCCATTGTTTTACTTGAGTTCCTCCTTTTCATCGTATGGATGAGCTCCTGTACAATAGTAATATTATCAGAAATTTTCCTTCCAGGAACAAACGCACTTTGTACCGGGCTGACCCATTTATGAATCCACTATTTTAGGCATTCCACAACCACCTTAGAGCAGAGTTTAAGAATAGTGTTGTTGAGAGAAATGGGCCTGAATTGGCTACGACAGACTGGCTTCTTATCCTTTGGAATGAGCACAATGGTTGCATTACAGAGCTTGTCATCTAAAGTGTAAGAATTTATAGCTTCTTGGATCGTTTTAGTAACAGACTCCTTAACGTTTGACCACTTTGGATTGTAAGAATTGTGTGGTTGTTCCGTCTGGACCAGCAGCCTTGAACGGGTTCATGGAGAAGAGAATGGTTTCAAAAGAACTACCCTCGTGAGAATCTGACTTTGAGCTTCGGGTATGGTTTCAAAAGAACGGGGGATCCGCCCCATAGCTGAACGGCTGACGCTGCTAGAAGTAGTTAACAGCTTTATATAAAAGTCTGTAACCAAGTTAAAAACTTCCATACTATCAGTTACCCAACCTCCGTCTGGATGTTTGATGGCTTCACACCTATTCATTCTTGCACGTTGGTTGACATAAGCATGATAGAAATGAGAATTAGTATCACCATCCTTAAGCCAGTCTATATGACTTTTTTTTTTCCAATCCTCTTCCTCCTTCTTCAGTAAAGTATTCAGATCATCCTGCATAGTGAAACACAGCTTATCGGTAGTATCATCATACCTGGAAGCCAGATTTTTCTGGAGAGTTTCGATATTATGAAGAAGCCTATCTTTGTTTGCCCGTTTAGATTTCTGCAGATCCCCGTCCCAATATCGCAGATGTGGGCTAGCTATCTCTAGAGCATTCTGGAAATTCAAATCCTTGTGCCATACTTTATTGAGACAAGGTTTGAAAGTCGGCTCCTTCTTCCAAGAAGCTTTAGTCATGAAACATCCAGGGCCAGTTGCACACCTGGCCATATTGATCAGCAAAGGACAGTGGTCAGATTCGATCCTTGGTAGATGTAGCACAGAAACATTAGGGAACTTCATGATGAAATCACTATTCGCTAAGCCTCCGTCGAGTCTACTCTGTTTCAGACCATGGCAAAACGTAAACTGTTGACCAGAGAAGCCAATATCAGGTAAGCATGCTTGCATCATAGTAGCAGTGAAGGTTTGCGCTTCCCTATGATTAAAAGTAAGATATCCAATCCTTTCAGCTGGGGTAATTGTAGTGTTGAAATCTCCTGCAACCAACCAAGGTTATTTGTATCTATCTCCTAGCTCTGCAATATGCTTCCAGATCAGGCTTCGAATCTACATATGTGGATTCGGATAGATGAAAGTAGCAAAGTAGGATTTGTTAATTCTGCAAGTCACAAACTGGCGGTGGGTGTTTATAACTTCGAATCATATATGATGCATAAACATCATGCTAGAGACATCTAATGAATGTAATAATGACATAAAATATGATGATAAAACCCTAGCAGGGTAATTGAGAACGTAATCTATCTGAATAGGTCCAATAAGAGAAAGAAAATTCAATTGATAAGATATAAAAGACTTTAGTAAAACTTGTGAGATCCAAAGTTTGAATTTCAAATTAAGGAAGCAAGGTCACATCACAATAATGTCATGCTTTTGATAAGGATCAAACCCTAGAATGTTTAGAGTTTTAGTAGTTCAAGGGATGTCAATGGTGATTTGACCTTGAATACTAGCATCTCTATAAAACAAGATCATGAGATTTGCACTATGAGAAGTAAACTAGCACTGATAGTAATCTAGGGTTTAAAGACAGCTAATCTAAAAGGTAGATAAATAATATGGAAATGATTCAGAGTAAAGAGTAAGATATAAATTTGAAATGTCACAAGTCTATTTTGAACAAAAGGAGAAATACAACATGAGTGAAGTGTGATATGAGATAAATTCTTGCAGTGATAGAAAGAATGATGAATAATCTATTTTTACCTTGTATGTTTCAATTTTAGGAATGTTTAATATACATGATTAAAACAAGAAGGATAAGTAGCAAAAAGTAAGTAGTAGTGAAAGAGGAGAGAGATAAGAGAAAACAATGACTTTTAGTAATATGTGAATTTGTTTTTAGAAGTATAATTTGTGGAAGGCATATTAAGGGATGTAAATTGGTCCAACGTATGATTTTAGTGTACATGCGCAAGAAATATGTTAATTAAAGGTGTCTGATAGTTGTAGTCATTCATACCAGTAATCCATCTTAGTATTGTACAATTGTGGTATGGTGATATGGGTTGAATAATGATGGAACAAATGAAGGGTTACCCTGAATAAGGTAGTCTTACCTATTCACTCATATGAATAGAAGGGATGATAACCATGTTGTATTGATATGTAACCCTAATGAGGTATAGCTTGTTATACCTAGCTTTAATATAACTAAGTGATGGTAATTGGGTATGAATAGTCCTTGAATGACTAATATAATCATGGAGTACTTTGTTACTATTGTTGAAACCCTAGTTTGCTATAACCCGATGGTTACACCTTGAATTATGTGTGGGTTCATACTTGAGAATAATATGGAATGTGATGGTAATGCTTCACCTTATGCATCCATGATGCAATGGGGATGACGTGAGTAGTATTGTACAATTGTTGTTGAATCCAATCTTCCAACTCAAGACTATTTTGCTATTTGAGTAGCACAATAGTAAAATTCAAAAGAACATGGTGAACTCTCTTTTATGACTTAGAGGTAATACATAACAATAATACATATTGAGTCGTATGAATTGAGATAGTTGGATCAGATTATCAATGTTGAGATAACACCTCAAGAGTATAAAAAATATTGAAATGGTTGTTTCTCTCTCTCTCTGCTATGATTGATTGTGGCATAGAGAATTTGTTTGTTATCATTGAGAACTATTTTAGCATGTTGTGGTTAGAAAATAAATAAAGGACTTAATGTTGAAAACTACAATCAAGTATAAAATACAAGAATGTAATGACATGCAAGATTTCAGAAGCCTAAAATAAACTTTGAATATACTTTGTTTGCGTATTTATGTTTCGGGGACAAAACTTTTTAAGGGGGTGAGAAATTGTAATGACCACATTTGTGCTTAATTGGTAAACTAGAGTTAACCTGAATGATTACATGCTTGATTAGATTGAACATCGTTTAGACTCGATTAATCATAGTAGATCAATTGTGATGTTGCAAACCTAAGAAGAAACTCTAACTATGATATTAGTTTGAAGAATTAGGGTTTGAGAAATGTAAACCCTAATCGGAAAAAAATTAGGGTTTTGATAGTACATGAATATGGAATTTGATCAAAATATCAGTGTGGTAAATGATTTTTAATATTTTCTAAACATTTTGTATTTAATTAAATTTTTGATATGATATGGATAACTCAATCATGCATATTGGCGAAAAGTTTCAGAATATTTGAGTGTTCTTTGAATGTGGTTCTTGGTTGAACTATACTTCAACCAAAATGCTGACAGAGTTCAACAGTGTAGCGTTTTATTTTCAATTATTTATTGGTAACTCCAAATGATCTGAAATTTTAAATGGAGATCTAAAACTCTATCATAAACAAAATGTAAAATTTTCATAATTTTTGGATGCATTTTGACCTTATCAGTAGATGAATTATAGTAATATTTTTGTGACAGAAAATTTAGCTGAAATAAGAGAAAGTATAGTGAGGTGTCAATGTGCAATTGATCCAAGCAGCCCAATTTCTCTATATGGTCAACCTAACACACAAGGAGATCTCATAATTCGTGATTCAATCTAGTGAAATGAAATCCGAGAGAGAGAGAGAGAGGGAGAGTTAGGGTTTGAGAGGAGAAAGTGATGGAGATGCTGACCTAGGGTTTTGTGGTCCGAGGAATGATGAAATCATGTAAGTTTAGCTTCTTTGGATATAGTTTCATGGTGACTCTTCTCTTAGATGTCAAGATTCTATCCCTCCCCTAATTGGACTCGAAATCATATCAAATCAAGACCTTTTCTCACTCTTTCCCTCCTAATCTTCAATTCTAGGGTTTCTGAGTTGAAAGGAAGAAAAAAGTGGTGATTGCTAGGGTTTTCATATGGATTCGAGACTTTCAAATATGGGATACTTTTTAAGCTGTTTTAAAGCTTAGGGTGAGTGGATAAAATAATATTTCCATCAATTGTACTCAATTAGATGGTTTTAATTTATATTCTCGATTTCTCCCTAGATGATAATAAATGAAAAGAACTGTTCTTGAATTCAGTTTATAAAATACTTCAATCCATGTTCCAACTATGATCTGAAAACATTTATATGATGACATGGATATAGATATCCATGTATCTTGAATACTACATAATTAAGAAGTTTATTGAGAATCTTCTGAGGATCTGAATTTTCAAGTTATTCGGGTGCTTGAACAACATTATAGCTGAAATTCAGATTTATGCTTACATGATCTTACTTATGTTCCTAGTGCATATAATTCTACATGTTTGATCTCTTTGATTTGATATGGACACATAGAGTTTTTGATTTTCACAATACATATCCTATGAATAGCAAGTAATTAAGGATGGAAACCCAATCTAGTATGCTTTTACAAGTATACATATCTAATTTAGTAGTAAATGGCTGATTGAAATGATTCATGTGATATTGTGGGATTTTATCTGAATATTATCTAATATGCATATATTCTTTGTTTATGAGATTCAGATTTTCTAACTCAAATACTTGTCATGAAATGCATATGTTGTTATGCTATTGCAAGTGGAGAGATATGACATGCCGTAGATAGGTATGTTATCGATGTCATGCATACATGTGAGAAATGTGGAATGAGAATATTTATATTAGTAGACATGATATATGTTTGAATACATGAGAAGTGCTATATGTGCATGAGTTAGGAGAAACCCTAAGAAGGGGTAAACAATATGTTAAGCATTCGGTTCAGTATCATCAATGATTTCAATTCAATAGTCTCTGAGTAGTCATTAATATACAGAGTTAAAAGAGATAAGTCTAACGGAAAGATATAATCAAAGTTACAGTAATAATAGTAGCCCTGAACACCATAGATTCCCTATGAGAGGTCTACGTCGTAGGGATGAAATGACCTAACCCTAGCAATGTCCAATATATGGGGGTCAGATCGATCTAATAGGTGGTACAGGGGACGAAGCCCTAGTGGAAGTCTCCTTAAAAATAGAATATGTAGTGTCCAACATCAACCAAAGATCCTAGTGGAACTAGAGTACAAAAAAGCCAATAGGTGGCTTGACTCTCTACCTGTGTACTCAGGTTAGAGGAAGAGTCCAGTTTTACGACCCATAGGTGTGCTGAGGCTAGATAGCCATTTTCCTATTGCAGACCAACGATGTAATCAGGCTTAGCATCCCGAGTGTGTCAGCTAAGTCTTGTACAGTGAGATCGTATTTCGTTACGATTCTTCATATATAGAGTACACTTCATATGATCAGGGAATAAGCTAAAATATGATAATATAAGTTTAAAGAGTTTCTTATAAGTAAGAAGAGTTAAGAAAGATTTGATTTTAGTTTTGTAGCAGTTGTTCTTTAAATGTAATATTGAATATAGTGAGGATTATATTTCCATACTTGTTTATTTCTAATGTTGTAGGCTTCAAGGTTATTAGTAAGTTTTTGAATATCTAGTCTTTAAATTTGAAATTACTATCTTGTTTTATTTCAATTATGCAAGAATGATAAATGTCTGATTCAATACTTTAGACTGCATTATTGTTTTAATCATTCACTGAGCAAGTAGGCTCACCCCTCTACTCAAAATTTTTAGGGAAACCTTGGGGATTGAGGATATCATTGCATCAGAGTAGATCTTCTAGAAGAGTTAAGTCTGAGTATAGTTAAGTTCAGTTGGTCCTTGTCACTCTAGGTCCTTGTAAAGAAATAAGAGAGAGTTGTAAATGATGATGTATGACATTATTCCTCTTTTAGCAATATATGTGAATCAGCAAGTCTTATGTGCTTAAAAGTATGTGAAACATAATGAATGTTCATACATGCATTTTTACTGTTGAAATCAGATTAGAGAAATCAATGTTTAGATTCCCTTGTAAAGTTAGTTTATGTGGTTCAATGCGAGAAAACAAAGAGTTTGAAAAAGAAGAAAAAATTTAAGGGTGATCTTTGTATTACGTTAAATCCTCAATTTATGCCCTAATCTCATGATTAATGGAAATTGTGAGATCGAGGTGTAACACAGAGAATTTATGTCTTCTTCAAATTTGTGCTAATATTAACAATAATGACTTGGTTAATGATTTATATATTTTAGTGAAATATCAAGATGCTCCAGAATGGATTATAAATATCTAAAGTGATTCTAAGTAATCGTTGACAACAATATATAAATTGTTTTATATTGAATACATGTACAAATGGTAGTACCCTAACATCGATGTATGTACAAATGAATTGTTCCCAAAAAATAAAGATTGATATGTTAAAATGATATTAAATGATAATATGTTACAAAGTGTTATTGTTGAAAAGATACATATCTTTTACCCTCTAAAATATTATTGCAACCAAAAAATAAAGCATAAATAAAGTAGATAACACCACCTCACATATTTATCAAAATGTTACATTAAAGATTAAATATTGTTATTATGTACATGTTTGTCTTACACCACACAAGTATTTAATGGAACGTAGATTATTTTCACTACCAAAAAACATAGTATAGGTGACAATCATGTAAAAGGTTACACACTTTTAGGTGATATGTTTGTACATCACTCATAATCTGTATAGACCAGCGTAAAATAGATGGCACACATTTTAACATATTTGAAAGAGATACATACTTTAGGTGACATGTATGTAAATCACCTGTAGTTTATATAGTCCTGTGTAACACAGATGACATAAATTTAATCATACTTGAAAAGGTTAGACCCTGTAGATGACATACATTTAAATCACATATGCTCTAATGGGGTTTTACCACAAAGGTGGCATGTATGAGAGTCACTTGTGATCTATAAGGGAGTATATTGTTTAGGTGACATACATGTTTGTCACCATACATTTATGTGGCATACATGCTTGTCACCTAACCTTTAGGTGACAAACATATCTGCCATCCAACATATCCCAACTAATAATAAGTATCAACAATTTCTCAATGATGTAGTTTGTGTGGGGATATCTCAACACAAATGTTATAATTCATAAAGGAGATATGTGAGAGAAATTGAGTTTGAGAGTCATCCAAAGTCATTATAAGAGTCATTCATAAAGAGATATTGGGATGAAGATCTTCCCCAAGCACATACGCATCTCTTTTGTGATCATTCTAAGTCTATTGAGACTTTGTTTGGAGTGGAAAATTTCTCATTGGTAGTGGCTTGTGTAGACCACCCACCCCAACAACATTTGTTGCAAAGGGGTGGTGGTTGCTTCAAGCACCCAACAATCCACACTCCGGTCATTCCTAAACTCATGCATATCCCCTCTATGAACAGATAAAAGGACAATACATATATACATGTCTCTGATCAAAGTATTTCTAGGGACTTACTGTGAGAGGATACTAACATGATATGGGCCCTAGCACCTCCCAAAAAAATTTACACAGACTTATTTTGAGAGGACATTGTCAAGGTATGGGCCATGTGATGCACGACAAATGGAGCTACATTATATGCAGAAACTAAAGCATGTGAAGATTTTATGCATAAAGCTTTTAGATCCAATGTCAGATTTTGATGTGAGCCTAGTGTTTTTCATGCATAAACAACCTTTTAATAAATCATCATGGAAATTTTATGAGCCATGATGTTTTCGGGTGAATTCATTCATCTTGAGGGGTTAAATTCATGTTTTATTAGTTGTCTCCAACACTTTATGTTATACCTTCAGAATTGCAAGGACCTTTTTGTTATTTTCCTTATGGTTTTGTTCATAGGGTTTACTGTTTAAGGATTTGTAAAATTTTTTGTCACTTAGTTTTTGATACTAAAACAAATTAGTGGCTTGCCCCCACATCAATAGATTTTTAGTAATTATTTAAAATCAACAAATCTTGATCTCAAACTCTCGTATTCTATGGAATCAACAAGATTTTGATTTATAATTCCTTTATCGTCCACACAAAGTCATCACCATGACTCCTCATGTGAGTAAAAGAATATTTTCATGATAATAATCCCCAAACTCATACACGTCTCATTTGTTATCATTCTAAGTCTAATGAGCCTTTGTCTTGTGAGGCAAATTACTTCTTGGCAGCTACTTGTATAGACCACCCAGTCCCAACAAAAAATGCTACACACTCATATATGTCTCCTTTATGAATAGTTAAGATGACATTCCAATCAACACATTTCCAAGGAGTTGTTGTTATAGGATACTATCATGATATGGGCCATAGCTCCTTCCACAAGAATTTTTGCGGACTTGTTGTGAGAGAACATTGTCATGATATGAGCATTGGTTCCTCAAAAATGCATTTTGGTGACTTACTATGAGAGGACATTCTCAAGATATGGGTCATGACTTCTCACAAATGCATTTTAGGGACTTTCTATGAGAAAAAAATGTCATGATATGAGCTCAACTCCTCACAAATGCATTCCAAGGGACTTGGTGTGAAAGGATAATGTCATGATATGGGCCATGGATCCTCCCAAATTGATAGGCCCCAAGACGATGCCCGAAATATACATGCTCTTATCCCAAAGGTAAATTAGACTTTTAAATTTATAACTTGAAACCTTCAAGGACCCACACAACTCAATACAGGTCGAAGTAGACATAAGAGATCAAACACATAGATGTGGGAATGTTTAGGACACTTAATATATCACACTGAAGTCAGTTAAGACAAACTGATAGTTGACATATTTAGGGAACCAGAACGAGTCTAGCAAAACAATATGAACAAATTAAAACAAAGTAAAGAAAACAAAGTCCATGAAATCCTACTAATCAGGAGAAGGAGTTCCTACCTATGTAACCACATGTTGGGAAACCTATGCACCCATTCTCGGGAATCGAAAACCCTCAAACATACTAGAAAGCATCTAACCTCCAAATTTTGCACGTATCATTGTAGATGTTCATGTCAGGGTCTTCCCACTCTCTCTCACATAACATGACTAAAACCCCATCATAGATCTAAACCATCTCTCAAAGACAACAGATCAATACCCCTGAATATCTCAGAAACCATCTCAAGTTCGGGATATTCAAAGATGTTAGGAACAATACTCCCTTGGATGTCCTCTCTCAAATTTGGATCCATACTACCTTCTCTTATCAAATTCTATAGCTAATCTCTCGGTCTAGGTAGAAATGGAAATTCAAGCAAGAAAGAAATCAACCAAACAACAATCATAACAAAAAAGAGAAGACAGAATAGAAAACATACTAGATCTAAAATAAGACTACTTGTTGAAGGTAAAAGTAGATAAACATGCCCGAAACGGGCTACATAGACAAGAAGGAGCTCAACTAGCCATGGAAAAGCATAGTTGGCACTGAATAAAGGTAGAAGAATATTATTTGTACATAAACTAAGGAGTTAGAAGAAAGAGGTCAAAGAAGAGATTTATCCCATAGGGGAGAGGTGGCTCTCGCTCCTTAGCCTCCGGAAGCCCTTTGGGTCCTCCTTCTTGATCTTTAAGACTCCTTGGCCTCCTTTCTCTTTGATTCCACCCCAAACAATAGCTTTGGTGGATGTATGGAGGTAGAAGGTGGTTGGGAATGGATGAAAGTGGGTGAATGATGATAGAAAATAGTGGTGGATGGAAGAAAACCAAAGGAACATACATAGGGTGTGTTCTTCAGTCCTCTTAGACCTTGGAACCCTCCACTAATCTCTGCAAACATGGTCACTGAAGGGAACCCAAAAAGTCCAATTGGAAGAACCCAGATAAGAACCCCTTGTCTGATAGTTGGGGGCGGATATATATATGTGTGGTTAGTTGTTGCCGAGATTTTCAGTGGTCACTGAGGTCATGGGTCACTGAGATATTTGGTGGTTGATGGGATTATAGGGTTCTCAGTAGTCAAAGATGTTTTGGTCATTTTTGTGGAGGTTTCTGAGGTTGGTCGCTGATGTTGTAGTGGTCGATGGTCCTGGGCCTTTGGCAACTGATGACAATGGACTTCAGAGGTAGATGGTGATGGATTTTGGCAGTCGTTGAAGATGATGATTATTAGCTATCCCTGAGATCACTAATTCTCAGCTATCACTGAGTAACTGGCCTTGTGACCGATGGTGATGCTTCTTAGGAACAAACCCACCAAACTGGGGGGGTATTACTATGGGTCAACATGTCTGCATCGAGTGAAGCTTCTAACCAATGAGGTTGATTTCCGATAAAGGTCAAAATTTGGGTCCAAGATATCAAAAGTTCCTGACCGATGAGGATGATAGAGAACCATCATCTTCTAAGCTGGTGCACGTAATGTGTTGCTTGATGGGGAAAATCTAGAAAATTGACATCTTCTTGAGTTTGGTGCCTACAAGTCCCAAAATTGACTAGTTGAGTAGATCTATCTTTGAAAGGATATAAATTACTAAAATATAAGAAACTAGAGTTATTTTTGGCATATGAAGGCTATAATAGCACAAGACCATAGGTAAATACTCAGCATAGACACCTAAATTTTATTGTAATCACAAATGCATTTTATTGGGCATATACTGCATTTATTTGATATTTTATAAAGGAGACATCGGATAGAAATCACTACGAAGAGTCATTGTAAGACATTTTAAGAGTCATTCATAAAGGGACATTGACAAAATGATTGTCCCCCAAACTCATACACGTCTCTTTATTGATCATTATAAGGGTAATGAGACATTGTCTTGTGAGGTAAATTTTTCCTTGGTAGTGGATTGCATATACCACCCATGCCTAGAAATAATTACTGCAAACCAACATTGGCTTCTGCAAGCACCCGACCGACCATGCTCTAATCATCCCCAAAGTCATACACGTCTCCTTTATGATCAGTTAAGAGGACAATACATATATACATGTCTCCGATCAAAGTATTTATGGGGACTTGTTGTGAGAGGATACTATCATAGTATGGGCCTTAGCTCCTCTAAAAACATTTTGTGGACTTTTTGTGAGAGGATACTATCATGATATGGGCCCTTTTGAGAGACTTCTTGTGAGAGGACATTCTCATGATATAAGTCTTGACTCCACACAAATGCATTTTTAGAGACTTTCTATGAGAGGACATAGTCATGATATGGATCCTAGCACCTCAAAAATGCATTTTAAGGACTTTCTATGAGAGGACACTATCATGATATGGGCCATGGTTCCTCTCAAATGTATTTTTAAGGGGATATTTCAATACATTTATTTGATGATTCATAAAGGAGACGTGTGATAGAAATTGTTTCTTAAAGTCATTCTAAGTCATTTTGAAAGTCAATCAAAATGGATTATTAGCATTATGATCATCCTCAAACTCATAAACATATCTTTTTTAATCATTCTAAGGCTAATGGATTTTTTCTTGTGCGGTAAATTACTCCTTGGCAGCGACTTACTTAGACCACCCACCCATAATAGCAATTGGTGCAAATGGGCAGTGGCTTCCGCAAGAACCCAACCGAGCATGCTCTGATTGTCCCCAAACTCATACATGTCTCCTTATGAATAGTTAAGAGGACAATACATATATAAATGTCTATGATCAAAGCATTTCCAGGGACTTTTTGTAAGAGGACATTGTCATGATATAGACCGTAGCTCCTCCTAAAAGCATTTTTGTGAACTTGATGGGAGAGGACACTGTCATAATATGGGCCCTCACTCCTCATAGATGCATTTTAGGGGACTTGTTGTGATGACTAAGGATTTACTGTGAGAGGACATTGTCATGATATGGGCCCTATCTCCTCTCAAATACATTTTAAGGAGTTGTTGTAAGAGGACATTGCCATGATATGGGCATGGCTCCTCCCAAATGCATTTTGTGAGGATATATTATTTGATGTTGAGAGTTTCTCTAAGCCACTCAAAGTCATTGTAAGAGTCATTCATAAAGGGGCATGCACATGAAGATCGTCCCCAAACTCATACAGATCTATTTTGTGATCATTACATGGATAATGGCCTTTGTCTTGTGACGCAAACTACTCCTTGGTAGTGGCTTGCATAGCCACCCACCCACAACAAAAATTGCTACAAGTTGGTAGTGGTTGCAGCAAGAATCCAATCGACTATTCTTAGATCCTACTCAAAATCATACACACTGCCTTTATAAACATCTAAGAGTACAATGCATTTATACACGCTCCAATCAAAGCATTTCCAAGAACTTGTTGTGAGAGGACACTGTCAGGATATGGGTCCTAACTCCTATCATAACCATTTTCACGGAAATACTATGACATGACACTATCATGACATGGGACCTAGGTCCTCACAAATGCATTTTGTGAGACTTTCTATGAGAGGAAAATCTCATGATATGGGCCCTATCTCCTCACAAATGCATTTTTAGGGACTTGTTGTGAGAGGGCACTATCATGATATGGGCCCCATCTCCTCACATATGAAGGGACTTGTTGTAAGAGGAGACTATCATGATATGAGCCATGTGTCACAAATCTCACATATAAGAGTTGGACGCCCAACAAGGGAGAGGTTCAATCCCAACTAGCAAGTCCTTCAAGCAACACAAGCTAGTGTTGCTAGCCCAACAAGCTTGTGTAAAAACCTCCCAATTTTGTTGCTAAGGGGAGACTTCTCATAAAGTCTATCGCCTCAGAAGATCACGATATGGCCTGAAGCAATCTTACAGAGCCTGGTTCAACAAACTTTGTGTCATATAAGATTGAGGAGTAATAAAGGACACATGAGTACAAAGTGCACGAGATTGGGCCTTGATAGCCTACATTGCCTCCCTTGAACCCAATGAAACTAGTTGACCCAACTATGCATACTATGTTTAGATAGACGTTGTGTAATTTTATGCAAATGGCATACATCATGCCTATCCCTTTACCCCAGGCACTTTTATTACATACTTAATATTCTAGTGGTTTAATGAGGATATTTAAGAGGCTGAGAAGAGTCAGTATGAGATAATATGCAAGGAAGATAGATCCAAAAAACACATATATTTGGTTGATGAAGTTGTATAAGTCATAGGGACTGGTGATGGGGGGTTTTCATGGTTCTAGATCAAAGGGTTGATAGGATGTTTGGAATTCTTGCAACTCTAGATGTAGGCATGATGACCATTAGGGGCATGGGTTGGAGGTGGGATATTGTTCTGTAGGTGGATGATAGTAGAGTTTGTATCATCCTCACTATTGGCTACGACATGGAAAATGACTTTCTACTATTACTAACTTCTTGCGTGATAGGAACACCATATGTAGTTTAGTGTGCAAATAGGCTAATAGTATGTCCTACTAGTTGGCGAGATACGAGGCTAGCCTCACATCCAAGTATACTTTCCTTAGTATGGATAGAATGTGTCTATGAACCAGGGGATCTACTACCTTGAGGCGTAGGGTTGGTCTATCTTAGGTGAGGTCACATCACAAGTTAGCCATTTCCTTGAGTGCTAAATATATATAGCTTCTGTTTGGTTCGAGATGGTGATTAAGAAATCTGGGTTGTGTTTGTCAATAGATTTGGATTAATTTATCTAGATTCAATCCTCTTTTTATTTTGTAACTTATCCCATTGCAAGCACTCATTAGATTAGATTGGCCTCATAACTTGTATTTTTCAATTTGACATATAAAACAACATAACACTAAATATAGAGTCAAATTCGAACGTGAATCTAAAATCCTGCTAAGAGTAGGACTGACTTGGTTTGGATTAGAAGATTATGGAATCCAAAACGCCTGATGTGGCAAATATCAAACTAACAAATTCACTCGGGGTTGAAATCCCCGAGCTTTTACCAAAACCTCATGAAATAATACCACCCGCAAGTGGACGGGTCTTATCACAGTATAGTTAAGAATTGAATCCCAAGAGACAATGTTTTTAAGAATCTTTGTCAGTTGAATCTAGCTCAAGTAAGACTAATATTTAAAACAATTGATTGGTTTGTGGTTGATTAAACTAATTGCAAGAAAGTAAAATAGCAGAATTAAAGTTTGTTCTAGATTAATGATATGGAATCACTGGGATGGTATCGGGTTTCACCACCACGACACATGTAAACACATCCAAACACATAACATCCATGCAAGCATCTAACTATCCAAATGAAGCTGTTGTAAACCCTCTGCGAGGATAGGCTCACGTAAGCGTCACTTTAGGGATCCGATTTCTCGTCACCCTTCAGATCACTCACTTACGGCTCCAAAGATACAACATCCAACTAAGGCTGAGCGCCCCCCTTGCGGGTAGGCAAACAGAAGTGTCACTGTGGGCTAGATGGCTCGTCCCCTCACGGATCACATACTTACGACCCCAAGGAATCCTATCAAATTTCTTGTCATGGAGTCAACCGTGCTAACCAACATGCAAGTAGGCGATTAATCTGCAAGCAAACATCGATGATTAACAAAGAAGATACAACATCCAACTATGGGCTAGATGGCTCATCACCTCACGGATCACACACTTGCTACCTCAAGGAATCCCATTCCATTTCTAGTCTGGGAGTCTACCTCATTAATCGACATTCAACGCTATGAAGAGAAGAACAAGATGGAAGCAAGTAGGTAATCAACTACAAGCATGAATGATTAGCAATGAAATGGAAAGTTATATACATTACCATGGAAAGTTTAACAAGAGAACATGCTTGCATGGGCAGCGGGGCTAGTCCTCGCACCCCAGCAAAAAGGAACTACTCACTCATGGTGCGAGAAACAAGAAGGAGAAGAGAGAGGGAAGATTCCGCCATGAGCATGATGTAGAAGGTGGTCACAACTCAGTGAAGATGATGTAGTCTCCTACGTTGTATCGGAGTAGATATAGATGAAGAACAAGGGATGCCAAGATAGACAGGGCAGTCTTTCTCACTCCTCCTTCCTTCTCTTCTCGGTCTCCTTGAGCTATAGTAGGAATGGCATGTGAAGTGATAGTGGCAGGATCGAATCCTGTGCTCGGGTAGCCTGGCGGCGTCCCGAATCCAATGCTCAAATGAGGACCCTTGTGGTCCTATTTATAGGCTCAGGACTGGCCCTCACATTTTTGGTGTGATTCCACCCCAAACGGACTTGGAGATATTTTCTCTTCAAACGGTCTTGGTATATACATATGTCCAAACGATTTGGTATTTTAGGTGCCCAAATGGTTTGGTGTATACGTGATCAAACGGTTTTGAATCTTACGTGCATGTCTCTAAATGGTTTTGCTGCTTCATTCGGTTTTGGTATACAGCAGAACAAACGGTCTTGGAGTGCAAATGAACCAAACAGTCTGCATTACATGTCCACTCGGTCTTGTGCAAATCACTTTATCAAATGGTTTGCTTTGTACTACTTTTTTATTTGGTTTCGTGGAGACCTGGTCTATCGGTCTCACAACTTTGTCCAATCAGTCTTGCAGTTCCGCTTTTCCAAATGGTCTCGGGGGCTAGTAGCTTCAAACAGTTTCAAGTAGATAATGTTATGATCAGTCTTGGCTTATTAGTAATTAGTTTGTAAAACTGATTGCTTCCCCACCGATCTGCTACTCACGACTCCAAACGGTCTGCTGCCTCCATACAGTCTTGCGAGATTCCGCTAGGCAAACGGTCTTAAAGACCGTTTTCCACCTATCGGTCGACGGTTCCTATTCGGTCTTCACATCTACACACCAAACGGTCCTTGATGATGGCCTGCTCAAATGGTCTTAGATGAGCATGTGATTGTGGTGATGGTGAGGGCGGTGCTGATACGGCTGTTAAATGCGGTAGAGGTGCAGGTGTCGCAGAGATCAGTGGTGATCATGGCGGCAGGGACAGTAGGTCTGGGCGGAGGGAAGAGAGGAGCGGTGATGCTGCCTACAACTAGGGTTTACAGCTAGGAAGGGAAGGAAGAAGATGATGGAGGCATCGAGCAGGCCATAGTGGTTATTGGTGGTACGGTGGTTGCCGATGCGATGGAGCTAGGGTTTGGAAGGAAGAAGAAGCAAGAGGAAGAAGGCAGAGAACGTGTCCATGCGGTCTTGAGCAGGTTGCCCAAACAGTTTTGAGGGAATGTTAGAAGGAGACCGAATGGGCAAGTAGGGATCAAGATCATTTGTCCAAATGAATAAGGGTCGTTGATACAAGATCTGCTGGCAAAGAGAGATGAAATCCGAAATGGTCCTAAATGATAGGTTAGATCAAACAGTTTCGGGGTGTGGTGGTCCATTCGGTCTTGAGACCAAATGGATGAAACTGATTGGTCAAGATTGAATGGTCAGATCATTTTGTGAGACCAAATGGTTGAAATCGAATGGCCATTACTAAGGATGAGAGAGGGTAGATTCAAGGGTGGGTCCCAACTGATTGTTCAACCTCTTCAAGACCTGCATCAAATCAACATAAATTCAGTTAAAATCATGATAGTTGGACCAATTAAGAAATTTTGCACATTTTGATATTTAGTAAATGAAATTGAATGCATTGCGTCGACTTTGACCCAATAAGGTAATTGAATTCCATGATGAATATGCATTCATCAAAATACCCCAAACTTAAATGTTACTCGTCCTCGAGTAACACCAAATCTGAAATGGTCGCCAAATGAATACTTTCAATTTGTGTGATTGCTTCTTCTTCACATCATGATTGTTTTCTTTCTGCTTAGTATGACTCAATATCTCAACCTCCTGAGACCACTAAACACACCATATCTTCATTCCTGAGTCCTCTTTCCAATATCACTTCCTCCCCACTTTTTCCAACAACGAGCATGTCAGAGAGTTTTGTAAGAGTCCAGAGATACCCATAGAAAAAAAGTGTGCACTTGATCTAACACTGGTGTATTGTAGGGTAGTGGAGGAATTTATTGTGGCATTAGGTAGAAAAGGGAGTGAAGGGTGGTATGAAAGGAAAAAATAAATTTCTCCTCTATTCAACTCGAGATTTTTATTATATTATTTTCAATTTCATTGATTGTGTATTTTTTGTGTGTGAATCTCTCCTCTATTCGACTCGAGATTGCATTTATTTTTGTGTGCGCTTTGGCATCTTTTCTTGGTGGTACGCCCCTATTTCATTACGAGGGGTATGGAAGAAGTAGATATAGAGGGAAGTAGCGTGCCACCCCGAACTTAGGGTTTGACACTATTTTGGCTATTTTTGTTTCTTTTTTATGGATGGAGGGATATGAAGATGATAGAAGAAGTGTAGAAGAGAGTTTAGATCAGAGTGCGACTTGATTTACAATTCCGTGCACCAGGTTGTTCTCTTTATCATACTTTGCTCAAATAATGACTTGATGAGGATCCAGTGGGGATTCCATGTAATTGTTCTACTAGTCAGTTAGGAAGCACGATGTGTTTGATCCCTATTAGTTCGACAGACACTAGCCTCTTTTGCATAAAGATCATGATGTTAGGAATCATAAGCTTCACAAGATGATTTCAATCAAAAGGCTCATTTCAAAAAGTGGTCCTTTTGAGGATCTACTTTGAATAAGGAGGGTATAATGATTAAAAATGCATAAAAGGCTAGGAAAATGCTTTTAATGAAATAGGGAGTGTAAAAAATTCATCAAGTATCTGTTCAATTTCTTTGAAAAACTTTAAAATTTTTGAAATTTTTGATTTTTTTTATCAAGAATGTGACAGTGAAAACTTAAGTATGAAAATCATGGGTGTAGGTGGAAAGTAGAATACGTACCACCCACCCTCCTCCCCGAACTTAGAAATTTTCTCGTCCTGAGCTAACCCTAAATCTGAGATGGAGGGGAAAGTTCATGCCATTTGGACCACTGGATGTGGTTGCGTTCTAATTAGCGCATTTTCTCCATCTGAAATCCTCAAACAAAAAAGACCATTCAGAAACCAAAATAGCATCTCATGATGCACTTTTATTTGGTGTAGAATTATCTAAAAAGTAAAAACAAAATTAAGAAAAATTTATAATTTCAAAATTCAAACTAAATATGAATTTATTTATCGGGTAGTCTCTCGACAAGCGCCTTTGTTTTACGTCGATGGCTCGACTGTATTCCTTCGACTTTTATGGTGGATTGTAATCTGGTTTGGAGAGATCCAATGATGCATTGATGCCTATGTCAGCTGAGGTGAAATATCTTTTCAAGTGTTGGCCATTAGCCACAATATCTCCTGACTTTTCATTCCATAGAACGAAAGCACCATGCAGGTAGATGCTCTTAACAATGTATGGTCCATTCCAACGGGAACATAGTTTCCCTGGGAATAGCCTCAGTTTTGAGTTGATCAGCAGGACTTGGTATCCCACTTGAATGTCTTTCCTCTTGAGATGACCATCGTGCCACAACTTTGTGCATTCTTTATAGATTCTAGCATTCTCGTAAGATGTCATTCGGAGTTCTTCCAGCTCCTGGAGTTGCAGAATCCTGGCTTGGCTTGCTTCTTTCATATCAAGATTCAGTTGTTTTATTGCCCACCATGCCTTGTGTTCCAGTTATACCGGCAGGTGGCATGATTTTCCATAGATTACTCGAAAGGGTGTAGTCCCAAGGGAAGTTTTAAAAGTAGTTCGGTAGGCCCATAAGGCGTCATTGATTTTTATGGACCAATCTTTCCGATTGCGGCCTACAGTCTTTTCCAGAATAGCCTTGAGTTGATGGTTATAAACCTCTACCTGTCCACTCATTTGTGGATGGTAGGGTGAGGCTACTTTGTGTGTTATACCATACTTTCTCAGTAAAGCTTCAAAGCTTCTTTCAAGGAAATGAGACCCTCCATCAGATTTCACAGTACGTGGGACTCCGAATCGGGGGAAAATGATATCTTTGAACAATTTGATGATAGGTTTGGAGTCACTAGTGATGGTTGATATGGCTTCAACCCATTTTGAGACATAATCCACCGCCACTAGGATGTAGGAAAATCCATGAGAAGATGGGAATGTACCCATGTAGTCCACACCCCACACATCAAATATCTTGACTTCTTGCCACAAGTTCAGTGGAATCTCATCTCTCTTTGTTTTATTGCCTGATCTTTGACATTTGTCACATGATAAGACAAAGTCATAGAAATCTTTGGATATGGTTGGCCAAAAGAATCCGCATTGCAAAACCTTCAAGACAATCTTCTTAGAGCTCATGTGTCCTACAACTGGTCCTGAGTGACATTGCTCCAAGATAAGTTGAGCTTCTTCTTCGGTGATACATCATCTGTATAGACCATCAGCACATAGTTTGAAAAGGTACAACTCATCCCAGTAGTATTGTTTTACATCATGCATAAATTTCTTCACTGCCTTTCCGGTGCATTGAGGATCAATAACCTCAGAAGCAAGGTAGTTCACTTAATCTGAGTACCATGGTGTGGCTTCTAAGACCTTCATTAGTTGATCATCTGGAAGGGAATCATTAATCGGAATCTTCTCGGTATCCAGAGTGTGGATGCGACTGAGGTGGTCTGCTACAACATTCTCCGTACCCTTTTTATCTCTTATTTCAAGATCAAATTCCTGTAAGAGGAGAATTTATCTAATTAGTCTAGGTTTTGCATCTTTCTTTGCCATAAGGTAATAGATAGCAACATGATCCATGTAGACGATGACCTTCGAACCAATTAGGTAGGATATGAACTTGTCAAAGGCATACACGACTTCCAGAAGTTCTTTTTCGGTAGTGGTATAATTCCTCTAAGCTCCGTCAAGTGTCATCGATGCATAGTAGATCACATAGTGTTTCTTTTCTATATATTGGCCCAAGACAACCCCCACTACATAATCACTTGCATCACACATAATTTCAAATGGTTGGTCCCAATCGGGAGCTCTGATGATGGGTGTGGTTGTAAGGGCATGCTTTAGTTTGTTGAAACTTTTAACACATTCTTCGTCAAAATTGAATTTAGCATCCTTTAGTAACAAATTTGTCATCGACTTGGTTATCTTTGAGAAGTCCTTTATAAACCGTCTGTAGAAGCCTGCATGACCTAGGAATGCTTGAACTTCGTTTACATTGATAGGGATCAAGAGCTTGGAAATCACTTCTATATTGGCTTTATCTACTTCAATTCCTCAATTACTGACCCTATGGCCGAGGACAATGCCTTCCTTCACCATAAAGTGACACTTCTCCCAATTCAGCACAAGATGTGCTTCTTCACATCATTTGAGAACAAGGGAGAGGTGTTTTAGACATGAATCAAATGAATCTCCATACATAGAAAAATCATCCATGAAGACTTCCATAATTGTTTCAGTGAGACTGGCGAATATGGCAGCCATGCAACGCTGGAAAGTTGTAGGTGCATTGTAGAGGCTGAACGACATTCTTCTAAATGCGTATGTTCCAATGGGAAGGTGAAAGTAGTTTTCTCCTAGTCGTCTGGATGTATGGGTATTTGATAGAATCTAGAGTAACATCGAGGTAATAGAAATATTCTTGATGAGCCAATCTTACTAGTACTTGATCAAGAAAAGGCATTGGGAAATGATCCTTTCGAGTTGCCTTGTTTAACTTCCTGTAATCAATGCACATCCTCCACCCTATAACTATTCGAGTGGGGATGAGTTCATCATTTTTATTTCATATGATAGTAGTTCCACCGTTCTTCAGGACCACATGCATGAGGCTCACCCATGGTGAATCCGATATCGGATATATTATCCCAGCAGTGAGTAGTTTAATGACTTCACGACAGACTACTTCCTTCATATTTGGATTCAATTTGTGTTGATGTTCAATAGTCGGCTTGTGATCTTCCATCATGGGGATTTTGTGCATGCACAATGCTTGAATAGCCCCAGTGAGGTCTCTCATCTTATAGCTGATTGATTTTCTTCTTTCCTTCAATTCCTTCAAAAGTTTGTCTTCTTGTTCTGCCGTTAGATCTGAAATTATGATGACAGGACAGACCTTGAGTTCATCTAGAAACATGTATTTCAATCCTTCCAATAGGGGCTTCATTTCAGGAGCTTGTGGCTTTTCACATGCTTCTTCAGTAACATCCATTGCTTTTAGTTCCTCAACCTTGGCTTCAGGATCTTCTTTAGCAACATCGAGGTGGAAAACACAAATTTTCACTTGTTCATCATCTGAACTTTCTGCATTCAGATTAGTAAGGGTCATCCCTAAAGGATCTTCTTGTTCATAATCCTCTTGTGTGAGAAGTGACATCTTCTCTATGCAATCAATCAGGTAGACTTCTTCTTGCATGCTTGGTCTACGCATACTTTCAAAAACTTTGAATTCAAGCGTCTCTTTACCTAATTTGAGCGGCAAAGTTCCTACTTCAACATCAATCAGAGCTCTTGCGGTGGTGAGGAATGGTCATCCAAATATGAGAGGGTACCTAGTGTCTTCTTTTATGTCCTTGATGACGAAGTCACACAGAACATAGGAATCTTTTCCTACCTTGACAGTACATCCTCAATAATTCCTAACGGGTGTTTTATTGAATTGTCTGTGAGTTGTATGGTCATGCCAGTTGGGAGAAGTTCAGCAAACCCTAGCCTTTTGGAAAGGCTGAGTGGCATGATGGAGATTCTAGCACCAAGATCTGCCAGTCCTTTCTTGCATGAAGAATCACCGATATGGTAGGAAATCCCAAAAGATACTGGATCTTTCTGCTTCTTGGGCATCTTACTCTGGATGATATCTGAAGTGGTTTTAGCTAACTTGACTATCTCATATTCTTCAGTTATATATTTCCTAGTGAGGAGTGACTTTAGGTACTTTGTCCAGGCTGGTATCTCGGCCAATGCATCCAAAAAGGGTATATCAACATGAAGTTTCTTCATGACTTCCTTGAACTTGTTGAAATGGGTATCAAGCTTGGTATGCCTTAGATGAGTTGGAAAAGGTATACGAGGTTTGTACACAGGGATATCAGGTTCTGGCATTTTAGTTTCTTCATCGGTAGGTTTCTTAGGACTTCCCTTGTCTGTCTTATCAATAGTTACTGGTTCTTTTGGTTGAGACTCTGGAGTTTTGGAGTCTTGTATAATTGTGGGTTCATCCTCATTTGTAATAACTACATGTGTTCTGAAAGGAGGATCAGAATAGTTCTTTCCTGACCTGGTGGTGACCACCTTTAGTTGTTCTGGGTGCTAAGGATTGTTTTCCAGTTGGCCAACAAAAACCCCAGCTGGCGGCTTAATGCTAGCTGCAAGTTGAGCTAGTTGGGATTCCATAGCCTTCTGCTGAGCTTGTTGGTTAGCTATCTTAGTTTGCTGAGTTTGCAACATCTTTTCAATGGCTGTTAACTTGTCATCAAGAGATATGAGACCTGCTTATTGTCCTTGTTGTTGATAAGGAACTTGGTTAAGACTCTGGTACTGGGAATAGTTTTGATAATTATTGAAGTTCCTGTTCTGGAAGTTTCCCTTGAAGTTTTCTTGATTTCCAGAATTATGTTGTTGATTATACTGAAATCTTGGTGGGCCTCATGGTTGGTTGTTCGAACTAAATTGATGCGAGTTCACTTCTCCATAGGGGTTTCCATATTGAAAACCTGGATGGTTCCTATTCTGATTCAGATTGTAATAACCTTGACCAGGGATGGCGTTAACAACATTCATGTTCTCCATTTGACTATTATCTCCTTGGTTACAAATGTTGCTTAAAACAACATCATAGAGAACGTTGCATGCTAAGGTGGAATGATCAGTTCCTTTACATGCTTCATAGAATAGGGAAGCAGACTTAATTTGTTCTTGTTGTTGAGCAGGCAAATGTCCTCTTCCAATTGCAGCAAGAGATGATTCAATATGGTCTTGCTTAGCAACTAAGAGTTTTAGGGTTTCAGCGATAGACTTGTATTCGGGAGTAGCTTCGGCCATAGCTACTTTCAAGACTCATTTTCCTACAGATCTACCCCAATTAGCTTGATTTTCAGCTCCAAGGGTGACGACCCTCCATGCGCTGTCATAACTTTGACGCATGACGTTTCCTCCAGACGAGGAGTCTAAAAACCTCTTGATATCATCGTCCACACCCCTATAGAAAATTTTGATGAGTTGATTCTCAGGAATCCCATGGTGTGGACACTTGCGTAGAATCTCTTTATATCTATCCCATGCTTCAACAAGTGTTTCTCTAGGGACTTGAGTGAAATTTTTTATCCGTCCTCTAATTTCATAGGTGAGAGAGGGAGGGTAAAATTTTTGCAGAAAGACATTTTGAAGTTATTCCCAAGTGGTTATGGGTTCGCTCTACAATGAATTATACCCATTTATTGCTCTATCAGTAAGTGAATACTTGAAGAGACAAAGTCTGATGGCATCATCGGATACTCTGTTTTGCTTTGTCATAGCACATATATCAATAAACCTCAAAAGATGTTCCTGACTATCTTCTCCTTGTTTGCCATAGAATGGGCTGTTTTGAAGAAATGTGATCCAATGTGCCCTAATCTCAAAATTGATAGCATCGATGGGAGGAGGTTGTACTAGATGATGAACATTAGCAGCTTTGGGGATTGAGAACTATCTAAGATCCTTTTGTAGTTCTGTTGATTGTGTTGCTGCTTGTGCTGCTAGAATTTCTTCTTGAACCGCAACTCTAGCTTCTTGCATGAATCTTTCTCTCTGTACATTAAGGGCTTGATCCACCCTTCAAGCTATCTCCTCCTCTTGAGCCATTTTTGCTTGGTTCTCTCTATTTTGACGGTGAAAGGTTCTGTCAATCTCCGGATCAAAGCTGGCAGTGAGTCTGGGACTGTTCAAACGGTGCATGCACTAATCCTTCTGAAGTACCTGAGATAGAAATTTTTTTTGAAGGTGAGATCTACGAGGTAGAATCAAATTCAAGAGAATGATCAATAGTTTCAAAAAGAAAAAGTAAAAACCTAGATTAGCCTTAAAAGAACTATATTTGACTAACTGATTCCATTGTCCCCGACAACGGTGCCAGAATTTGACGTGGCAAATATCGCACTAACAAATTCACTTAGGGTTGAAATCCCCGAGCTTTTACCAAAACCTCGTGCAATAATACCACCCGCAAACGGACGGGTCTTATCACAATATAGGTAAGGATCGAATCCCAAGAGACAACATTTTTAAGAATCTTTGTCAATAGAATCTAGCTCAAGTAAGACTAATATTTAAAACGATTGATTGGTTTGTGGTTGATTAAACTAATTGCAAGAAAGTAAAAGAGTAGAATTAATGTTTGTTCTAGATTAATGATATGGAATCACTGGCATGGTATTGGGTTTCACCACCACTGCACATGCAAACACATCCAAACACATAACATCCAGGCAAACATCTAACTATCCAAATGAAGCTGCTGTAAACCCTCCATGAGGATAGGCTCACGTAAGCGTCACTTTAGGGATCCGATTTCTCGTCACTCTCCGGATCACTCACTTACGACTCTGAAGATACAACATCCAACTAAGGCTAAGTGCCCCACTTGCGGGTAGGAACGCAGAAGCATCACCGTGGGCTAGATGGCTCGTCCCCTCACAGATCACACACTTACAACCTCAAGGGATCCTATCAGATTTCTTGTCAAGGAGTCAATTGTGCTAACCAACATGCAAGTAGGAGATTAATCTGCAAGCAAACATCGACAATTAACAAAGAAGATACAACATCCAACTAAGGTTGTGGCCCCCCCTTGCGGGTAGGAACACAGAAGTGTTACCGTGGGCTAGTTGGATCGTCCCCTCACATATCACACAATTTCTACCTTAAGGAATCCCATTCCATTTCTAGTCCGAGAGTCTACCTCATTAATCGACATTCTACGCTATGAAGAGAAGAACAAGATGGAAGCAAGTAGGTAATCAACTACAAGCATGAATGATTAGCAACGAAATGGAAAGTTATATACATTGCCATGGAAAGTTTAACAAGAGAACATGCTTGCATGGGCAGCGGGGCTAGTCCCCGCACCCCATTGAAAAGGAACTACTCACTCATAATTCGAGAAACAAGAAGAAGAAGAGTGAGGGAATATTCCTCAGTGAGCATGATGTAGAAGGTGGTCGTAGCTCGCTGAATATGATGTGGTCTCCGACATCATGTCAGAGCAGATATGGATGAAGAATGAGGGACGCAAATATAGACCGGGCAGTCTTTCTCACTCCTCCTTCCTTCTCTTCTTGCTCTCCTTGAGTTGCAGTAGGAACGACAGGTGAAGTGACAGTGGAAGGATCAGACATATTTGGATCAAATCCTGTGCTCGGGTAGCCTGGCGGCGTCCTAGATCCGATGCCCAAATGATGACCCTTGTGGTCCTATTTATAGGCTCAGGACTGGACCTCACATTTTTGGTGTGATTCCAGCCCAAACGGTCTTGGAGATATTTTCTCTTCAAACGGTCTTGGTATATACATATGTCCAAAAAGTTTGGTATTTTAGGTGCCCAAACGGTTTGGTGTATATGTGATCAAATCGTTTTGAATCTTATGTGCATGTCTCCAAAAATTTTTGCTGCTACATTCGGTTTTGGTATACAGTAGAACAAACGGCCTTGGAGTGCAAATGAACCAAACGGTCTGCATTACATGTCCACTCAGTCTTGTGCAAATCACTTTATCAAACGGTTTGCTTTGTACTACTTTTTTATTTGGTTTCGTGTAGACCTGCTCTATCAGTCTCACAACTTTGTCCAATCAGTCTTGCAGTGCCACTTTTCCAAACGGTCTCAGGGGCCAGTAGCTTCAAACAGTTTCAAGTAGATAATGTTCTGATCGGTCTTGGCTTATCAGTAACCAACTTGTGAAACCGATTGCTTCCCCACCGTTCTACTACTCACGACTCCAAACGACATGCTGCCTCCATACGATCTTGTGAGATTTCACTGGGCAAATAGTCTTGAAGAACATTTGTCGCCTATCGGTCTGCGGTTCCTGTTCGGTCTTCACATCTGCATGACAAATGGTCCTCGACGATGGACTGCTCAAATGGTCTTGGACGAGTATGTGATCGTGGTGCTGGTGAGGGTGGCACCGATGCTACTGTTAAATGCGGTAGAGGTGCATATGTCACAAAGATAGGTGGTGATCATGGCGGCAGGGACAACATGTCTAGGCAGAGGGAAGAGAGGAGCGACGATGTTGCCTACAGCTAGGGTTTGCAGCTAGGAAGGTAAGGAAGAAGATGATGGCGGCGTCGAGCAGGCCATAGTGGTCGGTGGTGGCACGGTGGTTACTGATGCGATGAAGCTAGGGTTTGGAAGGAAGAAGAAGTAAGAGGAAGAAGGCAGAGAACATGTCCATGCGATCTTGAACAGGTTGCTCAAACGGTTTTGATGGAACATTAGAAGGAGACTGAATGGGAAAGTAGGGATCAAGACCGTTTTCCCAAATGAATAAGGGTCGTTGATACAAGATTTGATGGCAAAGAGAGATGAAAGCCCAAATGATCCTGAATGACATGTTAGATCAAATGGTTTTGGGGTGTAGTGGTCCATTCGGTCTTGAGACCAAATGGATGAAACTGATTGGTCAAGACCGAATGGTCAGATCGTTTGGTGAGACCGAATGGTTGAAACTGAATGGCCATCACTAAGGATGAGAGAGGGTAGATTCAAGGGTGGGTCCCAGCTGATTGTTCAACCTCATCAAGACCTACATCAAATCAACATAAATTCAGTTAAAATCATGATAATTAGACCAACTAAGACATTTTGCACATTTTGATATTTAGTAAATGAAATTGAATGCATTGAGTCGACTTTGACCCAATAAGGTAATTGAATTCCATGATGAATATGCAATCATCAACACCCCCTATCAATATGATTTATGCCAAATAGAATAAGACCAGAACTGGGTCGGGTTAGTCAGGATTAGTGCCTACATGGCACAAAAAGTCAGTGCCTAGTCCGGATTAGATCCCACACCAAACAACACCATAGAGGGTAGCGGGGGGCTGCTTGGCCTCTAATTTTCAAGTGACATAGTGATGGTTAGTCGGTGGGTTTGTTGGGTATTTTGTAAAGAAAGGGACCAAAATACACTTTTTTTATTCAATTTGTCTAGTGTGGATCAAGATGAACACAAATTCTCATGGTTCTTACAGAAGTAAAAATAAAAATAAATAGAGATGAAGTGTGAAGATCTTCAAATCACACCGCAATAGTCAATACATGAATGTATCCAACCCACTCTCCCCACTCTCCCTAGTCACACGATGACCCACTTACACTCACTTATTCTCCATTCTACCGCCACCCCTCCCTGACTTCACTTCCTTAGCCACCCATCCTCCACCCCTTCACTCCAAACTTCATGCCTTCCACGCCAACCCCTCACTTCAGGATCTACATCACCCTCCCTATGATTTTGCTTCCCTTGTCAACCTTCCCAATTGGCTCCCCCTCCTCTGAGAGCCAGTGAGGGGGTGTCGGCCTCCTGATCACCAACAATGAAATCTACCTCTACAGACATGAGTTTTATGAGAATGGTGTATTCATTCATCAGGTTGAGTTGAATAGAAAAGATGAAACCACTAATGGAAAGGGTAGAAACCTAAGCCATCAATTGTGGGTAGAGTGAGATGCCTCCACAATCATGCACATCATAAATGAGCTCCTCTAGGATTTATCTGATATGCTACTTGTTGTTGTCCCCTTTCTTCTCTTCATTTTTAGCCACTGACACTTGATTTATCTGATATGTCGAATTCATTTTGAACACAAGTTTTGAGTATGACCAAAGTACACCCCCCTTTCTTCATGCATTTGAGGATATTGTAACTGATATTTTAACTTATTCTTCTATTATGTTCAAAATTTTCTTTGAATAATGTCAACAATGTTATTTCTCTCTCACTTAAATCCAATGAAAATTGCAGTCTCCATTATAGGTTTTTGAGAATTATGTTCCCTCATGATCACGATAGGTTTCATCCCCTTGTTGAATTCCATGATAGGAAATGGAGCTGTAGAAAGAGGTTGGCTTTCCATAAGTTGTGGCGATAAAAGACACATCACCCCTTACTCCATTGGTATACTCACAAGATTGCTTCCTAATTACAAACACCACCAAGGTTAGAAAATTTAATCTTTTGTACATTTTTTCATAGATCCATTGCTATATATATCTTCCAAGTCCTCAATTAACAATGCCATCAGTAATATTGTACTCCTCTACGTTCAAAGATCAATACTAAATGCTTGAGACTGATAACAGTTAGAATAAGAGGGAATATTCCTGGTTAACCACTAGTATTGTATGCCCCATATGTTAGTGTAATATGCTTAATCACTACTAACGAGATCAATTTCACTACTTATTAGGGTCCCTTCCTACATCTTGCATCAAGTAGGGAGAACCAAGATAGTTTGTGAAAACAAGCTCACTACTGTGTTGCAATGCTGCAAACCAAGGAAAAGTAGTACCTTCACAATGTTGCTCTTAAGATTAATGTCAAGGAATGTGCGGGGTTAACCTATTTCTAGTTTCTTTTTTGTTTATCAACTTAGGCTTTCACCGTTTGGTGATAATTTACTTATTTTGTCCAAATCGATGAAACCTTGGATCTCCTATGGGTGATCTTCAATCTGAGACATGTTGCTTCTGCTATACACATGACCACTATAGTAAGAACAAAGAAACACTAATTTACAAGTTACCACTCCTTTCTAATGCTAATAAACATTATGTTGGTATCTGTAATTCTCAACGAGTTACAAAATTAATACATTTTAGTTCTATCCTTCTTCAAGTCTAAAGGAGGTGGCAACCATTGGAGACAACCTTGGAAATTTAAGCACATCTGAGGAATCACTCACAACCATTTTCGTCTACATAACTTTGTCACATGGAATCTAGATCCAGTAGAAATTAGAGGTAAATATAAAAAAGTTGAAGCAAGTTACACTTAGTATTTACTCTTTCTCTTTCTTTGTAATGTCTTCATTTACCTCCACCTTCTTCCTCCTTGATATGGTCATACAGAGCATAATGTTGTTGGATACAGTTACAAATAACAAGATAATACCTGGCTTCACCTGGGTCCATCTCACATTTTCTGTACCATTGAAATCAACTGTAGGGGAATTCGAGAATAGATAAGGTAGTGGAAACAACAATTTCACTGCCATATTTTCCATTAACGACAAGACCACGTCAATAACTATGTAATGGGAATGATGGTTTAATGAGTTCATACTTGGTCCTAGAGCAAGACCAATGACTATAACTTGTTGCAATAGTCATGCAACTATCTTCTAGTTGCTCTTAGACAACATATGTGCAGCTCCTAGTCTTCACCATAGACTGTAGTCTGATGTTGTCCTCCTAGCAGTAGACAATAGCCTCCTCACCTTTATAGTAGTCCACACATACACCTAGAATTCCTATTGTTCTACTAGAACATATAGGAAGGAGTTGTCCCTCCCATTGGTTTACTAGTCACCAACTTTCTCTCCCACAATTGTTCTCCCTTGCTATCCCTCCCTTTATTGGGTAGGAGTTACTCGAGCTCTCTATTGGTTACCACAACTAGAGAGGACAACAATTGTCATAGGAAATTTGAGTTGTGTTCTGGGAAGAACCCAATACCCCTCTATTTATAGGAGGGGTTAGGGTCTGGGGTCCCAATCTGTATGGGAGTGGAAGAGACCAGAAGATAAAAAAAAATCACAACCTACAAGCACCGAACTGGTCGATTTGTAGCTAAACTTATCAGTTCACATGTGACCCGGTCGGCTCCCTCTGTGAACTCATCATTTCTCTATTTTTCCAATCACATATGAGTTGGAAATTCAAATCCAATTAATGCACAACATGATGTAAGCACTAATCCTTGATGCAATAGAATCTCTCCACAAATTTGGTGCCTCACCCTTGTAAGTCGATCATCTCATGACCCCAACCGGTCGGTTGGTGAGCCAAGTTGATCAATTCACTATGTAAACCATTCAGTTTGCTCTCGAGTTTAGAAAAAGATCAACCAATTCAATATCCAATCAACATGACACTCCAATCGGACGGTTCAACACTTGAACTGGTCGGTTGGGAGTCCAATCAGATGATTTGTTGCTTGAATTGAATACCCAAACACTTTGGTAATCAATTCAATCATGATTCATGATTAAAATCCTCTTCTAGGTGAATTCCTATGTGTGTGACCCTATAGGTCCCATGTCATGTTGGCAGTGAATGCCCATAACTAGTTTATGACATCATAAGAAAAGTGTGGTGCCTAGTTGCACATCAATGCTACCCAAGTGAATGTAATGTTGGAGAATAACTTTAGTCTACAATCTATGTAATGTGTTACAATGATTTTATAATTCCTTTATCTCTGATATATGGAACTCGAGGCATGGAAACATCATCCTCTCAATGTTCAATCCATGTTCCTTGAACTAGAGAAGACTGTCTGAGATAGATGTGACCTTAATATCATATATTGATTTACATGTACATGAACATGCTTTTCTTAGTATCTCTTATCAAGTGACTAGGATATCAAACTCTAGTAGGAAGGAAAAATCCCATCTACATCACTCACAGTCAATCCCCATGTGTCACAGCTACCCAATCATCACGGTTATGATAATCCTTATTTAGGGTTACGTTTGATGAAGTCAAAGTATACTGAACGAGATGTGATGAGTGTAGTGACCACAATTCTAAGAACCACAATCACCACCTTCACGATGAGAGATGACTATGAACACCAAGTATGGATTCCATTTGTCACTGTCAAGGTGGTTCTGTCTGATATATTGTTCCCTAGTAAGTATCTATGTGCTTGGTTTGGTATCACATATCATGACTAATGAGATCTTGTCATACACTCTAGTCTTAAGTGTTACTGGTGTCTATCTGCCTTCTGCAGTAACAACTGACTAGGGACATAATAAGAATGTACATACTCTTAACATCCAGATGATCTCATTATTCAAGTCATGTACTTGAAGATATACTTCATTGAGGATTGTCATTCTTTAGACATCCATTATGTTTCTTTATTATCCCATAACTGAGTGAAAGTGAATGAATTGGAAACTTGCCTTTACTATTATTAGTCAAATACTATATGTAATATGCCATCATAATCATTATATGATTGTCTCTCTATGAAGGGAAATATGTCTATAGAGCAGGCAACATAAATAAACAATTTATCCACCATATTCCCCAGGACCACCAGATTGTGTCAACAATTGTAATATGAGAAGGATGGTTTTGAGAATATACCTGGTCCCGAAGCAAGTCCAGTGACAATCCTCATCATTGTAGATGCACAACAATGAATCCTAGTTACACCAAGACTCATCTGACTGCTGCGCCTCCTGGTCTGCACCACAAACTGTAGTCACAAACCTCATCTTCTTCAGAAGCTCCTCTTATCACAGACTGTTGGTTTACATTGCCCTCCTAGCGACAAAAAATGACCTCCCATCTCTAGAGAATTCCATACAGACCGCCTAGAACTCTTGTCATCCTTCCAGAAGGGATAAGAATGAGTTGTCCTTGCCGTTGGTGTACTAGTCATCAACTTGCTCTCCCACAACAATGATATCAATTTCTCTCTCCCTTGTTATTTCTCCCTAGTCGGGTAGAACTTGCTTGGGCGCTTGTGGTTTCCACAACCATAGAAGGCAACATTTGTCAGAGAAATTGATTCTCAATTGTCTGTGTTGTGTTCTAGGAATTCCCCAATGCCCCTTTATTAATAGGTGGGGTTTGGGTCCAAGGTCCTAGTTGATGTGGGAGTGGAACATACCAGAAAATCTTAAAATTTTGCAACAATTCTAGAAATTTCACAGCCTGCGACAACCTAGACGATTGTTTGGCTGCCAAGAAGGTCATCTGGCTCAGTCTAGAAGCCCTCACGATCATCTGGCTTAGTTTAGATGGGTGTCTGGTATTTTCCCAAATGTACTCAAAATCTACAATTCGTTTCTAATTAATATCACATATTAATTTCCTTACACAACAAGTAATGTGCAACTAAAATGAACTTGGAAATATCCAGAGCCTTCCCTTGGCTAAATTGGCCCATCTCCCCCATGTGAGACAGCTGTCTCAATCACCCAGATGATCGTCTGGTGACCCGAGTCAGGCCAGCCGGTTCACCCAAAGACAATTTCAACTCAAATCTGTCTGACACCCCAAACACCCATCTAAACTCTTGAGACAGCCATTTGGCACTCTAGACGGTCATCTTATGCCATGAGATGGGCGTCTGGTAGGGCAGTCAGGCTACTTGTTGCATGAATCAATTGCCTAAATGTTTTAGCAATTAATTCATATGTCATTCAAGATGAAAACCCTCTTCTAGGTCAAGACATATGTGTGTGACCCTATAGGTCCCATATTACGTTGGCAGTGAATGTCCATAACAGATTATGACATCGTAAGAAATGAGTGGTGCCTAGTCATACATCAATGCTACCCAAGTAAATGGAAAGTTGGGGAACAACTTCAACCTACAATCTGTGTATGGTGTTGCAGTGCTTGTATAGTTCCTTTCTCACTGATGTCCAGATTGAACTCAAGGCAAGGAGCAGTCATCCTCTTCATCATTCAATCTTGTTCCTTGAACCAAGAATAGACTATCTGAGATATATGTAAGCTCCATATCACATATTGACTCATATGTGCATGACCATTCATTTCTCACTCTTGCTAATTAAGAGGCCTAGAACATCAAACTCCCGTAGGAGGGAAAAATCCCATTTCTATCATTAAAAGTCTATCCCCATGTGTCAAAGTCATCCAATCATCACTATTATAACAACCCATGTTTTAGGACTATGTTTGATGATGTCAAAGTGTACCCGACTACATGTGATGAGTGCAATGATTTTAGGTTTAAGAACCACAACCACCACCATCACTGTGAGAACTGACTATGACTTCCATGATGATGGCTTTCATGTGTCAGTCTTACGGTGGGTATGTCCAATACAATGTTCTCTAACATGTATCTGTGCGATTGGTTTGATATTTCCATATCATGACTAATGATATTTTTTCATCAACCAACTCACAATCTGATCTTATGTGTTATTGCTGTCTATCTACCTTCCACAATTACAACCGATCAGGAACATAATGAGAATATTCATATGCACTCTTAACATCCTTATGATCTCATTCTTCCAAGTCATGTACTTGAAGACATTCGTCATTGAGTAATATTATTCTCTAGAAATTTACAATGTTACAACATTATCTCATATCTGACTTAAACATAATAAATTAGAAGCTTGCCTTTCATTAATAATCAAATCATTTACATTTATGCCAATACAATCATCACATGATTGTCTCTCTGGGCATACATACCCACACTCTAGGCATACATACCAATAGACTCCCACTTTCACTTAGATTCAATCACCCACAAATCTCATTCTTAGTGATCTAAACATGTTCATAATGTTTCTGGTGTGCAAGTGCTAATCCAGTAAGTTAGCAATACTTTACTTTAGTCGGTATATTGCATGTTCCTCATCTCTTCATTGTACAGTTTCTCATATGAGACAAAACTACTATAATATGATATCTGATATTCCTTGTCTAACCAGTAGCTCCATTGTTCACAATATCACTACTACATCATCAATGGTTGGAATATCTTTAAGTTCATCCATATGAAATTCTAGGTCCATATAGTATCCACTCTTGTATTCATAATACCAGGATACTCAGTTTCTATTGTAGAATTATATAAATGGTATGTAGTTTGGAACCCTTCCAACTAACAAATCTTCTGTTAAAATTAAATACATTTATGTTGTGATCACTTTCTGTCATTTTAGAAGCTTGCATCGGTGTAACCCATTACACCCAACTCTTCCTTTTTGACATAATCTAGCAATACATCCTTAGTGCTTCTCAAGTACTAATGGCTGTTTGTTAATGACATTCCAATGAACCTTATTGGAAACTAACTAGTATCATCTTGTTGTGTCCATTACATACAAGACTATGGGATGATTACATTACATACCATACATGATAGATCCAATTGCTAGTGCATATGGCATCTCACTCATGTCTTTCCATTCTTTATAAGTATCAGAACATAGGGTTCATGAGAGACTAATCCCAAGTAAAATGGAAAGATTCTCTATCTAAGAATCCTTCATGTTGAACTCTTTTAGCCTCTTGCTATTATATGTGCTCATACTTCAGTTATGAAACTTTCAAGAACTATCTATTTAGATATCAATCCCTATCATACAAGACATTTCACGTAATCCTTCATTGCTGAAGGTATTTTCCATGATAGGTATCAATACTAGAAGTATGAAGATGTTATTCCCCATTAATATGTGGAATATTCATATATGCTCCCACTATTTTTTTTTTTAATAAAAAATATCATATTTTTTCTTGATTTAAGTCAAACTCTTTGACTATCTTGTCAAGTCAAAAAATCCCATTTCTTAGATGTTTGTTTATATCTCTCTGATTGAACTTTGTATCTTATGGACTTTATTTGCATCAATGAAGTTATTAACCTTTAGGGTGTCTCATAACACATTCATTCATTTATTCCTTCTAAGGAATGCAATTTTAAGCTTCATATGAAAATCTCATAGTCTATACTAGCTTCAACAACAAGCATGACACCGGTGAAGGAACTTCTTCATGTTCAACAATTTGAACTAATTTGAAAAACTTTGTAACCAATACGTCCTTTTAGGTTATCCATGTTGGTTTTTCAATGAAAATCCAACTTCATCCTATGGGTTTTACCCCCTTCAGGTGGTACCAGCATGGTCATACCTTGTTAGTTTATATGGACTCCATAATGGATTTAAGACATTTCTCAGATTCTGGTTCTCAATAACTTCTAGTTAACCTATTGGATCATCAACTTATGACCAACCCATATGAGTTATGGATTCACAATCTCTCAACCTCAGATGTGATCTACTAGAACTATGAGCATCTGTGTTGCATAAGGAACTTGCTATTTCCACAAGAGTTTGTGATTCTCAATTGTTCCCATTGTACCTCCTTAATAACCTTGAACTTTTGAGTTCTACTTTTACTCCCATCGATTCTTTTGGAACTCAGTTATTCCAACAACGAACACTTTGTTGTTAGATAAGGATGAAAGGTAGTATTTAACAATCATGGTTTGTTGAAAAAACTTTTGATACATAACTTTCTTTATATAATTTTCAATCCATAAGACAATTTGGGACATTTCCATATCATATCACATATGATGTCTTCTAAAACATTTTGGATGGTACTTAGTTTTAGTGTAATGAGGAGATTAGAAGATGGGATTAAATGATAATCATATCCTTATCACATCAGGATGTAATTCCTTCTTTCTGATACATCATCATGTTTTAGATGGATTTGACTTCTGATACACAATCCTGATCTATCTTGAAGGTTCTCAAACTCTTAATGTAAAGTGTTTCAACATTTTATCATATCAAAGTTTCTTAATAATTTTATCAAAGTTTTACTTCATTTATAATCTCCTTGAATATTTTAAGAGATTTATGTTCATATCAAATACAAACCTCATATCAACTGATATAATGAAGTACAATCAACTACCTTTAGCATTTATTCTAAAAGATCTTCATACATCAACATGTATAAGACATAATAGATTGCTTGCTCTCTCCACTACACCTAGTGAGAGGTGGTTTGTCATTTTTCTCATAAATAAGACTTGCATGTCTCTTGTTGGTTCAATAACTAAAAGAGTCTAAATAGACATCAATATGGATTCTAGAAATGCATTTCTCATATATATGCTATAGATGACAGTTCTAAAGATTGTCTGAGTTATAATTAAAATCCTTTGGTATTCATGTTATAAACAATCATCTTTAGATTCTTTCATATAAAGATCACTCCACATCTGGGCATTTCCATACAAGATCACATTTTTGAAATAGATGCATTAACAACTCTTTATTTATTTATCATCCTTATCATACAAGATGCATAAAGTACAATGTTTTTATTTTGGCATAATGAAATAGTAGTTCAACTAACTCTATTCCATGCCCAATGGGATAAGATGAATTTAAATGTAGACTAAATATGCAACAACTCTTGATCTGCATAGCCATCTTTATCCTTTCATAAAGGCTTTACTTCTTATCAGATCTTGCACATCAACGTGTGTCAGGTCTACACTGGTATCACTTACCAAGATGAAGAAATAATCAAATTTATCTTACAACATTTATACCTAAAGTAGAGGCCTCAACCCCTTCCTCCTCCTCCTCCTTCTTCTTTAATTCCTCCAGAAAGAGAGGGCAATTCCTTTTCTAGTGTCTAGACTGGTGACAGTGGTGACAGTCACCTCAATTCTTTACTCCTCTCTTTGCCTTGAGATATGAAAATTTGGGCTTCTGGCTAGCTTTAGAACAATTCTTAGCTTTTCCTTTGCCTTTACAATTTCCCTTTATCTTGTTGATCATCATCACAGACTTAGGCTTGTCTTTCTTTATTTGTGCTTCAGGTGTTCTCAACATGCCTAATAACTCTGTCAATGACTTTTCAAAGTTCTCCTAATTGTAGTTCATGACAAACTGACTATATGACTCAGGCAAAGACCGCAGAATCACAACACTGACAAACTCTCAATCCAAGGGGAGTCCCAGTCTAGCCAAGTTCTCCACATATCTAATGAGCTTGAGTACATGAGGACCTATAGGATCTCTTTCTGCCATGTTACATTTGAACACTGCCTTGGAGGCATCATATCTCTCTTATCTTTCCTAATCTAGGAAGATGTACTTGAGATATGTAACCATCTCAATAACATCCATGTTATCATGCTGCCTCTAAATTTCATAGTTCATGAAGCATAGAATCAGACACTTGACATCAACATCATATTCAACGTTCTTCTTGTAAGCATCCCTGTCATCCTTAGGAGCATTGGGAAGGGGTTCATTTGGCTATAGTGTCTCCATGGTATAGAGCTTGCACTCCTATGTAAGAATGATTCTCAACATCCTAAACCAGTTGTGGAAGTTATTACCATTTAACTTGTCCTTCTCAAGGACTGATCACAGTGAAAAGTGGTTGTTGTTGGTTGCCATTTGATTCTACAAAAGAATTTTGTAGTTTTGTCAAAAATTCATTTTTTATTTGAAATGATTAAAATTGATGATATTAATTAGGTCTTTAATTAGCTATCACTCTCATTATTTTGATAAAATTGTCAACCCTCAATTATCAACTTGGAAGATTGTAGCAAACAATCTCCTAATGAGCCAAGATCCAAAATGATTCAATTATTACTCGGCCAGCGCCAATGCCCATAATCAATCATTAAGGTAGGAAACGTTTGCCAATTTCATGTTATGCAATTTTTTCATAGATAATATGTGCAATTATTTGCCATAGTTATCTGTATGCTTCTGGTGCTTAATCTCATTAAGGTCACTCAATTAAGGCTGACCCAAAAGCCGACACGATAATAATGCACTCCACTTGTGCTGAACCAACATTACTACCATCACACTTCCATGATATGGATGGCTCACATTGCTTGGGCATAAACTACGGTTAGTCAATTAACCTTTTCATGTGTTCTGCTAATGGAAATCATCTTAGGCTTAATATTGTTGATTGAGGGATTTTATATATTATACATATACATATACATATACATATACATATACATATACATATACATATACATATACATATACATATACATATACATATACATATACATATACATATACATATACATATACATATACATATACATATACATATACATATACATATACATATACATATACATATACATATACATATACATATACATATACATATACATATACATATACATATACATATACGTATCCAATCACCACATACTAGTACATATCATATACATGCTATATACCACAATGTAAACATGCAATATAAAAAAAAAAGCGATGGGTATGGCCATATCGACTATAATTCCTTGGAGCAATAACGAATTACTACCACATAGGTCAACATCTCATGCATAAAACTATTGTTGGTGTAGATCTGTGCTTGCCAATCCGAGTTGATTGGTTCAACCCTTGAACCAAAAATCTCGCCTCTTGGCTGGTCACTTGGTCATATGAAATGATCGTTTGGCCTCATATCCAACCGATGTATGGATACCTCTAAACAGTTAGTTGGGACCACTGACTCATAGGTTCTCTCCTTCTACGTTCTACCCTTTCGGTCCTCCAGCCGATCGGCTCATCATGTGAAATAGTCAGCTTGCTGATCGTCATCTTCATCGTTGCAAGACAAGAAAATATCCTATTTCTGTTAAACTTATTACATGGTAATGATAAACCTCGATATGTATTTGATAGAAGCAAAGGTAAGACTGAATAATACTTTTACATTGGAAAGAAGAAGGTAGAGGTTCGATATGCAAATTGAGATAAAATAGGAATAAAATCAAACCATTCAACCAAGCACAAATATATGGGTTATTAGACATAACCTTGCTACACATCCACCATCAAAACTTGCTTTTAGGGCGACACATGCTTCATATATATATATATATATGTATGTATGTATATATATGTATATATATTAGTTTTGGATTATATGTGGTCTTTTATTGGATTTACACATTAATCCATTTATGTATTCACATCATATGTAATAAATAAATGATAAAAAACCAAAAAATCTGATCATATCGATTATCCTAAAACCTAGTAAATTGACGTGGCTTTGATACCACTGTAGGGAAATACGGGCACAGATAAAGCAGTGGAAACAAAATTTTTACTACCGTATTCCCCATGTACAACAAGATCACTTAAACAACTATGTAATGGGAAAGATGATTTAACAAGTTCATACTTGGTCCTAGAGTAATTCCAATGACTATAACTTGTTCCAATAGTTGTGCAACTATATTCTAGTTGCTCTTAGATGACGTCTATGCAGCTCCTGGTGTTCACCACGGACTACAGTCTGACGTTGTCCTCCTAGCGGCAGACAACAACCTCCTCTCCTCTATAGTAGTCCACACAGACTACCTAAAATTCATATCATTCTACTTGAACAGACAGGAAGGAGTTGTCCCTCCCACTGGTGTACTAGTCACCAACTTGCTCTCCCTCAATTGATCTCCCTTGCTATCCCTCCCTTTATTGGGTAAGGAATTACTTGGGATCTCTATTGGTTATCCTAACCAGAGAGGACAACAATTGTTAGAGGTAATTGAGTTGTGTTTTGAGAAGACCCCGGTATCCCTCTATTTATAGGAGGTGTTTGTGTCTGGGTTCCCAATCTATGAGGGAGTGGAAGCGACCATAAGATCTTGAATTTTCACAATCTGCGAGCAACAAACCTATCAAATCACAGTCAAAACGATCAGTACACATGCGAACTGGTCATTTCACCATGCTTCCCAATCACACATGAATTGGAATTTCAAATCCAATTAATGCACAACATGACATTAACACTAATACTTGATGTAATTGAATTTCTCCACAAACTAGGTGTCTCGCCCTTGTGAGCCAATTATCTCATGACCCCAACCAGTCAATTGGTGAGCCGAGCCGATCATTTCACTATGTAAACTGGGTGGTTAACTCCCCAGTTCAAGTAGAACTCACCCAATTCAATATCCAATCAACCTGACACTCCAATCAGTCAGTTCAACACTTGAACCAATTAGTTGGGAGTCTAGTCAACTGATTTTTTGCTTGAATTGAATACCCAAACACTTTGGTAATCAATTCAATCATCATTCATGATTAAAATCCTCTTATAGGTGAATTCCTATGTGTGTGACCCTAATATCCCATGTCACATTGGCAATTAATTCCCATAATTAGTTTATGACATCACAAGTATAAAATGGTGCCTAGTCGCACACCCGTGCTACCCAAGTTCGTGGAAAGTTGGAGAACAACTTCAACCTACAATCTGTGTAAGGTGTTAAAGTGATTGAATAATTCCTTTATCTCTGATATCTAGAATGAACTCGAGGAATGGAAACATCATCCTCTCAATGTTCAATCTATGCTCCTTGAACTACAACAAACTGTCTAAGATATACGTGACCTCAATATCATATATTGATTCATATGTGCATGCACATACTTTTATGAGTCTTGCTTATCAAGTGTCCATGATATCAAACTCAAGTAGGAGGGATAAATTCCATCTACACCACTCAGTCAATTCCCATGTGTCACAACTACCCAATATCACAGTTATGGCAATCCTTATTCAGGGTTACATTTCATGATGTCAAAGTATACTGAACGACATGTGATGACTGTAGTGACTTCAGGTCTAAGAATTACAATCACCACCTTCACTATGACATATGACTATGACCACCAAGTATGGTTTTCATGTTTCACTCTCAAGGTAGGTTTGTCTGACACATTATTCTCTAACAAATATCTGTGTGCTTATTTTGATATCACATATCATGACTAATGAGATTCTATCATACACTCTAGTCTTATGTGTTACTGGTATCTATCTGCTTTCCACAGTTTTAACTGACCAGGGACATAATAAGAATATACATACTCTTAACATTCATATGATCTCATTGTTCAAGTCACGTACTTGAAGACATGCATCATTGAGTATTGTCATTCTTTGGACATCCATTATGTTTCCTCACTATCTCATAACTGAGTGAAACATATGAAATTGGAAGCTTTCCTTTACTATTATTATTCAAATCCTTTATGTAATATTCCATCACAACCATCAAATAATTGCTCTCTAGGAATACATACCAATATCAATGACATGTCTACAATAGTGATATCATAGTGCCATGTATTTATTTTTTCATACATGCAAACATCATATGGTCTATTTTTCTATGCTTTCTTAGTGCTGGCAGTCTGGTTGCTTCTATGAGTCATAATTCTTGCAATTTGTAAAGTCAAACAATCTCTACAGTCTATATTCATTGGTGTTCATATTTAATTACCTGAGAGGAAGGCTATTTCTGATCCAGGGAAAGTGAATGTTGGATTTCTTATATATCTTCATTATACAAAGAAGTATATGAATAGTGTGTTCATCACTCAGACACTATATTGATTTATACCTTTTTAAATTCAATTGATTTCTTTTTTCTATTATGAACTCTAGGCAAGTTTTTGCAAAATGTCTTTTTTAAGAATTATTCCATCTAGATATGTACTTCTAATTGACGGTTAGTGTAAAACGTGGGAGGAGAGAAATCAATGTGAATGTATGATTTATGATTCCTTTAATAGTAGTTAACTTATCTTCCCCCGATTCAGTGTTTAGCCATTCAACCCACTTCAACCCCTCATTCCATGCCTCATCTAGTCATTCATCAAGCTTATGCACTATCTCATTCCCAGTCAGCAGGCCATATGTTAGTTCAACACCTCCAATCTGTGACACACATCGTTATTCAACACCCCATATCCACCTTTGTAGACCACCATTAAGGGTTTCTCACCCAACATCACATTTCCAAAGTTCAAATTTGCACTAGTCTCCTCACAGTAGTGGAGCCAATTTATTTTGCTAGAAGGTTCTTTTTTTACATTTGGGTTTCTGGAACCTTCCTCTCATCAAGTGTAGATAGTTACTTGCTCTACAACGTCGGGTACTGCTTCGCAGAGGCGAGTTGGGGTTCTAGTTGACAACTCTTCTACTTCACCATAGTGAAGAAGCCTGCCACTGAATCTGTTGGTTTTGTTAAAACCAATATGGTCGTTGTTACTATAAGAAACACCCTTTTCACCGATGGAGTGGTTGACTCAGTGTCTAAAGATTTACAATGTATTGTTTGCAGGAATACTCAGCGAGCCAGTGTTTAAGGGTCTTATCTAAAGCAATTTCTATTAGTTCTAAGATTTTGTGAGTTTGATATATATTTGTAAGTTAAGGGGAAAAGCCTATATCCTCCCCTCTGTGTATCAATATTTCCAATCAATAAAATTCACATTTGATGAGTTAATGCATACTATTTTTGATGTCTTTTGATGATTGCTATTGAAAATACACTCACAACCTAAATGTACTATATGTATCTGTACAAACGGATACATATCCATTTGTAATCCAATGAGGACATTCGATTATCAGATGTTTGCAGTATTCAAATGTGCCGTTTTAATTTTCATTTGATAGACATTATGTGTATATACATGTTGTACATGCATGTCACCTATTAGCTGTTTGATAATTACATTTTTCATCACTTTATAAAATAGGCGACATGTGTTAAAATGACTTTTTTCAGAATAGGTGATGGTCAATGACGGCATATATTCATTCCACACAGGTTACATTACATAAAGCCCACGCATAATAGGTGACATACATTTTTAGGGTGATGGTTAGTCATGTCACTTTTTTATTTAAGCGTTACATCCTTGCATGTCACCTATACTATGCTTTTTAGTAGTATTTTATACACGTGTCTTGCACTTACAAAATGATGTTGCATACACAACCAAGTTAAGTATAAGAAGTAGATAAGAATATCATGTATTGTATAAAATGATGACCACATAATATTAAAATATTCAATTGACTCAAACAACACAATGACTATACATTTAATATGTTAACATAAATATTGACAGGTAGGGGGTTAGAGGGTATATGTAATGACTTACCCTTATCCTTACCCTTACCCACTAAGGTAGCGGATTAGAGGGTAGCGGGTAAGTGGAAAGGGCAAGAAAACCCTGTACCCTTACCCTTCCCTTACAGGGTAGGGTACCCTACCCATTAACAGCCCTAGTGTGTGCACAATGAATGTTACGTATCTCTCCATGTAGGGCCGATATTATGTGCAACGGTTTGAGGGAAATTTAGGTTTAGCTACTGAAGTGAAGGTGCGATCAACTTGTAGATTCCATAGTGAGTGGGGTTTCGTTAGGACCACGATTTGAAGATCGTCAACTAAATATCATAAGAATGGGCTATGGTTTTGATAACCATCATGTGGTTAGTTTCATCTACAAGCCTTAAGTAGCGAGAATTCATTATTAGGTTCCAGAATGGTAACATTAGACATCATACAAAATGTATTTTACGGTTAGTTCTGTACTAATCAAGGTATTTGTCCATGTATACCTTGACCGAAACAGTCAACTGTACTGGTTTTTCGCTGAATGCTACAGAGGTATCCTACTAGTCTCATGAATTAACTTGAGAACAAAAATGTAACTATATTCATTTTTCTCTGTATGAATATGCTACAAGAGGTATCCTTGTCCCGTTTCTAGGGAAGTGGCCTTAAATAAATAACTATCCTTCTCAGTTTGGCCAGGTTGTCAATTTTTTTCTTTCCATATTGTAGGATTACTTCTGTGGGAGTGATAAGCGCTGTAATATGTGATCTTAAAATCTATATTGCAAACTATTTTACTATTGTACCTAACCAAAAAGCCCTAATCCATTCCCAGTCATTATTTTTAAGAAACTAGTAAAAAAGACACGTGCTAAGCACGTGTTACAATTAAAATTAATCATATAAAAGAGAACATGGGATTAATTTTATAACATTCTCTAATTTGTAGCATGTCATTAATAAAAATATATGCGCTCTCTTTTTTGATTATGCGATAATTGATGACTAATTGTGGGTTCATTTATTTTTTTATCAAAATTATCATAATTGTACAATAAAAAATTATTAACTAATACTTTAAATAACATGTAGAAAGTAAAACACAAAATAAAATATAGAGTGAAGGAGCTCGATGGCACGCAGTCCCATTTGAATGGTAAGAAAACTCTACCAACTTTGTTGAACGTCTACTAAAACTAACTTTTTCGCCAGACTTATGGTTAGCACTACATTGCATACATAATATTAAGAAAGAGATAATCAATTGTCATACAATATTTTATAAATAACTTTACTACAAAAGTACATTTTGATTAAAAGCAAGTTGTGTTATAATAATCTAAATGGTATGTTATTCGAGTAAATGATGCATGTGATTCTTATAGTTTTAAACTAATCGATTGATCAAAAAAATAATGTAAATAAACCGGCTAAATGAAGCCGCTAAATAAATTGGTAAAAAAAGTGTAAATAAAAGGGAGCAGCTTGATAACACACACATCTAACTCCATTTTGTTGTAGGTATACTAATAGTTGGCACGTGCAATGACATATTATTTTTTACAAAGAAGACGAAGAGGAGCACGAACTTGAGCATTCCGCGTAATGCATAGCATACTGCTGTGTATTCCTAATCTGTAGTTGCCGTAAGAAATGAACAGACATGCACATTGCTACGTGTTTAGGCTATACATTATTAGAAGTCACTGGAGAGTTTCGTTGGCACATTCTAAGACACTAGTATAATTATAATAATAGATCATAACTACAAGTCAAGGTGCGCAGAGAAACCGATACATAGAATAAACCAAGTTCAAAACAACCATTTCTATTACAGCAAGCAAGACAACAATTGGTTAAGAAATCTACTATTCTATCATACTAAGTGGCACGACTCTGCTCCGTCCTCTAATGATCCCATCATTAAGAGGACTCTTCCGTTGTGAACGCGTTAAAGTTTGAAGTGGACTCTTCCTTCGCCATTACATTTAACAAGTAGACTTCTCGGATTTTGTTACCATCTATATATATATGGACTTAGTTTTGGAAACGCCTTGGCTGTTTCACGCGTCCTGCACGCGGCAGTATACCGCCATCCCACTGCCGCACGCGTCCCAGCTGGCCACCTACCACTGCAGACATCAGCTTTTGTCTGAGCAATTCTGATCAGCTGAACCGGGCCAAATGAACCAGCCGGTCTCAACTACCCCAATCAAACCGGTAGGGCCCCTACGATATTTTCCCCCCATATTTCCCCCCAAAACAGCCCGCCCGATATTTCCCCCCAAAAAAACAGCTCGGCGACTTCTGCTGCGCCCAGTTCCCCGACGCCCACTTCCGACGCTGCGCCCAGTTCCCCGGCCGCCGGCGCCTACTGTTTCGCACACCGCGGAGATCACCTCACACCAGCTCCTCCTCTCTCTCCTTTGTTGTTCTTTGCCCTTAGTCATGGATCCTTGCAACTCCAACGACGACTTCCAAGAGATGATGACCCTTGCAAGCGCAAGGAGGTCGCTGAAGCTCGTGGTAAGAAGGAAGACAACAACTACTGCGGGGGTGAGCTGTTCTACCGCAGATTCTGAGAAGGAAGCAAAGAAGGACGCAATTGGAAAGGAAAAGGAAATCAGCGCAAGGCCTGCCGAGAAAATCACAAGCAAGAAGGGCGCCAAGCAAATTAGGACGCAAACTGAAGAAAAGAGGGCGCAAGCAAGAAGGCCTTCAACTGCTGCAAAAAGAGGGCCATCAAATGCTGAATTGACTCCCACCAAAGATAAAAAGAAGGCGAAGATCCTCCAGCAAAGTGTAGACGAAGAGGATGATGAAGGTGATGAAGATGATGAAGCTGGGGATAAGCAAAAGCTGGTCAAGTCAAGGTGTTCGTGGAAGATCTTCCACAATAGTTACATGACACTTACTGATGACGAAAAAAACGTTTTCGCAAGGACCCCATTCCAGTCACTCCTGCAAATTAAGAGGATACCTCTCAACGACGCAGTTCTGATACACGACCTTGCTTCGTGTTATAACAAAGATTAGGTTGCGTTCAAATTCGGTCGAAGGAATGTGGAGTTCAAGGCAAGCCATCTAAGGGAGGTCCTACCTCTTCCCGTCAAAGGTAATGCCCTATTCAATGATGCAGAACAACTGCTCGATGAAATGATCGTCTGTTTTTTCTACTATATAGTGCCTAATTTATCACTTGAAATGCAAGTAGGCGCATTTGTGAGTAAATTATGCTCATTTCTAACTACATTAGGTGCATTGACATTACAAGTAGGCGCATGGTGCACAAAAATTGCTCGATGAAATGCTCTTTCTACTATATATTGCCTAATTTATCACCTGAAATGAATTAGGCGCACATTCACGCTACAATAGGCACATTTCATGGTAGAAGTAGGCACATTCAGATTATAAGTAGGCACATTTAACATTAAGTAGGTGCATATATATCCAGGCTCAAGTAGGAGCATTACAAGTAAAGGCGCATAAACATTCATATGTAGGCGCATTTCATATCAGTAGTATGCGCCTATACGCTCAAGTAGGCGCATTCATGCTCAAGTAGGCGCATTCCAGTTACTAGTAGGCGACCCACAAATAGGTGCATTCACGCTACAATAGGCCCATTTCATGGTAGAACTAGGCGTATTCAGATTATAAGTAGGCGCATTTAACATTAAGTAGGCGCATATATATCCAGGCTCAAGTAGGAGCATTACAAGTAAAGGCGCATAAACATCCATATGTAGGCGCATTTCATATCAGTAGTATGTGCCTATACGCTCAAGTAGGCACATTCATACTCAAGTAGGCGCATTCATACTCAAGTAGGCGCATTCCATTTACTAGTAGGCGACCCACAAATAGGTGCATTCATGCTACAATAGGCCCATTTCATGGTAGAAGTAGGCGCACTCAGATTATAAGTAGGCACATTTAACATTAAGTAGGCGCATATATATCCAGGCTCAAGTAGGAGCATTACAAGTAAAGGCACATAAACATCCATATGTAGGCACATTTCATATCAGTAGTATGCACCTATACGCTCAAGTAGGTGCATTCATACTCAAGTAGGCGCATTCCAGTTACTAGTACACACATATACATCATAAGTAGGCATATACTTTAAGTAGGCGCATCCAGGCACATCCAGGCACATTCACACTCAAGTAGGTGCATTTCATACCAGAAGTAGGCTCATTCAAATGAGAAGTGGGCACATATACTTTAAGTAGGCGCATCCAGGCACATCCAGGCACATTCACACTCCAGTAGGCGCATTCACACTCAAGTGGACACATTCACACTCAAGTAGGCGCATTCCAGATACTAGTAGGCGCGTATACGCCCAAGTTGGCACATTCACACTCAAGTAGGTGCATTCACACTCAAGTAGGCACATTCACACTCAAGTAGGCGCATTCCAGATACTAGTAGGCGCGTATACGCCCAAGTAGGCACATTCACACTCAAGTAGGCACATTCCAGTTATAAGTATGTGCATATACATTAGAAGTGGGCGTATATACTTTAAGTAGGCGCATGCAGGCACATACAGGCACATTCACACTCAAGTAGGCGCATTCAGATTATAAGTAGGCGCATTTAACATTAAGTAGGCACATATATATCCAGGCTCAAGTAGGAGCATTACAAGTAAAGGCGCATAAACATCCATATGTAGGTGCATTTCATATTAGAAGTATGCACCTATACGCACAAGTATGCGCCTATACGCTCAAGTAGGCACATTCCATTTACTAGTAGGCACATATACATTATAAGTAGGCATATACTTTAAGAAGGCGCATCCAGGAACATCCAGGCACATTCACACTCAAGTAGGCGCATTTCATACCAGAAGTAGGCTCAGTTAAATGAGAAGTGGGCGCATATACTTTAAGTAGGCGCATCCAGGCACATTCACACTCCAGTAGGTGCATTCACACTCAAGTACGCACATTCACACTCAAGTAGGCGCATTCCAGACTATTGTAGGCGCATATACACCCAAGTAGGCACATTCACACTCAAGTAGGCACATTCACACTCAGGTAGGCGCATTCACACTCAAGTAGGCGCATTCCAGATACTAGTAGGCACGCATACGCCCAAGTAGGCACATTCACACTCAAGTAGGCGCATTCCAGTTACAAGTATGTGCATATACATTAGAAGTGGGTGCATATACTTTAAGTAGGCGCATGCAGGCACATCCAGGCACATTCACACTCAAGTAGGCGCATTCCAGATACTAGTAGGCGCATTCACACTCAAGTAGGCGCATTCACACTCAAGTAGGCACATTCCAGATACTAGTAGGCACATTCACACTCAAGTAGGCGCATTTACCTAATAGTTTGCTAACTTACTTCAATGGCGCCTAATATTTTAGATGGGAGGATCCATTTTAAAAGGTTCCTGACTAAGGCACCAACTTCATACATACATCAAAAGTTTTTTGATGGCGGCGATCCAAAACTACCCGCAATTGTAGAGAAGTTCACCACCCTTCAAGCAAATAATGAAGAGTTGCGAAGGGACAAAGTTAAGTTGTTATTAGTGGCATTATTTGGCCACTTTCTTTTCCCTAGAAGATCTAGTCAAATCATGAACTGTCTATATCCTTATGCTGAAGATTTAGATCATATAAACGATTAAGATTGGGTTGTTGCTGTGCAAGAACTGCTTTGTCAAGGATTTGAGTTTTTGAAAGAGCGGAAAGATAGAGGAGGATATATGAAAGGATGCACACTCATCCTCACGGTAATATTCAATGTTAAGTTTTAACTCTTACGAATGTGCTTGATAATTTGAACTGTTGTGAATTATGATGCGAAAACTCTTTTTGCAACCTTGGCTTTTGGAGATGCTGAAGTTCATTCCAAGAGATTACCCTGACGAAGATCTCATCATCAACAAATTGTCATACAAGACGCGGCTTTCAACCATACTATGAAAAAAGAATATACAACTAGATACAATGACGACTAAAAATTTGCAAAAGTCCACAATTGTGACATTTGAACAACACTTAGGGCAGCCAACTTCAAAAAGTTCAGAACAGGTCTGTGAACATGCATCCGAGGCTACTAACCAAATCTAAAGCCTACTTGCTGAGATTGCATCAGTGAAGAATGAACTACTGATAGAAAAATGTATCGCGGATCACAAAGAAAAATAGTACAAAAAAAGATTTTGAAGATGCAAACTGATCTCGATGAACTTCACGACTATTGTGATGAGCTGCACACTGCCAAAAAAGTGTTGGAGCACAGGCTTGTGGAGATTGACTACTCGCAGCCATTTGTAGAGGACAATACCAACCATGGAGAGAAAAATAAGTAGAAGATATACATATGGGATGAAGAATCTCCTCCACAGCCATCACAAGAAGTAAAAAATAATGAAACATCAGGTATATCTTTGCGCCTTTTTCAATTTGTGTGCCTATTCACAATTAATGTGCACCTAATGCCAATTTTATGCAACATAATGTGGCAAGTCACCCCATGTGCCAAGTACAACAAATACAATAGAATGTGGCAAGTCGCCCCAAGAGTCTCCAAATCACAATGAACAAAATTTTACTGAAACATTAGGTATTTGGGTGCTCCTACCTAGTTACATTTCAAATGCACAATGTATAACAATAGGCGCATTTCATGTTAGGATTAGCCACATATGCATTAAGTAGTCGCACCGATCTACCCCAAGTAGCCGCATATACATTATAAGTATGCGCATATACATCAGAAGTATGTGAGTATACATTAGAAGTATGCACATATAAGCTAAACTAGGCACATTCAATTTAGTAGTAGGCGCTTATACTTTAATGAAGCGCATCGATCAAGGCCCAACTAGCCGTATATACATTATAAGTAGGTGCATTTGACATCAGAATTGGGCGCATATACATCAGAGGTATGCGCGTATACACTCAAGTAGGCGTGTGGGTGCGTATACATCAGAAGTATGCATGTATACATCAGAAGTATGCGCGTATAAGCTCAAGTAGGCGCATTCCATTTAGTAGTAGGCACGTATACATTACAATTAGGCACATATACATTAGAATGAGGCGGATTTCATACCGGAAGTAGGCTCATTGAAGTTAGAAGTAGGCGCATATACTTTAATTAGGCGCATCGATCAAGGCCTAGCTAGTAGCATATACATTATAAGTAGGCACATTTCACATGAGAATTGGGCGCATATACATCAGAGGTATGCGCGTATACGCTCAAGTAGGCGTGTGGGCGCATATACATTGTAAGTATGCGCGTATACGCTCAAGTAGGTGCATTCCAGGTACTAGTAGGCGCATACACATTAGAAGTAGGCGCATTTCATATCAGAAGTAGGCTCATTGAAATTAGAAGTGACTTTTTGCAATTAATATGTGCGCTTATTTTAAATTTGAATGCCAATTTTATGCAACAGAATGTGGTAAGTCGCCCCATGTGGCAACTATAATGGATATCGCTCTGTCACATCAAGGGAATGAAGAAGAGTCTCCAAATCACAATGAAAAGCATCCAGGAGAAATTCTCCAGCCATCACCTCAATCTCCACAACATCAAGAATTTTTTTTTGAAACATCAGGTATTTCTACGCGCCTACTTTAATTTCACTTGGTAGTTACATTTCACTTGTGGTGTGTTTTATCACACTTGCTATGTGCACCTTTATGAAACAGGATGCAGCAAGTCAGACGATAAGCCCACTCCAAGCGCCATGGATATTGCCCTATTGGAAGAATTAGCACAATACAACTCACAAAGCGTACAGATAATACCTATTCAAATATCAGAAGATTCACCAATAGTGAAGGACACATCCGTAACTCGTCTTCAAATCAAGCTTGATAAAACTGCAATAGAACTCCTTGATGATGTAGATCAACAATTTCTATAAGAGATATTATCAAATTATACTATTGGTAAACCACTATGGTCGTATGAAGATGTTGGAGTGATGCCGTGCGACTTGTTTCCAAGACTACAATATCAGGGGCTTGTATATAAAATGGTAAGAAATTTACTATGTTAACATGAAACTACACTTGTATATTTCAAATCTTAAATAAGCATTACTAACAATTACTAACAATTCATTATTTTTATGGTGTACGTAGTACATACAATCCATCATTCATATCTTTCAGAAAAATTACGTGCCAACTGCAGATCGTCCTATGCCTCTAATATTTCATGTTAACACGTGCCGTGCAATAGTTAGTTCTCATGAAGATTACATAAACATGTACTTCAAGAGAAGAATGGATGAGATAAAATGCAAAGAAAAACTAATAATGGTGCTTCACTCCAACTTGCATTGGCATTTGATAGAGATTCGCATGAAAGAAAAGCTTATAATTCATTACAACAGCGCATCCTTATCACGTGTTGCAAAGAAAAGAGCAATGCCACACCTACCAAAGAATGTGCATGAGAAGCTGACATGTCAAATAGTAAGTAGTATTGCACCATCTTGCTGTAATGTGCATAGATCTTGTTGTAGTGGGCCTACATCTAACTGTAGTACGCCTACATCTTTCTGTAGTGTGCCTAATGTGCCTATTGCTTGCAGTCTGACATTTGAATTATTTGTTTGAAGGCAAAGTGGTTGAAAGATACTTTTAGCACCAGCTTGGACCACAATGTCAAAGATTGGAAATTCTAGTACTGTAGAAACTATCCACAACAGCCTGCTGATAGAAATGACTGTGGTATTTTCACACTTCATTGGATAAAAAGAATAATGGATGGCGAGGACATTGTTGGTGATGAAACTACAACCAACACTATCCATAGGATGAGAGGGACATTTGCAATTCAGATATTGAAAGACAAATGTAATATAATCAACGACAATGATGAATGAGCCTAACTTTCATGTAAACATATTTTGTAAGCCTAACTTTGGCAATGCACCTAATTTGTAGTTGTACATTTAACCGGCCGCATTTAATGTATATGCGCCTACTTGCAATGTAAACACACCTATTTTAATGCTAAATGCACCTATTTTAATGCTAGATGAGCCTATTTGATCGATGACACACACACCTACATAAGTGGTCAATGCGCCTACTTTTAAGGAAAATGCGCTTTCCTGAATGTGTCAATGCGACTACTTTAGTACTATATGAGCGTAAATATTTGAAAATACAAAATGGCACATCCAGGCACATCCAGGCACATTCATACTCAAGTAGGCGCATTTCATACCAGAAGTAGGCTCAATTAAATGAGAAGTGGCCACATATACTTTAAGTAGGTGCATCCAGGCACATTCACACTCAAGTAGGTGCATTTCATACCAGAAGTAGGCTCATTCAAATGAGAAGTGGGCACATATACTTTAAGTAGGTGCATCCAGGCACATCCAGGAACATTCACACTCAAGTAGGCACATTCACACTCAAGTAGGCGCATTCACACTCAAGTAGGCGCATTCCAGATACTAGTAGGCGCGTATACGCCCAAGTAGGCACATTCACACTCAAGTAGGCACATTCCAGTTACAAGTATGTGCATATACATTAGAAGTGGACACATATACTTTAAGTAGGCGCATGCAGGCACATCCAAGCACATTCACACTCAAGTAGGCACATTCACACTCAAGTAGGCGCATTCACACTCAAGTAGGCACATTCCAGATACTGAAACTACAACCAACACTATCCACAGGATGAGAGGGACATTTGCAATTCAGATATTGAAAGACGAATGTAGTATACTCAACGACAATGATGAATGAGCCTAACTTTCAGGTAAACATATTTTGTAACATATTTTGTAAGCCTAACTTTGGCAATGCACCTAATTTGTAGTTGTACATTTAACAGGCCGCATTTAATGTATATGCGCCTACTTGCAATGTAAAAACACACCTATTTTAATGCTAAATGCGCCTATTTTAATGCTAGATGAGCCTATTTGATCGATGACACACGCACCTACAGAAGTGGTCAATGCGCATACTTTTAAGGAAAATGCGCTTTCCTGAATGTGTCAACGCGACTACTTTAGTACTATATGAGCGTAAATATTTGAAAATACAAAATGGCACCACATACAAAATGGCACCACATATGAAACAAATGATCTGCAATATAAATTAATGCGATCGGATTTAGTTACAAAATTTCAAAATGGCACCACATACGAAAATATGTTTCCGCTGCTTGCACTGTAAGTTAGTGAGCTATCACTGTATCTCTCTTAAGTATAATCTTTCTTTAATATAATCTATAAGTGTATGTGGTTGAGCTATCACTGTGTAGCTATTTGAAAAGACTATCACTGTCTATCTATCTCAAAAAACTCTCTGTATTTTTCATAGTATGCTAATTATATTGACGTTTCTGTGTTTTGTGCATCCTTTCTTCAAAAGACTTGAGCCTTCTCTTACGTGGACGACCAACTTGACCAGCCATATTTGGATTTTTGATGCATCTATCATTATGTGCTTCATCAACCTAGAAGAAAATACGATAATTGTTTATTATAATCCAAAAATGATAGTTGTAAATCAAATGCAACAAAATTTGTAAATCAAATACAATTTGGCATTACTTACACTGTCTTCTAGACCAACGTCCCTTTTTACTTTTTCCAAACCTCTCATAATTTCATCAAATTTTTCTTCAGAAATGGCTGCTGCTTCTTCTAACAACTCAACGTTTTGTATAACAACATTATACCGATTGAAAGAGTTAGAATAGTCAACAGATTCGATGGTATCAGGTTTGGTTACAATTCGCTTCACATCTTTCCTCCATCTATCAATCAAGTGGTACTCCTCATTCAATTTGTCAATTCTTAAGAAAATATAGACTGCAAACATGTGTCTACATACAATGCCTGATGATTCAAACATCAAACAATGGAAAATAGCTCCCTGGAGTTGAGTGTTAAAGACAACACTAAAAGACTTAGTCTGTGGCAAAAAAGTATTGGTATCAACAAGTATCCTTTTCTTTTCCAATACTTCAAAGCAAGCATATGGCCCGGATGAGTATGTTTTAGTTGTGTTGCAGTACATAAGTCCCTGTAGCTCTCTTTGAAATTTCTTCAAGATTTCCAGAGTATACCATTTAGCAATCTGTCCCTCCATTTCAAATGAAGTCCGCATAACTGGATTTTTATGAATACATTCATAGTCTGCTTCAACTTCTTTCTTGAACTTGGAACTTACAACAAGTTCAAATTGTTGAACAAATTCCTTCAGTGAGGTTCTCTCTTTGAAATATCCTTTGAAAAATGCATTTATTGATTCACTCCTTTGCGTTGTAGACATTCCAGCCCAAAATGATATTTTGACATAGCATGGCACCCACATCTCACGGATAGCGTACATCCGTTGAACCCATCTATTTTGTTGTAAATTGTGGACTATTACCAATTCAGCCCACCTGGCTTCAAAATCAACATGCGTAACAGAGTCATACACTGCTCCTTTAATAGCTTTTTGAGCTCCTTCAGAATTCTCAAACTTCTGGGGTAACTTCTTCATTATATGCCACAAACACAATCTATATTTACTGTTGGGGAATATTTCAGCTACAACATTAATAATTGGTTGTGCTTGGTCTGAAATTATGCCTTTTGGATGCACACCTTCCATACATAACAACCAAGTTTTGAATAGCCATATAAAATTCTGAGTTGTCTCTTCACATAAAAGCCCACAACCAAGAAAGATGGTTTGCCCATGCTGGTTGACCAACGAAAGGTGCAAATGGCATCTTGTATTTGTTAGTGAGATACGTACTATCAAAAGAGATAACATCACCAAAGTACTTGTACGAAGATCATGCTCTTGAATCAGCCCAAAAAACATTCCTTAATACACCTATGTCATCTACATCCATGACATAGAAAAAGTTTGAGTGCACATTCTGCATTTTTGTGAAATACTCTTGCATTGCTTTGGCATCTCCATTCGCAAGATTTAATCTCCTAGCTCGGCTTAAAAAATTGCGTGCATCGGTCTCTATAAAACTTAGGTTGGAAACCCCTCTGGCTTCAACAGAAAGTGCAACCATTGACTGTGATGTTGATATACCAGCCTGGTCATTAATAAGAAGCCTTTTCTGCTGCATAGCGAATACACTCCTCATGGAAGGTAAACATCTGATATGGTCCTCACCAAGCATAACATGGTTATGATCATTACAATAATTGTCAATAATATATTTGTCATTCTTTAGATGAACAACTAAATAAGCAGGACAGTTCTCTCTAGCACTACACCTTTGGGAGAATGACAAGTTTTCCTTGGCCCTATTACTCACTCATTGTTTAACACAAACCATCTTCATCCTAGATATTTCACCATGAATATTCTTTCCGGAAGACAGAACTCTAACACCAAAACTATTTGATATGCCAAACCTTCTATAAAAAACTTTGACTTCATCAATTGAATCAAATTTCATTCCTTCGCAGGGGATACTTGCATCTACAAAAAATACAAAATATATTTTAAATGTATGAGAATGGTGAGAGTGTTAGGGGGCTTCAACTAAAGGTGGGCATATATACCAGTAAAGTAGGTGCATTGACGTCTTAAGTAGGCGCATTGTCCTATATCAATCAGGTAGGCACATTCACATTCTTATGTAGGCGCATTTCTAATTAAGTTAAGCACATTTCGCATGGAAAAGGTGCACAAATAACTAAAGTAGGCGCATTGACGTCTAAAGTAGGCGCACTGACGTCTCAACTAGGCGCATTGCCATCTATCAATAAGGTAGGCACATTAACATCTCAAATAGGTGCATTCGTCTAAAGTAGGCACATATACGTATAAAGTAGGCGCACTAACGTGTAAAGTAAGCGCGTTCTTCTAAAGTATGCACATCTACGTCTTATGTAGGCGCATAGATGTCTTATGTAGGCACATTAGCATCTGAAATAGGCGCATTCGTATAAAGTAGGCGCATATACGTCTAAAGTAGGCGTATTTCTAATTAAGTTAAGCATCTATCAATAAGGTAGGCGAATTAGCATCTCAAATAGGCGCATTCGTCTAAAGTAGGCGCATATAGGTGTAAAGTAGGCACACTAACATGTAAACTATGCACGTTCCTCTAAAGTATGCACATCTACGTCTTATGTAGGCGCATAGACGTCTTATGTAGGCGCATAGACGTCTAAAGTAGGTGCACTGACGTGTCAACTAGCATTTTCGTCTAAAGTAGGCGCACTGACGTGTAAAGTAGGCGCATCTACATCTAAAGTACACACATTGACGTCTTAAGTAGGCGCATTCTCAATAATATTTGAATGGTGAGAGTGTTAGGGGGCTTCAACTAAAGGTGGGCGCATATACCACTAAAGTAGGCGCATTGACGTCTTAAGTAGGCGCATTTCACATTTTGCAATGAAGTAGCCGTGTTCCATTGAAAAGACGCACAAATAACTAAAGTAGGTGCATTGACGTCTAAAGTAGGTGCACTGACGTCTCAACTAGGCGCATTGGCATCTATCAATAAGGTATGCACATTATCATCTCAAACGGGCGCATTCGTATAAAGTAGGAGCATATACATCTAAAGTAGGTGCACTAACGTGTAAAGTAGGCGTGTTCTTCTAAAGTATGTGCATCTACGTCTTATGTAGGCACATAGACGTCTTATGTAGGCACATTTCTAATTAAGTTAAGCATATTGCGCTATGAAGTAGCCGTGTTCCATTGAACAAAAAAATGGTGCATAGGCACATTGACGTCTAAAGTGTGCACTGACGTCTCAACTAGGCGCATTGCCATCGATCAATAAGGTAGGCGCATTAGCATCTCAAATAGCCGCATTCGTCTAAAGTAGGCGCATATACATATAAAGTAGGCGCACTAACGTGTAAAGTAAGCACGTTCTTCTAAAGTATGCGCATCTACGTCTTATGTAGGCGCATTAGCATCTGAAATAGGCGCATTCGTATAAAGTAGGCACATTTCTAATTAAGTTAAGCATCTATCAATAAGGTAGGCACATTAGCATCTCATATAGGCGCATTCGTCTAAAGTAGGCGCAAATAGGTCTAAAGTAGGCGCACTAACATGTAAACTACACACGTTCATCTAAAGTATGCACATCTACGTCTTATGTAGGCACATATACGTCTAAAGTAGGCGCACTGACGTGTCAACTAGTATTTTCGTCTAAAGTAGGTGCATAAACGTCAAAGTAGGCGCACTGACGTGTAAAGTAGGCGCATCTACATCTAAAGTAGGCACATTGACGTCTTAAGTAGGCACATTCTCAATAATATTTGAAAATACTACGCGGAACAAGGTTCTGCGAATTACAAAATAGTTAAATCTTTTACCTTGATCATTAGGGGGTACTTCTTGCACATCTTCGTCCTGGTATATTGGAACATTTAGATCAAATGCATTACCATGTTGCTCGCTACCATGGTTATCTACATCTTCAGTAATTTCTTCGCAATGACTTCCATGCTCAAGTTCTGCGAAATCAGTTTCGACCTCTTCTTCTTCTTCTTCTTCATCAGAGTATGTTAACTCGTAATCACTTTCGAAATCAACATCAACATCTAACGACAATGAGGGAACATAGTGTTAAAAACGTACAAGTAATATCTCTGACAATACAAATATTGTTTAATATGATAATATAAATGTGAGAACATCACTCAATAAATGAACTTGGGAACTTTAGAAATAAAGTACCATCATCGAACTCCATGCCAAATTAATGAACTTAAGCAATAAATGCAGCAGTTTGCATCCAAGCAAGTAGTTCAAGTAGTTAATGATGTAGCTCGGATGAAAGTTTGAAGAGAACATGATGTTAGTTGGAGTAGTTAATGATGTAGCTGGGATGAAAGTTTGAAGAGAACGTGCACAATAGCTAGGATGAAGACTTGGGGAACAAGCACAAAATTCCCTCCAAAACTTTCGTTCTGATGGCAGTGCATTAATTGAGCCTGCTACAGTGCATTAATTGCAGCTTCACCTACCACGCCAATACCACCCTGTCAACACAAAACCACTGGGAATACTACCGCGTCCGGGGCACGTCATGGGTTAGCCGTGTCAACATAAAATATTCGTATATATATATATATATATATATATATATATATATATATATATATATATATATATATATATATATCCGTATATAATCCTATCACCGAAACTGTTGAGATTACAAAGGGAAGCCCCATATAGCCACCCATGCATCTGACGTCCAAAGCCCTATTACCCTTCCGCCTCCTCCTCCACCTTATTGTCCGGTTCCTTTATGTTCCCTTTCCCTTCCAAGCTGGACAAGGACAACTCGCGTTGCATCAGAGAAAAACAATTACGGAACTGTTTGCATGAGGTCACATGTGCTAATAGATGTAACAAAGCATGCTGAGGGGATTTTACAACCACGATGTCCGCAATGTCTTTCACCTGCTGTTTCATAAGATCAAGATCCTCAACAATATGTATATAACTCCTTTCTAACTGCAGCCGGCACCACAGAATATAAATATTATAGTGATGCCGATTGCAGCGGTTATATTGTAGCATTATCGATCACAACAACAAGGAAAGCGTTTTGGGATTATGGTTACACGAAGTACAAGGCTGTGGCAGGCAATCAATATGCATGTCTTGGTTCAGAAACATTTGATGGTTGTTATATCCATGTTATAGGTCGTCTGGTATGAATCCATCCTTCATCCGACCCATTATTTCTGAACTGCACGGCTGATCAACGTTCATCGCCTAACAAACAACCATCTCGTCTGTCTTTTATCAGAATATCAATGTTCCCTAGGATGCTGATGCGAATTAATCAGATTGTACACATCAAGATCTTACCTTAATGCGTTGGCTAAGTCAGGGTCACTTGAAAGTACATATTGTGTGATTAGACTTCGCCTGTTGATACTTTCCTTTTCTTGCTCTGCAACGTTCACAAGATCACTCAAGGCAGGTACGAGATTGGAATTCTTTGATGGTCTTCAAGGTCTTCGCCCCTCTTTGTGCTCCATGCTATCAAGTTTGGCTATTTCAGGTAATCAAATCATCTTTCTCTTATATACCTTTCGCGTAAGATTAGCTTTGGGGTTATTCGCGGTGCTATATAATTATGCATCCTTTTTTTTTCATTGCACGTCTGAGTTGGCAATTCATTTTATATCAGATTGCTGAAAAGCTTTGTATTGTTAGTAGCTGCTTTACTTTTAATAACAACAACCATATCTACAGACATTATATTTTATCTCAAAATCAGCTGTCGCTACTTTGGTACTTCTACTTTCTATTATTTTCTTAATCATTCAAATATCTCATGAAAGAGTAGAACTTTTAGGTTGAAAGGCAAGATTTGAAACTATGTGACTTGGAATATACATTATAATAGACTTGAATACGTCCATCCATTGTCATATTTTTTTTCCTGCACAGTCAGAATGTAGTCTTTTTGCAACGTGTTGTTCATGGAGAGTACGACCAAGCCACAACAAAAATATGTGAGAGTGATCTACAATAATCATATTGTTTAGACATCTCATGCATGCAAAATAGAAATACATGTATACTCATTGGAGTGCTCTGGATTGTAATTGGTTTTGTATTTGAATAGATTGTACAACACATGAAACTTCACACGTGCGACATCAACACATGCAATGAAAAGTAATTATGTTGTAAAAAAATATAATTGCAAGAATGTGAGACAAAAGGAACCTTTCTAACAATGAACAAGTAGAATATCTCATGTAGATACGTAAACGTGACAAATTGGTTGTGTGTTCCACAATCACTGCATTCTATTATCTAAAAACTTCATTACATAGGTGTAAGGTGTTGTGTTTTGTTGTATTTTATATACAAAAGGAAGAGCTTTAGTCCCACAATGGGAAATTCTAAAACTTCAGTCTTCCTTATATATGCAATGTTATCCATATGTTATTTGAAGAGCATAGTGAGATATGGGTTTCGCACGCACACGGTGGGACAACCCAACTAGATTTGGGCCGATCCAGTCCAGAAACCCTTTAATTGGACGTGTCAACCCATGTCGCTTCGTGCATGCGGTGCAATCTGGCCTCCCATTGAACTTTTCTTGCATCCTTTTAGAGCATGTTTGGAAGAGTCCAATAGCATATGCAATTGTTCGCTTGCATCCTTTCGTTTGTCAACCGTCCAATCAACATTTGATAAAATAAAAATGAGTTTGTCTCTTTTTTAATAGTCAAAAATAGATTTTCTTTCCAAATCTATTTTTCTATTACTGTCAATATTATTTGTGCGATCACTGGAAGAACGATCAATTGGTGTTGGTTGGAGAATGCAACTTATGTGTGTACGCATCCCCACTCCAATCGTTGATGTATCCTGGGAGAGTGGGAGCCGCACCGTTTACTATTGTACTGACAAACATTATCTGAGTAAGGAGGAAATACTCTTAAGGACAATGCATTATACATGCCTCAATGAGTTCGGTAATGATTTGTTATTTAAAATTCTTGTTTGAATCCACTAGGAACAACACAACATACTATATCCAAAATCAATTGTGCCAAAAAAATTCGGCAATTGCATAATTTATCCTTATTTGTAAACTGCATATAACTAATGAGTGTCTTCTCAAATGTGTTTCAACTTCCCACATTTTTCTTATAGAACAATTGGATGGATGTGGAAATGATGATCCAAAATTTAGAAATTAAAGTAATCACAACATCTATAACGAGAACTGAATGGTTATGTTAATTTGGCAAAAATGATATTCATTGATAATATAAACATTATGCCTTGCAACCAGTTGGTATACTATACCAAAACCTTGTAATGATAATAGAAAAATATTGTATTAAACATTTTCATATTCTACAATAGGCCGAAACCTACTTCATGCACTTCTTATGATGTAGACCAATTGAGCATAACATTTTATTAATCTATATAGTAAGTATCTAAGATGTCCAAATACTGAAATATAGATAGCAAAGAGAAACACAACTAATTTATAACTCAAATGGATAGTTTGTATGTTTTTTCACTAAAAGAGGAGGACACTTTTAATTCAAAGTGAGAAAGATTGATTACTAGATGATATTAGAAACAACTCTTTGTATTCATTGTGCAATTGAGGATACTTTTAATTCAAAGTGAGAATGAATATCCCATTAATATCATAACATATACATAGTAGCATAGTGGTTAACCTATCGATAACCACTACAAAAAATTTGTCCTTTGTTGAAGAACATTTGTGAGGAACCAAAAATCGTGAATAATGATGTCTATTTATGAGGGCTCATCCTTCAAATATGGGATCAAATCCCTCAACTGTGTTTTTAACATCCTTAGACCTTTTATGTGAACAGTAATCCCTCACAAATGCATTACTCACTAATCACCTCGTGAAAAATACCATGTCAAATGTTTCCCTCCATCTCATAACCCTTCCCTCCATTCTAAAACACAACATTTATAAATAAAAAAACCCTCCCCCTTGTTCCTCTGCGCAAGAACTGTTTCATCGCTATGTGCTTTCCCCTCTCGCGCTGTGAGCGTCTCCCTCTCGCACCGTGCACGTCTGGCCAGTCCTCCCCTCTCCGCCCTCCATTGCTCTGCACACAAGCCCTCGGCCGGCACTCCGACGCCCTTGCTCGCAAGCTCGACGCCCTCAGGTCAATTCCTCCCAAACACTGCTGAAGCGAGAACTATTTCATCGCTCTGTGCTTTCCCCTCTCACACCGTGAGCGTCTCCCTCTCGCACCATGCACGTCCGGCCGGTCCTCCCCTCTCCGCTGTCCGTTGCTCCGCGTGCAAGCCCTTGGCCGACACTCCGACGCCCTTTCTCGCAAGCCCGACGCCCTCAGGTCAATTCCGCTCAAACACCGCTGAAGCGAGAACTGTTTCATTGCTCTATGCTTTCCCCTCTCGTGCCGTGAGTGTCTCCCTCTCACACCGTGCGTGTCCGGCCGATCCTCCCCTCTCCGCCCCCCGTTGCTCCGCGTGCAAGCCCTCGGCCAGCACTCCGACGCCCTTGCTCGCAAGCCCGACGCCCTCAGGTCAAGGACGACATAGTCCTTCTATTTCCATAAATCATTAATTCCTTGAACCCATTTGATGTAATGTCAAAGACATATATATCAGATTAGATGTATAACAAATAAGTTGTTTGATGAAATCCCATATTGTCCTAGTTACTATTCTAAATTGTTAGATAATTTTATATGAAGTAGATATGCAAAAGGGATCCTATGAGCTTTTGGGCCTCATTGGCAATAGCTTCTTCAGTTGATTATAGTCTTTTATTCTTAGATGGCTTCTTTCCCATGTCTTGCTTCTTTGATGTAGTCTTCTCAAGAATAGAAGAAGGGATTTTAACTTGCTGAACCTTAATTGTTTTTGGTTGATGGTTAGAAATTGAGGCACTCTCTTATTGATCTTAAGCAATTGTAGAACATTTCCTAACTTTAAAGTGGCCATCATAACAATTTCGTGACCACCTGGGTCCATTTCTATTTTCGATAGAATTCTTTGACCTGAGTTCTTTATAAGATGAGATAGATTCCTAAGCTATTGATTGATCATTTTAAGGTGTTGTTGTAGATAAGATATGTACCTAGCCACCTAGTAATGCTTCCCATTTGATCGTGCATCATGTGTAATATGTTGTTGTTTTTAATAGTACATTTCTTCAGCTTGTCATTAATCTGAACTCGTTATTTTGTACAGGAAAACATGTCATGCATAAGAGTTATCTTTGTCTAGTTCCGACTCTAGTTCTAGAATTTGTTCTTATTGTGTTGGAAGTTAGTGTTACAAAGTAAAACAGACGGTCCACTGCCTCTCCCAATGCTAGGTGGTTTATAGTGTGTATTGTTAGGATAAGTTTAGAATATGAGGGTTATCTACCATAGACTTGATCCCATAGGAAAAGCACAGATGATTCAATATCTTTTTAGTTGATATAGAAGATGTTTTCTACTGATACATCTTGGTTGTCTTCCTCTTTATGGGGTGTATATGTATTTGTTGGAGCTATGTCCTCTTTCCCACAAGTAACATAGTTCATTATAGTCACCACATTAATGCTTTACTTAACATGGTTTTTGATGCATGGGTTTTGAGTCACTTTTATAGGCTTATTTTATATATGTTTTATGTATGTATTTGTCATTTTCTTGATTATATTTGCATAATTCACTATAGTTGGCCTTTAAACTCTTTTTGCATCAAATTATACTTCTTTTATTATATTTATATGATTTTATATAATCCCCGGACTTATACACATGTTTGAACACTTTTTCAGGCACTTTTACATTGTCCAGAATCGATACTATCGACCCTGGTGTCGATATTATCGAAATTTCATCAGAAAGAAACCCCAAAATGTGATTTTGGAAGGAAATACATGTATCATGGTCGATACCATCGACCTGGGGTTGATACTATCGACAGCGTCAGGATCTGGCAATTTTCAGTACTAAAACGGAGCGTTTTAATCCGACGGTTGAGCTTTTCAGAGCCGTAAAGTGGTCCTATGACCTAAGAAGAGCACAGTCGGCCCTAGGGGAGATCTCATATTGTGTTGCACAACATCCAAGAAGGAGAGAGAGAGAGAGAGGAGATGAGAGATGAAGGCCATCAACTGAACGATCCGGGCACCTCCGACGGGCGATTTTGCTGCCGGAAGACTGCAAAACGCACGTTTCTCGAGGAGGATCTCCAGGAACACCTTTGTAAAAGGGGTTACATGAGTTTGCTGCATGTTTCCCATGTTTTTCTTCTCTACTCCTATGTATTTTCTATTGGCAACCATGCATGGCTAATCCCCTTTGTCTTTAGGACCGGGAGTAGTCCGGGTAATCGCTGTGTGCTACTTTTTACATAGTTTATCATAATTTGTCTCTCAATTTCGTGGTATGATTTCGTTTTCTCCATTCTATCATTATGATTGATCACCTTAATAATAATCTAATGTCTTTAATTACTTTGAAAGAAGAATTAACAGTTGAAAAGAGATGAATATCACATTAACTAATAAATTTCTTGAACAAGACGATGTACAATTAATGGTGGAAACCCAGAGTTTGTTTCTCATGCACCTAATTTAGGGTATAGGTTACTACTACCGTGGAACTGACCTAGATTTAGGTTGTGAATTGTATCACGAAAGTGAGCAATTCTGGCTACAAGCTAGTATCCGGAATAGGAGACGAATTAGGATAATTGTGTAGAAATTAGTACTGCGAGAACCTGCGGTGAAACCACAATACTAAAGATTTCCATTTAAATTGATTAAACTAAACATTTAATCGATTGCTTTGTTTTCTTTTATTTTATTTTCTTTTTCAATCAACTCTCAAACTCTTTTAATCGGTTTAGCTATTCGCAACTAGTTAGTAGTAGTTTACTAAAATTCACATTTCCCTGAGTTCGACTCGGGCCTCACAAGGCCTATATTACATTGATACGTATACTTGCGTTTGCATGCACAGTTTACACGTATCAAGTTTTTGGCGCCGTTGCCGGGGAAACGGTGAATTTTAGCACTACGAGTGCTGCGAGCGGCCACACTAGGCCACTTTTAATTCCTATATTTTTTCTTTTAATCTTTTAAACTGAATTGCAAATCTTATTCATTGTTTTAATTATTAGTACCAGTTCATACACTACCATTTGAAATTTCAGGTACTAGTAAAGTAATAATGGGTGACGGAGCAGCAAATGAGGAGCAGACGATCTGGGAGAAGATCAAGGCTTCTTCCTCCTCTACATGTAAGGGGCCAATCAAGAGGCAGGCCATCAACATTCCTAACTACAAAATTGATCCAGGGCTAATTAATTTAGTCAAATCTAATGCATTCCATGGGATGAAGAATGAAGATCTGGTGACCCACATCAGCACGTTCGTGGAAAATTGTGATATGATAAAGATTGATAGGTTCCAACAAGAGACACTTTACTTGAAGTTATTTCCCAGTTCTCTGGCGGGAAATGCACGAGAATGGCTATATAATCTTGATGATGAGTATGTGGAATTGTGGGATCACATGGTTGAGGTATTTTTCGAGAGGTTCTTTCCGCCTGAGAAGACATATGATCTTGTGCAAAAGATCCACAACTTCATCCAGAAGGCCGGTGAGACCTATTCTCAGGCATGGGAGCGCTTCCAGATCATGTTGAGAAAGTGCCCACATCACGAGCTAGATAAGGAAAACCAGGTTAAAATGTTCTATTTTGCTCTCAATGAACATGACAGAAGCAATCTGGATTTAGCAGGCTCGAGGTTCTTCTTAAACAACAAAGGTACAAGGTGCTGGGAAATTTTGAAGAATATGGCAAAGAAGCAGTCTTGGGTTGAAAGAGATGCACCAGAGCAGGTTGGCGTGACACATGAAGCAAAGGCCATCAAAGCGCTTAATGATAAGATGGATCTTATAGCCAAGAAGCTCCTAGAGAAAGAGGACAATGGGTCTGATGATGAAGAACATGCAAAGTATATGCATCAACAAGGATATAGAAATAATAATTATGATTGGAGGAAGGAACACAATTTTTAGAAGCTGCAACCTAGCCTAGAGGAAAAGAACAATGAATTGCTTAGCCAGGTGGTGAAACAAAATCAAGAACTGATAAGTATGTTCGGCAAATAGTTACAATCCCGAGGTGAGATTTTGAATCAATTTGGGCAGATGTTGCAAAGTCATGGAGTGCAGATGAGGGCACTAGAGACGCATGTGACCCAAACTTCTAATGAAGTGGCGGCCATGAAGCATACAAATCAACAAAGACAGGATGGGCATGCAGAGGCTATTCAAGCACATCAAGTGAAGTACATATCTGTGATTAAGGAGATAGAGCCCCCAATGGTGAAGGTCCATGAAAAGGTGAAAATGCATTTTGACACGGAGGCTAAACCCAGTGTACCATACCCCCGCAGCTTATATGGACTACCAGGAGGATACTTCCCGTTCAGAAAATCCCACCAAGATTCCACTACTACCGTGCCCACATCTCAGATTTCCGAAAAGACTCCTATGTCAAAAGAGCAGGTGAACGCTTTACTTCATAGTGGAGCAGCCACTATCAATAAGGATAAGCAGCCACAAGTCATTCCATCCACAGATGATGTGTCAAATCCTATCCTAGAAGGTGGCGTTGAAGCAAGCTTAGGGGAGGAGACCCCTAAAGTTCCATATGTGCCACCACACAAGCGAGCAAAGGACCCAAACATGCCTCTCCCGGATAGCTTGAGGCTGAAGAAAGAGCATAGGCACTACAAGAAGTTCTTGGAGATGTTTCAGAAGCTCCACATTAACATTCCACTAGTGGAGGCAATAGAGAAAATTCCTTCATATGGAAGATTCATGAAAGACATCATCAACAAGAAACGACAGATCAACGATACAGATGTTGTGTGTGTTGATGAAAAAGTGAGTTCTATAATCCAAGGACGGCTACCAAGGAAGAGGAAAGATCTGAGATGTTTCTACATACCATGTTCCATAGGTGGCCAACATTTTCCACAAGCACAGTGTGACTCAGGGGCAAGCATTAATCTTATGCCACTTACCACTTTTTAAAAGTTGGGATTGAAGAAGCCAACACAAACTTCTATGACAATTGAGTTGGCGGATGGATCCATTGTGAAGCCACAAGGTATATGCAATGATGTGCTAGTCAAGGTTGACAAATTCATCTTCTCTGTTGACTTTGTGGTCATGGACATGCATGAGTTGGAAGGAGGTGAGATGCTATTAGGAAGGCTATTCCAAGCTACGGCTGATGTAATCACTGCCATTGAGCGAGGTTACTTGACACTTGGGATTGGTGATGATAGAGTTAAATTAAAATTGCCAAATGAATCATTAGAGACATCCCTTGACAACCTAGGTTAAAGGTATCCTTATGTCAAGCCTAGGAGATTAAACAAGGGTGCTTGTTGGGAGGCAACCCAACTTTAGGTTCATTTTTATGTTTGGTTATGTTCTTTTATGTTTATGTACTTAGTTTTTGCTTAGGTTTTGATAATTTTTGTAAAAATGGTACCCTAACTTGTGTTTTGAAGTGTGCAGAACTTTAAGGTCGATACTATTGACACCCATGTCAATAGTATCGAGTTTGGAGCAGTAAACATTGAGCAAGAGTCGATACTATCGACCCTAGGGTCGATAGTATCGAGATTCCTAAAGATTTTTAGAAATTTTTTATTAGTAAAGTCGATACGATCAACCCTAGGGTCGATAGTATCGACACTTTTGAATTTCCAGGCTTTTAGATCCGTCGATTCAGAAAAATTGTTGAGTCTGGGTCGATACCATCGACCCTGGTGTCGATGGTATCGACACCTGCAGGACAGCCACATAAAACAGGCCGAAAAAGGTATCGAAATGAGATTTTTTCACACCGTTTTTTGCAAACCGAAGAAGGATGAAGCAAGTCACGTCTTAGAACCACTAAGACACAAAAGTGGGCCACAAAAAGGAGGGAGATAGCAAGCATCACTTAGTCCACTTGAGCATCTAACCATCCTTCTTCACCACACTTCAAAGTGAATGGTACCGCTGTTCCACCTCTTAAGTGAGAATGTTGACTATGAGGTCATAGTCATATTCAAGCTTAGGGGGGTGTTGGAACAACCCTCTTTCTTATTTTTTACTTACTTATTCATGTTGCATTTACTTTTGAAATATTAGTTGTATTTATTTCTATAGTTACCACTTTTGTAGGATCCACATCTATCTAGTGTAATCTGTGGAGTAATAAATGCATGGTTTCAATTGGGAGTATTATTATTGGGTTGTGTGAACATAAAAAAAAAGCATATTGTAAACTTTTTGAGCTTATTCTTGTGAGTAATTGAGTTGCATAACTGAGGAAGTGCTTGGGTGAGTCAGCTTCAGGACATGGGGACACAAATGACTATCTTTATTGTCCAAGGAAAAGTGACTGACAAAGATGTTTGAGCCCAAACCAACCAAATGCTAACGTGACCTTAGACTAAAGTTTAAGAGATAAATCCTTCAGTTACCATGTACATAGGTCTTTATAGAGGGACATATGGTATTTTCGGAAGGTTCTGTCAATTAGTCTTATGATCTGATCCACCGCAATTTCATTCACACTCCACCATAAGAAATGGGAGCACATTACTGTCTTTCACTCTTTGATTGCATCCCATGTAGATAGGTCTTCCATTACAACTATTTTCACATATTTTTGCATGAAAATGAAAAAAAAGATAGAGTAGTTATACATGCACATTATCCTTAGGTGCGTGTCATTTAATTGCATAACTATCATTTTGTAGCTGCATTCACATCTTTTGTGCATATAGTACATCATGCATCTTATATCTTCTGAAACATTAAAGGTGGTGAACTTGTTCCATATCTTCTGAATGCTTCAAATGTATAATTTATGTAACAAGAAGTGAGCCCAACAAATAATTCATTGTCATCTATGAAAATAAGGGCTTGAAAAAAAATTGAAAAAAATTGAAAAAAAAGAGAAGAAAAAAAAAAGAATTGAGAAGTAAGTAGGAATGAGAGGGAGAAAGGAACTTGTTCTCACTTACATACTAAGAAGAATAAGCACATGGTGTAGTTTTCTTAGATATTCCATCTCACCTTGAGACAGAATGATAGTCCATGCATCATTCCACCAGAAATGTAGCATTAGGACATTTTCACTTGCATTTTGCATCATGATAGGTCATTAATTTTTGTATTGCATGATTGATTGTTATGTGCTTCCATCTCTTCCACAACCACCTATCCCATCCACCCATTGCTCTAATCGGTAGGCCACCCATGATATTCTCCTCAATCATTAATATCAGGAGATCTGCTGCCACTTAGACGATAGTTAGGAAATGAGCAACGTAGATAGGAGATCACAAGATGCATCAAGTATGGACCAGATGAGTTTATCATATTAACTACTTTAATTGATAGTGTTTCATTTATTGGGGGATGAACATCTTTTACATAGGTCTTTGGTCGCCTGGATGGCAGTTAGTGTTCAATGAGGGCCGGTTTGTGGAAAGAAAGTGGGGATGATGTAGATTCATTTCATGTATTTACGTCCTGTTGCTGACTTATCTCAACCAGATCCAAAGTTTTTTTGCTCAAGGATGAGCAAGGTTTAAGCTTAGGGGAGTTTGATGCATGGGTTTTGAGTCACTTTTATAGGCTTATTTTAGATCTGTTTTATGCATGCATTTGTCATTTTCTTGGTTATATTTGCATAATTCACTATAGTTGGCCTTTAAACTCTTTTTGCATCAAATTATACTTCTTTTATCATATTTATATGATTTTATATAATTCCTGGACTTATACACATGTTTCGACACTTTTTCAGGCACTTTTGCATTGTCCAGAATCGATACTATCGACCCTGGTGTCGATAGTATCGACATTTCATCAGAAAGTAACCCCAAAATGCAATTTTGGAAGGAAATACCTGTATCATGGTCGATACCATCGACCTGAGGTCGATACCATCGACCTGAGGTCGATACTATCGACAGCGTCAGGATCTGGCAATGTTCAGCACTAAAACGGAGTGTTTTAATCTGACGGTTGAGCTTTTTCGGAGCCGTAAAGTGGTCATGTGACCTAAGAAGAGCACGACCGGATCTAGGGGAGATCTCATATTGTGTTGCACAACATCCAAGAAGGAGAGAGAGATAGAGAACACGAGAGATGAAGGCCGTCAACCGAGCGATCCGGGCACCTCCGACGGGCGATTTTGCTATCGGAGGACTACAAAATACACGTTTCTCGAGGAGGATCTCCAGGAACACCTTTATATCAGGGGTTACATGAGTTTGCTCTATGTTTCCCATGTTTTTATTCTCTACTCCTATGTATTTTCCATTGTCAACCATGCAGGGCTAATCCCCTTTGTCTTTAGGACAGGGAGTAGCCCGGGTAATCGCTGTATGATACTTTTTACATAGTTTAGCATAATTTGTCTCTCAATTTCGTGGTATGATTTCATTTTCTCCATTATATCATTATGATTGATCACCTTAATGATAATCTAATGCCTTTAGTTACTTTGAAAGAAGAATTAACGGTTGAAAAGTGACGAATATCACATTAACTAATAAATTCCTTGAACAAGGTGATATACAGTTAATGGTGGAAACCCAGAGTTTGTTTCTCATGCACCTAATTTAGGGTATAGGTTATTACTATCGTGGAACCGACCTAGATTTAGGTAGTGAATTGTATCGTGAAAGCAAGCAATTCTACTACATGCCACTATCTGGAATAGGAGACGAATTAGGATAATTGTGTAGAAATTAGTACAGCAAGAACCTGCGGTGAAACCACAATCCTAAAGATTCCCATTTAATTTGATTAAACTAAACATTTAATCAGTTGCTTTGTTTTCTTTTCTTTTATTTTCTTTGTCAATCAACTCTCAAACTCTTTTAATCGATTTAGCTGATCGCAACCAGTTAGTAGTAGTTTACTAAAATTCACGTTTCCCTGAGTTCGACTCGTGCCTCACAAGGCCTATATTACATTGATACATATACTTGCATTTGCACGCACAGTTTATGCGTGTCAGTTTTCTTTAAAAAGGCAGACATATGTGGCAATCTTGTCGAGCTTAGTTGTAAGGGATTTTAGGGCTTTGCAATTAGAAGTATTGCCCATGGTAGAAACATTCCCATATGGTCCTCTTTCATATTTCCAACCCGCTTGCTGAGCATCCATATTGTTTATGACTTCCTTGGACCCCTCTAAGTTGTACCCCATTTAGTCACACCTTGATATGCATTTATAAACTTCCTATATTTTTTCTTGAGTCCATTGAGGACGGTAGTAACTAGGCCCCTCTATGAATATTTCTTCTTTACATGCAAATTCATATGTTCCCCAAGTTGTTTCTGAATAACAGAAAAATCTAAGTAAAATATCCTATAAATCAATGTCCAAGTACTATATGATCTATTTTTATAAAAATACCACAACATATACAAAATACACAAATATAAGAATGCATGTTCATCTCTTGCAAGTACAATTAGAAATCAATCATGTCATACACCGATAAAATAGAGATTTTGTTGTTATCATTTTTCGGTAAGAATATCACACATATGTGGGATATGAAGGTACTCTAGAAACAAAACAAAAATAGAGATCATGCAAACTCTTGAAGTAACTGAAACAAGATTTAAATATTTAAATGCCTTTCAGAGATAGAATAAGTAAGTATTTGTATCCCTATATTTAGTCTGTATGATCTTGACATGTTGCTTACACATCATATGATTAAGGAGTATGTCTCATTGTGCTCTATGGGCAAGTAATTGTGATGAATTAGTATATTTGCATCTCTATGCTAAGAGAAATCTTTCTTATATCTCTGTCATTGTTTTATATAATCTCAAAATATATTTTGTTTCACTAGGTCAAATGATGTCTAATGTTTTTCAGGTTATAGTGTAGTAGTAACTGTAGAGCATCTAAATCAGGGTGGTTGTTCTATAGATGTTTAATGAAGTCAGTGTAAGAAGGATGCTTGGTCTACAAGAGTTTGTAATGAAAAGGTTTGGGACCCCAAGAGGTAATCTCATTACTAAGGGATATAGGGAAGTGGTTAGACGTAGGTCTATGACGTGTCATAACTTGTGAGAGGGGGAACTTGGCATCCTACTATTGTGAACAAAGGAATATATCTAGTATAGCTCAGATGAGACCTCATCCATGTGAAGTTAGTATTCATTGGGGAGTGGTCTACTTCTAGGTCTTCTTGTATGAATGAACCAAACCATCTATCTTCATGGTGGTGAGAGTATGCATGAATAGCATGAGGTGTGACTTGATCAAGAGTGTTTCTAGTGAGGTTGAATCCCCCGACCATACAGAGTTGTATGTGGTGTGATTATGCAAGTTGGTATAATTTAGAGATGAATATATTCTTATGTAGAGGTCGGTCGTAGTAGCAAGGAGAGGGAGGGATGGAGAGGGAAGAAGGGAGAGATGGATCTTTAGGTTTTTGCTCTGATACTATGCAAAACCTTGCTGGATATAACAATTTCTTGCATATTATTAACAGCAATACCATTTATTTGTATAGGCTGAGGTAAATGGTCTAATCCTTGTTATATAGTGTGGGACTAAAATAGAAGTAAATGGTAAAATTAAGACATATTAAAGACTAATACAAATACCTCACATAGATGTAAATATTAGTTATTGCTTGTATCCTCCCTAGCAAAATCAGGAGAGCAAAGCTCTTTCACTGAATCAATAATAGAGTTGATTCTTATGGATTTAGAATTAATCCAGTTTCCTTCATCAAACAGACAACTCAAATTAACCAATTTGCCTTTACCAAGTTTAAGGATTGAGTCATGACCAATAATATCATCTAGGAAAGTATTCCTTTTAATCCACAGATCCCTCCAAAGAAGGATATTGTTCCCATTACCAACAGTGAAATCGATATTCTGATAACGATATCCCTGTTGTAAACAATTTGCTTCCATACCCACGAAGCATTGGAAGAAATACTATATAGATTTACATATGCATCGGAAGCATACGTGTATATACTATACAGACAAATTTCTATTTTATACTATAAAGATTGACATATATATAATAGATATATATGTATATATATATATATATATATATATATATATATATATATATATATATATATATATATATAAATATACTAATGATGGTGAGGCTGGATCTCCTACTTCTTCTTTTCCTGAGAAGATGGCCATCTGCCCTGTGTGTTTGAGGTCTGTGTTTGGTTTTGGCTGGAGGTTATGAGGGTTCTGGTTCTTCGTTTGGCTCATTATGGAGAGGCAGGCTTTGCTGCTATTTTTTCTCTGAGATGTTGGCTGTCTGCCCTATGATGTGGAGCTGTCTTCTTGGGTTTGCTCTGTTAGGCTGCTACAGTCTGTGCTTGCCTTGGGATTGCTATGTTAGGCTGTTGTAGTTTGTGTGTTCTTTGTTCTGGCTGTACCCTACTCTCTTATGCTTGTGAATAAAAGGGAGGCTCGACTTCTAGAGTGTTCTTCTTTTCTACTGTACCCTACTCTCTATCACATGAGAGCAAAAGGGAGGCTTGGAGGTTTTTTTTTGTCCAGTGATGGTCGAGTCCCCTCCCTTTGGGAGTCGACGCTCCCCTCTCACTGTGTTACTTGTTTGGTGTGATGATGCTTTTCTATCTTCTTTTGCTCCCATCATTCATTTGTGTGATGGTGTGGTTGGCTCTGCTGCTTCTTCTTTTTCTGAGATGAAGGCCGTATGCCATGTGTGTTTGAGGTATGCACTTGGATACATGGTTGGAGGCAGTGAGGGTTCTGGTCCTTCATTAGGTTCATAATGGAGAGGCAAGCTCAACTGCTGTTTCTTTTTCTGAGATGATGGCTGTCTGAGTGTGAGGTGAAGGTTATTCCTTGGATGATGGTTTAAGGTTGGAGGCAGTGAGGGTTCTGTTCTTAAGTTGGTTTGGTGAGTCACCCTTTTCTACTGTTCTGCTGTGTATAAGTAAGGTGTGCTTTTTGTTTGGCCTGTTGGGTTGTGGCGCTTCTTCCTCTTTGCTCCCCTCTAGCTATTGTAGTGATGGTTGAGATCTTTGTTTCTTTGCTATGCTATGAGGGTAGTGGCGTCTGGCTGTCTTAATGAATGTTTCATTTTTTATGTATGCCATGCTTGGTGGTTCAAGTCTTTTTTCCCCTCTCACCTATTTCTGATGGCGAGGCTAATTCTGCAGCTACTTCTGAGATGGAGGTTGTTCGTCTGCTGTGTTGAAGCTTGGAGTACCTCTAGTTGATGTTTCTGTTGGTGGCAGTTGTTCTTTGTTCCTTGCTCCCCTCTCACTGTTGTAGTGATGGTCGAGCCTTTTCTTTTCACCTTCTTTGGTGCTTCTTTGATGCTTTGAGCCTACTACAAGATGAGGCTATTTTCTCGTCTCTGTTGTCGACCTATTGTCTACTATATCAGATGTAAAGCCATTAGTCAGTTTCTCTTTTAGTTGATTCTTATTTGGGAATCAACAAGCATTGTACAATTACTTAAACAAAAATGAAAAAAAAGCAACATGAGTTTTTGACCGACCAAAAATAAATATACTATTACTATATAGATAGATTTCTATTTTATACTATACATATTTAGATATGCATACATGTATATACATATTTGCTTCCTATGATACAAATTTACATATGCATTGGAAGCATTCTAAGCAATTTTCTTCCTATGATACATATTTACATATGCATACATGTATATACTATACAGACAAATTTCTATTTTATACTATATAGATTGACATATATATAATAGATATATATAAATATACTATTACTATACAGACATATATCTATTTTATACTATACATATTTACATATATAACTATACAAATTTACATATATAACTATACATATTTACATATCTCTGAAACAAAAATATATATATGTTTATATAGATATACCATTACAAATACACATGTATATATAGATACATATCCCATCCCACAGTAGTACCTTCCCAATAGAAAATAAAAATGTATTGAACACAATAAAGAAGGAATAGCCAAGTTGTAATCGTATTGATGGGTACTCTCCAAACTTGCATGTCAAATACTTTCCTCTTGGTTATCATTGTAGAACCAAACACACACAGACACACAAACACACACACACACACACACACACACACACACACACACACACACACACATATATATATATATATATATATATATATATATATATATATATATATATATATATATATGCGTGTGTGTGTGTGTGTGTGTGTGTGTGTTTCTTATAATGTGTGCTTAACTTATTTTATATTTTCCCTCATATAGATGGATTTTCTAATAGATCGGAGTTGGATGTATATTGGGAATAGATTGCGAAGTGATGTATTCAAGGCAGGGTTACGGAAGTTCATTGAGTTTGCTCTTCTCCATCAGAGACCATCTAGACAGGGGAAATTAATATGTCCCTACAAGGTATGTTTAAACAGATACCTTAAAACATAGGAGGAGGTATTCTCACATGTATTACGAAAAGGATTTGTGCATATCTATGATGTTTGGATGTTTCATGGGGAGGTGATTGGTAGGAGCAATCCTGCTTTGGAACCAAACGTTCCTAGCACCAAAAATATGCATCAGATGCTGGGGGATTTGTTTGGTATGGGTGACACAACAAACGACCATTCTACTAAAGCTACAGAGGAACCTGCAAATTTAGACGCACAAAGATTTTGCAAGCTACTAAAAGAGGCTGATCAACCACTCTATAGAGGCTGCACAAGTCATTCTAAGATATCCTATTTAGTTGCCTTGCTATATCTAAAGGAGGAATCTGGATGGTCCAACGATTCTTTCATGAAGTTGTTACAACTGATTATTTCAGGATTTCCAGAAGAAAATTGTCTATTCCCAAAGACGTTCTATGAAGCAAATGTGATCGTGAAGGATTTACGACTTGATCATACTACTATAGATGTATGTACAAATAATTGCATGCTTTATCGCAAAGAAGCAACTTTAAAAGAAAATTGTGATACTTGTGGTGCTTCACGATGGAATGAAAAGAAATACAAAAAAAAGGGAAAGAAAGTAGATGTGAAGTTCATGTATCACTTCCCTTTGATACCTTGATTAGAGGGGTTTTATATGTCTTAATCTATTGGTAAAGATATGATTTATCGATTAGAAGGAAAAGGAAAGGATGGTTGTGTTCATAATCCTTCAGACACACCAGAATGGTTGTCTATTGATGCCAGGTACCCAGACTTTGCTGCTGAACCCCGCAATATTAGACTTGCATTAGCAACTGATGGTTTTAATGCATTTGGCAATATGAGTGCATCACATAGCATCTGGCCTGTGTTGGTGACACCTCTCAATCTTTCGCCCTGGTTTCTTATGAAAGAACAATTTATTATGATGTCCGTATTAATTCCAGGTCCACATATGGTTGGAAATGACCTTGATTTATACTTGGAGCTATTAATTGAGGAGTTGCAACTACTTTGGGAGCTTGGAGTCAAAGTTTATGATGCATATAGCAAAAGAAATTTCACTATGTGGGCAATGATTTTATGGACCATTAACGATTTTCCAACATATAGTGACTTATCTGGTTGGAGCACTAAAGGTAAGAAAGATTTGGGATGTCCTTGTTGTAATGTGGAGACTGTATCGAAATGGTTGAAGTTTGGGAAAAAGCAATGCTATGGTTTACATCGATGTTTTCTTCCAATGAATCATCCATATAGACGTGATAGGAAAAATTTTGATGGCGAAAAAGATTTTCTCCTTCCACCTAAGAAACTATCTGGAGAAGATATATTGAGGCAATTTGATGGATATGAAAATATCACATTTGGTAAAACAAATAAGCGCAAGAGGCATGGAGATCAAATTCCACCATTGCCTCCAGGTTGGAATAAGATAAACATCTTTTTTCAGCTACCTTATTGGAAGTATTTATCAGTTAGACACAATTTGGATGTGATGCACATAGAAAAGAATGTGTGCGAGAACATTTTAAACACATTACTGGGTGATTCTAAGAAAAGTAAAGACAACTTACAAGCTCGTCAAGATATGAAGAAAATGTGCATTCAAAGAGATTTATGGTTGATAGATGCAGGTGATCGATATTACTTGCCTCCAACATCTTACACTATGACTAATGCACAGAAAGATAAGTTCCTATCTGTGTTAGAAAAGCTGAAAGTTCCTGATGGCTATTCTTCTAACATATCTAGGTGTGTTAGCAAATCTGATAGAAAACTTATTGAGCTAAAAATTCATGATTGCCATGTTCTTATGCATCAACTTCTACCTGTTGCCTTGAGACATTGCATAAACTTAGATGTGTACAAACCTATTGCTAATTTGTGCTCATTTTTCAACAAGCATTGCTCTAACATTATTGATGTGTATGAATTCAAAGAGTTGGAACAAGAAATTGCTGTCACTCTTTGCTAGTTGGAGAGAATCTTCCCTCCTTCTTTCTTCACCATCATGATGCATTTGCCCATTCATTCATCTCATGAAGCCAAGCTTGCTGGATCTGTCCGAACTAGGTGGATGTACCCAATAGAGAGATACTTGAAGAAATTGAAGAAGTATGTCAGAAACAAAGCTAAACCGGCTGGTTCTATTGCTAGTGGCTATTTAGCTGAAGAAAGTTTGACATTTTATGCTAGGTACTTGCCTAATTTTGAGACAAAACTCAACCGCACTCCTCATAATGTTGATGGATCTCCAATTAGAGTTGGAGTGTCAAGGAATTTTGACATCCACACTTTGGAACAAGCCCATCGTTATGTCCTTTTCAATAAAGAGGAATTGGATGTTTACAGAAGGTAAGATTTATGTCATATAACTCTTGCTAAACTATGTTATATTTGTTGTACATTAATTTAGACACTTCTTACAAAACAGTGAACACATGTTTATTCTTCAAGATATGGAACCCAACATTGCCCCACAAACTCTAGAAACAAAACATGCAAAAGAGTTTTATAAGTGGTTGAAAGAGCATGTAAGTCTCAAACATAAATGTTGTTGTCACTCTTAATGTTCAAGTTAGTGTAGATTACATGAAGTTTTACTTTTTTAATGAAGGTAATGCAAATGCGAGAGATTAGGCCGAACAGTATTAGCGAGGAGTGGAGATGGTTATCCCAAGGCCCTTGTGCTGAGGGAATGTCTTATGAAGGTTTTTCGGTCAATGGATATCGTTTACATTCAAAACACATTGAAAGTACATGTACTACACAAAATAGTGGAGTGTACTTGTGTGCTGACACTTCAAGTTATTCAAGTGGTAGAGATAGAAATCCTATAAATGCTCAAGTCACGTACTATGACTACTTAGAGGAGGTTATTGAGCTAACTTATGGTCCATAAATCAAAGTTCCGTTGTTCAGATGTTCTTGGTATGATGAAATCACTTCTAACGGGTTTCGAATTGATGAATATGGGTTCACACAAATCAACAATTCAAGGATAAAAAAAGGAGGAACCCTTTATCCTGGCTTCTCAAGCATTGCAATGCTTTTATGTGAAGGATCCTAATGCTGATGATTGGTGCACAATGCTAAAGAATCCTCCTAAAGATTATTATGAAGTACCTCTTATTGAGAATTGTTTGACTGGTTTACAATTTGAAGCTATTGATGGTGGCGTAACTAATGATGTGTCTTGGACAAGGAGAGATACCGAGGGATCTTTTGTTGATAGAACTAACAAAAAAGCATGATGGGGCTAATGTTTAGTTCATTAATCTTTATATTTTCATCAAATTATTTTGTTTGCAAGTCCATGATAAGTTATTTGGGGAATATGTTGTATTGCATTTTTTTGGCAAATTGTTACTATATGGCATATTCTTCGCAATTTATTTAGTCTTGTTTCATATACCAGCAAGTAGGACATCATTATAACTCATAATTATTCTTTATTGGGATATGAAACCAAGGTACTCTACAATTTATTTGTTTTTCAAATGTTGAATATTCATATGTTGGTGTCTCATATTCTCCGCAATTTATTTCTTTTTCAAATGCAGCTATTATTTTTGTTACTAACATTTCTGTAATAATAATCTATTTTTTTTTCTTGTCAGTTAAAGGATGATAGGAAGAAGAATCACTAGATCTAGTTGTAACATCACAACTGGTCAACCTTCTACTGTCCCTCCATCCACAATTGTAGAAAATTGTGAGGATGAACCTACTCTACTGTCCAACAATATTGAAAATGATGTAACAGTTGAAGAAAATGTTGAGGATGAACAGGAGAATAGGAAGTATGGATGTGGGCCTGCAAGTGAGCAAAGCCTACTTCCTAAGCAAGGGGAGCCACATCACAAGGTCCAATGGGATAATGAAGGAAATGCTATTGGGGAGAATGGTGGCAAATTGAATCGTTATTGTCATATGCTAGCAAGGAAACCACACATATGGAATCTAGACTTGAAGTGGAACGAACTACCACAACAAGATTTTGCATATAGAAAATCATTTATTGAGGCAATCTTTTTCATAAAAAGACCAACAAATTGTATGATTGTTATATCTAAAGTAACATTTTCTATGTTTTTAGAAATACTTCGATTTAGGCAATCACCCTAATACATGGAATCACATTGATGAAAACATTAGCAAAGGGATATCAATGTGGAGGGCACATGTAAAGAAAGATTACTATGAAAAGTACAAGATTGAACCAAAATTGATGATGAAGAAAGTTGAGAAAAATGCTTCCATTGATATGGACCAGTTTAAAAATCTTGTTAAAGAATGGGGAACCGAGAAGTCTAAGGTACAATGGTTTCATATAACTTGCATGTATACCTATCTACTTTTTCTAATTATATGTTTCTTATGGTTTAGAAAATTTCCGAGATCAACAAGGACAACAAAGCAAAAAAAGTGATGGATCATACCACATGATCAAAGCCATGGAGTTGTTATCGGGAAGAAATGGTATTAATAATGGACACTTGTCTTTCTTAGTAGGAGTTGAACATATAACGTGGACAATTATTATGTTATCTATCATGTGTAGGCTAGTGAAGATCAACCCGTTGTGCCTCTTAACAAATTTTTGGAAAAAGTTTATGACAAAAGCCCACAAGTGGTTAGAAAATGGATATTTTCTTTCCTATGATGTCTACAAAGCTACATATGCTCAGATATCTCAATTTAAGCTTTCCTTTTATGATGCTTTCTAATTACAGCTTGAAATCTCTGATATTGTGGAAAACCAAGTAGCAAACCAAGAAGAAATAGATCCTAGAAGTGTTGATAATCTAACACGTGATGCTTATTTGCAAGTTTTAAATCCTTCCCAAAAGGCTAGGATCTGAGGTGTTGGAATTGGGCACAAAGATATAGGACATAGGGGAAAAGCTGCCCGTATAAGATATGAAATGCTTCTTGAGGAAAGAGATGCAAAGGATGTATGTTGGATTATAACTAAACTTGAACTATTAGTTACAACTAGTCTATTAGATCGATGTTTGTAATTTGTTTTCTATTTCAGGATAAACTTAAGGAACTTGAAGAAACAATAAATGGATTGAAGAACTTCATCTCCCAAATAATGACTTGGTATAATCAATCATAGGTAACTTAGATTCAGTTGTCTATGTCAATGTAATATATAATTTTTTTGACATTGTTGATTCTATTTGTTATAGGATGGCGGTATTAATGTTGATTATGCAGCTGAATACCCCAATCGGACTACTGCAAGTGTCTTACACATGCAAAGTGGCACAAATAGGTCGGGTGTGGGTTCTTTTTACATACAAGACAATACAAGTGGTGGTGCAAATGTAGGCATGTTTCCCAGGAAAAATAATTCAAGCAGGGATGGCTTAGGCAGACTTTCTAGACAAAGCAATTCAAGGGAGACTGGAGTAGGCATGCTTTCCATACAAGGCAATTCAAGGGAGAATGGAGTAGGCATGCTTTCCATACAAGGCAATGGACATCCACTAATCTTTCAGCCACAGGTACCTCATAAAAGCTATAGATTATTTTCAATATTCATACACATAAGAATATTAACATGTACACTTTATTAAAGGCTGCAGTTGAAAGTTGGTGCCCTACTTCTGGTAATAATCGACAAAGTCATCCTCAAATGTAGAGCACACCAAGCACATCTTCATCAGTGTCTTTCACACCAAGAACTCAGTGTTTAAATGAGGTATTCAATATGTGCTTGATTAAACTTCTAGGGTATCCATCCATATATCTTGTACTTATACCAAATCTGATATATAAGGCCAAATCAAATATATAATGCACGAATCTACTTAATAGTTAACGCCCATGTGGTTCTATATTTCCAGACACTTTCGGTATCATGGTTATGTATGTAGTTATTGTTATCCTCTTTCAACTTAGTCTACTTATCTATTGTTATCTCTATTAGTCTGTTTGGTTAGGCCAACTTTCTATTTTGCTTTGGGGTATCTTTATTTGATTGTTCTGCAGGGGGCACAACATCAACAACGTTAGTTTCCTTAGCTTTCTATTTGTGCTGCTATTTGTTGGCACTTGCTGTTGTGGAGGAGTGAGGTGCTGGTGGTGGTGTTGTGGTGGTGTTGTGGTTGATGGTGGTGCTGTGGCTGTCGTGATGGATAGTTTGGTGGAGGATTTTGTTATGTGCAGGCGGTGGAAGAAGCAACTTGCTGCTGTGCTTGGTGTTGAATGGTGGAGGTTTGTGGTGGTGTTGTGAGTGTTGGTGGTTCTGTGGATGTCGTGTTGGATAGTTGTTTGGTGGAGGAGTGAGGTGGTAGCTATTGGGTGTTGGTTGGTGGTAGCTGTTGGTGTTGTTGGTTGATGGTGGTTGATGTATGGTGTGTTGGTGTGTGGAGTATGTATGGAGAAGGAATTTGCTAATGTTGGTGCTATTTTGTGGATGGTGGCATGCTGGTTGGTGGCGGTGGATGTTGGCTGGTGGTGGTGGTGTTGGTTGGTGGTTGGGAGTGTTGATGTGTAGGTGTTGGTGGTGGCTGTTTAGTTCTATGTTCCCCTCCACTTTGGATTTTTTCTCAAGGTTGCCACCATGCTTCTTTAGTGTTATATATATTTCTTTTCTCTACCTCACCCCTTATCTATGTTGTTAAGAGTTGTCCATCTTTAGTATTATATATATTTCTTTAGTTCAAAGCTTTGCCATAGAACCCTATGAAGTCTGTAACAATTGTGCTGCTATTTGTGCTGCCATTTGCTACTATTTGTGCTGCTATTTCCACTGTGTACAAGCCTAGTGCTATTTGTGCTGCTATTTGCTAGCAGTTGCTGCTGTAGAGGAGTGAGGTGCTGCTGATGGTGTTGTGGTGGTTTTGTGGTGTTGTGGTGGTGTTGTAGTTGATGGTGGTGTTGTGGATGTCGTGATGGATAGTTTGGTGGAAGACTTTATTATGTGCAGGTGGTGGAAGAAGCAACTTGCTGCTGTGCTTGGTGTTGAATGGTGGAGGTTTGTGGTGGTGTTGTGAGTGCTGGTGGTTCTGTGGCTGTCGTGTTGGATAGTTGTTTGGTGGAGGAGTGAGGTGATAGCTATTGGGTGTTTGTTGGTGGTAGCTGTTGGTGTTGTTGGTTGATGGTGGTTGATGTATGGTGTGTTGGTGTGTGGAGGATGTATGGAGCAACAATTTTCTATAGTTGGTGCTATTTTGTGGATGGTGGCGTGCTGGTTGGTGGTGGTGGTGTTGGCTAGTGCGTGGGAGTGCTGATGTGTAGGTGTTGGTGGTGGCTGCTATGTTGGTTCACTTACATTTATCTCGACTTAACACTCACTCTGATTTCTTTTTGTATTTATATTGATAGGGTAGAATTTCTTTTAATGATGGATTTTGACCGACAATGCACCTTGGAGTAAACCAGAACCGAAATATAAGGGTAAGTTATTTGTTGTACTATGATTTATGTATAAACTTTAAATTCTATTAATATAATGATTTGTCATTTTTAGGAGAAGAATACTCAACTACCCAACCGTATGAGGCCTGGCATTGATGAAGAGAACCACACCATTTGAAGGAACATGGAGACATTATAGATCTTAAGAGTTTCTAGCATGATATGTTGATTGTCATCAATCTCAAATTTTAGAACCATATGTATTCTTTATTTGTATAAACGTTGAGCACGCAATGTATGGATAATATTTTTCTTCAATAATAGAAATTAGTTTGAGGTGACTTAACATTTTTATGTGTCATTTTGGTGTTGAATTTTCTTATGATGTCATGTGAATATTATAAAAATATTGCTTAAGGTTATATATACAAAGTTTTCATTTAAAATTATTAACATTCAAAAAATCATTCAATAAATCAATAACCAAATAATTTATAGTAATCCCTCAAAAGTGTATTAATGAAGGTCTTTAGTCCCTCAAAAATGAGATCCAGATTGGCCATCACAATTGCATTGATGATGACCACATAGCCCCTCAAAAATAACATTAATGAAGGCATTAGCCCTTCAAAAATATATTCTCCAAGACCATCAAGTCCCTCAAAAATGTATTTATGAGAACTAAACATGCCCTAAAAAATGTATTCATGAAGGCTAAATAGTCCCTCAAAAATGTATTTCTGAAGGCTAAATAGTCCCTCAATATAACATTCTTGAGGGTCAGTTGGTCCGTGACAATTGTATTCATGAGGGCCACTAATATTTGTCACGTGAGTTCTCTTCACAGACCATTTGTGAGGGCCAAACTCACAACCGTCCCTATTTGTGAGGGCCTGTAGAGAGGGGTTTGTGACAGGACTCACTCGTGAATAATGGCCCAATTTTTACTAGTGAACTAATAGCTTCCATGAACACAATATGTAAAATTTATGATCTCATAAAAACATATGATGATGGAATAGTTGAATACAAAAATTATACATTATGTATTCATAATATATGTGGGAAGTTGACTTTCGTCATCTCTTTCACTCAGATATAACATAGGTTTTCAAATATAATAATACTCCATATGTTAATACTCTATTTTTTGTTTTCTCAAGATATTTGGTTTGTCGATGCTAGATAGAATAGATGCATCAAAAAGGACTTTTCTGAATGATTTTTTTTAGAACAATCAATAAAAAGTCATAAGCAAACAATCAAATATTTAACCTTGAATAGATACAGTGACACGTAATATATGACATGGTTCACAATAAAAAATAGTTCTTAAAAAGTATCATGATGATATATTTAAGACATAAGTTCCTACACAAATCTAAGTGTATGTTGATAACTTTTAGATTCAATGCTGATGTTATATCTTAATGTTCTTCCAAAGTATCATATTTGTGTATTATATAACCTATGTCAGGTATAAAAGAAAAGATTCTCAAAGAACATAATGATAATTTTACATTAATGTTGTAGAATTAATATATCTGAATAATTTTAGATTGTTATGGAAGTGCAAAATTAAAAGATTAAATATATAATAAGAATAGGTGATTACAATAAACTCATCCAAATCATGAGATGTTTCAAATCAGTCATTTGATGATTATCAAGATTGACGATGAACTATAACGAATTCCAATAATATTACAATCGTCTATGATATCAACATAGGAAATATATTTTTAAGGAATTTAGTATTTTCTACTAATAGATCATCAAAGTATTTAAATAATATTATATTCGAGGCTTATATGGAGTAGGTACAATTCTATATGTCAAGGTAACATCACAATATGAAAGTAGTAATGCATATCAATCACCATGTTAAGATTAACTCATTGATAATGATTGAAATGATAGTTAATACTTATCATCATCATCCACTACTCATACCTATTTGAAGTGGTTTTGTATCACATGATGATAATAGTCAGCTGAATAGGATAGTACACGAAATGAAACTTGTAGGAAGTTATTCTAATCTTGTAAGAACTTCAATCTAATATTTGATAATTTGCACATATATTGGCCTATAAAAATCAGAAAGACACTATTGAGATTGATGTCTCATAGTACAAAAAAATGAAGTCAACATAAATTGTATTTAAAGAATAATATAATATTAAAATATGCAACTCTATATCAAGTGTCATTATATGTTTGACGTGGATGTGTATGTGGAGACTTTAAAAACCATCACTAATTAGAAATTTTTTCAAATACACTACTGGGTTGCTAGAGTCTAATTAAATATGTAGATATTTTATTGGAAATAAGTAAAATAACCTTAATTAATTTTTTGGAAGGAAAAAATAATTAGAATTTTATTTTGATCAATATTATATTTGTAGATGGTGAGTACTTTTAGTTATTTTACCTCTTACAAGATAATATCTTATATGATTTTGAAATAAAATGACACAATAAACTTGTAAATTGGAGTTTATGTCCACTTAAGATTCATGTTGGATGTGGAAAGGAGAATTATCAAGTTGACTATCATATTTATTCACATATCTTTATCAAGGTGAATATTTACAATATCAAGAGAAACACAAATGATTAGGTGTCAACTAAATAGCTCGGTCGAAACAAAAAAATATAAATAAAGAATTAAATTGTCATAATCAAATTAACTAAAAAATGATGATTTGAAAATATTCATAAAGAAATTTATGAAAAAATTCATGACTTTTTTCATCTAATTTTTTTTCTGATACAAAAAATTCTTGGAAATTTTATTCCTACATAAGCATATTATTCTTTTAGATGTATTACAACAACCATATAAAATTATACTGTGTGCAAAGTACGTGAACTAACTAGTATTAAATAAAGAAGAGCAGCTCGATAACACACAACAGTAAATGCTAATTGCACATGTTAACATTTTTATGAAACGTGGCAAATCCATAGGACATCCAGCGTTGTTCTGCTTTGTTAAAATTAATAAATAAATGAATGTCCCTCAGGAACAGTTACCAATTAGCTGGATTAGTTGGGCATACAATCATGTGCTGCACTACCGCCGCTGTACATGTACTACACTACCGCCGAACAACAACTCGATTAACAAACACACAGCCTCCTGACTCAATATAATAACATTTAAAAAAGGGAGCAGCTGAAGTAGCTCGACAGCAGCCAGCTGACTCCCTTTTATTATAGGTATATAGACAACTAATTCAATCAAATATTCAAATAAGTACTTTATGATGCAATATTACTATTTAACCCGAGGTGATGTGTAATATTTCTAGTAATCGTAGGCACACTAAACCGTACTCCAATTGACTTTTCTATATTTGCTTTAAGTTTGGAATCCCCTAATCAGCTCTTTCCCTTTTCTAAACATGGAGGACACGCCACACCCACATGAACCGAGCAACCACCATCACTTGGTCCCACCACCATTGATCAAGCTATGCTCAAACTTGACGCCGCGGGGCCATTAAAAAAGAAATCGATATTGCTAGTGCCAAAATACAGTGTGATGTGTTAATTTAATGCATGCTTCTTCCAGCAGAGAGCGACACCTCTCACTGTATGGATGGTGTGGTGCTTTATATATCAGACAACCACAAAAACCCCAATCAAATGCAGAGTGGGTAGCGGCATCAATGCAGTGGCACTCTTAGTGTTTGTTCTAAGAGCAGTGCGACTTTTAGTTTATTTTAGTTTATTCTCCATGTTGTCAGAGTAACAGGTTAGTTTATGCCTTAAGGAATCGAAATGGAACGAATCTAGCTCTTGGGTTGCTTGAGGGGCTGTTAGTTGTCGTTCTTCACTGGCCAGACTCCACTATTTGTTTATACATCATTTGACATCAAATTACAATCTAGATGAAGACTGCATGTATGCGCATCGACAATTGAACAGCCAATACAAAAATGCTCCAGCGGCTCTCCTCAGCTACAATGATAATGACTGGTTGCGGCAACCTGAAACTGTGAGTGGATCTTTCCGCCCTACATGTCTACTAACAAAAGGGTGGATGGTTTCTTGGAGACGGGTTGCCATCCAGGAACCCTAATACATTGATTTTATTTATTCTGCAGAAAAGATTCGTTACATATGTCAGTCATGATGCAGGGTGATTCTCGAGATCTATTTTAGGTAACTATAGTTATATCTACAAGTTGCCGCATTAGTCATGTATAGGGTATCTTTATAGCGACCAATTTTTTTACAACTGTCCTGCAAAGGTGTAGCACGTGGACTGTATACCCCAGCATAGATGCTCACCCATGGCAATGCGGGGAGCTATTAAGTCTCATGATACTACTTTGTTCCAATTATTTATAGAAATATACTTTGTTCCTATACCTCCTTGCCACTCGTAGAGTGAATTTGTTTGCTCCACTTCCTCATCTTGGTCACCACATAAATTACGTCAACTGTTTTTCTGTTTCTTCATCTGCATTTTGTTTCTCATAGGGCCGTGATACATTCACTCTAATTAGAAACTAATACTCGGTAGAAACCCTAGAATTGATGGAGACGTAGGACAGGAGATGAAGGAAGGAGGAGATAGACAAACAAGAAGGTCAAAAAAATCTAAACAACTTATTTTTTTTTTATTATTATCAAAATAACATGGTTTGAATTTTATTCCCAAAATGGTATATTTTACATACATGCGCCTTAGTTAGAGATATACTATCCCACCGAAAGCAATGTGTGAGAAATGTGTCCCAATCAGGACGCGTTATCCCACGGTGTGGGTAATACGTCTAGGTAGGGGATGCATTATCCCCTGAGGGAGCAATGTGTCATCAGCCGAGACGCAATGTCACATCGTGGGATCAATACGTCCTGCCCGAGGATGCTTTGTCTTCCGAGAGAGCAATGTATTACCACCTGGATGAATTACCTCTTGAGAGAGAAAAACATCATCGTCTAAGACGCATTGATTCTACAAGAGAGCAATACGTCTCCATGCAAGATGCGTGGCCTCCAACAGAAGCGATGCTTCTCCATGCAAGATGCATTGCTCTATTTGTTATTTTTTATTTTATTTTTATTTTTTTATTAAATTTATGTACAAAACAATAACATATATTATATTTTTTCATTAGTAAATAGTTGTGTTTTCATTATACACTATGTTTATATATTATAAATTGGTTTGTTTAAATATGCCCAAACATACCTATGGATCATAGAGTTCTTATTGCAACAAGCCGTTCGTGCTAGCTGGTCTTATTAGATAAAAAGAACATAATTCAAAAGTACTAGATATCAATTAATATCAAACTTACAACATGAACCTCATGAAGAGAAAATAATATAATGTGTACTTTTTGATTCAATATCTAAGCCATTGGTTCACAAAATGGGTGTATATATTGTACAAATCAATGTATCACTGTATGTGATATAACTAACTATCTTTTAACTTATGAATTGACCAATATTACTTTATGATTAGTATGATCCTGATACCAATTAAATAGCTTAAGAAGTTCCTCATACATGTGAAGTGTTTTCTTTAGTGACTACCATTGCAAATTTTCTTGTTCTTTCATCACTATACATTTTATTTTGTTACACAATAAATTGTAGTACATTAGTTCAGTTATCGTCCAACGGATTTTCATGAGATATTTTTCCATATTGATACTTAACCATTATTTGGATTAACTCCACTGACATGTGAAATTTCATTCTCTTTAATGAGCGATCAATGGAAAGATAATAAACAATAACATAGAATGAATTTACAACATATTCAGAAGTGTCACATAAAGTCAAGAGAAATTGTAAACATACTAAAATATGAAGTTACTAGTTAGGAATGATACTTAAGAATTATAGGTAATAAAATTGTAAAACTTTGATGATATTTTTGGAAAAGTAGGTAAATATATTTCCAACCCTACAAGAGGGGTAAAAGTTCAAACTACAAATGGCTTATAGTTTAAATGACATACTAAGAAAGCAATCAAGCACTATGAGCTTAGGTTTTGGTAATAATTCCCAATTCCTAATTACAATAGGTGAGATTGTGGCTAGCTCATATTTATACAAATTTTAAAGGGTCTTAAGTTCCTTCTCAATAATAGTAAAAAGTCTAAGATAATCAGTTCCTTTAGCATCATGCTTTCTTTTATTTCGTTCTTGCCAAATGAAGTGAGCACATCCAGTAATTGTCCATAACACAAGAGAGTGTGTAGCATTTCCTCTCCTATTAACATCAGCAAGATAGTCATAAAGGTTGTAAGACATCCTTATGTTTAGCTTGAGTGGAGCTTGTCCCCAAATGTATTTCTAGTAGAAGAAGCCTCCAAAAAGATGGCTGACACTTTCATGATAGGTCTGATATAAACAACAAATATCATCAACTCCAGTATTCTAAGATTTAATTCGATCCATGGTTGGAAGGAGGTTCTTTATAGCTCTATAAGAGGTCAAGGTCAATCTGGGTTGGTGCATTTTGAACCAAAGATTCTTGTATGCTAGATCGATATCATTCTTCTGTCTGTAGATTTTTCATAGGGTGGCATCATCAACATTGGTGAATTGAGGCTATAATTTGACCATCCTTCTCCAGATCATGGAATAGCCCCAAGAAAGTGTGGGAATAACATCAATATTATTGTTGTATCTATGTCTCATCCAGATGCTCCAAGTAGAGTCACTATGGAGCAACTTCTTGATTCTTTTGAGTGTGTGGAAGTCTGCAAGCTCATTCAAGTTCTTAAGGTTGAGACCACCTTCATCTTTCAGAAAAGCTAACTTACTCCAGCAGGCTAGATGTACTGGATTGCACCAAACAAAGTCATTCATTAGAATTTCCATTCTTCATAGAGCAACCAAAGAGATTCTCCTGGTCTTAACTAGTAATTAATCAGACACATGGCACAATGGTTTATAAGTACTATTCTGCCTGTCATTGATATCTTTGAGCCTAGCCATCTTCCAATCATGTACTTGAGCTTGTCTAGGCATTCATGGAAATGTTTACGTCTGAGGTTACCCCCAGCCATTGGGAATCCAAGATATTTCTTTATCCATTACCCTTTTCGAATGCCCAAGGCTCGAATCAATCTCAACTTGTCCCTACAAGACTTGGAGAGATAAATATGTGTTTTACGTGGGTTGTGTTCATGCCAGAAACCCTACAAAACTCCAAAAGAAGAGACTTAAGGTTCTTTAAGATTTGAGTGTGACCCTCAATGAAGATGAGGACATCATCAATTAAGAGAAGATGTTTCATGACTTTTGTATGCCGGACAACAAAGGTTTTAATCAATCTAAGTTGATGAGCTCTATCAATTCTCTGACTTAGTCCCTCTATGGCAATAGCAAATAATAATGGTGATAGTGGGTCACCTTGACAAAGCCCATTGGAATTCTTAAAGAGACCAACAAAGTTGTCGTTCAACAAAAGAGAGAAAGAAGGGGGTTCGACACTGCTTTATCGATGAGATCCATCTTTCACTAAATCCCAAACCTTGAAGTGATTTCCATAGATAAGGCCAGCTAATTGAATCAAAGGCTTTGGTAATGTCGAGCTTAACACATGTTCAGTGTGAACTCAACAACAAGAATCGAGCAATCTTCAATGCTTCTACCACTAACAAAAACTCCTTGATTCATGGGGATGATTTTCGAGAGTACTAAGGCCAACCTCTTGGTGATGACTTTAGTAGTGATTTTGTACAACATGGAACAACAAGAATATGCCAAAAGTCAGTTGGTGATGTTACCCATTCTTTCTTACGAATGTTAGCAATAAACACTTGATTAACCTGCCGAACCATATTGCCTCCTTGAAAGAATAATTGGATAGCTTCACTAAGATCAGAGGTAATGAGGTTCCAATTTTCTCTGTAGAAAAACCCATTGAATCCATTGAGACCATGACTTTTTTTTGGTCCAATGTCCCAAAAACATCCTTGATCTCTTGAAGGTCAGGTATTTTGCAGCGCGCATCATTATCATCATCACTAACATGCTCAATTTAGTCACAGTCAGGAATATGACAAGTAGCTGTGTCTTGATTGTACAGATTCTCAAAGAAGTAAAGAGTCTCATCATCTACATCATTCTCCTCATTCAAGCAATTACCTACAACATCAAATAACTTAGTAATAGTGTTAATTGCATCTCACCTAATGACCATAGAATGATATATCTTGGTGTTTTTATCACCATTAGCTATCCACTCAAAATGGATGCACTGCCAGAAATACTTTTCTCTAGATTCAGAAAGAAGCTCTAATCTTTCATAGGTAATCTTCTCTGTAGATATAAGATTAGAATTGAGGGGGTTCCTTCTAAAATATGTCTATATGCCATCCATCTCCATATGTTATCTAGAAATAATATTCTTCAAATTGACAAAGTTTTTCGACCATTTATTTAGTTCCCCTTTAACAAACTTTAGTTTTTTTACAAATCTAAACAAGGGATTACCTTGGAATTGTTTTTCCCATGCTTGATTAATAAACTCCTTACATCCATGCCATTCCATCAAGAAGTTTAAGAAAAGGAGTGGCCTTTTTTTCATGACCAATTCTCTGAGGTTAACTTTGATGATATAGAATATGAGAAATGAGCCAAACAAATAAGTTTGAATAAAAATGCAGAAGAATAGGGGGGCAGGGTTCTTATCAAGAAACTAGAGAAGGCGAGGGATATAAAAAAGAGATTCTATGAATAGTCCTCACAAATTATATCTATTAGAAAATCATAGATATTAGAAGATTGTAGACATTACAAAATTATGGTCATTACAAAATTATATCCATTAGATGTTTTTGTTTAACAATGGACCAATCTAGTGTATATAATCCTCGACATGCGCTAATAGACAATGTTCAGATCTAAATATTTTAGTTGACTTGTATTTAATACAAAAAGCATAAAATTTACACCAATTTTACAAAAGAACATAATCATCAATCACTGACCATGTATATAAATCATGGATGATAGATATATATGATTGATCCATATATGAAATAGATCAATGCCATCGTAGAGGCATACATATAAAATTTCACAACATGTAAAAAAAATAAACTAAGCACGTACTTCATATCCATGCCATCCTTGTCCATATCCCTATACCCCTAACTTTTGAGTAGGGATTTCATGTAGAGACAGCTCAATGGGTGTCAACTATGTAACTAAAAGATCAGTGACATCCAATGTAGAAATGGGAAATTGGAGGTTTGATGAGAGGTCTCTAAAAACTAGGATGTGTTCCCTCAAGTGGGGTGCAAAGATGGATATTAAATAGAGTCGGTGAATATGCAATATAAGGTGGCGGTTGACTCTCGTAAATAACATGTGGCGGGATTGGGGTGTATACAACATAAGAAGAAAAGAATGCTCCATAGTTGTGCATTGTCTGTAGAGGTGGTGGGGTGGTGTATGAATCATATGTACCACATTATATAAAGTACTATCCTTTCTGCCTCCATTCCATGAATTGAGAACTCATAGGGGTATGAGTGGAAATCGGATCAGGAGCAGTGGATGACTCTACCTAATATGGATGAGCATAGTTAGGAAGATTCTCAAAGTATCTCTCCTGGATGTTGTAGATACCATCTCTAGTATGAGTTGGGGAATGCTGCAAAGCTTGTAGTATCTATACATGTGATTGAACCTATTAACATGAAGTATCCATAAATTATAAAGGAAAATTATATATAATATAAGTAACAAAGACAAACTACAAAATAACATTTTAGCAACTGTAAAAAATTAATAATTATACTCACAAATTCTTACTACCTATAACTTGTTGGGAAGTATGTGGTCATAGTATTAGGTAGAGGGCACATTACATAATGTGGATGATACCATGTGTAGTGTAAATGTGGAGTAAAGACTATCTCTGTAACACCCCTCCCTAGGGTTTCATACATAACCAGCGGAAGCACAGCCTAATCCCCAACATTATCCAGAATGTGGGGTACTTGGCATATCAGGGATGGATTGTCACATGCATGATCTCATATCAAGAAATAAACAACACTTGGCATTCATAGAAACATAGATACATACATGAGTTCTTGGAAAGAAAGCTACATCATGCTTCTAAAGGTTTACTAAACATAAACTAGATAATCATGAAAAAGATAGGATCTCCATAGATGGACGTCCCACCAGGCAACAACTCCTAAGATCTTGGATCCTTGGAATCTTCTCAAGAGGCCTCCTTCCCTTTAGTTCCAACTTCTGCGGACATCTCGTCCCCAGCCATGCAAAGGAAAACAAACATGGTAAGTAAGCGGCATTGGCATATTATAAAGCATAAAAATAACATATAATTTTTTTTGACATAAATATGAACATGCATTAACATTAATCATTTCTTGGCATCTTTTACATAAAGAATTTGACAAGAAGTATATGCTCCTCTCTTAATTCCCCATAAGGAGCCCATAATGCTCGGAAAGCCCATAATTGCTCGGAAAGCCCATAATGCTCGGAAAGCCCATAACAAGGTGCATATAAATCTAAATCGAATTCCCTTAACCATGATATTTCTTAGACTTCATTATCTTCTTAATAACTTAAACTTGATCTTAATTGGGATCTCTCCCACTTGAACATAATTGGGATTTCTCCCCATGAAACATAATGGGATTTCTCCCTCTTAAGCATGGATGGGAATCTCTTCCCTCTTAATCTTGGTTTCATGTATCTAAATCATAATTCATAATCTTAATGTGATTTCTATTCTTAGACTTAGATTATAACAATCAACATCCAATAATCATATACATTGAAGAAAAACATACATTTATCATGACTTGAGTATAAAGTGCATAAACATATCATAATCATTCAATAAATCAAGTTTACTATGCCAAGGGCAGGGCCCGCTTACCTTGAGCTAAAACACCTAAGTCAAACCTAGTTTGACTGGTTGGATCCTCTTAATCACCTGAAATTAGCATATATATCCTTCATTACACAACATTAAACCCTAATTTGTTCATATAAAAATTGAGATATGAAAACAGAGAAATCAAGCATTAAAAACTAGAAAATCGGTTTCCCTATTGAAAATCCTTTCCAAAACGTATTTTTGTGTATTTTTCCGATAATCAGGCGATTTAATACGATTTTCCAAAGAATCGACCAATGGAAATTCAGGGAAAAGCCACATAGATAAAACTCAACCCAAACCAGTGGGCCGAGTCTGAGTTGGACCAACCGGGCTTGGCCAATTCAGCAATGCGGATTGTCTCTGAGGACTCGCGATCAAAGAAAGGGGAAAAATGGCAAAAACCCAAAGATACCCTCACAGTGAGAATCATTGAATAAAAGAAGGCAGGGGCACTAAGGTCAATTCATGACCTCGATTGCTCATCACCTTCACCACGCGAGCCATGGCTCCAGCACTAATGGTGGAGAATCGATCCCAAATCTTGTGAGTGGAGGGTCGTCGTTCCCAGAGCACTGAGGTTCTCTGGGGCTTCCTTATGCCAAACCGAACCTGTTGAGCTAAAGCTCGGGTCCAGGGATGACCTTGAGCTTCATGAGCTCTTCGGCCATGGCGGGAGGAGAAACCCAAGAACAGAAACATGAAAACATCACGATGATCATTATGAAATGAGAGGAAAGGTCTCACTGAGTAAACCGAAGTGGCGAGAACAAAGCACAAGAGTAAGGACCAAAGGGGTCACTAGCTCATCGGAAAACTAGAGAACAAGAAGAAATAGGGGAGGAGGCCATGTACTGGAATCCAGTGAGAAACTACCCGCCGAGGCCATCAAGGCACTCCTTTCGGCGCGTCGGAGTTAGACGAGTCTTTGGGCGGTGTCACCTTGGCCGAAGAGGCTCTGAAGCAGCACAAAGGTGACGCCGGTGAGCACCAAACAACCTGACTGTAGGGTACGACGATTGGGCATATCGCCAACCAAAACAACGATAGAGAAAGAAGGCAGAAGGTCCCTTGATGGTTACCCAACCATTAATTTGACCGGAGGTACTGTGAAAAGCCAGCGATGAAGCCAAGGTCGCCTGAAACCAAAAGCGAGTAGGACAAGGAGACTCAAGGCTCCAAGGCACAAATTGGCAGTGAAGGAGGGAGTCTTGAGGCTAGGCGATGCTCTGTGAATGTTTAGGTGGTGGCGAAGGAGGCTAGGAGGCTGTCTTTGCAAGGAAGGTGCGAGCCCTATATTGGGCGTTTCTTCTATAGCAAGCAAGATGGGGCGAGTTAGGGCTTGCTCAGATTGGGGTGATGAGGTGGAGTCATTGGTGAAGAAATCAAGTGAAATAGTGGATTGTGGAGTGAGAACGAAGTTGGGGAAAACGGCATGTGATACAGCCTTAGCTTGCGAGAAAAACGAAGGAAGAAGAAGACTGGTGTGCCATTGGATCCTGATCCAAGGGTTCCGGATGTGCACGAGAATAAAACAGATGAAGTAGCGCGTGATAAATGCAATTAAAATGAACTATAGCTTAAATCGGTTGCATAAATGAGATTTCATTCAAATCTTGGTCATACTATACTCAAAACCTCTCTCAAATTAATTGGAGGGTCAAACATGGTCATAATGGGTTCAAATTTGAACCATAGGTAGATTTGAAGGTCTAGAATATTCCTATGCCATTAGATTTCATGCTTGTACCCATTTTAAGAGTAGTATAGCAAAACCATCATGTATATTTAAATGGCTATGATTAGTGTATATAAAGTCATTAATTTCTCAAATACAGATTACAAAACATGAAAATGTGCACTCAACATTATTTATTTTCATTTAATAAGATGGAGGCCATTAAGGAAGAAATTAAATATGTAATTCACTAATTACCATATGAGAGAGAAAAATTTGACATAAAAGCATTTATTCTCATTTTCTTAAACAAAAGAGCATAGATATATATGAACACATTTTCTTTAAATTTTTTTTTGAAACCACAAACAGGCTTTATTGATAACTTTCGATTAGGCTACAAATATTGACCTCAACCATTAACCAAGGAGGTTTAAAGGTGAAATCTACTGCCAAAGCATTGTGTAAGACATGCTTGGCTAAAACATCAACAATTAAGGTGCACGATCTAGGTATATAACAGAAGGTGATAAGGGACAACTACTCTTCAGACCATTGTCTAAGCAAGGGTTTGATGTTCATCGGAACATCACTGGTTTTGTTAAAGAAGGTTATGCCTGTCTTGGAGTCGAAGAGGATCGCAGGGCTAGAAAGCCCTTCCTCCTGACATATGGAAACGGCTTTGGAGATAGCTCTGACCTCAGCTTCAATGGCGCATGGCGCATGACCTGGTACTCCAACACCCTGTATTAAATCACCATATTTTGTCATGACTACTATGCCTGAGGCATAGGTATTAGTCTGTTTGTTGAAAGACGCATCTACAAAAATGAGGTGGTTCATATCAGTGAACTGGATTTTATCAGGTGCTTCTATTTTCTTCTGGAAAATGTGCTGAGGAAGGTCCAAAATAGAAGATAATCATTCCCGAATGAATTTGACCAGCACATCCGTCGGAGCCCTGTGCTGAGTGTGAGCCCATTCATTCCTCTCCGTCCATAGATGCCAGTAGGCGACGACTTGTAAAAGATTTTCTTTTGCCGCCCTAATAACAACAACTTGCCATTGTTTAGCCTCCAGGTTGAAGAACTGACGGGGGACACCGATTGCCCGCCATACCTCTTTACTTCTAACACAATCCCACAGGCGATGGAGAATTGTTTCCTCACCATTGTTGCATTGTGGGCACAATGTTGAGATCTCCATATGCCTTCTTTCTTTCTCAACATTGGTCAGGAGAGCGTTATGCAGCAGCAGCCATAAGAATGTTTTGATCCTCCCTGGCACCTTCAGTTTCCACATGACTTCCCAGATATCAGAACTAGCAGAGTCATTTTGACGCCTGAGCCAGTTGTATGCAGATGACGAAGAGAACTCACCGAGTGGGTCCTCGTTCCAGGCCCAACCATCCTCCCCAGCCTCCAGCTGCGGTGGTGGAATGTCTTTAATGCGAGGCCAAGTATCACTGGGAAGGAAGTTATGGATGAAGCTCCAGTCCCACGAATCCTCATAGGTAGACATCGAGGATACTTTCAGGTCTTCCAACCCTTCTGGTATGACGAAGGAGGGGTGCATAGAAGTCAGGCTTTGATTGGCGAACCAAGGATCCGACCACACATTTATAGAAGTGCCATTGTTCACGATTCTCTTGCAGTTGTCCTGAATGAGGGGAATCGTTGAGCGGATAAAGGACCAAGCTGCAGAACACGAACCCTTTTTTATGGAGCCATTTACATAGTATTTGTGGCGCATGACCTGCACCCAGAGCTTACTCGGGCAAGATAAGAAGGTCCAAGTGTTTTTTCAACATTAGAGAGAAGTTTTGATCAGAGGCATCTTTAATGCCTAAACCCCCGTTCTTTTTAGGGCATGTAACCTTGTTCCAAGAGACCAGGGACATTTTCTTTTGATCTCGGGCACCTTGCCAAATGAAACATCTGATATGCTTATTAATGTCGTCGCATATGGCAGGAGAGAGTCAGACAGATTGCATTGCATAGGATGGGATTGCTTGTAAGATTTCTTTAGCCAGCGTGATCCTTCCAGCCAGAGAAAGATGACGGTGAGTCCAACCATTCATTCTGGCTTTGATTGAGTCTACAAGAGAGGCATGGGTGTTTCGATTGATGCATTTGTGAATAATAGGTACCCCAAGGTATTTCCCCAAATCATCCGTGAAAGGGATACCCAGGCGGTTACTAACACAAACCTTCTCCGAGGAAGTAGTATTAGATGAGAAGTAGCATTTGGATTTAGCAGCTGAAACTTCCTGGCCCGAGACATCAGAGAATTCACGTAGGATACACTTTAAGCAAGATGCTTGGCGCGTAGAGGCTTCTGCAAATAGGATAATGTCGTCGGCAAACATAACATGCAAGATGGGAGGACCATTCTTAGAAAGGACCAACGGTTTCCAATCGCCCTTGCGCATAGATTCAGAAATAGCTTGATGAAGACGTTCCATGCAAAGCACGAATATGTAGGGACTTAACGGGTCGCCCTGTCTGACACCTTGATTGGCCTTGATAGGAGGAAGAGGACTACCATTCCATAGAATGGAGGACTGTACCAAGGAAATAATACTCGTAATCAACTTCACAATGGAGTCTGGAATCCCCACTTTTGTGAGAGTGTCGCAGATAAAAGGCCAGCTCATTCTATCAAAAGCCTTGGACAAATCGATTTTAACTGCCATCCATTTCTTCTTTCCTTTATGGAAACGCATTGAGTGAATGGCCTCTTGAACGAGCAGGATGTTATCTGTAATTTTCCTGCCTGGGATGAAGCTTGACTATATTGGCGAGATCCACTGATTCAGAAACGGCTTAAATCTCTCCACAATCACCTTGAAAATCAGCTTTAGACATGAATTCGTGAGTGATATGGGGCGCATTTCACTGCATGTTTCAATGTTGCTATTCTTTGGAATGAGGATGACATGAGAATTGGCTAGCTCCGGTTGTATATATGATGTGGAGAACACTGCTTGCACTGTGGCGATGATCGAGAGATGGATGAGCTTCCAGTTGTGTTGAATGAAATCAGTATGGACATCGTCCGGTCCCGAAGCTTTAGAAGGGTTCATTAAGAGCAAAACTTTCCTAATTTCTTCTTCACTTGGAATTTTTGCCATCTCGATGCGTTGAGCTGGCTTGAGCCACGGGAAGCTGCCAACGTACTGTGAGGAGTGGTGTCCGCGAGGATGGGATGGGGCCATTAAACTGTTAAAGTGTGTCCAGACCAAATGCTTCAGCTCTTCTTCATCAATGATCCAGTCGCCGACATGATTCTTAAGCCTGATAATAAGATTGTGTTGACGTCTCACTTTCACATAAGAGTGAAAGAATTTGGTGTTGCAGTCGCCTAGTTGAAGCCAATCGATGTGAGCTTTCTGTTTCCAATCAACTATTTCACGGAGAAGAATATGTTGTAGTTGCTCCTCGAGGTCAATACAAGACATTTCGTTAGCTAAGGACGGGTTGGCGGGAAGTGATACCTGAGTCCTGTTCAGTTTGTGAATGATGAGATTCTTCTGACGGTGTTGGAGTCTCATAATATTGTCCTCCCATCTAGTGATGGCCGGCCTGAATTTCACCAGTGCCTCCGTGAAGGGGAGGGAGCAGTCCCAGCTAGTAGCAACTTGATTAGAGAAATCCTCGTGCATATTCCAACTGGATTTCATTCGGAACACACGATTAGAACGACCACCTCCGGAATGGCGAGATACAAGGAGAGCATTGTGATCAGAGAAATAGCGTGGGAGGATCGTGACTGTCATAGATTGATTGCAGTCAAGCCAGTCACTATTCACTAGAAGTCTATCCAGACGCTTAAAGATCCGTCCCCTGTGAAATGTAAACCATTGGCCTATTGAAGGGACCTCCACAAGGCCAGTGGCTAACAATGTTTTGTTGAAGGCCGAGCTCGCTGCATGATCGAAGAAATTGCTTCCAACATTCTTAGCAGGTGAGAGCATGGTGTTGAAGTCGCCAATGACTGACCAATATCCAGAAATACCATTGGCAATGTTTAAGAGGTGATTCCAGAGCCACTTACGGTTTGTAGAGTTCGGACTGCCATATACAAAAGTGATCAAAGATTTTTTGTTAACTTGACAATGGATGAACTGTCTGTGATTTAGAAGAATGTTCGACGGACGTGGTGTACTGGTCCCAGAGTATCCAGATACCGCCAGAAAAACCAATAGCTTCCACTCTATGAGAGGATGAGAAACCAATGGATTTAATTATCCCTTCAGCTCGTGAGCCACAACATCTGGGCTCGATGATGGCCATGATTTTTAACCTGAATTTTCTTTTCATATAACGAAGAAATTGTATTTTCTTATCAGAGCACGCACCCTGTATGTTCCAGCACAGGTAATTCATAGATCACAGTGTGGGGAAGGTCAGGTCACAGTTTGTAATCTGACTGCTAGACCTCGGTCGTCCTCTACACTGGTAAAAGTAACTTCATTGGCAATTGCTGAGATACTTGGACTGAAGAGACGGCGGGCCTTTGACACCTTGGCGTTGTCTGGGGCGTCGCTCGCCTTCCCCTTCTTCCTTATTCTGTCAGGGCTGCTAGGCACTGCCTGGTAGACCACTCTTCTGTTTCTAAGTAGGACTCCACGCCTTGACGCACCCTCTCCATTGGTGGACGTGGAAGTGCCGAAGCCGAAGTTAAATTGAAAAGGAGGATCCTCGGTGTTGGGTTGTTCTCTCCCGATAGAAGTATCATTACTGGTGAGAGTTACCGCAGTATTGATGGGAGGACTGCCATTCTCAACCGCCTTCTCCTGCATATTAGAGCTTGCCTGCTTTTCTCCTTGACTCTTCTTACGATTCCTCCGATTGGTGTGGATCTGCCATTCTCCCTCTGAAGGACCTCCTGACTCAGCACGGGGTTGGGAGGTGTTGTATGTCTGGGGCGACTCATTTTCCGTAACCTTCAGTTGAGAGGACGCTTGGTGGGGCGGATGTCGCTCGGGTTTCTTGGAATGCATTGCTGCAGAGTAGGGAACTAGCGGCAGATTGGATGCGGCTGTGTCAGCAGCAGCCACCGTAGGCTGAGGGCACCTTGCTTCCTCGTGGCCGATGCGACCGCACCGCACACATAAAGTCGGGAGATTCTCATATTCGATCTTAAAGATTTCCCCGTTGAACAAAACCGCCAGCAACAAGGGGTTACGCGTATCGATTTCTATGGCGATCTGTGCAAACCTCCCCCTGTTGCCCTGCGCCGTAGTGGCGTCAACCTTGATCATCTTCCCCAAAAGATTGCCAATACCAGCAAGAAGCTACGTTTGACATAGATGGATCGAGAGGTCCGAAATTCTGGCCCATACGACGAGTTTGCATGGGATTGGGTCGGATGGACGGAAGTGCGGCGACCATGTTTGAACCGAAAGATAGTTTCCAAGGAGAGTCGAGGGACCACCTGTAAGGATTTTTAGATAGTCGTCGTTATTGATGAGTTGCACCACATAGTAGCCATTTTTGAGGTCTATTATGCGGAAGTTATCATGTATTCCCCATAGAATGGAGATACGATTGACCAGCGCTTGGAAACCTATGTTCAAGCCGACAACTTTGATGATAATCACATATTTCTAGGGCTCCAGAAGAGGGGGTACGACCTCCTCCCTGATGGATATCGCCGGGATGGAACCACTAGCATCAATGATAACATCTGAAGCTTTAAGGAGATCCAGAGAGATGACAGGGAGGCCATGCCTGGACACCGGGATGACAGATTCCTTGTACGACTTCTTTGGCGCCGCCGTCTCGGTCTGGTCTTTTCCTTTTCTGTTGGGTGCCGTCACATCCAACATGCAGTCGTCTGCGTCCACATATTGCGTTATAGAGAGATCGTCGTTATCCTTGCTTAGGTCTTCTTCCGCAGGGCTCTCCGTATAGTCATCTGGAGAAGGGTGGGCATGGCCGAACCCTCCTCTTCCCCCCCGGCTGCCCGATCGCCCAGAGCCGCCTCCGCCTCTCATTACCCTATCGGTCCCTGAAAACATATTCTTTAAATAAAATAAGGGTAAGAGAGCAATTAGACATAATAAAATGAATTTTCAAAACTAACATGGGAAATTTGCATTTAAGTCCTAAACAATTATCTTATTTAGAAAAAGAGCATGCAAGGAATAAAATAGTTTGAAAATTTGCATAATAAGAATGGGATGTTACAATTCTACCCACCTTAAATAAATTTTTTCCTCGAAATTTCCTAGGGTTTCTACCCACCTTAAGGACTACACATAAACTTGCAAAGTTTTCCATACAATTTTCATTATAAAAGAGGCATACATAAACAAAGCATTATTATTCAACACAAATTACTTAACTACCCTTCCTAAGTTTCATACTTACTCCTTAACATTACACCTAACTCATTACACTTAGGGAATCAATCTCTCACATACCATGACTACATCTTCATAGTTGTCTAACCTTAGGTCATATATCCTTCATCTCTTTATATGTGGTGATCAAGCACATATTTAGAAATGTTAGATCTCTTTATGCTACATCTCACCAACTCATTTGCACATCTGTCTCATACCACACACACAATTAAGAAGGTAAGACACATAAAAAGTCACATTAAATGACATTTTCATCAAATCTCAATTGGGTGGCCCTTACCATTGAGACAAGGAGAAACATGTCATCATCTAGGGTTTGGTTTCAACTATCTGAGCATGCTAACATGTACTTCTCTAATGAGGTGAGGGATCTAGTCATATTTAGGGTTCTCTAGACATACTAGAATACATAATCATGTTCTCTACTTCTATTTCTTCATCCTAGGGTGACTTGCATGAATCCTTATAGTTGCCTTAGTGGCCATCTATTTCTTGCTCTGATACCATTAATGTAACACCCCTCCCTAGTGTTTCATACATAACCAACGGAAGCACAACCTAATCCCCAACATTATCCATAATGTGGGGTACTTGGTATATCAAGGAGGGATTGTCACATGCATGATCTCATGTCAAGAAATAAACAACACTTGGCATTCATAGAAACATAGATTCATACATGAGTTCTTGGAAAGAAAGCTACATCATGCTTCTGAAGGTATACTAAACATAAACTAGATAATCATGAAAAAGATAGGATCTCCATAGATGGACGTCCCACCAGGAAACAACTCCTAAGATCTAGGATCCTTGGAATCTTCTCAAGAGGCCTCCTTCCCTTTAGCTTCCATTTCGGCGGACATCTCGTCCCCAACCATGCACAGGAAAACAAACATGGTAAGTAAGCGACATTGGCATATTATAAAGCATAAAAATAACATATAAATTGATTTGACATAAACATGAACATGCATTAACATTAATCATTTCTTGGCATCTTTTACATAAAGAATTTGACAAGAAGTATATGCTCCTCTCTTAATCACTAGTAAAAATTGGGCCATTATTCACGAGTGAGTCCTGTCACAAATCCCTCTCTAGAGGCCCTCACAAATAGGGACGGTTGAGGGTCTGGCCCTCACAAATGGTCCGTGAAGAGAACTCACGTGACAAATACCAGTGGCCCTGACGTATACAATTGTCACGGACCAACTGACCCTCAAGAATGTTATATTGAGGGACTGTTTAGCCTTCATAAATACATTTTGAGGGACTATTTAGCCTTCATAAATACATTTTTGAGGGACTATTTAGCCTTCATAAATACATTTTTGAGGGACTATTTAGCCTTCATGAATACATTTTTGAGGGACTTGATGGTCCTGGAGAATATATTTTTGAGGGGCTATGTGGTCGTCATGAATGCAATTTTGATGGACAATCTGGACCTTCATCAATATATTTATGAGGGACTATTGTAAATGATTTGGTTATTGATTATTGAATGATTTATTAAATGTTAATTAATTGTTACTATAGTGAATATCAAATTTTAAATGAAAACTTTGTATACATAACCTCAAGCAATATTTTTATACTAATTCACATGACATCATAAGAAGATTCAACACCAAAATGACACATAAAAATGTTAAATCACCTCAAACCAATTTTTGTTATTGAAGCAAAATATTATCCATACATTGCGTGCTCAATGTTGATATAAATAAAGAGTACATATGGTTTTAAAATTTGAGATTGATGACAATCAACATATCATGCTAGAAACTCTTAAGATCTATAATGTCTCCATATTCCTTCAAATGGTGTTGTGTTCTTCATCAATGCCAGGCCTCATACGGTTAGGTACTTGAATATTCTTCTCCTAAAAATGACAAATCATTATATTAATAGAATTTAAAGTTAATACATAAATCATAGTACAACAAACAACTTACCCTTATATTTCGGTTTTGGTCTACTACAAGGTGAATTGTCCGTCGAAATCCATCATTAAAAGTAATTCTACCCTATCAATATAAGTACAAAAAGGAATCAGAGTGAGTACGAAGTAGAGATAAATGTAAGTGAACCAACATAGCAGTAACATTTTGAAGCTGCGTGAGTTAAAATAGAAACTAAAGATAGATTCCAGATCAACAAACCCACAACCTGTGGCGACATGCAAAAAGGACTTATTTCATTTCAGGGGCTTGTTGGTAAGTTCTAGAGTTTTGGTCACAAAGGTTGCAACAACCAAGGTTTTTAGTGGATTGCTATAAATACCAGCCTCAACGTATTTGTCCAGGCAGAGTTTTTGTTATTGAATTGCTTTTTGGAAAGCAGTCCTTCTCCTACATTGGTCTGCAATATTTTACAAAGCATTAGTGAAAAATCCCGATCTAATGCAATAGTCCTGCACAAATATCCAGCAATACATGCATTCTATAGAAGATTATGGACCTAACAAAGGAAGTTGTAACATTACGTCATTCTACATTAATCAATATGGCAAAGTTTTGTCTTTCCCCAGCTTCCTGCTTATAGAATTATTCTTTTGGACATTTGCTTCAGGAAACAATTAGTCATACTAATTTCCGTTTTTGCATGTCGCCACAGGTTGGGGTGTGTCAACTCTTATTTCCAATCACACAGGCATACTACATACTAAAGTTAAATACAATTACAATGTTTATTTGATAAAACAGATGCAACATTTTACAAAATAAACATAAACTTTGATTCATATAATACATGATCTAATCTTCCAATCTATATAAGTGAACATATTCCAGTAAAGAAATTCCAGTAAATATTATGTGTGCTATTATGCAGTTCAATACATTGTCTATTCAATTACATCCTCAGCAAAGCAATCCATTTTTTTATGATCCTGATTGCCCTTTCCCTCATTTTCCCATTCAATATGATGATATGTAGCTATTAATAAACGTTTATACTCGTAAAGAAATATACCTAGGCAAGGAGGCACATTTTCTATCAAGCAAACCCTAATGTTCAATATTTACAGATATATACGTGCAGACATACATGTATAATATATATATGAACAGAAATGAATTCATAATTAGAGTTGAACTCAACAAGGAAAGGGCCACAAACCAATTCATACCCATATTACAACATAGAATAATAAGAATAACAAATATATGTTTTTGAACAATTCCCAACAATTTGGAGTAGCTTGGACAGCCAAAAGTTAAAAACAAAGTAGATATAGTTAGCCCATACAGAGAGTGGCCATTCCCAAGGTTATTAATATCAACAACCCCTTAAGAAAATGACTCCAAAGAAGGGGACAAGCAGGGGACAAGGGCATCTAGAGCAGAAATAGTAGGCAATAACAGTATTCATCATCACAATTACTGCCATCTTTAAAGTTCATGGAGTGTTGGTGCACAAGCAAGTATAACCTAGAGAGTGTTGGTCCACTCAGAAGTAGGCAAAAGATTCACTCTGTTCCTAAGAAAAATCTGGAACGACCACTCTATATTAATTACTCAACTATTAGTTATTTAGATAGTCTAGAAAACAGAGGTTTGATTCAAAGTTTAGACTAAACATGTGCAACTTCTTCAACACTGACTAAAGAAAAGTCACTATAAACTTTGTATCTGAAATATTATGAATTGAGGCTTGACCAAGATATGGCTACAATGTAGATAAGCTGAAATGAATTACTTACAGGATTTAAACGCTGATTTCTTGGTGTGAAAGACACTGATGAAGATGTGGTTGGTGTGTTCTGCATTTGAGGATAACTTTGTCGATTATTACCAGGAGAAGGGGACCAACTTTCAACTGCAGCCTTTAATAAAGTGCACATGTTAATATTCTTATGTGTATGAATATTGAAGATAATATATAGCTGTAATGAGTTACCTGTGGCTGAAAGATCAGTTGATGTCCATTGCCTTGTATGGAAGCCTGCCTAATCCATTCTCCCTTGAATTGCCTTGTATGGAAAGTTTGCCTACTCCATTCTCCCTTGAATTGCCTTGTATGGAAAGCATGCCTACTCCAGTCTCCCTTGAATTGCTTGAATTGCTTTGTCTAGAAAGTCTTCCTAAGCCATCCCCGCTTAAATTATTTTGGCTGGGAAACATGCCTACATCTGCACCATTACTTGTATTGTCTTGTATGTGAAAAGAACCCACATCCGACCTATTTGTGCCACTTTGCATGTGTAAGACACCTATAGTATTCTTATTGGGGTATTCAGCTGCACAATCAACATTAATACCGCCATCCTATAACAAATACATCAACAATGTCAAAAAAAAATTATATATTACATTGACATAGACAACTGAATCTGAGTTACCTGTGATTGATTGTACCAAGTCATTATTTGGGAGACAGAGTTCTTCAATCCATTTACTGTTTCTTCAAGTTCCTTAAGTTTATCCTGAAATAGAAAACAAATTACAAACATCGATCTAATAGACTAGTTGTAACTAATAGTTCAAGTTTATTTATAATCCAACATACATCCTTTGCATTGCTTTCCTCAAGAAGCATTTCATATCTTAAACGGGCAGCTTTTCCCCTATGTCCTATCTCTTTGTGCCCAATTCCAATACCTCGGATCCTAGCCTTTTTGGAAGGATTTAAAACTTGCAAATAAGCATCACGTGTTAGATTATCAACACTTCTAGGATCTATTTCTTCTTGGTTTGCTACTTGGTTTTCCACAATATGCGAGATTTCAAGCTGTAATTAGAAAGCATCATAAAAGGAAAGCATAAATTGATATATCTAAGCATATGTAGCTTTGTAGACATCATAGGAAAGAAAATATCCATTTTCTAACCACTTGTGGGCTTTTGTCGTAAACTTTTTCCAAAAATTTGTTAAGAGGCACAACGGGTTGATTTTCACTGACCTACACATGATAGATAACATAAAGACAAGTGTCCATTATTATATGTTCAACTCATACTAAGAAAGACAAGTGTCCATTATTAATACCATTTCTGTCCGATAACAACTCCATGGCTTTGATCCTGTGGTATGATCCATCACTTTTTTTGCTCTGTTTGCCTTGTTGATCTCGGAAATTTTCTAAACCACAAGAAACATATAATTAGAAAAAGTGGATAGGTATACATGCAAGTTATATGAAACCATTGTACCTTAGACTTCTCGGTTCCCCATTCTTTAACAAGATTTTTAAACTGGTCCATATCTATGGAAGCATTTTTCTCAACTTTCTTCATCATCAATTCTGGTTCAATCTTGTACTTTTCGTAGTAATCTTTCTTTACACGTGCCCTCCACACTGTTATCCCTCTGCTAATGTGTTCATCAATGTGATTCCATGCATTAGGTTGACTGCCTAAATCGAAGTATTTCTACAAAAACATAGAAAAACATTTGTTGGTCTTTTTATGAAAAAGATTACTTTAGATATAACAATCATACAATTTGTTGGTCTTTTTATGAAAAGGATTACCTCAATAAATGATTTTCTATCTGCAAAAGCTTGTTCTGGTTGTTCGTTCCACTTCAAGTCTAGATGCCATATGTGTGGTTTCCTTGCTAGCATATGACAATAACGATTCAATTTGGCACCATTCTCCCCAATAGCATTTCCTTCATCATCCCATTGGACCTTGTGACGTGGCTGCCCTTGCTTAGGAAGTAGGCTTTGCTCACTTGCAGGCCCACGTCCATACTTCCTATTCTCCTGTTCATCCTCAACATTTTCTTCAACTATTACATCATTTTCAATATTGTTGGACGGTAGAGTAGGTTCATCCTCACAATTTTCTTCAATTGTGGATGGAGGGACATCAATAGGTTGACTGGGTGTGTTGTTACAACTAGATCTAGTGAATCTTCTTCCTGCCATCCTTCAATTGACAAGGAAAAAAATGAGATTATTAGTGCAGAACTGTCAGTAACAAAAGTAGTAGTTACATTTGAAAAACAAATAAATTGCGGAGAATATGAGACACCAACATATGAATATTCAACATTTGAAAAACATATAACTTGTAGAGTACCTTGTTTTCATATCCCAAAAAAGAATAATGATGTCCTACTTGCTGGTATATGAAACAAGACTAAATAAATTGCAAAGAATATGCCATATAGTAACAGTTTGCCAAAAAAATGCAATACAACATATTCCCCAAGTAAATTATACTAGACTTGCAAACAAAACAAACAGATGAATGAACTAAACATTAACCCCATCATTCTTTTTTTAGCTCTATCAACAAAAGATCCCTCGGTGTCACTCCTCGTCCAAGACACATCACTAGTTACACCACCATCAGATTGTAAACCAGTCAAACAATTCTCAATAAGAGGTACTTCAGAATAATCTTTAGGAGGATGCTTTATCACTGTGCACCAATCATCATCATTAGGATCCTTCACATAAAAGCATTGCAATGCTTGAGAAGCCAGGATAAACGGTTCCTCCTTTTTTTTTATCCTTGAAGTGTTGATTGGTGTGAACCCATATTCATCAATTCACAACCCGTTAGAAGTGCTTTCATCATACCAAGAACATCTGAATAACAAAACTTTGATTCCTGGACCATAAGTTAGCTCAATAACCTCCTCTAAGTAGCCATAGTACGTGACTTCAGCAATATAGGATTTCGATCTCTACCACTTGAATAACTTGAAGTGTCAGCACACAAATACACTCCACTATTTTGTGTAGTACATGTACTTTCAATGTGCTTTGAACGGAAACGATATCCATTGACCGAAAATCCTTCATAAGACATTCCCTCAGCACAAGGTCCTTGGGATAACCATCTCAAATCATTGCTAATACTGTTCGGCCTAATCTCTCGCATTTGCATTACCTTCATAAAAAAGTAAAACATTAATGTAATCTACACTAACTTGAACATTAAGATTGACAACAATATTTATGTTTGAGACTTACATGCTCTTTCAACCACTTAGAGAACTCCTTTGCATGTTTTGTTTCTAGGGTCCGTGGGGCAATGTTGGGTTCCATATCTTGAAGAATACACATGTGTTCACTGCTTTATAAGAAGTGTCTAAATTAATGTACAACATATATACAAATATCAGCAAGAATTTTAGGACGTAATTAAATCTTACCTTCTGTAAACATCCAATTCCTCTTTATTGAAAAGGACATAACGATGGGCTTGTTCCAAAGTGTAGATGTCGAAATTTCTTGACACTCCAACTCTAATTGGAGATCCATCAACATTATGAGGAGTGCGGATCAGTTTTGTCTCAAAATTATGCAAGTACCTACCATAAAATGTCAAACTTTCTTCAGCTAAATAGCCACTAGCAATACAACCAGCCGGTTTAGCTTTGTTTCTTACATACTTCTTAAATTTCTTCAAGTATCTCTCTATTGGGTACATCCACCTAGTTCAGACAGATCCGGCTTGCCTGGCTTCATAAGCTAAATGAATGGGCAAATGCATCATGATGGTGAAGAAAGAAGGAGGGAAGATTCTCTCCAACTGGAAAAGAGTGACAACAATTTCTTGTTCCAATTCTTTGAATTCCTCCACATCAATAATGTTAGAGCAAAGCTTGTTGAAAAATGAGCACAAATTAGCAAGGCAACAGGTAAAAGTTGATGCATAAGAACATGACAATCATGACTTTTCAGCCCAACAAGTTTTCTATCAGATTTGCTAACACACCTAGATATGTTAGAAGAATAGCCATCAGGAACTTTCAACTTTTCTAACACATATAGGAACTTATCTTTCTGCGCATTAGTCATGGTGTATGATGCTGGAGGCAAGTAATAGCGGTCACCTGCATCTACTGGCCATAAATCTCTTCGAATGCGCATTTTCTTCATATCTTGACGAGCTTGTAAGTCGTCTTTACTTTTCTTAGAATCGCCCAATAATGTGTTTAAAATATTCTCGCACACATTCTTTTCTATGTGCATCACATCCAGATTGTCTCTAACAGATAAATACTTCCAATAAGGTAGCTGAAAAAAGATGATTATCTTATTCCAACCAGGAGGTAATGGTTGAATTTGATCTCCAAGCCTCTTGCGCTTATTCATTTTTCCAAATGTGATATTTTCATATCCATCAAATTGCCTCAGTATATCTTCTCCAGATAGTGGCTTAGGTGGAAGTCGAAAATCCTTTTCACCATCAAAATTTTTCCTATCACGTCTATACGTATGATTCATTGGAAGAAAACATCGATGGAAACCATAGCATTGCTTTTTCCCATACTGTAACCATTTTGATACAGTCTCCACATTACAACAAGGACATCCCAAATCTTTCTTACCATTAGTGCTCCAACCAGATAAGTCACCATATGCTGGGAAATCGTTAATGGTCCATAAAATCATTGCCCGCATAGTGAAGTTCCTTTTTCTATATGCATCATAAACTTTGACTCCAAGCTCCCAAAGTAGTTGCAACTCCTCAATTAATGGCTCCTAGTATACATCAAGGTCATTGCCAACCATATGTGGACCTAGGATTAATAGGGACATCATAATAAATTGTTCTTTCATAAGAAGCCAAGGCGGAAGATTGAGAGGTGTCACCAACACAGGCCAGATGCTATGTGATGCACTCATATTGCCAAATGCATTAAATCCATCTGTTGCTAATGCCAATCTAACATTGCGTGGTTCAGCAGCAAAGTCTGGATACCTGGCATCAATAGACAACCATCCTAGTGTGTCTGAAGGATGATGAATACGACCATTCTTGCCTTTTACTTCTGATGGCCAAATCATATCTTTAGCAATAGATGAAAACATATAGAGCCTCTCTAACCGAGGTATCAAAGGGAAGTGATACATGAACTTAGCAGCTACCTTCTTTCCCTTTGTTTTGTATTGCTTTTCATTCCATCTTGAAGCACCACAAGTATCACAATTTTCTTTTGAAGCTGCATCTTTGCGAAAAAGCATGCAATTATTTGTACATACGTCTATAGTAGAATAATCAAGTCGTAAATCCTTCACGATCGCATTTTCTTCATAGTACGTCTCCAGGAATAGACAATTTTCTTCTGGAAATCCTAAAACAATCAACTATAACAACTTTGTGAAAGAATCGTTAGACCATCCTGATTCCTCCTTCAGAAATAGCAAGGCAACCAAATATGATAGCTTAGAATGACTTGTGCAACCTTTATAGAGTGGTTGATCTGCCTCTTTTAGTAGCTTGTAAAATCTTTGTGCATCTACATTTGCAGGTTCCTCTGTAGCTTCAGTAGAGTGGTCATTTGTTGTGTCACCCATACCAAACAAATCCTCCAACATCTGATGCATATTTCTGGTGCTAGGCATGTTTGGTACCACAATAGGATTGCTCCTACCAATCACCTCCCCATGAAACGTCCAAACATCATAGCTATGCACAAATCCTTTTTGTAATACATGTGAGAATACCTCCTCCTCTGTTTTAAGGTATATGTTCAAACATACCTTGCAAGGACATATTAATTTCCCCTGTCTAGTTGGTCTCTGATGGATAAGAGCAAACTCAATGAACTTTCGTAACCCTACCTTGAATACATCACTTCACACTCTGTTCCCAATATACATCCAACTCCGATCTATTAGAAAATCCATCTACATGAAGGAAAATATATAATAAGTAGAGGAACAGCTGTTTGAGATGTAGTCATGTAGGAGATGTAGTCATGTAGGAGCAAGAATAAGTAAGAAAAAGTAGAAGAAAACTTGCAAATAGAAGTGATACTAGTAGTCTAGTAGACGTGCGAGCAGGAGATGCAAGTAAGAATCTGAATTTCTGATATGAGTAACAAGGAAATAGAAATAAGAGGGGACATAGAAGTAACAAAAATTTAGATGCAATAGCAGGAACAGGAAATGAAAGAGAAATTGCAAAAAAAGAAAAGAAAAGAAGCTAGAATAGGAGACACAAGAGGAAATAGAAAAAAATCAAAGAAACAGTAGTATAAAAGGACTGATTTTTTTGCAACAATTGCAGCAAAAGGGGGTTGAATATACAACATGAAAAAGGAAAAAGAGAAAAGGGGAGGGAAGGGAGAAGACATACATGAAGTCTATCAATATACAAGAAGCAAAAAAAGAGGCAGAAGAAACATCCTTCAAGAAAAATCCTTCAAGAACTGCAATAGCATAGGTACCCACCTAATCAATAATAGTTCACAGATCCATCCATTAACTTTTGCTCACATGTCTCAACATATACTCGATTACAGGGGCTACTTATACTGTCAGACTAGCTACATAGCTTCTCTTCTCAAACTAGGCGATCTCTCTACTACAAAGGAGTATTTTGACGCATGGCTATTTAGACTCTACCAAAGGAGATTCAAAGTTGTGTGTGATCCTGATGCTATGGGTTATGTCCAACATATCCCATAGAATCTCAATATTGTAGCAGATCTCTATGCATAAAGGCACTGACAGTCTATTTCTTCTTAGATCTGATATCAACATATTGTTATTACTTATAACAAGCATTATGAGACAAATACCTAACTGTCCCTATAAGTCAGCTAAAATACTTAAACATATAAGTATATGATATCATGTATAACATCTCATAAAATTAAGAACTGAAATACTTAAAATAAGTCAGCTGCATAAGACTTAACAGCAACCAAGATAGAGCATATGACATGCAGACCAGGACAATAGGGATAATTTCATTGTTTGGTATCTTGTTAATAACACAACACTCAAATTATGATAGTAGGAGACTGTAAACCAGTAGAACAATAGACTAGCAGAAAAAAACAGTTCTTATATACCAACCACTATAGAAGAAAAGAAGTTTCCTCCCAAGAGAAACATTGTAGAAGTGTCTATCCCACCTAAAAAGATTACTTTCATTGATAGCTACTAGATATCAAAAGAGGAAAATACCCACTTCCGAAAAATGGAAATTTGGATACAGAGATGAGTAGCAATAGCCTCCAACCTGGGAGTACAATAAACACATTTAAAAATGTATATACTTTTGATTAACTTTGTAAATATACAGGGGAATCCTATCAATGAGTTTACACTCAACAACCTTACCCCGATGAAATCAGCTACATGGCAATTAAAGAATAAATGAATGATAAATTCATTAGAACTTCTACACAGAAAACATATAGAAGTATAGAAAAACCCTCTTTTTTTAGGTTGTTCATCACTGAGATGTTGTTTCTAGCAATCTTTCGTAATAGGATTTTAAATTCAGATGTATGATCATCTGAATTAAATACCAAGAAAGTTGACCATAGATATCAATATTTTATATAGAATCCTTAAGAAGGTATTTCTCATGGATCAATTTGATCCATAGACTACCTTAAGAAGATGGTTACATCATCCCACTTAAGAAGATGGATATCATTCTTGCCTTCGCACTATCCCACAAGAAATTTATAATAATTATTTCCACTTCATCACAGATAGAAGTAGGATGTGAAAAGGAAGAGGACCAGAATTTTTGATTGGCGGGCATAGTAGAATTACAAAGTTCTAGTCTCCAATGGAAACTGAAATGATATGTAAATAAGTTTGGTATCTTTAAAAATCAAATGATGGGCATAGAAGCAGTAAAGCATGGGCGTAAAATGAATGTAACTTCTGGTTCACTTGTATGATATGTATCATTATAAGTTAGTAGCATACCATCTTTGTGCACACTTAGCATCAATAGAATGTCTGTCATGACCATGGAAAGCTTCAGACATGCATTCAACAAAAGGTCTGCTCTGGTTGAGAAGTCTAGGCAGAAGCCTCAAGAACGAATGGGTATTCTTAGTAATGTGGGTTCCTCCTTGATCCCTTTGTTGTTAAAACAACATTTGTATATTTGTCTTTTTTTATTTTCCCCCTCCATATAAAATAATTCCCTTTCTTTAACATGTGGTTGTGATGCAGGCCCTAAAAGCCAATAAATATGATAATGATCCTCTGCTAAGTGCAGCTCTGTACCTGGAGATTAATTAAAGGCCGACTGCCCAGGGCTCCCATGGGACACATCCATTCCTAATATAATAGTTGGCTCTTAGGAGATCTTTGGCATGGATGGAAGATGCAGAGAAGTTCACCACAGCTGAGCATCCTCCATCCATGCCAAAGATCTCCAAAGTGCCAACTATTATATTAGGAATGGATGTGTCACATGGGAGCCCTGGGCAGTCGGCCTTTAATTAATCTCTAAGTACAGAGCTGCACTTAGCAGAGGATCATTACCATAGTTATTGGCTTTTAGGTCATACATCACAACCACATGTTACAGAAAGGGTATTATTTTAGATGGAGGGGGTAAAGGAAAAAAGACATATAATATATCCAATTGTTGTTTTAGGAGGAACCCACATTACTAAGAACACCCATTCGTTCTTGAGGCTTCTGCCTAGACTTCTCCACCAGAGCAGACCTCTGAGATGTTGACAATGACTTAGTGTGCCTCTGCAAAATGCAAAAGCACCAGGCTATATTATACTTACAACTAAAAACAAAACATTCAAAAACAACGCAGTGAGAAAACAGAACAACACTCGTACAAGTGACCATAAATAGCAGTAAGAAGAAATCTTTTATCCCCGAGCAATTCAAATAGTATATTGATTATATTCCTTTCAGTCTATCTAGGTATTTATATTCCTTGATTATATATATATAAATAATCAAGTAACCTGATATAGGTCTGGAGTAGTAAACCGAAGTCAATCTATTCTTGGATTTGGAGGAATCCGTTGTCTATACGGGATAGGCATATTGATAATTTTGAAATTAGAGTTGGTGAAGGTTGTAACAATATGATTTGGATTGATCCTTGGTGTTCAGGAGGTAAAACTCTTTCTAATATTCTAGGTAGCCATTTCTTAGCTAGATTTGGTGATCCCTCAAAGAAAAGGAGGCAACCAGAAACCTGAATACCAGATCCGAGCTTAAAAACATCTTAAAAAAACCTTTGAGCTCATAGAGAACACAACCATAGGGCCAAAGTCCCAAAGTAGATATTCAACCTCCCAAACTTATCCGCAAGCACCACAAAAGTATGCTACCTGTACTTGAAGCCCAGAAAGGACACCATCTCTTAACAATATATATGAGGAAAAACATATTTATCACAATAAACCATATGTTCTACCCTTCTATGCTCCCGTAATTGCAAGATCTTCCTGTATATTAAATTCTTATCTATGTGCATACATCCTTCCACTCAAACAGTTTCTAAAATCTCTTAGCATAGCTACTCATTCAAGCAGCAACACCTAGCCAGGAGGTCTAACACTAGGCAATATATACTATAGAAGCTATCAAGTTAGGAAGGAACAATAAATTAAAATTATATTTATCTAATATTCTATGCAAAGTCAACAACACATACTCAGGAAAAACAAAATCTAGTCCTGGCTATAGAGTTGATCTAAGGTAGTGACTGTTTTTCCCATAAATGATGAAGAACACTAGTGTCATCCATTGACTGAGAAAACTAGGTCATCCATTGATGAAGAACATATAATTCATAGAATGATCTAATCTAATAAGATGAGTTTAAATCATTACTAATTGTTTCCCATAAATTTCTAATTGCCAAAATAGATAGTGTGGAGTCAGGATTCTGGGCACTATGTTAGTGAAGAAAAGGGGTAAGAGGAGAGTGGCTTTGTCAACTAGATTATATATGATCAAATTTTCTATATATCAATTAAGTGGTGACTAGACTCTTACATATTCCATTTGACCCATATAATTTTAATAAATCATTACACTTAGCTTACTACATGTCTATTTGTAAACATCAACCCATTCTCAGTCCATAGTAATATTACCCATTTATCAAACATCACAATGTGAGTTCCGAATGAAGGCTATAAGGTTTGAGATTTAATTTATATGGCTATTTTATGTAAAGAGGAGATACGTTATAGGAAACTCAAAATTTGGATACACAAATGAAGAAAGAAGCAAACACTGGCAGTAATTAACAGATTACAGTAAACTATTGGGATACACATATGAAGAAATAAGCAAGCATTGGCAGTGAACAGTACATTACAGTGAACTCAAATCTGGGATACACATGAAGAAGGATGCACATTGGAATCGTTACCTAAAACTAAATGACCAACACATGATTGAATCAAACAGCATAACAACAAGCAAGCAAAACAGTTGCAAGAGAATAATAAAACAAGTAGCACAGAAAAAAGATGCAGTTTTAGTAGCAGTACCTTTTCCCACGCTTCCGATCAATGGACAGAAGCAACGAGATTACAACTAAAGAAGAAGAACAATGGACGTTGCAAGAGAAGAACTGGAGCAGAGGCGGTTGGGCAGCTTATGGGCGTCAGATCAAGGAAAAGAGACCAGTAGCTTGACCCAAGGTTGAAGTAGGTTTAGAGCTCCTGCTGGGCGCCGCCTGAGTTGGGTGCCGCTGGTTTCGCTGGGATCCGGCATGATATGGCTACTCCTGGCCGTGGAATTGGAAGCCGGCCAGACGGCCGACGATTGGAGTTATGACCTGCTGCAGTTGGGGTGGCAGGAGCAGTTGGGGCGCCGTCCGGGAGGTAGTTGGGGCGCCGTCCGGGAGGTAGGCGCGGTTGCAGCTGGGTGCGACCGGTGGGATTTGGGAAATGCTAAGCGACTAGGGTCGTGGGGTTGCTGAGGCTGGGCGGCATTAAGCTGGAGAAGACCCTGGCCGTGGAGTGATGGAGGCCTGGTCGACGGACTGAAGGCGTGGTCGATGGAATCAAGGAGGCGTCGAGGACGAGTGGCTAGTCGTGGCGGCTGATCAGTGCTTCCCTAGTTCGTCATTGTGCAGAGGGACGAGTGGGGAGGGTCTATCTTTTCCTTTTTAATTTTGATATCCAAATGTTTTATTTTAGAATGGAGGGAAGGGAAATGAGATGGAGGGAAGGGATATGAGATGAAGGGAAACATTTGTCATGTTATTTTTCAAGAGATGCTTAGTGAGTAATGTATTTGTGAGGGATTATTATTTGTAAAGATGTTAAAAAAACGGTTGAGGGATTTGGTCCCATATTTGAAGGATGAGCCCTCACAAATAGCCATCATTATTCACAATCTATGGTTCCTCACAAATGTTCTTCAACAAAGGCCAAATTTTTTGTAGTGAATGCCCCATAAGGAGCCCATAATGCTCAGAAAGCCCATAATTGCTCGGAAAGCCCATAATGCTCGGAAAGCCCATAAAAAGGTGCATATAAATCTAAATCAAATTCCCTTAACCATGATCTTTATTAGACTTAATTATCTTCTTAATAACTTAAACTTGATCTTAATTGGGATCTCTCCCTCTTGAACATAATTGGGATTTCTCCCCATGAAACATAATGGGATTTCTCCCTCTTGAGCATGGATGGGAATATCTTCCCTCTTAATCTTGGTTTGATGTATCTAAATCATAATTCATAATCTTATTGTGATTTCTATTCTTAGACTTAGATTATAACAATCAACATCCAATAATCATATACATTGAAGAAAAACATACATTTATCATGACTTGAGTATAAAGTGCATAAACATATCATAATCATTCAATAAATCAAGTTTACTATGGCAAGGGCATGGCCCACTTACCTTGAGCTAAAATACCTAAGTCAAACCTGGTTTGACTGGTTGGATCCTCTTAATCACCTGAAATTAGCATATATATCCTTCATTACACAACATTAAACCCTAATTTGTTCATATAAAATAGAGATGTGAAAACAGAGAAATCAGGTGATAAAAACTAGAAAATCAGATTCCTGATTGAAAATCCTTTCCAAAACCTATTTTTGTGTATTTTTCCGATAATCAGGCGATTTAATACGAATTTCCAAAGAATCGACCAATGGAAATTTAGGGAAAAGCCACATAGATAAAACTCAACCCAAACCAGTGGGCCGAGTCTGAGTTGGACCAATCAGGCTTGGCCAACTCAGCAATGCAGATCGTCTCTGAGGACTCACGATCAAAGAAAGGGGAAAAAGGGCAAAAACCCAAAGATACCCTCACAGTGAGAATCATCGAATAAAAGAAGGCAGGGGCACTAAGGTCAATTCAGGACCTCGATTGCTCCTCGCCTTCACCACGCGAGCCATGGCTACAACACTAATGGTGGAGAATCGGTCCCAGATCTTGTGAGTGAAGGGTCATCGTTCCTGGAGGACTAAGGTACTCTGGGGCTTCCTTATGCCAAACTTAAGATGTTGAGCTAAAGCTCGGGTCCAGGGACGACCTTGAGCTTCAGGAGCTCTTCGGCCATGGCGGGAGGAAAGGTCTCGCTGAGTAAACTAAAGTGGCGAGAACAAAGCACAAGAGCAAGGACCAAAGGGGTCACTAGCTCATCGGAAAACTGGAGAACAAGAAGAAATAGGGGAGGAGGCCATGTACTGGAATCCAGTGAGAAACTAGCCGCCGAGGCCATCAAGGCACTCCTTGCAGCGCGTCAGAGTTAGACGAGTCTTTGGGCGGTGTCACCTTGGCCAGAGAGGCTCTGAAGTAGCACGGAGGTGACGCCAGTGAACACCAAACAACCTGACTGTAGGGTATGACAATTGGCCAGATCGCGAGCCAAAACAACGATAGAGAAAGAAGGCAGAAGGTCCCTCGATGGTTACCCAGTCATTAATTTGACCGGAGGTACTGTGAAAAGCTAGCGACGAAGCCAAGGTCGCCTGAAACCAAAAGCAAGTAGGATAAGGAGACTCGAGGCTCCAAGGCACAAATTGGCAGTGGAGGAGGGAGTCTCGAGGCTAGGCGATGCTCTCTAAACGTTTAGGTGGCAGCGAAGGAGGCTAGGAGGCTGTCTGTACAAGGGGGGTGCGAGCCCTATAATGGGCATTTCTTCTATAGCAAGCAAGATGGGATGAGTTAGGGATTGCTAGGATCGGGGTGACGAACCGGAGTCGTTGGCAAAGAAATCAAGTGAAACGATGGATTGTGGAGTGAGAACGAAGTTGGGGGAAAACGACCTGTGAAACGGCCTTAGCTTGCGAGAAAAATAGAGGAAGAAGAAGATTGGCGTTCCGTTGGATCCTGATCCAAGGGTTGTGGATGCGCGCGAGAATAAAACGGATGAAGTAGCGCATGACAAATGCAATTAAAATGAACTGTAGCTTAAATCAGCTGCATAAATGAGATTTCATTCAAATCTTGGTCATACTATACTCAAAACCTCTCTCAAATTAATTGGAGGGTCAAATATGGTCATAATGGGTTCAAATTTGAACCATAGGTAGATTTGAAGGTCTAGAATATTCCTATGCCATTAGATTTCATGCTTGTGCCCATTTTAAGCATAGTATAGCAAAACCATCATGTATACTTAAATGGCTATGATTAGTGTATATAAAGTCATTAATTTCTCAAATAAGGATTACAAAACATGAAAACGTGCACTCAACATTATTTATTTTCATTTAACAAGATGGAGGCCATTAAGCAATAAATTAAATATGTAATTCACTAATTACCATATGAGAGATAAATTTGACATAAAAGCATTTATTCTCATTTTCTTAAACAAAAGAGCATATATATATATATGAAAACATTTTCTTTAAATAAAACAAGGGTAAGAGAGCAATTAGACATAATAAAATGAATTTGCAAAACTAACATGGGCAATTTGCATTTAAGTCCTCAACAATTATCTTATTTAGAAAAAGTGCATGCAAGGAATAAAATAGTTTGAAAATTTGCATAATAAGAGTGGGATGTTACAATCGCTATTGGTGGAGAGGCAACTAGATGCTCACATCTGTTGTTCCATAGTTGCAACTTCTCCCTGTAATGATGCATTCAGTCCTCAACAACATGACCTCTCCCATCTATATTACTGAGATGTGGCAAGACAATAGTAGGTTGTTCTTGAACAAACCCAATTTATAAGCACTTTATGTAGGAGGTGTCACTCTACTCATATAAAAATAGCACAATCAACATAAAATACATCATTAAAAGTAAATATTACTTGAGAGGGTATAATTTGGTTAAAGGTTGCATCATAAAATTGGGCAGATCCTTTCATAGTCTCAATTTTTAGAATTAAAGTAGTCTACCTATTAAACTAAGACAACGAACTTATATAATGCCATATTGTATTTGATTTTAAAAAATTGTGTTGATTCTTTACTTGAAACCCAATAGAACATCTTGTGGTCACACTTCTCAGTTCACACCTAGTGATCCTGGACATCCAATTCCTAACCTCACCCAACACCACATCAAGAATAGACATACACACCAAGACGAGTGGACCTTTGTCTTAGAATGGGTAGTATCCTTGTACAACTCCTTATACAAGTATGCTAGAGATGTATCACCCCTAGACAGTGTGGTACAATTCAAAAAGTCAACTACAAGAGGGAGGTACCGTATGTGAACCTGGTCTCCAATACTTCCTAGAATAAGGTAACAACCTAATAAGTAAAGGAAATATGCTCTAGTGTATAATTTACTTATTTCTCTCTGATATTCTTCATTCCCCATTATGAAATCCATTCTAAAAAATATGTCATGTAACCATGTTAGATGAATGTGCCCCGCAAACAACCCATCTAGTGCACTCGTGAAGTAGTGCTCACAAAGGTGAGACTGTGCAGGAAATTTTTCATCATTTGGGACTATATGATGTGTATCTATAAATGGTGGTCCATCAATCCTAAGACCTAGAAGAATTGTTACGTCTTGAAGAGTGACAATCATCTCAAAACATGGGATCCTAAAAGTGTTGTTGCCTTCTCCAAACTGTTAACTAGGATAGTGATCACTTTGAGATCTAGGTGGATATGTTGTAGCTTATGAATCTCTCTAAAACCTGCCAAAAAAATGTTGCAACACACCCTAGACAACAACATGCCAACCTAACAACCCAAAGTGGTGCTTGGAGAGTCAGAATGATACCTATTTAGGAGTCATATATACTTAAACAATAAGTAAAACATTACATTAATTAAAAAAATTGAAACATTAGATGACTTGACTAAGTTGAAATTGAAGCATCACATGACTTGACTAAATTGAAATTCAGAAAATACATGACTTGACTATATTGAAATTGAAACAATACATGACTTGACTAAGGTGAAATTTGAAAATTACATTTCTTGACTGCACATCACATTACAAAAATACAAGTGTTTTTGTTCAGACCCTTTCTTCCACACTTACAATCCTAATATGTATATTTTGGATAAATATCCATGTATGATTGCATTTCCCCCCTTTTTTTTCTAGCCTACCTTCGATTCCTTTGGGGTAACATGGGATAAATTCCACTGCTTTCATCAAAATGTGGCCAATACTCTTGTCAGGAATATCATGAAATTCATGTTCATATGCATTATAAAAATTAGTATTTGTCAAATATGGGCTCACAAGTTCATCACAGTCAAAATTGATAGACACACTAGTTTTCCAAACTTGACATCATCGTATATACCACTATTACGAATAATCATAACTGCAATCACTAGCCCCATATGGTCACAATTCAACTTGAAATTTATGTCCATCCATGTCATCAACAAGCCACTCATCATTATTCATGTAAAGTGTAACTCTCAGTTTGACTGCATCCTAATTGAGTGTAAAAAGTGCATCATGAAGGTGTATAGGAGATTTTTATCCCTTTTTTGCATGATCATATGCTTCATTACGCCTCATCAACCACATCACAACATAATGATAGTATGTGGAGATAGTTAGTGCCTATATTGGCAAACCTCTGGAATCTTATAGGACCCCATTTATAATTTCTACATGATTGCTACTCAATGACTGATATCTATAATCTCTATTGTATATGGCACACCACAGTACATAATTTTGCAAAATTTAAATAATTCTTCACATTTGGATCGATGGTTTGTATATTAGACATTGGAAGATAAATTTAAATCTATTTGTTGCAGAGCCCAAATTCCACATAAGTTCCTTTAATTCTAACGATTTGAACTTTTAATGGGAATTCTCACAAAGATGTCAAATACAATATTAATGTTGGGACCAATCAAAGTTTGCTTCAGTTTCTAGTAAACATCCACTCATATGATCAGAAATAATACACATATCTATGCAGTTTTGAATGGACATAATTAATGTTTGTACATAACCAAAGAACCACTTCCATTAATCCTTGTTTTCTGACTCCAAAATGGCAAAAGTGAGTGAAAATACACCATTATCAACATCTTTTCCACATGCAACAAGAAGTGTGCTAGTATAATTTCTAGTAAGGAATGTTCCATCAACAATAATAATAGGCCTACATTGATGTATCCACGTTGAAATGTCTGAGTTGAATGCTCAAAAACCCGTTTGAATCTACATGTGCCTTATTTGTAGGGTATAATCTTCCAGAAGGTGGGTATATACAATTTGTGGAATATATATTATGATAGGATATCAAGAATGGAAATAAATTGTGATATGATACTTCCCAATCTATAAATAATTTACAAATGGCCTTCCTCCTTGCTAGAAATGCCTTCTTATATGATATGTGTAGATTTAGTTCAATATTCACCTTGTCACTAATTTCTTGTGTAGACATATTCAGTCATGACATTATGAATGGCATGATCATACGAGCAATATATGACGAAGTGCATTGACGATGGTCCTGATTCATAATAGTTAGTTGAAAAGTATGATTCTCACTAAAACACTTTATCTTTAAACATGCCACCTGATCAGTTGGAATGACAAGCATCCAAACTCTAAGAAAATTATCGGTCTTAGATATACAGAAGTTTGATACACAGACTATTTGCACACTGAGTCTGATATTGGTCATTATCTTGAATTAAGTATTTTTGATTCCTATAAATCATGACAACTTGGAATGAAAATATAGCACCCTTACGAATGTCATTGTTAGAATGGTTGTAATTGAGACAAACCGATTGACAAATATCATCCACCCATTAATCATCTTGGAAAGATTAATAGTTGTCAATTATATCTTGGTCTACCCAATCCCTAGAGAATACCTTTGGGATGAAACTCAAGGCTGCTATAGTGTCACGGATTGGATACTGATAACCATCTAAATTAGGATCATCATGGCATGATCATCATGACATGATTATCATCAATTTTAGTTGTTGATTCACCTTCATGTTTAATGTTTTATTCCTCCTCCTTGACCTCCTGACTACTATTTTCATTCTCAGTACTAGGGTTTTGACAAAATTCAAGTGGTTCATTTGATATAGAAGTTATATTATTGTTATTTTTCAAAATTGATTCAAGTGATTCATGTAATTATAAATAGAATGCCAGTGGATAGTTACATTATCAAGAAATACATCAATATATGCATTAGATGAAATATATAACAATATTCTAAATACATTGTCATTATCAACTTGTATGAGCATGTGATGTTCTCTAGGAAAATTATTTGATATATTGATAGAGAAGTGATTGGGGTTGATTCAAAGTGTTGTATGGATATTTGACTTGAATTCAACCAGAATATTCATAAGTGCAATTAGATATGGGTCAAAAAAATCCACTAGAATAAGACCCATCAGAGTGAAATTAGCCATCATATCAAAGCTTGATAATTTTGTATGTGAACTAGATGCCATGTTCCTATCAATATAAAACACATTCATTTTTTATCGATAATATTTTGAAGTCATTATATCTACTCTATTTTTATGTTCACATTTTCTATATTTGAACAATAAATGATAATATAAATTCCAAAGTTATAGTATTTTCTATAATTTAAAAATAATCACTCTAAGAATACAATCATTTTATTTTTGACAACGAATTATATTTTAAATACAATTTAGTAAATAATTTATCTAAAGCGGAGAGAACTCCCTTATCAAATAAAAAATCTAGAAAAAGAAGAGAAGCAACTCGCTGACTAGAGAAAAGAAGATAAATCTAGCCTAAAATTATCTAGAAATTCTTCCTACAATACTCCATACTCTAGAGCAGCTCAAGATCACTTGGATGTGAAAAAGAAGAGGAAGAATAGATGCATTTGTGTGAATTGGAGGGGCTGATTTTGCCCCATTATATAGGACAACAATGCATCCTCATTGGGAGACATTACCCCCACATGGAGCCCAAATGTAGACAATGATCAAGTGTAGCATTGAGGCAATGTGGACACATTACTCTTGTGATGGGACAAGAAGTCCTCTATCTGGACGCATTGGCCCCATCATTGGGCAATACATCTGGGAGAGTGACTCATTGCTCTCTTAGGAGACAATGTGTCCTCGACAAGGAAATATTGACCCCATGGAGGGACAATACGACCCTACTGGTGACACATATTATTCTCTTATGGGGAAATGCGTCCCTAGCCTGAATGTATTGGCCCCACTGCTGGATAATACATCCTGATACGAGATTCATTACTCCCAGATAGAGCAATGCATCACATGCTAGGACACACTTCCCTTGATGGGACAATGCTTCCCCAGTCAGGAAACATTTCCTGAGAAATAAGCAATCCTGAGAATTAAAATCCAAACCATGTTGTTTTGGTAATAAAAATAGCAAAATATGACATTTAGATTTTTTGGCCAAGAAAGAAAGGTAGGAAAATTATGAGAGAGAACAATGAGAAATCATCCACGGGGTTGTTTTGTTTTGAACTTATGTTCACACACTTAGCTCAGTCAACAATGCACGTCTTATATACAAGATGGTCTCTCATGGGCCTAAGAAATATGGGTTTTGCAAAATATTTAGAAAAAAAGACTTCCAAGTTAATTTTACCATTGCGAAGAATTCAATCATGATAATGTATCCTATCCAATCTTTGCCCCCTCATAAAAACTATGTGTGGTTTGCAAGAAACCCAGTTTGGCTCATAGGATCTGACAAGAACTTTATGTCAAGCTTTAGTGAAATCTATGGCTATTGTTGAACATGATTCGGGGTACTAACATTATGCCCTAAGATCACCTTTTATGGTATTCCATTTTTAAAAGACTTGTACACGTATGAAATACTAGATTAACTATCGATAGAATAACACTAAGTTTATCAAAATAGAGTGTATCTAGCATTGGCATGTCCAGGGTATGCATAACCTCCTGCATCCTTTTATTTGCAAATTCTCCATCACCATCAGTTAGAAGAGTTTGAATCTGCTTGCTACATTGATTATCAATCATTTGACATAGAAACTGAAATAACCATATAGTCATATTTTTGTTTCAAACAAAAAGACTAGAAATCTCCAATACATTCATCAACAAATAAGGAATAATACGACTAGCCTTGTTTGAAAATAACTAGTGACTTGCCCCAAAGGTCTCAATTGACCTGCACACAAGGAGAAGTGCATTTTTCATGCTTATTTTGAAATGGTAACCCATGACTTTTTTTTATCAAGAATGCAACTATTTCATATATGTAAAATTTTATTTGATTACAGAATCATTTTTTTCTTCTCCATGTCTCTCTCATTGTCTTGATTAAGATTTCTAAATCATATTTGCCATACAATAGATGCTACTCTCACTACAAAAATATGTCCTTAAGTGCATTTTATATAGAGGCCTTTCTTAAAATCTCATTATATAGATAATTTTACACGAATTTTTAATATAAATGCCCCAAATACCCAACTATAAGTTTTAGAAAAATAAAAGGCAGTAGTGACACTTTTATACATCAACAATGGAGTTTCAAATTCTAATATATATATATATATATATTGGTTATATATAGTTTATCTAATGGATTTGGCATTTGACCATGTGAAAAAGATTCTAAAGTGTAACCCCAATCCATGATCTCACGCACTGTGAATATTGTTAGTCCAATTTCACCATCCCAAAATGCTATCTCGAGTGTGTTACAACAGATTTTGGCTGTGTATGAACCATGCTGATCTTTTTTGGGGTGGTTCTTTAGGGTAGATGTACAATCAAGATGGCTAGGAACAACATTTGGAACTGTGTTCTGTCACAACAGATTTGGAATGGAATATTATTGGTGCCCTACCCTCCACACCGACCATTCACCTTGCATTGTGCACCATTTCACCCTGCATTGTGTGTCTGATTGAACACAAAAAAGACAAGAAATCCAAATGGCCACAAGGAGATCAACTGTACTAGGCACAGATGTGGATGAAGTAGGTGATAAGATCCATAATCTACAGGATGAAGTGGACGAGAAACCCAATTCAACCATAGTATATGTCAATAAAGTGAATGAGAAGATCAATGAACTTGATGTTGTACTAGAAGTCACTATGTGACATTTTTATTGTAGCTTTTCTATGACTAGATAATTGCCGGCTTCTCATTTATTGATTTGTTGATAGATTTTGTTCTTCAATAGACAAGCTAACACAATACTTGTATAAAGGATTCAAACTAGTTTTTTTTCAAAAGTATCTTATACTCTATAAATTGTAGAGTATACCGTTTCAAAAAGTTATTATTAGAAAAATTTGAACACGACTTATGTACTATATATTAGATGGTCACTTAACACATGATCCTACACCCATCATGGTGAATTTTGTTCAACACATGGGTTTTTGAGAAACCTTGTTGGGATAAACAATGAACATGAATCTTTACTACATTATTAATCCCTGTATTCTCACTACATAGAAATATTGGATCTTTAATTCTCAAGTTGGAAAACATATACATATTAGAAAAATGTAGCTTCATTTTTTGTATTCCAAAGATTTAATGGAGAAATATAGGAAGAAAGGAATGTCATTGATAATTTTATCTATGTTTTTTCTATAAACATTTGTTTCATTATTGAAGGAACTACCCCCTAGAGGCCTAACAATTATGACTCCCCTAGATAGTGTAAAACCCCCTCTCCTCAGGTGTCTAACTTATTTGGGAAAGGTTTAAAATGTATAGTTGTCCTGCCCGCATGACCCATATCATTTCTGAGAAATAACCCTGACCAGGGACAAACTCAGAAACCCCTCTTTGGTTTGTCTGAGCCTGACCACCTAAGCTACTCCTCCTCATAATCTTTTATGAGTATACAATTTTATACTCTTAAGATCATAATTTTTTATTTTGATAATGAATTCTTTTCATATAAAGCATAATTTTATTCACAAATTAATTTGGAAACCAACATACTTATATATATTTTAACTATTTTTCCATTTTTGAAATAATATGTTTGAATGATGTATTGACTTCTTAGGTAATTGACAAAAATTATACTAGTGATATAAAATCATGGTGCAATGTTATACATATCACTTTAGATTATTGAAATTCTGTCTAAACTTGTGAATAGGGATGGATATTGAATTGGATAATACCATATTTTGGTAGATATGTGCCCAAATCCACATTGTTAAAAGAATTGCAGGCTGAGTTTAGCACAATATAATGTTTTAAAATCTTGGCCATACTCGTATCATATTCTATATTTTATTTCATGTCCAATTCATGCCAGTTTGCATAAAAAACAAAAATGGAGATATCTCCAAACATATATGAAGACAATATCTAATTAAAAAAAATTTAGATGTATGTTGGAAAATGTAAGTAACATGTATGTACCATCCGTATAATAATTTTTAACTAAATTTAACTACATGAATGAATGTGAATTGTCTACATTAGACCTTTTTAAATATTTACCAGTTATGGACCACATATTTATTAGTTACATTTAGAATCATCCTACTCTTTCAAAAAATTATGGATCTTTGTACATATTAGAAAATTCTCATATTATTTTAATAAATAAACCTCATACGTCGGATGAGTTGATATTTGAAATACATCTAATAGAGGTAGTATACATATAGTATATATTTTTAGTTTATATGGGGTATTATTAAAAATATTTTATATATCAAATAATTTCATATAACTTACATGTAATATAACATATTGTTTTTACTAGTAACAAGCATAAATGAACTAAATTTGATGTGTTCAAAAATTACTAGTTATAAATCATATATTATGAGATATATTTAAACTGTCCCACTCTTTTGAAAAATTTTATAACTTCCTACAGATTAGAAAATGCTCATTTTATTTTAATAGATAAACCTGTCATGTCGAGTGAGATGACATTTAAAATACATCAAATGGAAATAATATGCATCCAGTATGTATTATTATTTTATGTGGTATACAACTATGTTATATATCAAATATGTATAACTTATATGTACTCCAATATAGTGTTGTTTTAACCTTTACTAATATGACCAGTCAAATATATTTTACATAAAAGATCATTTTATGAGGTTTATAATCAAATGTATCTTATGAAAAATACATATTATATATTAACATGTGGTTATTGATCTATAATGAATCCAAATATCTGGTCCATCAAATTGGGATTACCTACACCCTGACCTAGTTCGTATAAAATTATGAGTCAAAAATTCAACCCACAATGTTGGGGTATGGGTTGAATCAAGTCAGGCTAGCTGACGCTCATCCCTACCTGTGATATTTCTCCTGATCTTACCAAGAATATCAATATGTTTGATGCTTTTTCTCTCTATCAATACTAGATTTCACACCATACACTGGAAACTAGTTGAATAATAAGAGGAAACAATTCCAAGTTTGTGAAGCCGCCATACATTATCAATTATAAACATAATTGTCTACTCTTGGATGCTTGAAATTCCACCCCCTCATCATAACCATATAATTTTGTCTTAGAATGTAAATTTGCACATGTTGCATCCTTGTTTCCCCTTCACAGGCATCATGTGACTCTTCAATGCTTGATAAAAAGTTACTCTTCAAGATTGATTCAATATTATAGTCCTTCTCTATAAAAAAAATGCACAAATAGTTTGCATATTTAAATAGGCAATTAGTCAATAATTTACTGAATCTAACATGATAATCAACTTGTATGTAATTTGTTAGTAGAAACAATTGAATTCTTTCTTATTCCATATTTTATTTGATTATATATAAGTTTTTTTCAATCCCTCTTATTAGTGCCCCATGCCTTCCTTTATAAAGAGCCTTGGTGTTCTATTTAGAGATATAATCTAATTAAGGCATCAATATTTTCAATGGTACACAATATTAGAGAACCAAACAAAAGGCATCCTATATATATATTTTTTGGTTGATTCATTCTCTCTACCAGTATATGGGTGAGTGAATGTGTGTCTCCCATTTTCTATAGTGACCTCTGACTTCCATCAAGTTGTATTATCATCTTGTGGTACTATAGGGGGCTTTGTAGCAAAATGACACCATTGTCCGATCGTATTTCTACTCATTTACGTGGTGGATCCTTGTTCACCTCATGTGATCAACTTACAACTTTATTTCTACCCCAATTCATGATTTCTTTAACTAAACAACTTCAAATTTTACATTTAGCTACCTTTATTTTCTTATGTTCCAAATATTCTATAATATTTGATGTATCCTTTTTATTTTAGTACAAAGTTTTAGATGTATGCTTGGTCATTTAGATGTTGCAAACATTCCTTTTAACATGTAATCAAATCCTATATAGTCCTTTGAAATGTTTGACAAATGATTGTCTTTAATGTCTAAGTATATATGTTGAAAATGAAGGTAGTTTAATATTTCGTTAGAGATGCATCGTATATGCATTTTCTTGTTATGGGTTGAGGTTATTTTCTTGTCAAGAAAAGTTCTTTTACCATTTTGAGCTAAAATGTCAATATGATTTTTGTTTAAAAGATTACATGACATGCATGTCATAGGTTTTATGTATGTATGATGCATAATTTGTTCATTAGGTTAATCTCTGATCCAATAGAACCACTAATAGGTCTTCATACTATTCAACAAATTTTATTGTAAGCATTTGCAATAGTTCATTCAATAAAAAAAGATGGACTTGCTTTAGTTTCTGTCTATTTTTTTATCCTATTTCCAATGTAATGGTGAAAGGATCAAGGATGTAAATGTGTGTTTTAATATCCTATTATATCGTGGAAATTAGTGTGTTTCTATAAGAAGTTGATGCAACCACCTAGAGTTTTTATTAGTTTTCTTCTCTAGCAACCATACTCTATGTAGCCTTGCATCTGAACCTTGATGGGGCTTGGAATATAGGTAGCATTCTACTTTACAAAATCAACATGCATGGAAAAGGCACTCACGATTTTTCGAGAAGTTACCAATATTTTGTGTGAGTTAGCAATATAACAATCTTATAAAAAAATCACACAATATTATTTATATAATGGGACTTATAGTATGAAGTATATATAGAAGCTTAATTAATTTCATGAGTTTGTGATGGATTCTGCAAACCTTATATGTACTTCTACTGACAGTGGTGGTCCTGGTCGATCTTGGAATAAAAAGTGTGGGGCCAGAAGTGCCTCTACATTGTAAACTTTTGTTACGATGTAATTGAGAATAAATTTTTTCAAAAATTTGTCTTTGGCCATATAAATTATAATGAATTAGAATAATCAAAATCATAATATAAAACTAATATATAATTTTATAGATATCATATAATGTTATAAAACTTGTATATGTTGTTTTACTTCTAAAATATAACATTTATTTCTATAGATTTTCAAATCAAATAGAAATCATGCCATGTTAAATGCTTGAAAGTAACTCTTTCAACATGAATAATAATAGTAGAAATAAGAAACTCACACTAGATTGGTGATAGAAATGAAAATTGTCAAAATGAGATGAATCAGTCTAAATGATATATAAATGCACAATGCTAAACTTGAAAAATAAGAAACATAATGACATACATGAAATTAACTAACATATATTCCTCAAATATGTGTCTCTTTAACTCAAATTTAATATATGTGACATGATAAGATATGGCTACAATGATGTGGGTAGTTCATTGCAGCTTTATAGAAAAATAGACTGATAACTAATAATGACAGAATTACATTTATGAGAAGAACCAACCAATAATATCATTGACATATGCAACTATTTCATGTTTGATAAAGTTGATATAGTATGAGGAGAATGATAGATAAGAGAAAAAAACAGAAAATGATTTTTGAGTTTGGATAGACAAAGTGATATGGGAAAGAGGGTAATAGAAGGAAAAGAATAGAAAAGATTGTTCTGCACTTCTACCCCATCTTTCCACTCCGAATTGGACTCAAGAAAAGATAGTTGAACCAACAGTGGAAAACATATCATAAATTAGAGGGAAAATATGAAAAAAATATGGAGACAAAATTGAGAGGGAAAACTAAAAACATTAAATTTTTTTTGAAAAAAAAGTTTTTTAATGTAGTTAAATCTATAACAAAGTTTTTTGTTGTTGTAATAAATGTGGACAAATTTAATTGAAAATAGGGAAGAAAACATGAATAGTTGAAAATTAGTAGATAGTATGGAAAGAAAAGTGAGTTATAGAGAAAACATAATTGTTTACATGAAGCTTTAGCAAGAAAATATTAAAATGTAAAGGGAAATATATATGCTTCCCTTAATATAAAGTACATGTAGGGTAAATTTTATTAAATTATATGATGTTTCATTGTCACAAATATATCTTGGCATTCAAATATCACTCAAATATAATAAAAAATATTCACAAATAAATATATTGTTAACTTTCTAATGATTAAGATTAATCTAGATCTATAAATTGAGAAAGCAAGAAATTTTGATATGGTTATTAACAATATATACTATGGTAACTGATAGTATCAAAGACATGTCAATAGTATATAGTTCAGTCAATACACTTAATCAGATATTACGATGCATCATTTTATGTATGTTTATGCTTCTTTTTCTAATGATATAGGTTTGTTGGTTTCTCTATGTAGGTGTAACGGATGCTAGGAGAGGTGTGTGTGTATATATATATATATATATAATGATAGATTATTAAGATTATGAAGCATCATGATGTATTTATAACAAAGTTAATAAAATGTGTAAGATTTTAAATTTCAAAGAATTATCACATATTGTTTTAGAATAATAAGACATAATTTATTAGTACGATTTTATATAATAATATATACAGTCTACTCTTATGGCATATATTCTATTTATTTTATCATCATTCACTTTTTTTGGTACAAATTAAACCAATTAAAGTAAGTGTATTTTTCTAACTCTCCTCTTGCTGAATCACCAAGTTTTGTATAGAATTGTTTCTATCAAATAGTTTAATGACGAGACAATATATAATATTATTGTGACATTAATTGTGACTAATGAAATAGATGTTTATTGCTTAAATATTCAACATTATAAATCTAGTTTATAAGTTGATTCTTCTTTACCAATATACAATGATTTTTTATTGACATTAAATTTACCCAATAGATTCCATTTGACTATATTTTATATATTGTATTTGTTTACATGCTTTCTTGTCTTCTTAAATTAAATGATTGATTGTAATCATGTTTGATATATGTGACTTCCACTATCAAAATAAAATATTTAAAAAATTATAGCTGGCTATTTCTTCCCAATGATCATCTCATCTAATACTTGTTATTATGTTTATATCTTAATCGATCTGAGAAAAAGTTCATTGTATTGTATCGTTATACTCAAATTTAAATAACTATTTATAGAATTTAACATCTCGGGGGCATCAACATGGTCTAACTATGTTTTCATTAAAAAAATATAACATGGTATTGTAGTAAAAAATTCTAAAAAGTTGAGGGGTGGGGGGCAAGCCCTTAATAAGACCCACCATTGGATATATGGATCGTAGAATAAGTAAACAAGTGCTTTGAACATGTAAAAAACTCCTACGAAATTCTTTCTTTGATTATAGCAATAAAAATATGAATGTTATAAGAAATAATATTGTGGAACTGGACATTTGGCTCCATTTATTGCCAGGTTCCATAGGAATCGTGGATGGAAGAATGATATTTCTCACTATGTTCAAATAGTCCCTTCTTATACACCCACAAAATTATGCATAGATGGGAGACCAGCACAGGGGTGCGTGTAGAGTGTATAATTGTGTGAGATTTATACATCACAATTTAGAAGCACACAACTGGGTGGACATATAGGATCATTCCTCCTTTTGTAGACACCTACACACAACTTGACAAGGTCTTGTCTAAGAGTACATTTATTACTTTTTAGATGTCATAGTCTTTCACTAGGCTAAAAAAATAAAATGACGCCACACAACACCAGACATCATTGACCATACATTTTAGTCTTGAAGATTAGATAGGTGGTGCAAACAATTCTATTCTGGAATGTCTTTTGGAGAATCCTCAATTGTTTGGTCATAATCCTAATGACAAACAAACTAGTCTGAATTCAAACGTCACCAACCTTATGTGTGTATGTTATGATAAATAGAATGTGAGTATTATATATGTTTCTCAACTACAATAACATAGTATATTAACATATACATCTTGATAAAGTAAACATTATTGTATGTAAAGGAAAAAGCTAACAATAAAGCACTTTCACTGTGTAAATAGAAGAAAGTAGTTTGTTCATTATGAGGTAGAATGATGATTGATATTTAGATGATAGCGATGGAGGTTTGAAAAATTAATATTTAGAAGTTGTGTATACAATTTTGCTACATGATTTTCATCTTAGTGTGATGTATACTCATAAACTTCTAACATATATTAAATATTTATATTATTGTATATGACTCTTACCTTAGTAACTTTATTAACATCCACCTTGACCACCATGTTCATTTCTCTTCATGACATTTTTGATGGTATACCATATAATGTGTAATAGTAATCTAAATACTAGGGGTGGGTCTGGTCTGGTCAAGTTTGGTCTAATCCTAAAATCATAGACCAGACCGCATATAGTGGTCTGAAATTTTTTTAGACCAAACTTGACTACTAAAAGCATATAGATCAAACTTAACTTGACCTCTAAAGTGTGGTCAAGTTTAATTAAGTTTGATCTAAAACCATTACTACGTAGTATTTACTAGATAAAACTAAAATGAAGATAAAAGTAGTTAAGTAAAAATTTGATTAAATTTTTATGTCAAGTTATTGGTGTAGTTCAATAAAAATCATACTTATATAAAACGAAACAAATATTGTTGTTTATATATTCGATGGAATGTTTTGTATATAACATGAAACAAATATATCTTAATCATTTACAAATACTATATATATATATATATATATATATATATATATATATATATATATATATATATATATATATATATATATATATATAGTCTGTATTGGATGCCCACACGGGTAGCCAAGTTAATTACCCTGCATTGATACACGGTGGCAGGATTGGTAATTAAATCGAACTCCATTACGATTGCATGGTAGCGGTGGCATGTATGTAATTATATATATTTGGTTTACGTATGCATGGAGTAGCGGTGGTACATATTGTAATTAAGCAGAAATCAACTACGTATTGCATGGAACACGGTGGTAGTATTTTTTAATTTTACATCCTTTACTAGTGCATGTGCATGATTCCACTATTTGTAGCTAGACGACAATGAATCATGAGTGCATGCAATAGTGGAAAAGATAGCTAGAGACATTGAGGCATATATTTTTGGTGAATAAAAAATTAATTGAGGACAAGAGCTTTAATCATTTTGAACACATGTTCACCGTTGACTCATAATTAGGATATGTTCCACGTAGCTGTAATCTACATAATATGCATATAGTTCTAGATACAGTCAGGTTGTATTACAAGATGTGAACCTTGGTTACATTGTTTTCATTCTCATTACAATTTATTTATTCATATTACATATTTTTCCTTCTTATTACAATTTATTCTGTACTGAAGTTTATACTCATAAATTTTTGTTTAACACCTTGTGGGTCATCTATTATATCATCAAACATCTACATTAGTTACAATTTTCTCCTCCTTATCATAATTGTCTTTGCTCAAAGTCTTTTTACAAAATATTAAACATGGTTGTATTTTCAATTTGCAAAACAATATTGTAATATTTAGGATGATAAGCTTACCATTTTGCATGTGAAGTTCTTAAACCTACAGATTCTTTCTTTGTCTTGTGTTCACATAGAGTTCTCTAGTTATCGAATCTTGATTGTTAGTGTAAATCCTACATGTAAACTTTAATGCCTTAATGTAATAAGAAAGTGTCATATATAATATGGACAGTCACATTGTAATAGGCAAGGGTCAACCGTAATGTAGGTGACAATTTTGTAATATGGATACTCATATTGTAATAAGCAAGTGTCATTTGTAATATGGACAGTCACATTGTAATAGGAAAGAGTCAACCGTAAGTAGGTCACAGTTTGGTAATATGGATACTCATGTTGTACTAAAAAAGTTTCATATGTAATATGGACAATCACATTGTGATAGACAAAAGCCAACCGTAATGTATGTGACAATTTTGTAATAAGGATACTCATATTGTAATAAGCAAGTGTCATCTGTAATATGGACAGTCACGTTGTAATAGACAAGAGCCAATCGTAATATAGGTGACCATTTTGTAATATGGATACTCATATTGTAATAAGCAAATGTCATCTGTAATTGTATGGGTTGACAGAGACCTCATGGTTGTGGTCATATGAAATAAACTTCATCGATTGTCATCCTTAACTACAACTTTCTCATTCTCATTATGGATTCTCAGTTCTCATTACAAAATGTAATTGTCATTGTAGTTCACTATACTTTGACATAATGTCACTTGTTTACTTGCTACTATTTCTTATAATTATCGTCTTTGTAAGGATAAATGATATGTTGTAATGAGAACAGAGAATCTGTAATGGAAAGGAGAAATTTATAACTAAGAATGGCATTACTTAAGACAATCTGGACGTATCATTTCTCTTAGACAATGGAATTTGATGCATTTAGATTTGTATTATAAAATGTCATCCTTGATTACATATCTTTCATTTCCATTACAATTATCTATTTTGATTACAGACATTTCTTTCTTATTACAAAATGTCATCTTTCTTTACTTGTCATTGTAATTCACTATATGTTATCAGAATGTCACTTGCTTACTTCCTGCTATTTCTAATAATTATTATCTTTGTAAGGATAAATGATATGTTGTAATGAGAACAGAGAATCCGTAATGGAAAGGAGAAATTTGTAACTAAGGATGACATTACGTAAGACAGTCTGGAAGTATTATATTATTTCCCATATGTTTATTCGTCTTCACAAAACGACACCACTGTAATGATTTTAGACATGTTATATTGGACATTGGTATATTTAATGATGGGTACGTGTCCAATATTGACGTGGTTGGTGCATACTATTTTTACTCTTAGATGGGTCTCGCACCGCCACTCCATGCACATATAATTTTTTATTAAATAATTACCAATAATGCCACCGCTATTCTATTACATGCACGTATAGTAGTTGCACATATTTACAATTATTGCCACAGTTTCAAATCAATGCAGCGCCATACATAATGAGGCACGGGTAACTTCGCTTGTCTACCCGCGCGGGCAGCGAGTGAATTGCCATATATATATATATATATATATATATATATATATATATATATATATGATGTTCATTCGTTACCCATGCGGGTAGCCAGATTTTCGCCTACCCACTGGAGTAACTCGGGGTCAAAAGAGTAACTATATGATACACTGGAGTAACTCTTCTGAATCAAAAGAGTAACTATATGGTACGCTGGAGTAACTCTGAGAGCAAAAGAGTAACTGCGCAGAAAATATACAGTCAGTAAATATATAGACGGGTTTTTTTTATTTGGGGGGGGGCAAATGATATTATTTTTGGATCAAATTTTTTGGGGAGCTAGATAAAATGCTCATCTACAATTGTAAAAAAATTTTAAAAAAATATCAGGAAGGGTGCGCTGGTAGCTACCCGTGCGGGTATTAAAGATAATCCCATATATATATATATATATATACATATCAACTACAACATTAATATGAAATCCATTTTCAACACTAATAAAATATGTTATGTTGAGATAGTTTGAAATGTTATCTATACATCAATTATATTGTGACCTAAATGATTTATTTAAGTATATACAGATACACTCAGACATACACATATAGAATTGACCAAGTTCAATCTAATCGGTTAACCAATTGTCCCGATGGTCTACACATTTTTCAAATCAAACTTGACCGCAATACCCATCTAGACCAGACTTAATTAGGCGGTTTGATCAAGTTTGGTTTCGTCTGATGGTCAAGTTTGGTTTTCTATCCAACCCTACTAAATACAAAACATGTCAACTCATATACATAATAAGACTTGCGGTGAAGGAAAAGAAAAATAAAATATCGTGAGATCTTATGTGAATTAAAAACAATACTGTAGAATACAATTACAATGAAATAGAAGGCAGACGGGCAACAAGCTACACCGTCAATCTCTTTTGGATGACAAAACCAGTCCTCCAAAATACTACCTCTATAGACTTAGGAGTCATAACATCATTATGCATAACTTTTGATTATACATGTTACTTTTCTATTGATAGGTAAGATATTAAAATTAGATATCGTCATTGGATACTACTGAGTAGGATACTTGAAATTTTAATCTGCTGTTTAAAAGTTACTTCCCCTATGAAACTGCATATATTAAATAAAACATAATGCATCGAAAAGTTAGCTCATTTGAATATGACAAGTATTTGATACATGTTAACAGTTTTCTGTAGTAAAATTAAGCTTCTTGAATTCGATACCGGGCATTTGCGCTTGACGTATGTGTGTCCGTTTGTCAATGTAAATAACAAACGCAGACTAATTATTTCATTCAATTAGACCCTGTGGGTCTCAGTATCCCATCTTATTTCTGTAATGGTAGGAGTCCTACCAAGTTTACTTTCATAGCCGATATAGTAGCTAATTTTGAGTCCAAACCTGCAAGAGGAGGGCGGGATGAATAATAGAGCCTTCTAACTTTCTCCGAAAAAAAAAAACAAGCTACCTACAATATATAAAGCAACATAAGCGAAATACATCATGGCTGACCTAAGAAAGTTTGATGTTTGTGAAAATAGGTGAGGATGAAGCTAGATCCATTTTCAACGATTACAAGGTGGCACGCACTATCGAAAGTATGTCACTGACTTAAACTAGAAGGTTGAGAAGATTCATTCAAAGATTCAGGTCGCCGCTGGTGGTCAATATCATTGTAGTTGTTGTGAACCCATAGATTTTTCTGTGTAATCACGCGCTCCTGCTTCATTGGTGCAATAAACTATTTTTTTAAAAGAATTCAGAGCTATTTAGAATCTACTTCATATTGTAAATATCATGGTATGTCAGCAGTTGTAAATTATCCTCTGCTGCCGACAACAATGAGAGTAGACTACACGTTTGACAAACTTGATGGCCATCAACTCTGCAGCCGATTCGACATTATAGCTTTGTCTTAGTCGAAAGTTTTCTCATATTAGGCGTGCGGCGTCGAATTTGAACACAATAGATAAAACCTAAATTGGCGAATGGTGATGGAACAGCTGTCGACTGTAGCTTTCCTTATAAAGTGAGTGAGCTGATAAGTGGATTCCAAACACAAAGTAGAGCGATAAAACTAAATTGGAACCTATCTCAGTAGTGGGCAGTTAATTTTTTGGACTGTGAACGTCAGCTTTGTGAATTTTTAATAAATATTTTCCACGAAGCCCTTGACACATGAAAAGATTTAGATGTGTAATCCCTTTACTTTGAGTATATATAAACAAGCCCTTCATTTGGTCCTAATTCTTAAAAACCCGTAAGGGGGGCGTGCACACAACATTTGCAAAAGCTAATTGTTAGGGTGAAACACCATTAACAAATTTTTCTTTTATCTGCTAGAAAGAGATGATGCACTACTACATAAATGGCTTATAACATCACATTTAGAGGCGTCAATTGTATCCAAGAAACTGACGTCTAAAACCTACAACGTCGCTTGAATACACAAATCGACATCTATATGTGAAGACCGGTCAGACATGGGTGTCACTTTTTATTTAGCGTCGGTTGCTCACTAAGAAACCGACGCCTAAAATCGCCCGCCAAATCCAAATTTTCCAGTAAAAAAAATTACCTCCAAAATTTAACATACGGCGTCGGTTGTTGACAAATTAACCGACGACTAAAGTTTTGTCGCGAGACAGAAATTGGACTCATTTTTATCGTCGGGTTTCTTGCAATAACCGACGCCGATGTATTTTCGTGGGCAGTCCTCACAAAAATTTTCACCCCCCTTTGGTGTCGGTTTGCTACGGCAACCGACGACTATGGTCATAATTTGAGAACATTTTTTTTGTCGGTATATGTAGATAGACGTTGATTTTTCTAATTGTAACCGACGACTATCATTGAACATAGGTGTCGGTTTTTGTGTGATAATCGACGCCTATTGTTTTAAGTGTGAGTTGTTTTTAATAATCGACGTCTAATGTTAACTTAATAGCACCCACACGAACCAGACTCTTCCCCTTTCTATGTTTCATTCCCGACATTCTTAGGTCAGACGATTCTTGCGACGCTGCTACCACTACCGCCGTTGCATTGCTCGACTGCCGCCTGCTGCCTGGTGCAGCCGCTGCTGCTCGTCACCGCCTACCGTCGGACTGCTTCCCGCCGCTGCTGTTACTCGCTGCCGCCTACCGCCCCTACTGCTCGCCGCCGCCTACCGCTCAGAACCTAAGCTCGCCGGTGCCAGACAGGTACCTTTCTCCACCGGTTTAAGCTTGCCGCCGCCGCCGACTTCCAACCCCCTTTTTTTCCACCTCATTTCCTAAGAGCATCCTTGGTTTTCTGTGAGAAAAAAGAGAGTTGTGTCCGCTCTGTCTCCACCTAGAATAGCTGTGTAGCCCTATGGGTTAACACAAACCCTAACAATAGCCAAACGTGGCTGTTGTATATGAACTAGATGATTACTATTACAAAAAAAAATAGTAGTTCAAATCCTAATAAGAGGAAAATGAGGGATTTCATAATTAAGTTCACAATTACATAAATGCATAGTGTGTTAGTCTTTGATACCAACTGTCATAGAAGTGTTAATACATCGATCCAATCTCATTGCTTGGGTAGACAATGATAAAGTAATTTAGTGTGACTACCCTTAAATAGCTCAAAGTTCACACACAGCTTATGCAATAATTAAATATAGAGAAGAAGAAAGAAAGACAGATTAGATTTAATATAGAGAAGCCACATTATCATTCCCAAATATTAGTTTATCCTCATGGACTTTATATTCGGTGATTCTTGTACAACAACCAAACATTATTCATTAAGTAGCAAGTCGTAAAAGGCAATCTAGAACCTTAGTCACTAGATGAATAATGGCCATAAATGTGTAATGAAAGATGCATGAAAAAAATGTTTGGTTGTAAAATAATGAGTTGATCTTTTATTTATCTTGCAATATATACAATTACTAAGCACTTATTTCATTATACAGTCCATTTTTTATGATTTGTGTTTTTACTGATCTCATCTTGATTTTTCCCTATTATGGGGCATGTCAACATTATTCAAGATTGATGAGTGCTTTAAACCTAGGCATGTCAACATTCTAGGCTCATATGGGGCATGTAAAAATTTTCTTCTATTTCGGATCAACAAAATATTATGCAAGTCATGAATGAGAACCAACAAGCTATAGTTGAGTTGACTATTCATAAGATTCATTGAGTCATCTTCAAGTGTTTATCTATTTGAAGACTCACTAATACACTAATTTGGTTTTAGTAAAAGGGAAATACTAATGCACTCACGTGACATGCTTGGAATGTAAATGATGAACTTTGCCCTAGATTGCCAATCATGCTTCTAAAGACATCAATAATCACCCTAACTTGAAGAACTAGGATATGCATGATGAAACTAGGATTGTAGGTATAAGAATGATAACACATGTATTTGTTGGCATAGAAACCCGTCCAATATTTACTCATTAGGAGTAAATATTGGATAGTCCCCGGTTTGGGACTATTTTTGAACACTTAATCTCACTTAGGATGTAAGTGTATAATGTGTATTGGGTTTTCAAGAAAATTTCGGTAGCATTTCCCCATTTGTTCTCTAAGTACATATGTACTTGGAGAACAATAGGGAAATGTTGCCAATTTTTTTTTAAAACCCAATACACATTATACACTTATTAGTGAGATTAAGTGTTCAAGAATGGGATAGGTGGTACACATTTATTATATATAAGACCTTAAATCCTAAAGTTTTAACTATAAACCCTAATCTTTTAACCCTAGACCCTAATTTTGTTCTAATATATACTTGTTTTCTCTTTGATCATAGAATGGATGGATCATGGATGTCCATTCCAAATCGTTGCACCCCAGAGTTTATTTCTGGTCTTGATCAGTTTATTAGATTTGCCGAGGAACATAGGAAACAACTTGGAGATAGGTTCTACTTTCCATGTAGGCATTGCGGTAACAACTTGAAAGTCAACACTGATGATGAAATCAAAAGTCATGTCATGTGCAATGGGATTGTACAAGGCTATACAGAATGACACTAGCATGGACAGATTTCAAACCTAAAATTAGTGGATGTTGATAGTAGTGCTTGTATGGAAGAAGAAATTGCCTCCGATGACGTAGATGTGAACGAACCAGTTCTAGTAGACATCCTTGATGCGATGTTGGATAGTTGTGGGGTAGAGCACACTGATCCACCTATTTAGAAATAATGTGCTTGATGTTGAGATACCGTTATACACAGGTCATAAGTTTACAAAGCTTAGCGTTGTGTTGAGACTGTATAAGCTGAAAGTGAACAATAGATGGAGTGATAAAAGCTTCACGTCATTGTTGTCTTTGTTGAAAGAAATTCTTCCTGAAGGAAACGAAATGCCAATCTCAACATACCGATTAACAAAATTGTTGTGCCCAATGGAAATGGAAGCCAAGAAGATACACGCATGCCCGAATGATTGTGTATTATTTCAAAAGGACCATGTGGATTTGAAAGATTGTCCAAAATGTGGTGCATCAAGGTATAAATTGACGACTTCGGGGGAGTCCAAAACTGGTTCTCCTTCCAAGGTGATGTGGTATTTACCTATAATACCACAGTTTCAACTCTTGTTTGCCAATCCGATAAATGTGAAGAGTTTGAGGTGACATGCAGATGTTAAGAAAAATAATGATGTGATCCTACGACATGTGTCTGATTCTCCACAATGGAAGAAGATTGATTTATTGTATCCTAAATTTGGTGAAGAAGTCAGGAATCTAAGACTTGGGTTTTGTATAGATGGGATGAATCCATATGGGACATTGAGTAGCCAACATAGTACTTGGCCTGTTATGCTTGTTATATACAATCTTCCTCCCTAATTGTGTATGAAAAATAAGTATGTTATGTTCTGTTGTTGATATCGGGCCCTAAACAACCTGGAAATGATATCAACGTTTATCTTGAAACTCTAATTGATGACTTGAAGAAACTCTAGGGTAAAGGTGTGATGACCTATGATGCTTCACAAAGAGAGACATTTCGTTTGCACACTATGTTGTTTTGCATTGTGAATGACTTTCCAGCATATGGGAATTTGTCTGGATATAGTGTCAAAGGATCTAAAGTGTGTCCTATATGTGAAGAGAACATTGATTCAATACGACTAAAACACGGCGGAAAGACTGTATATCTTGGTCATCGAAGGTTTCTTCCAAAATTCCATCTATATAGTAGGTTGCACAAAGCATTCAATGGACGAAATGAGGAACATAGTGCACCTAAACCTATACTAGTAGAGGATGTTTATGAAAGAGCAAAAGACTTTGCCAATTAATTTGGTAAGAGAGCACAATGTACGATGGCCACATAGAGTGACAAATCTTTATTCAAGAAGAAGTCAATATTTTGGAATCTTCCTTATTGGAGTTCTTTGGCAGTCATGCATTGTATCCATGTCATGCACGTTGAGAAAAATGTCCGTGATAGCGTCATCGATACTCTGTTGAATATACTAGGTAAGACTAAAGATGGGGTAAAATCCAGAATGGACCTACGTGAAATGGGAATAAGGACAAAATTAACAGAAGTAGTTAGTAGCAATCGGAGAACATACTTACCTCCCGCTTGTTACACGTTGTCGAGAAAGGAGAAGAAAGTTTTGTGTGAATGCTTGGTAAATGTTAAGGTGCCACAAGGTTACTCATCCAACATCCGTACATTGGTATCAATGAAAGATCTGAAGTTGATAAGTCTTAAATCTCATGATTGTCACACTAATACAAAAAATATTGCCTGTGGCAATTCGATCTATTTTGTTAAAGCATGTAAGGTTTGCAATCACCAGACTTTGTTTCTTTTTCAACAGTCTGTGTAGCAAAGTTATTGACCCTGATACTCTCGATAAATTGCAAAGAGAAGTGGTTGTTACCCTATGTTAGCTTGAGGTGTATTTTCCTCCTTCGTTCTTTGATATCATGGCATATCTTGTTGTCCACTTGACAAGGGAAGTGAAAATGTTGGGACTAGTTTTCTTGCATTGGATGTATCCCTTTGAATGATACATGAGCATTTTTAAAGGTGATGTTTGAAACCGTTATCAACCTGAAGGAAGTTTTATTGAGGGTTATGTGGCGAGAGAGGTTATGGATTTTTACAATGACTTTCTGAGTGGTAATGACACTCCTATTAATGACAAGAATATTGAGGATCATTTTGGCAAATGAATTTTGGGATCACGGATGAAAGTAATCAATCGCGAGCAGTTGGAATAAGGTCACTTGTATATTTTACACAACATCGATGAAGTGAGTGTTTATATTGAGGAACATACCAATTTCATCAAGAGACAATATCCTCGAGCCAATTCAATGTGGTTTGCTAGAGAGCATAACAAGACATTTATTAAGTGGTTTGAAGATAAAGTCTTACATCAACTATCTCAAACACTAGATAATCTTACTCAAACTATCAAATGCCTTGCCTTTAAACCTAAATTAAATGTTATGTCTTATGAGGGGTTTGACATAAATGGATTCTCATATTACAGAAAGCGTCAATATGATAAGAGTGTCATCCAAAACAATAGGGTCACCCTTCAAGCGTCTTCATTGTTTTTTACAAGTGAAAAGGATAAGAGTCCACCTGAAGCTAAAATATCATATTACAATGTCATTGAAGACATATGGGAGTTTGACTATGTAGATTTCAGAGATCCTCTCTTTAAATGTAATTGGGTTGATAACACCAAAGAAGTTATAGTGGATGAATTGCGTTTCACATTAGTGAACTTTGAAAAGATTGGCGAGAAGGGTGAACCATTCATATTGGCATCACAGGCGAAACAAGTATTTTATATTGATGATCTTGCAAATGATAAATGGTCGGTTGTTCTTCATCGTAATAGGAAGTTCATTGAAGATCCTATAGATAAAGAACAATACTATGATAAGTATGATGACTCCAATCCATTCTCAATTGGGTTGCCAACACCACCAAATATTGAAGCTAATGATGACTTGTATGTGCACAGATATCATAATGAAGGATTGTTAATTGATAAAAGATCGCAATATTAGAGGTATGCATGTTTATATTTTTTATATGTTTTATTTTTCTGAATGTGAACTTTACAATGTGAATGTGAACATTACAATGTGAATTACTTTACAATGTGAATGTGAACTTTACAATGTGAATTACTTTACAATGTGAACTTTACAATGTGAATGTGAACTTTCAGATGGCTGAGCATTCTCCTGATGACCGTGTTGATGATTACCGTGAGGGTGAGGACGTCAATGCGCCACCTCACAATATAACTTTTAAAAATATATCCCTGAGATTTCTATCTATATGTTCATTTATAGTTATATCTTGAAAGTGTGTTTTTTTGTCAAATTTTAGGTTGGTAGTGTACCCCCTGAAGAAATTGGGGGACTTGATGAGCAGAAATTTTTTTTGAGAAAGTGAGGGGCATAACAATGTTGAACAAGTTACTATAGCAAAGGGGCAATGGACCCAAACTGGATATGGATTTCTATCATGCTGGAAATCCAGTTGTTGTGAACCGCAAGTCATTTATTTCATATCTTGGGGTTCTTACTCAAAACCATTGTAGTCTTAACGTAAAATCCTGGAATAAAGTTCCTAAGGGGAAGAAAGACTTAGTATGGAAGGAACTATGTGTGAGTTATTATTATTTGCAATTCTATTTTTGTAGATTACTAATTTTTAGGATACTTGTTAATAGAAATTCTATTTTACAGAGTATATTTGATCTGGATGAAAAGCTGCATCGTAAATGCGTGATGCAACACTGTGGGAGGGTCCTAAGAAACTATAAGACAAATCTCACCTGAGATTACATACGCAATGTTGAGAAGAGGTTCTTCATTGATTTCCAATTCTAGACATTGATAACTTTTTGACTAACTCTACACTAATAAATTTTGTTTGTATTCTCTTTAAAAAATAAATTTAGGTAGAAGGTAGCCACTAAGAAATGGAACTACTTAGACCCCAAAGACTGGGAGGAGTTTGTTACCCAAAGAAAAATGGATGAATTCAAGGTATTAAGTGCCACTCCCAATTTAATTAATATACATTCTTATGTATTCACCTATTCAAGATTAACCTTTAGTGTTAGTAACTAAATCAATGTGCTTACTAACAAGGCTATCAGCGATGCTCAAAGAGAAAGGCATGCACTGAATGTGAATGATCACACAATGGGTTCAAGAGACTATGCAGGCATTCACCAAAGACTACATGATGAGTCTACTGCTACTCAGGAGACTGCAAAGTCTTGTATTGGTCCTGCACCTCTGCCTCGCCATGCTATGTGGATAGGTGGGAGGCAAAACAAGAAGGGAGATATAAACAAGCCCGCAACTGTTGAGGCGGATGAAAAAATGTTAAAATTCAACTCTTAGAGAAATTGATCGATATTGATTATTGTTATGTTTACTTACCAATTTCTGTTGATGGCAATTAGCATGAGCCGCACGAGCAGAGGAAGGAAGGCAAGTTCATCCCTTAGGGAACAAGGGTTGAATTGATAGTTGCTCTGGGTAACCCAGAGCATCCTGGACGTGTTAGGGGTGTAGGCACTGGTGTGGGCATCAAAGCGTTCTTTGAGCCATCACAACGCAAATCAGTCCCAAAAGTGGGACTTTACAAGTTGAGGTAACTTATTCTTTTTTTAGAATGTTATTGTGAAAGAGAATTCAATAATAAGAAGCTAGCATTTCTTTTGTCCGTGTATAGGTAGATCAGTTAATTGATAGGAGATTCAAGGAATCACTTGATAGGAGAGTCGAGGAAACACTTGATAAGAGAGTCAATGAAGCAATTAGCAAGTGGTAGGCATCTCAGACTGCCACTCAGACAGTACCTGTGGCGGGCCGCTCTTCTCCTACTGTAGAGGTTGGGAGTAATCCTATAGACTCACTACCTAGCATGTCCACTGTAAGTATTTTTATGACATATATAGTAGCTAGTCTTTTCAAGATGATATGTTTATGTATATATGTATATAACATTCTTTACATAAATTTGTAGGGGTTGAAGCCATGCCGTCTAAAAAGTCAAGAATATATTATGGTAGAGGCATAGACTTACCCAACCCTTCCAGGGGAGATGTTTCATGGGAATCCAGTACCAGCTGGTGCGGTTCATGTGAGCTCGATACATATACTCCCCGATTGGAGGGATCTTTCACTGCCATATGCCCACCCAAATTATGAAATGCTTGGTGAGGCAAAAGGCATAGTGATAATGTGACCCAAAGAGGATGTCGTCTATACTAATATTGTATGGTAAATTTACATTACGTTAATTTGTTAGTATGTATATATGAGTCAATTGATATGAAATTATATATACATGTCAAAAGGAAGACACCCGCTACATCTCGACCTCCACCTCCACCTCCTAAAGTACCAAGTTAGCTTCCAAGGGACCTACACGCCTCGTTAGGTCTTAATTGTAGAGGTATGACAGTATGGATAGGCGAACATGATTCAAATTGCCCTATAAATGTTACTATTCCGGAGGTTGCGATAGGTCAATTATACGATAACAATCTATTTATACAAGTTTTCATACGTATTAATGCATACGTAATAGAAGTTTTGCATACACATTAATGCATACGTATTAATGCAGGTCAATCATACGATAACAAGCTATTTATACAAGATATTTTGGAGTTGTTTTGTTATGATTGACTGAACACATCTACGATAGAGTTGTGGATATGGTGAGATCTTGTTTATACATCCATATACCTTGTTTTATATATGGTGATCTAGTTTCTTATATATTAATGCATACGTATTACATGTTTTGCAACCACTTATACACGATATGTACAGATTTTGCATTTTCCCATGTGGGATTTTTGGTTCCATCTTTGATTAGTTTTGTAGATACAAACCCTTCTTCAGTTAATTCATACTGTTGTGCTGCTTTTGAATATTTTGATAAAAAAAATAAGAAGACGGTGATAATAGCTCCATTCAATGTCGAGTAAGTTTACTTTGCTTATGATTTGGACTTAAGAAAATTACATTTTTATTATGGGTTTTGAGTTATTAATTTTTAACTTTCTTACCTATAGTGGTAGGCATTGGGAGTTACTAGTTATTGTCCCCAAGACATTCACTATCTTTTATCTAGATCCTGCAGGGAATGAATTGAATACATTATATGGACACACAATGAAAAGGCCATTATTCCCGTGAGAAATATTTCATATTTTTATGTCCGTTAACATCTTTTATTACATTACTATTTAATTATACAATTTAATGTGTTATATTAACATGTAGGGCTTTACAAGAGTTTAAAAAAGCTAGAGAAAAGGTCCCTAGGAAAAAGAATCAGCCACTAATTTGGGAGAATGTGAAAGCAATTTCCCGACTCCAATGTATATATTATTTATGTGAACTGTACTTATTTGTATTTTTGAATATTTTGTATGTTTCAATTTATAGTGTTCTACACAAGACAATGGTTGGGCATGTGCTTACTATGTGATGCGATTTATGGACCTAATCATCAACATGCCGCAATGGAAATTGATACTATACATAAGGTATTATATATAGTCTCATTAGATAATATGAAATATATCAATCTTATTATACATTATTAATTATATATATACGTCATTCTCTTTGTAGGTGTTTAAATCTGACTTCAGTACAAGTGAAAAGTTACTAGATGTACATACTCCCTATACGAGGGAGGAATTAGATATTGTAAGAGAAGAATGGGCAAAAGCCCTACAAGTAGTGGGAATTTTTAAATATAATTGGGTATCTGATGATAATGATGACAATGATGAATAAAGAATGATATTTCTAAACTTTGTTCTCATAATTATTTTTGTGTGAATGTGAATGACTTTTTTTTATTTGTCATATGTGTGAATGTGAATGACTTTTCTGATCAAAACATGAATATTTCTACATGTGTATGAATGTGAAAAGAGATGAAATGAATGGAACTGAATGTGAATGTAAATGACTTTGTAGGTTTCTACATGTATCTGATCAATACATGTGTTTGAATGTGAATGACTTTGCAGGTTTGTGGACTGTTGTTGGTTGATATCAATGGATGTTGTAAACCTACATTTCAGATCTAAACTACAGTTTTTTCATCCTGCTGACCAACCATACAACAGGCCTGCAACAGATAAGAAAAAAAAACCCAGAATATAGGTGTTGGTTATTTGTATAAAACTGACACCAAAGACATACAACGTCAATTATTAGCAAAAAACTGACGTCTTTGTGCCCTCACTGGCTTGGTGGCGGGAACAATACTGGTGTCATTTTTTTAATTATCGACGTCTTTAACCATGATATAGTGTCAGTTTTCGTTAATAACGAACGCCTATAGTTCCCTTACTGGCGCGTTTTTGGGGGAGGGAAGGGTTATGGGGTCGGTTTTTTTTTTAATAACCAACATCTTTAACCGTGATACCGTGTTAGTTTTCTTTAATAACCGACGCCTATTGTTCCCTTGCTAGCGCATTTTTGGTGGCGGGAAGGGTTATGGCGTTGGTTAGAAACTGACGCTGTAGGTGTTGACTTTTAGCTGCACCCACTTGGGTGTCACTTAAAAACTGACGCTAAAGGCTCTAAATAACCAATGCCAAAGGCCTTTTCTATTGTAATGATGATTATCATCCATCTTTTATAATGTGACCAATTATGAAAAAAAAGAGAAATGATAATTAGGTTGCTTGGGGCTAGTAGCATATTTTCATTTTCTAGGTGTCACACACAAAATGAGTGTCTTTATTTCTACTCCCATCAAATAGAAATTAGAAAATTTACACTTATCATTTTGTTCCACTGGTAAGTGGGGTTGGTTTGTTAGTTTGAGGTTAATGGTTCGATACCCAGCTGGAGAACCTAGGGGAGGAAGTTTTATAACAACATCAAAATGCTCTCTTTGAAGGTTGTTGTGATATGGCTAGATGTCTTCAATTCCACAAGACATGAAATAATAAATATCATTTAGTGAATGTATTTAAACTCTACAAAAATGATATATTCATAAATAAGTTCTATTGAAATAAAATGTTGTATTGGAGAAAGACAATACCTAAATGATTTTGATGTAGTACATGCTCATTCAGAGCCTCGTTAGTAGGGATGTCAATGAGGAATGTGTGGGGAAGGTAAGGGCTTACCATTATTGTTACCCACTAAATGTGGCGCTTAAGGGTATAAGTAATTCTTCATTCCACCAATGTCCTTACCCTAATCCTCTTATCGACTATGATAAATGGGGAGTGCAAGGGTGAAATAAGGAATTCATTTCTATTAATTCTTTTTGCTAATATCAACTAAAATATCTTGTCTAATACATGTATAAATTTAAGTTAAACATCAAGGTGATGTCAAATATGTATTACCAAATCAAAATGATTCTAATAAATCTTTTACAGCATTATAAACATGCTTTTCTTGTATTCAATATTATTGTTGTCATATACAAATATTAGTCCTATAATTGGTTTTGTATGAACAAAGAAAGACAACCCCCCAAAAAGGAAAGTTATACTAAAATGTACTTAAAAGTCCATACATCACCAGATTATTATGTATAAACATATATATCATATACCCATCAAAAGGTTGTTGTGTACACAACAAATTCAAAACAAGTGAAGTAGATAGTATCACCACAAATATGTATCATTTAGTACTCTAAATCAGGTTTTTACATACAAATTTATCTAACAACTCCATATTGTGTTGCATACAAGGTCCAATATATTAAATAAGACGTAGAAGACACCACATGAAAAAGTATTGATGGTTCATAAACTATAAAATATTTCTAATTCATAAATGCATGTCTTTTGATGAATGCAGAGCCATTTGTTTTTATCAAATATTTTAGATCATTTCTTAGGGGCATTGTATTTTTATGTCCCAATTTTCGGATTTAATTGCTTTAGTTTTTCTTTTGTCTCCTAAATTAGAGTTTTAATTAGATTTTCTCATTTATTATAGGAAAACAATTAACATGTATCCATTCACTCAAACGATCAAGAGCCTGCAAAATAATCTAGGAACTAAAATATTAATGAGTATTCAAATGCACATGTAAGTCTCCCAAAACTACAAGCGGTCAAATGACATCCATAGTTAGTTGATTCACAAGATAGAATTGGACAACCTCTCTATATTCCAATAGGTCAAATGGTCACTCAGTCAACCGACTTAACATGAAAAGAAGGGACTTGTATTGCAGTCAAATAAGTCAATTCACCTCCTAACAATCAACTAACATGTATATGAGTCCAAACATCAACTCACCCAGTTGACTGATCGGACCCCTAACCGATCGAATGACCTACATAAGAACCTGAGCATCGACTTATCACAATTGATTGGCTGGAACCCTGATCGACTGACTGGCGCGATGGACCCAGTCTTTGCATCCTCCACTAGGATGTCAATTTAGGGGTTTAGGGTCACATTCCTTCCCTATAAAAGGAGGGGATAGGTCAAACAAAAGAGGGATCATACCCTATAATCTCAAAGTCTGATGTCGGTGAACAAAGCAAAGAAATGAGAGAAAGAGCCATCATCTTCTCATAGAGACTTCCAGAGTTCTAAGAATAGATTCAAATATATTCAAATTCTTCCTTTATGCCCCTAACAACATTTATCCTTCTATTTTTTATGACTATGAGAAAGTAGACCTTTTTACTAGGTCATGGGGTGTAGCACCATAGCCCGTCCTTTATTTTAGTTGATATTGACTCCAATAATTTTGTTTGTTAGATGTGTTCCACTCCACAATCAATTTATGAATCGATCTATCATTTTTTTGTATGTTATTATCTTGGGTGAAGAGACAACTAAACCTTAAGCTTAGAACACTAAATGAACACACAAAACTCCGGATGAGATCCCAACGGAGCTCTGCTGGACGATTTGACAATGAACCACAAACTGAGATCTTGAGTTTGTGGGAAGATTGATCCTTCCAAAATTTGTATTCTGCTAGGATGCAAATCTACTTAGTCCTAATCTAACCATAATTTAATGAGTTAATTCAATTAAAGAAATGACATAGTCTATGGTGGTGAACCTTATACTCCTAGTATCTTTTATTAATTGAACTAAATCTTTGGTTTATTCATTTTTAATTCTATAATCTTTATTCTCATTTTTAGCTATAATTGCTATCAAACAACCTGATTTAAATACTATTCTTAGAAATTGGTTCAAAACAATTATTAATCAAGTAATCTCCTAGATTCGAGCCTTTTCTATACCATAATTGACTTGTTCACTTGCTAGCGAGTTGATTGTTGTTATTAAGGTTAAACTCTAGGAATTTTCTTCTTTAGTGAATTTGTGTGTGCAAACACCTCATATCAATTTTGGGGTCATTGTTGGGGAAATGGAATATCTTTCAAACCCCATTTCTTTGAATAATTAGGACATTTTTCTTATTTTCAATCAACAATCATTCATATTTCCTAGGACCAATACTTCCTCAAGTCTTAATGTCATTTGATCTCTTTTCCAGTAATAACAATGTATGAGATAGTCACAAGGCATCATTTCTACATCATTTATATTCAATCCAGATATTGGCATGAATTTCCATCTTCTGAACCAGTTTCATCAAAATAGAATGGATGAGGAAGAACTCATGCAGCAAAGAGGATTTGGCCCTCACAGGACGAAGGGAAGCCCTCGTCAAAGAGACAAGAGAGGCTATGACTACTGAACAAGGGGATTGAGACATAGTAACACAAGAGTGGTCAACACAAGGTTGTCTACAATGCAAATATGTGGTTATTACAAGCATATATTAGTGGCTTGTCCCAATGTGAGCCCAGAAATTATGTAAACACTCTGCAAGATCATTGCCAAATGAGATGCCAGGTTTTCCCATCATTGTGGATATGATGCAACTTATAATCTACACTATTATGAAGGCTATTATATGGAACCATGTGTATAGAAATATGCTGTCAGAGATGGTAGAGGGAAAACAATTCTTGTAATATTGTCCATAAATAGCGGATCATGTCAATAAATATGAAAGGGGAAGGAAGGTGCAAGGCATATACCTAGTCCTTGAGGAAGTCTGATGACAATCCTTACAAAGTTGTGCTTCTTTCTCAAGCAACATTTGGTTAGTAGTCATCGGCAACCTCTTGGTGTAGCACCATAGATGGTGGTTGGTGGTGTCCTCCTAGCACAGTGGTGACGGACTCCATGCCTCAATGTAGTTCACACAGACAATTGAGAACTCTACATCATGCTTCAAGAGTCAGTGGGAAGGAGTTTTCCCTTTGTGTTGTTAACATGGTAGTATCAACCTTTTTCCCCTGGCTATCTCTCCCTTTAAATGATAAGCTACCTCTGGCTCTCACACTACCACAACTATGAGATGAGGAGTCTTGTCATTTAAGAGTCTTAAGAGCCTTTGCCACCCTCCCTTTATATAAGAGTGGATCAGCTAGGGTCTGCCAAACCCCAGAGATACAAAGGGTCAGATCTCATGGTTTGACTATTACTACTACAAACTACTAGTCAGTCGATTGGACAAGCCGGTCGATTGACTGTGACACAAGCCGGTCGATTGGAACATCTAGTCAGTCAATTGCTTGCTTTCCTATTCAAAAACATACTGGCTATAAATATGAAGATTAATGCATGTCATTACGTCAACATAAATCACCTTACCCAGTCCTACTGGTGATCCAGACGGTCGATTGGACATTCCAGTTGATCGACTAGGCACTCCAACCTGTCAACTGATAGCCAGTATTGTTTAAGTTGATTACCTAAGCACTTTAGTAACAAAGTTAGATCCTATCCATGAATAAACTCCTATTCTATGTGCATCCTATGTGTGTGACCGTATAGGTTCCAAAATACATGGGTAGTGAATCTTCATAACTAGATTATGGAATCTCAAGAAATGAGCCATATCTACTCATCATTGCTACCCAAGTAATTGGAAAGTTGAAGAACTACTTCAACTTACATTTGTGATTAGTGTTACCATGATTGTATGGTTTCTTTGTCTCTGATACCAAGATTGAACACAAGGCATGGAACTACCATCTTCTTAACGTTCAACCCATGTTCCTCGAACTAGAGCAGACTGTATGAGTATGCATGTGAGTTCACCTATCATATATTGACTCACATGAGTAAGGTCATAAGTTTCTTAGTCTCGCTTATCAAGTGTCCCTGATATCAACTCTGACAAGAGGGACAAATCCAATCAACATCAATCACATTTGATCCCCCTATGTCATAACATACCCGAGCACCACCTTTATTGCTACCCTTACTCAAGGTCATGTTGGATGGTGTTAAAGTTCATTGAATGAAATGTAATGAGTGTAGTGAATTCAAGTCTAAGAACCACAATCACCACTATCACTTTGATAGATGATTCTAACTACCATTCAATGATTTCCATGTATCACTCTCAAGGTGGGTCTGTCTAGTACATTGTTCCCTAACAAGTACCTATGTGTTTGACTTGATATCCAATTGTAGGGAAATACAGGCAAAGAGTATAGCAGTGGAAATAAAATTTTATCTATCCATATTACCCAATACAACAAGATCACGTCAACTATTATGAAATAGGAGGGATGGTTTTAGCAAGTTATACCTGGTACTAGAGCAAGTCCAACGACAAAACATGCTTCTTTGCAACTGCTGACAAGTTGCTCTTGGACGGTGGCTGTGCAGCTCTCAATGTTCATAACGAACAATGTTTGCACAACCTCTACAACAACTCATGTGGTATCTCTAGGGACTGCAGGTTGACTTTGTTCTCCGAGCAGCAGCCAAAGGAATCCTCCCTCTAGAGTAGTCCACATGGACCAACTAGAACTCCTATCGTTCACCAAGAACGGATAGGATTGAGTTGTCCTCCCTATTGGCGTACTAGTCACCACCCTACTCTCCCACTACGACAACCCTCAATTGTTCTCTGCCGTCTCTATCCCTCCCTAGTCGGGTAGGACTTGCCAGGGCTCTCCTAGTTACCATAACCAGAGAGGACAACACTTGTCAGAGCAACTGATTCTCTGTTGTCTGTGTAGTTGTTGTATCTTGGGAAGTCTGCAATACCCCTCTATATATAGAAGGGGTTAGGGTCAGTGTTCCTTGTCCCCAGCCAATGTGGGACTAAAAGTGGGAGTGGAAAGGACTAAGATATCTTGAATTTTTACAACAATTTGCAATATACGACAACTGAAACATCCGTTTCGCACAACCATATAGTTGTCTGGTGTTCCCAGTTTGAAACAGTCATTTGGAAGTTTCTAGTTTGAAACCAATTTGGCTATTTTGAATTCAATTAATATCTCATATTATTTTCCTTGTTTCTCAAGTATAGAACAATCGAAACTATTAGGGAAACATTCTGAACCTTCATTTGACCCAATTGGGCTATGTCACCCAAGTGAGATACCCATCTCACTCACCCAGACTATTCTCTGGTGAGTTTAGATGAGCCGATTGGTTCAATCATATTGAACCAGTCAGTTTAAGGGCAAAACTTATCCAAATCATACTTCGATCATCCTAACCCCCAAATGACCCTCAACTACATGAGATGCCCGTCCGGCTGCCCAAATGTCCGTCACTGTAAGATGGTCGTTTGGCAATCTTGGTCAGCCAATCAAGCAATCAATTGCGTGAATTGAATTCCTAAACACTTTAGTAATCAATTATGTTGTCATTCAGGATCAAACTCCTCTTCTAGATGAGTTCCTATGTGTGTGACCCTATAGGTCCCATGTCACGTTAACAGTGAATGTCCACAACTAGCTTATGACATCACAAGTAAAGAGTGGTGCCTAGTCACACATCCGTGCTACCCAAGTGAAATGAAAATTTGGAGAACAACTTCAACCTACAATCTATGTAAGGTGTTGTAGCAATTGTATAATTCCTTTATCTCTAATATCCAGGATGAACTCAAGTCATGGTTGGTCATCCTCTCAACATTCAATCCATGTTTCTTGAACCAAGAGCAGACTATCTGATATAATGTGGCATCAATATCATATATTGATTCACATGTGCATGCACATGCATTTCTCATTCTCGCTAATCAAGTGGTGAGAATATCATACTCCTGTTGGAGAGACAAATCCCATATCAATCAATCATGGTCTATCCCCATGTGTTAAAGTCACCAATCATCACCATTATAAACCCATGTTTCAGGACCACATTTGATGATGTCAAAGCGTACCCAACGACATGTGATGAGTGCAGTGATTTTAGGTCTAAGAATCACAATCACCACCTTCACTTTGAGAGATGATTGTGACCAGAAAACCATGTGTCACTCTCAAGGTGGGTCTATCCGATACACTATTCTCTAACATGTATCTGTGTGCTTGGTTTAATATTTCTATATCATGACTAATGAGATTTAGTCATCAACCAACTCACACTCTGATCTTATGTGTTATTGTTGTCTATCAGCCTTTCACAATAACAACCGATCATGGACATAATGAGAATATGTATATGTACTATTAACATCCGTATGATCTCATCACAAGGATAGGAACTTGAAAACATACGTCATTGAGTAATATAATTCTCTAGACATCCACTCTGTATCCTCATTATCTCATAACAGAGTGAAAAAGATGAACTAGAAGCTTGCCTTGATATATGAGTTATTATTAATCAAATCCCTTTAGGTAATTATTCCATGTCAATCATCATATGATTTGCTCTATGGGAATACCTTACCAACAGACTCCCACTTGCAATTAGAGCCAATCACCAACAAATCTTATCCTTCGTGATCTAAACATGTCCAACATGCTTTTGTTGCACTAGTGTTGATTTAGCAGGTTAGCAACAATTTTCTTACAGTCGGGATATTACATGTTTCTGATCTCTTCGCTCTGAGATGAAACCACCATAATATGGTATCTGATATTCCTTGCCTAACAATTAGCTCCATTTTTGTCACAGTATTTCTACTGAGTCATCGATGGTTGGAACATCTATACGTTCATCCTATGAACCTCTAGATCCATATAGTATCGCTCTTTGTTCATAACACAAGTATACTCAACTTCTAATGTAAATAGTATTAATGGATATTAGTTCCGAACCTTTCCAACTAATCACTTATTCTCTTTTAAAACCAAAACATATTTTATTTTTGATAAACTTTGTCATTTATGGCCCTTTACATCCAACTCTTCCCTTTTATTTCTATCATCATTGACGAGAAATCTATCCTTAGTCACTTCTCAAGTACTAATTGATATCTTTAATGACTTTCCAATAACCTTTATTGAAATATATATTATGTTGTCATGTCCTATAAATACAAGATTATCTGGGATAAGTACATTTATAGCATTCATGATATTTTCCTTCTTCACAAGAATCAGGATATTAGGTTCATGAGAGACTAATCTGAATTCTCTCTCATTGAATCCTTCCATGTTGAACTCTTTCAACACATTGCTATTGTACATGCTTAAAATTCCATTGTGAAACCTTCAAGAAATCTCTCATAGGTCTTGATCCTTATCTCATAAGATGTTTCACTAAATCCTTCATTGCTGAAGATGTTTTTTTCAAGCCAGTTCTCAATATTCGAAATATTGAGATGTTATTCCTCATCATATGTGGAATATTCATTTATGCTCCCACTATATCTTTTGTAAACACAATGTCATCTATTGCCTTGATTCCAGTCATACTCTTTGTGTAACGTCCCCAGATTTTCACCTTCTCAAAACCCCATGGAGATGAGAAGCCAAAATCCAAAAACATCATCCAATCCTATCAGAGTGCGTTGCTGAAGCAATATGCACATACATGAACATAAAACCATAGCATACACCATGACATTTCTCAACATTCAACATGTATATTTATACAGTAGGAATTATTACACAATGATTTACAATTACATATTAAATGAAGATTCTACAATCTATAAACATGTATGCTAACATGATCTTAGACAATAGGTACAACCTATGCAACTTGCTCACATCCTATTCCTTTATCCCATTCTAGCTCTGGACCTAGAAAATATGAGAAACAAAAACATCAACAAAAGTTGGTGCGTGGAATTAAAAGCTATACTATGCTGGCATATAAAATACTTGAAATTGAAGAAAGAGAAAGGAAACATTATTTAAAGGAAGAGAATTAGGTAATCCCAAGTTATAAGCCACATTTAGAATGAATATGCATTACTATGGTGGACTTAGCACAAACATAAATGGTGGGCCCTTCCCTGTGTACCTTGTACTCTAGGGATCTCCCCGTATACCGTGTACTCTAGGGAGGTGCTAGTTAACATTAAAGCTTTCCCTCTCTAATAGGGAGTTTAATGAGCACCATAACTACATTTCATTTATCCTCATTTATGTTCTCTTATGTTTAAGGCGGAAAAATTGTCAATATACATACATCTACATCCAACAATGTATTTCAAATACAAGCAAGCAAGTAAATATATTTAACATCCAGCAAATCTAGTCATATAATTATATCCACATACCTGAGTTCAGATATTCTTCACATATCCATGATCATCTAGATAATCTGGTCAACACCTGATTTAAAGAAATTAATCATCATTAATACAAGGTTCACCATTATTAATGGTATTTAGGTCCAAATTAGGGCCTGGCCAAATCTAGGTTCAAACATCCTAGAACTTGTGTTTGATATTTTTATTCTGATCCATGCTTCATTATTAAGGTCTGGTATGAATTTCAAAATTTTCTGATACATTCCCTAATTTCTAAAATTAATATGAGGATTAAGCATGTAATTAGGAAATAATGAGAAAAGGCCTAAAATTGTTCAATAATATCAATATAGGAGTCCACATATAGTTTCTAAGTGATTCTGGGGTTCAAAAGTATTTTTCTCATATTTTATATCCATCATTTTCTAATTATACAAATTAAATGAACCCTAAAAGAAGCATTTCACCCTAAATTGAATATTATCAAAAGTTTTGCTTCAAAGCCTGATCTAAGGGTCCAGTAATGTAGATGATATTTTTCTGTGAATTTTGGTACCTTGTTTATAATTTGCTGATAATCGAGCTATTTGATACGAATTATGCAAGATCTGAGTATTTTTGAGATTTTACCTCATCTGGCCAATCGGTCGTCGCCACGTGGCATGTGAGAGGCGCATCTCCTTTTCCTTGGTCATCTGGGTTCACGGTTGAACCAAATGATTTTTTACTTGGGTTGGACCCATTTTGGAGCCACCCTCTTTCTCTCTTTTCTTCGTGTCTCTGCTCGACGCCTAGGCGTGAGATTCTGCCCAACGCCGCCGTCATGGAGTAGAGCTCCAGCGAGGGATCGTCTCCTCTATCCTCCTCCTCGGTCTGCTCTCGTGCCCCTATTGGCTTTGTTGAGGTTGTTTGGTCATCCTCAGTGGCCTGAACTCCTGCTCATGGTGCCGCCTATCTTCTCATCAAGAAGGTGTCCTTCCACGTCGACGATGATGGTTCCTTCAGGCTAGCACCTTCGCAAACAACAACGCCCACAATCGCTTCATTGCTCCAGGCTGCTATTTCTACGGTGTCTCCTCTTTGCCACCTTTGGTTTCTCCATGCTCATTCCTTATTACAGGTCTGCCTCACGGATTAAGGAGGTCGCTGCTACAGGTTGTATCTGCGACAGAGCAAAGAGGTGATATACCTCTACGAACTAGTTCTCCCATCAACCCAGAGTTGTTGGTTCATCTCCGACAAGCACTCATGAAGACTCGACTCCTCGTGGACTGCTCCAAATCTTCCTCTATCCTACTCGGTGCTGCTGTCATGGACTGCTTCCATTGGCCTCCTCACTGGTGCCTGGGTCTGCGCCGCTATGGTGCACCACCATTGTGGTTGACTGTTACGACCCCACCTCCCAGTAACCCCCAATTAAGGGAGACGAAAGGACAGAGCCGTTAACCAATAATCCAAATCAAAGGTTCGGCAATTAACCAAGAACAATTATTAAATTTTAACAGACTAAACTGAAAACTTGTAAGAAAATAAACTTTTGCATACCACTTTTTTTTTCTTTTTGAAAAATTAGATCTCTAACCTTCTATCCACTTAAGGATTCTACTCTAACTAATCCTCCTTGTATTTTACTTCATGTATTTCCCAATATGACGATTCACTTTTTGTTCTTTTGGCTTGTACCTAAAATGCCGACAAACAAAATGTCGGTCAGCCAAAGCTGGTATGTGGGGGAACCACTAAACATGCAAATATGTTAACAATGTAATCCTTCAATTAATCATTTAACAACCAAGATTGTGTTTTTAAGCCACACTACTCAATCCTTATCTATCCCTAACTCTGTGCTACCTCTCTTTAGGTAGATCCTTACCCCCATGGTCCTACCTTACCGGTAGCCAATACATAGGATAATAGAGTCGCATGGCACTACCCAAAAGTAGCCCAATATCTAACTCAAAGTGACTTGATGGACCTACCCCATTGGTAGACATGTACTAAGTCATCTGATGACCTGATGGACCTACCCCATAGGTAGCCATGTACTAGGTCAACTAATAAGCCACAGAGGGGACCAGGATCTGAGCTAGTAGGTACATATCTTATGGGATAATCATATCTGCATTATAGTTTGCATGAATTAAAATCATCCAACAATTAATTCATGTCATCGATGAAAACTTCGGTAAACCTCAGAAAACATAACTCGATATATTCATAAGCGTAACCACATACCCAATTTGATGATTTCACAAGCATTAAGTAAACCCAACCAAGAATGAAATCCAAGCAAGAAATTTAATCATCACATAATTCCTAAAAAGAATATGCACTCTATTTATTACACACTTTATCAAGAATCTACTTTATTAACTTGGATTCACTCTCTAGGGTTTCTAATGCACATTAAGGTTTCATTAATATTCATTAGGGTTTCTAAGATTCATTTCTCAAACTTTATCCCTTTTAGGTCAACAAACCCTAAAATACTCTTTTCTACTTCTATGAACTTTAATTGCTCAACTATTCATTTTAATAGTCTTTTATACCCAAATTGACTTAGGATCATCATATCCCTATTTATTCATGGATTTGAACAATTAAAACAATTAAAAGACATATTCATCTAAATTAGGGTTTTCAAGCTCATTAATGCATAATCATGCACGAAACCCTAAATTAAGCCAATTATATAAAAAGATCAACTTTTTAGATCCTATTTTCACTTTAATTAACAACAGGTTAATATCAGCTTGAATTATCCAAATAACGTCATAAGTCCATCTATCATCAAATCTAAGGGGTTTTCCTTAATTAAATCACTAAAGATGATAACTTTATGTCCTTTTCAAATTTCAAGCATATTTAAGCACCTAAACTCTAAATTAGACTAATCACGTGCAAAGTTCTTCCTTTTTGAACATAATGTACCTTTTTACATTTAACAGGTTAACATCAACTCTAACGATCCATTAAACCCTATTAAACACTTTATTCATTTCAAAATAGGGTTTCTTAATCTTTAATTCATTAAAGATGATAATTTACACTACATTTCGAACTATGATCAGATTCAGGCTATCAAACTATTTTTATTGGATTCCTTGTGTTCTTCTGATCAAAATACATATATTATTTGTATTTATCTGAGCTACGGTTTATTAGATACGATTTTTGCAATAAATCACTTACTTCGGCCAATGAGGGGTTGCCACGTAGGCACCTTCCATGCAACATTGCTTGTTGCTGCGCAAACATAACCGAATTACGAATTTACCCTCCACTTAAAGATCAACTGTTTTAGCCCATGGAGGGCATAACCGTCCAACACACCCTTTCCTTTCTTCAACCTCGGGCAGGCCGAGTTCTGTTGCCCTAGCTGCCGATTTGCAGCAGGTACGCGTGCGCCCCTTCCTCTCCAAAGGTCGGTGACCATCAGGGAGAATGCCCCTACCTCCAACACCCCTCCCCACACTCAGGGGGGGTCCTCAGATTGCATCCAGGAGGGTTGGTTCATGCTGGCCATGTCCGCAACCACCAGCAGCTCTTGCATCCGTACTGCCTTTGTCACACACAGGTCCAGGCATGGTGACGACGGATGAGGTCCTCTCTTGCGTCGTGGAACTTCTCGACTAGGGTTTGAACAAGGAATAAGGAGGAGAAAAGAGTGAGACGTGAGGGATTTCTCAAACTCGTTCCAAAAGCCCTACCCCTTATATAGTGGAGGGTAACGATGCCCTAAGTTGCTTGCCGATGAAGCAACATGTTTTTTCCCAATAGGAATCCAATTCCTATATTGACAAGCAAGATTCTCTCTCTTCTAAACATATTTTTGATATCCTTTATTGCATGAATAATTGAAAAAATATGAAAATTCTCTCTCTTATTCTCTTTATTCATGTCTTTCAATATATTGGTCACGAAAATATATTTCCTTAAGTAGGAAACACTTCCTTCTTAACAAAACCGCATAATTCATTAAATATGCATTCCTATTATCCTTTTATTTTGCAATTTGGTATTTTCTCTTTATTTCCTCTTTATTGGGACTCCTTGGATCCCAAGAAACTCTTATTATTTCGAAATTCTTTTTATTGGATACTTATTATCCTTCCAGATGCATCTTTATGCATTATTACACATTATCTTGTTTATTTCTCATTAAAATATCTCTTTTTAGGATTTCTCTTTATTTCTCTTTTATTTTCCTCATTGGCATCCCTTTTAATATTAGCAACCTCATGGATACGAAATTTCACCAAGAAATCTCATTTATGCTTCTTTCCACTCATTTTCCACATTTTATCATTATTTTCAATTTCTTTCTTAATAAAGAAATACTTAATTAATATTTTCTTTTCCTTTTTGCTTTCTTTTTGCCACTTTGGACTCCTTGGAACCCAAGGAACCCATGAGGCATGAAATCCTCTTTGGATTACATCTCTTTGCCTTCTAGAGGTTTCTACTTCTTTCTTTTTTCAATTATTCAATTATTCAATTACTAATTGAATTTTCTTTGTTATTTGGGCCCAATAGCCAATAAAGCCCACAAAACAAACATCAAGGCTATTGTAAACAAAATCCATGTATTCAAAACAAATTATACCATTCTTTGTTCAATTATCTTTAATATGAGAAGTTACATTTCTCACCAGATGAACCCAAAAATTGGGGTTATAACATCGACTCCGGCGAGGAACCACCCACCTCTGATCGTCTGCTCGACCTCATTGCGCACAACCCCTGCCGATGTGGAGTTTCTTTCTCTATCAACAACTGAACCTATGGTTGCCAATTCGGCGAGCTACTGCTCCAGTAGACATGCGCGCCGTTATCATGGATTGGAAGAAGGAACACTGTGTTCCTTCCTGCAACCAATATGAAGTTGTGCAACAGTCGTGGTATCACTGAAACTCCAAACACAAAGGAGTCACAGTAGTAGTGGGAAGTTTTTAGAGCTTCGTATCGACCTGATCTTATGGAGAAGCACGACCAGAATAAGTGTGGGGATGGGTAAATCCTAAGATCTTTTCTCCATGGAAAATCTTTAGGTGGTTATGATCTGGGGTATTAAAGGGCAACGAGTAGGCTAGCATACTGATATCACCCTCTTGGTTCAGATTGATAGCCAGCTGATGGACCCCTCATTGATGTTACGTAGAGAAGGGTGGTGTAAATCTCACTGCTTGAACCTTTTAACCTAGCCTACCCATTTGTTGTAGGTGGTGGAGAGTGGAGCCTGAGGGGTCTCCAAATCTTAGGAAATCTGTGAAACAACAACCCACATCATGGGTTGATGAGATCCAGAAGGAGAGGCGTAACAACTATCCCAGATTCCTCGTGAAGACTCTTTCCTTAATATTCCACATTGCAGCCACATTCTCCTTAGATTCCGAAGCTAGGATTTGATGAGCCAATCAGCCAAGCATGGCTTTAGTACAGTCACCTACCAATTGAATAGGAGTGGCCGTGCGACATATATGAGAACCAAACCTAGGTTGGAAATCTTATGAAACCTAAGTCCTCTAATGAAATTTTCAAACGTCTAAATCTATCCAATGACTCATCCAAAATTCATGAGAACTTAAACCTTAGTGGATAACCATGACTTGTTTGATATGAATTATATCCATTATTTGATCATGTTTATCATTTCTTCACAACAAGTTCCCCAAACTATCCTCAATATATGAACCCTAAAGTCAGGGTCATCACATTCACTCCACCTTATATGGAATTTTGTCCTCGAAATTTAACCAATAACATAATCAAGGTGATATCAAGAAGTTTCTACTACCTCTAGGCCACTATTTCTGACTGCCAAGGTTTTCATGGTTTTGTATGTACCTTAAGTTGTCATCTTAGGATATCATAGCATTTAGGGTTCACCCACCCCACCTTATTAGGTTGAAGCAATACATTTCCTTTTCGAATTGAAACATCATTTAATGACTTAGTCATAACTTGACATCTTTCATTCTAGGATTTACATCCATTATTACCCTAATAATTAGGGATTTATATACTCATATATAATTGAGAATGTATTATTAAGGGTTTCATCTTTCACACCATTAAAGCGTGCAAGGTGATATCAAAATTCTACATCATGTAATTAGATAATCATTCACACTTAACCTTATTAGTATGGAATTACGATCAAAATCTTACTTAGATTTCATCAAATAGAAGATTTTACTTTGCATGTTTGAGTATAGAGTTTCACCCTATGGTGTGAGATTTATCATCAGACAAGAAGCTTAGAGTTGTAAGATGGAGTTTAGGAACTATATTTCGTGATCATGTATCTATGATCCAAAGATATCTTTATTTCAAGCTCAATATGCTATACTTACATCCTTCATGTATGATATAGAGGGAAATATAACATAGTAAATCAAGGTTATCATGATTTCAAACTTGGATATTATATGTATGATGTAGAAAAGGAATACAGAATAGGTCAAGCTTTTGTGAGTGAATCCTCATGTATAATCATATATGTAGCTCAAGTGAGGTTTCTAGCATCATATACTAAGAAATAAAAGTGGGCCGGAACAATATTTATGAGTATCTTATGCAAAAAGCAATTTACTCTCGTAACCAAAGTTTCATATATCACCTCACTTGCAGCTAATGATGAGATTCACAACATATGTCACCCAATCTAGGACCTAACTCAATCAAAAGGATTAACTTTCTCATTATAAGTCACCTATCCATTATCATTTTTTTTCAACTCTCACATATAGGATTGAATCATGCAAGAGGACTCAACTCATCTACTCAAGAGTAACCTAGCTTAGGACACATCATTTCACATATTTTCATATATTGCAGGGTAGGTCCCATGACCCTCTCGTTGTGGGTCTCACTCTCTCTGGAGTTCACCACATATCTTTTCCTAACATTGAGGTTCTCCTTTATAAAAGAGCTTGAGGATCATGCATATTACTCTTTATCTTAACATAGCTCATCTTAAGTAAGAAAGAGTATGTACTTTTATCATCACAACTTAGCTTAGATTATACAAAACTAGATTTAGACCTCATTTACAACTTAGATCTTTATAAACAACATATACCTCAGAGATCAAATTTATATTAGATCATCCTTGCTTACATCATCTATCATTCTATTGTCTATCTATCTATCTATCTATCACATATCCTTATAAGGCTCTAGACGTCTATTCTACATATAATCTCTCTTCTAGACTGATGTCATTCACTTTCACTTAGGTTGCATGATCACCTCCTACTCGTACATGTGTGGGGACACATTTTTGTAATACTTACTTATATAATAAAATATGATATAGCTTTTCTCCGATAAAACATGCGTCAGAGAAAACTATCGAGGTTCGATCCGATTGGAATCAAAAACCAAATCCTGAAAATGAGTGTCCCCCACATAGTAGAGAGTACAGTGTCATGAAAACTAGTGAAAAGGGGTGAGAACAAGGGGTAGACTAGTGTAGCTGCTCTAGATAACGTGCGCAATATGTCAAGGGTTTCTCTTCCCTTGATTCACGTCATTTCCAAATAGTGCAACGTCCCATACCACTGCATTACAAGGAAAGAACGACATCTAAGGACTTGCTACTCAACAAGCACCAGTCTAGACCTAGTTCTCAGACATCTAGGTGCTAACCTAGAGGCTAGGTCAGATCTAGTCTCTAAAAGACGACTAATCTAACCTTAAAAGATTATTAAGTTCGAGGTTTTCTTAGTTTGAGTTGCATAATGAGCAAATATCAGGCTTTGCTATTGTTCATGCTCTGATACCAACTATAACATCCCCGAACTTTTACCTTCTCAGAACCCCATGGAGATGAGAAGACAAAATCCGAAAACATCATCCAGTCCTATCAGAGTGCGTTGCTGAAGCAATAAGCGCATACATGAACATAAAACCATAGCATACACCATGACATTCTCAACATTCAACATGTATATTTATATAGTATGAATTATTACACAATGATTTACAATTACATATTGAATGAAGATTCTACAATCTATAAACATGTATGCTAACATGATCTTAGACAATAGGTACAACCTGTGCAACTTGCTCACATCCTATTCCTTTATCCCATTCTAGCTCTGGACCTAGAAAATACGAGAAACAAAAACATCAACAAAAGTTGGTACGTGGAATTAAAAGCTATACTATGCTGGCATATAAAATACTTGAAATTGAAGAAAGAGAAAGTAAACATTATTTAAAGGTGGAGAATTAGGTAATCCCAAGTTATTAGCCACATTTAGAATGAATATGCATTACTATGGTGGACTTAGCACAAACATAAATGCTGGGCCCTTCCCCATGTACCTTGTACTCTAGGGATCTCCCCGTATACCGTGTACTCTAGGGAGGTGCTAGTCAACATTAAAGCTTTCCCTCTCTAATAGGGAGTTTAATGAACACCACTAGTATCTGTATTTCATTTATCCTCATTTATGTTCTCTTATGTTTAAGGAGGAAAAATTGTCAATATACATACATCTACATCCAACAATGTATTTCAAATACAAGCAAGCAAGTAAATATATTTAACATCCAACAAATCTAGTCATATAATTATATCCATGTACCTGAGTTCAGATATTCTTCACATATCCATGATCATCTAGATAATCTGGTCAACACCTGATTTAAAGAAATTAATCATCATTAATACAAGGTTCACCATTATTAATGGTATTTAGGTCCAAATTAGGGCTTGGCCAAATCTAGGTTCAAACATCCTAGAGCTTATGTCTGATATTTTTATTCTAATCCATACTTCATTATTAAGGTCTGGTATGAATTTCAAACTTTTCTGGCACTTTCCCTAATTTCTACAATTAATATGAGGATTAAGCATGCAATTAGGAAATAATGAGAAAAGGCCTAAAATTGTTCAATAATATCAATATAGGAGTCCACATATAGTTTCTAAGTGATTCTGGGGTTCAAAAGTATTTTTCTCGTATTTTATATCCATCATTTGTTAATTATACAAATTAAATGAACCCTAAAAGAAGCATTTCACCCTAAATTGAATATTATGAAAAGTTGTGCTTCAAAAGCCTAATCTAAGGGTCCAATAATGTAGAGGATATTTTTCTGAGAATTTTGGTACCTTGTTTATAATTTTCTGATAATCGAGCTATTTGATACGAATTATACAAGATCTGAGTATTGCTGAGATTTTACCTTATCCGGCCAATCGGCCGTCGCCACGTGTCATGTGAGAGGCGCAACTCCTTTTCCTTGGTCATCTGGGTTCACGTTGAACCAGACGATTTTGGACTTGGGTTGGACCCGGTTTGGAGCCACCCTCTTTCTCTCTTTTCTTCGCGTCTCCACTCGACGCCTGGGCATGAGATTCCGCCCAACGCCGCCGTCGTGGAGCAGAGCTCTAGTGAGGGATCGTCTCCTCTATCCTCCTCCTCGGTCTACTCTCGTGCCCCTATTGGCTTTGTGGAGGTTTTTTGGTCATACTCAGTGGCCTGGACTCCTCCTCATGGTGCCACCTATCTTCTCAACAAGAAGGTGTCCTTCCACGTCGACGATGATGGTTCCTTCAGGCTAACACCTCTGCAAACAACAACGCCAAAATCGCTTCCTTGCTCCAGGCTGCTATTGCTACGGTGTCTCCTCTTTGCCACCTTTGGTTTCTCCAGGCTCATTCCTTATTACAAGTTTGCCTCATGGATTAAGGAGGTCGCTGCTGCAGGTTGTATCTGCGGCAGAGCAAAGAGGTGATATACCTCTACGAACTAGTTCTCCCATCAACCGATAGCTGTTGGTCCTTCTCCGGCAAGCACTCACGAAGACTCGGCTCCTCGCGGACAACTCCAAATCTTCCTCTATTTTACTCAGTGTTGCTGTCGTGGATTGCTTCCGTTGGCCTCCTCACTGGTGCCTAGGTCTGTGCCGCCATGGTGCACCGCCGCTGTGGTTGACTCCGGCGAGGAACCGCCCTCCTTCGATCGTCTTCTCGACTTAATTGCACACAACCCCTGCCGATGTAGAGTTTCCTTCTCTGTCAGCAACTGAACCTGTGGCTGCCGATTCGGCGAGCTACTGCTCGAGTAGACATGCGCGTTGTCATCATGGATTGGAAGAAGGAACACTGTGATCCTTCCTGCAACCAATATGAAGTTGTGTAACAGTCGTGGTATCACTGAAACTCCAAACACAAAGGAGTTGCAGTAGTAGTGGGAAGTTTTCAGAGCTTCGTATCGACCTGATCTTATGGAAAAGCATGACTGAAAGAAGCGTGGGGAGGGGTAAATCGTAAGATCTTTCCTCCATGGAAAAGGTTTAGGTGGTTATGATTTGGGGTATTAAAGGGCAACGAGTAGGCTAGCATATTGATATCCCCCTCTTGGTTCAGATTGATAGCCAATTGATGGATCTCTCGTTGATGTTACGTAGAGGAGGGTGGTGTGAATCTCGCTGCTTGAACCTTTTAACCTAGCCTACCCATTTGTTGCAGGTGGTGGAGAGTGGAGCGTGAGGGGTCTCCAGATCTTAGGAAATCTGCGAAACAACAACCCACATCATTGGTTGATGAGATCCGGAAGGAGAGGCGTAACAACTATCCGAGATTCCTCATGAAGACTCTTTCCTTAATAGTCCACATTGCAGCCACATTCTCCTTAGATTCCGGTGCTAGGATTTGATGAGCCAATCATCCAATCATGGCTTTAGTACAGTCACCTACCAATTGAATAGGAGTGGCCGTGAAACATATATGAGAACCAAACCTACGTTGGAAATCTTATGAAACCTAAGTCCTCTAATGAAATTTTCAAACGTCAAAATCTATCCAATGACTCATCCAAAAGTTATGAGAATTTAAACCTTAGTGGATAACCATGACTAGTTCGATACAAATTATATCCATTATTTGATCATGTTTATCATTTCTTCACAACAAGTCTCCCAAACTATCCTCAATATATGAACCCTAAAGTCGGGGTCATCACACTTTGGCTCTCTAATCAAGTCATAAGATCCTACCTCTGAGGTGCTTGTATCAATCCTAGATTGAACTTTGTAATTTATAGACTTCATTTGCATTCTTGAGGTTATGAAACCTTTTAGGTTGTGTCACGTACACATCCTATGATTTATTCCCTTAAGAAATCCAAATATTGTCATCTTATGAAAAATATCATAGTCCATTATAACTACAACAACAAGCATGTTGATAAATGGATTTCTATCATGTCCAACAACTTGAACTTGATTTATTCAACCAATTTGTCCTTTCATGTTATCCATGTAGGTCTTTGCAACAAGACCCTATTGCACCTTTTAGGTGGTGTTATCAAGGTTTTACCTTGTTAGCTTACATGGATTCGATATAGCTTAGAAAAAGGCTTCTAGTTGACTAGTTGGCTCATCCTATATGACCAACCCATCTGATTAGTTGGATTCACAATCCTCCAATCTCAGATGTAGTTGTTGTGTACTTTCCACATCAACTTTTCACATGGTTTCACACACAAATTTAGTTCATTTTGTTCTCATTTAGCCTCTATTCATATTATTCTTACCACATTTTTGTTATTTTGCTTATCACATGATGTGTATCGCAGGTATGCTTCAAAAGGATCAAATTGGAGATAGCCCAACTCAAATTCATCATCATCGAGACTTCTCCAAGTCTTGCAGATGTTCAGATTTCTAATTCTGCTGAAACAGCAAATCACGTGACATGTCTTATTTAAGACACGGTGTACACATTTCCAGTCGGCCATATACTTCAGATGCTGAGGAAAAGTACACGACGTATCCGCCATAGACACGACATGTACCTGGGAATTCAAAATTGATTCTTTCCTTTCTGGTAATGTACACGACACATATTAATTCAGACACGCCATGTGCTTAACACTCAAAACAACTGTTGGAGACCAGGACACGATGTGTCCAAAGAAAGACATGACATGTCCCTGTCAGTTTCAGCAATTTTAAAATATGACTTCTTTCATTTTTAAAGACAAGACCACCATATGGAGTAGTTATCTTTGGTCATAATTCAAAAATATTTCGTCCAAGTGGAGATCTAGAGCTAAGGAGGGCAATTTTGGGTAGAAGAAGGTGGTTACTTGCCAAAGAACCTCCATGCTTATTCTCTTCTTCTCCATTTTCTTCTCTAGAGGTGCAACAGAGCTTCTTCACTCCAGAAGGCTTCTTGGGAGGTAAGTTTGTCCAGTCTAGAGTAGCTGTAGGAGTGGAATTTCATCCCCAAACTGGAATTCTACTCTTCTTGGGTTACACCTTTGGTTCTCTTAGTTTTTCCTTCTCTAAACCATGATGAACTCTAAAATTTCTGCATATTTTCTACTGTACATCATCATGGACAAGTAGATTTCTTTTCTTGGACATGGGAGAGTAGCTCCCATGTCATAGAATGTATGGAACATGATAATTTCATACTAAATGCTAAGTTGCTTATTTTTCCACCTTATGAGTACTGGTTTCTTTCTTCTTGCATGTATGGATGGCTACTTTATGTGCATGTTTTATGCTTTCTTGCTTGATCTGAGAAGATAGGTAGGAGAGTAAGGAGGTACACTCTTGGCAACTCCTTCTTTACTAAGAGAGTGGAAATTATGGAGTTGAGGAGTAGGTTTGTGATCCAAAATGAAATTCATACATGAAAATATTGTTTTGAGTTAGGATTGTTGTACTTACACTGAGAGGTGAAGTGCAACATACAACTCTCTCCTTTAAAACAAGTGCTTAGTATGTTTAAATTTCATGCTCCTATTTTATGCTATGATATGTGGGTGAAATCCTAAGTCGAAGATACTTCCATATTTGAAATCAACCCTTTTTAGTAATCATTTACTATTTTGTTTAATTCTGAAATCTTGGCTTAATCAACCAAATCACACCTTTAAAACTATCTAGATTGTTGAACCTTAGTATGATTGTATTTAATTGATTGCTAAAGCTCCTTGTGTTTGATCTCAACTATGACTACTTTTATATACTTGCGGGAATTGGTTAGTTGAGTAAAAGATCTTTCTTAAGATTGAAACTCGTTAGTGTAACAATCAACTAGTTTTTGGCACCGTTGCTGGGGAGCTATGATTAATCTAATTAGAATGACAAGTGCTAATTAGTATTCGAGACTAGATCATAATTTCCATTTTTGAATTTCCATATACCTTTTAGTTGTGTTCTCATCTTCTCTTGCTATTTTTCAGGTTGTATGTGTCGTTCAAAAAAAGGCCTTTAAACATCTATGTTGCTAGACCTTGAGATTGAGTGTACTCTTTCCACCTCAAGAAGAGCAAGAAGAGTAGACCAATAACTACTAGGAGGTGTTCCACCATCACCATCACCATCACCATCACCATCTTGTTCGTCTTTTGAAGAAGCCACACAAGAAGATCCAACCATGGAGGATGACTGCCCTTTAAAGGATTTCGCCATGCCGGTTGCCACAAACATTTATGGAGCCATTGATCTGCCTGCAATGAGAGCAAACAATTTCTCTATTGCTCCTTCAATGATGTAGATGATCCAACAGAACTATTTTGGGGGTACCATCAATGCAGATCTGAATCTTCATGTGGCTAAATTCTTGGAGTATATGAACACATTCAAAATAAATGGTGTATCTGCCGATGGAGTAAGGTTACTGTTGTTCCCTTTCACCTTGAGAGATAGATCCAAGGCGCGGATTTTATCTCTTCCTAAGAAGTCCATCCAAAGCTGGGATCAACTTTTAAATGCTTTCTTTGCAAAGTATTTTCTGCCAAGCAAAACAACCCAACTAAGGAACCGGCTCACAAAATTTCTCAATCTGATGGAGAAACTCTGTATGATACATGGGAGAAGTTTAAGGACCTACAACGCATTTTCCCTTACCATGGATTGACCTACTAGATGCTACTCCAAACATTTTATAATGGACTATTCTATAATACCTGCATGATACTGGATGCCACAACAAATGGAGCATTGATGAATAAGTCTTATAGGAAGTCTTGTGATATCATTGAAGACATAACACTCAACCATTTCCAATGAGGGTCAGATAGGAAGGCACAATCATCCTCTACAACTAGTTCTTCAACTGGGAAGCAAGGAGGGAAGCATACTTTTGATGTCGTCGACCTAATTGCTGCTAAACTTGATGTTCTTACACCGAAATTTGAGAAGATGACTACATTGCAAATCCAATCAGCTGAAGTGATATGTGAAACTTGTGGGAATTCTGGACATACTTCTTCTTCATGCTTTTCTCCTAATGTGAATGAAGGGAGCCTAGAACAAGTCAATGTCGTTGGGATGCATGAGAAAAAGAAATACAATCCCTATTCCAACACCTACAATCCAGGATGGAGAGATCATCCTAATTTCTCCTACCAGAATACAAGCAATGCTCAGAACTTCCAACATGGACAACAAAAACCGCATCAGCAACAACACTTCAACCAGCAAAACAATGGTTATCCACTGAGCTTCAACAACAATAGGGGTTATCAACAACAACAACCACCCCAAAGTTCTTCCTTGGAGGCGATGATGGAGAAATTTAGCTCCATGCAGATGTAGAAAAATGAAGAGTTCAGGGGCAATGACAAGCTCTTGAAGGATACAATTCCCCAACTCTCTACAAAAGTGGATGATATTTCCACTCATACAAGGATGTTGGAAAACCAAATTTCCCAACAAGCCTTGACACAACAAAAGAACACCCAATTTGGTTCTCTTCCAAGCCAACCAGAGGTGAATCCAGGACAGTAGGCAAATGCTATCACCTTGAGGAGTAGAGCTGAAATCCACATACCTTCTTCGCCCAAGGAGAGGAGTGTAGAGATTGACGATGAAGAGAAGCTTGACACCCCTATGGGTGATAAAGGAAAAGGTACAACTGAGGTACCACCTTCTATTAATGCAAATGCACCATTTCTACAAAGTCTTGCAAACAAGAAGAAGGCCAACGAATCTCCTCAACCATGCAAGGACCGACTACAAGAAGCCACCGTCCTCTTCTCCAAGCATGGGATCGATGTCGTCATCTTCTTTAAGATCAAACCACTGCTCTGCTGCCATCATCTTCTCTGATGAGAACGTGAGCAAAGGCCTCACCGTTCTCCTCTTCAAGCACCATGATCGATGCCAAGAAGAAGGCTCATAGATCTCCTCAACCATGAAAGGATCGGCTGCAAGCACCGCCGTCAATTTCTACCATCTCTTCCCCAAAACAGTAGCCGTCCCCATATTTAGATTGCATAACTGCACCAGACACATGCCATGTTCATTTCTGCACACGTCGTGTTCATCACCGTTTTAGTCAAGGTTCTTTCTGAGCCACACGACGTGTCCATCCCAGCACACGATGTGTCTAAAGTTGTCAGGAGCAAAAATGGCACCTTTCAAACAAACCTCCAACTGCAAACATGGCGCCGACTCCTCCCAAGAATCGACGTACATCTCTATCACTCAGTTTTGGGTCACCCTTGAAGAAGAACTGACATACCAGTTCCTTATTGCAAGGAGGGTACTTCTCACTCAATTTGCTTGCGAGCAGACACTAACAACTCTGGGCTTCAAGGATGAAGTTCACATGTGCCTGCAAGACTTGGGGCTAAGCTACATCTGTCATACGGTATCAAACACTTACCCCTACCTAGTCTATGAATTTTTGATGATATGAATTTTTGATGACACTTATCACAGAGTAAGACCCACAAAAGAAGTTGGAGCCCTATGGCATCATTCATTTCAGACTTTTGGGTCGTTCTTTTAAGCTTACTTTTAGGCATTTCTGTGAGTTGTTGGAATGACATTATGATGGGGGCAATTAGTTAGTGCCTATTTTTCACAGCAACGAGTTTTGGGTTGAGATATTGGATGTGGAACACCATTAAGAAAAGCAAGCCAGAGCGTCCACTATCCATAACCGTATCTTCCGATACATACACCGCCTTCTTAGTACCAGAGTGTTTGCCAAGAAAGAAACCCAGGGGTTTTTTGGGAAGCAAGATCTTTTCTTCTTATGGGGAATGATGTATGGGAATCTGATTAAAGCCACTTATTATATTCTTACACATTTCTTAGACATTAAGAAGGTGAAGGAAAGGGACGCTGGCGACATCATGTGTGGTGGTTTGATTACTCTGATTGCACAGAAGCTTGATGTTGATTTGATAGGTATAGAGGCATCACCAGGAAGAAACCTGGTAGACATTCAATACCTTATTTCTATAGGGTTGCTCTCAAGAGTTGCCAACAGTGACACCAAGTTTCAGCAATTCTTCGATGATGATCAATACATTGACATTCCAGATCCTGAGCATATCACGTTGGAGAACAAGGACAACTGGAAAGTCGTGTTGAACACTGATGAAGAAGTAGCTAGAGTTGCTGATAATACCAAGGTGCCCCCATCTTCTCAACCACCTCCCTCCACCAGCACATAGATGGAGTAATCTTGGGTGATGCCTGATGTCAGGCATCTGTATGGCTATGTGCAGTAGTGGTTTGATCACATCGATGACCGCCTAGATCAGATGGGTACGTAGTATACTGCGATGCACGACATGGTCCACTACATGGATTTGTGGCACATTTTGTTGGGTTTTAGGGGAGACAGAGAAGGTAACAGAAACACAAATTTTCTTTTCCCAAACCCAGAACAAAGGAAATGCGTCAACATCTATACCATAGGAAGGATGGTTTGTAGAGGCGTACCGTGTCCCGAGGCTTGCTCGGCGACATTACCTCGCGGCTTACGTGGTCTTCACCTCCAGTCTTGGACGGTGTCTATGCAGCTCCTGGTCTCACCAGGACTGTTGGGATTGACAACTATCCTCCGAGCGGCAGAAGTCTCCCGCCTCTGAAGTAGTCCACACGGACCACCTGGCACTCCGATCTCCTTGTCCCACAAGGAATCAGAAGGATTCACACCCTCTTGTCAGCATACTAGTCACCGATACACTCTCCTGCCACCAGTCACTTTCTGTAGTTGTCTTTCCCTTATTGTGCCTCCCTTATCGGGTAGCACTTGCTCAGGCTCTCTCTTGGTTACCAAAACCAGAGAGAATGACAACTTTACAGAGCAACTGGTGCACTGAGTTGTTGTCTTGAGAAGTCCCCACTACCACTATATATGTAGGAGGGTCATGGGATAGGGTTCTCTACCCCAGGAAATGCGAGATTAATGTAGGAGTAGAAGGGTTCAAGATTTTCCACAAAACAACCAACTGCGCCACCTGAACCGATCGTTTCATACATGAAATGGTCAGTTGGGGAGTTGAGCTGATCGGTTCACACCTCAACCAATCGGTTGGGGCACCTGAGCCGATCGATTCACTTCTGAGCCGATCGGTTCATGGTCCTGATCCTACTCAAATTGACTTCCAAATTTGTTTATGATTAATCAAATATTAATCCTTGTCCAAATCGAATTTGTACAAGTGAAACAAATTGTATTTGCAAAATAGTCTTCTCACTTTCCAAACGATCTCGGTTAGACCAGTTGAGCCGATCGGTTCAACCCTTGAATCTGTCGTCTCAACCTATCTTGAGCCGATCAGTTCATCACATGAGTCGATCAGTTCAGCAACCTGAGCCGATCGGTTCAACTCTTGAGCCGATCAGTTGGGGCAACAGACTTGTACAAATCAGTCAATTGTAGTTTCAATCAATCTGATACTCTAATCAATCGGTCCAACACCTTGAACACTATGATATTGAGCTATCAATTGATTGAGTGTTTAATTGAACTACTAAACTCCTTTAGTAATCAATCCAAACATTGTTTGTGGATAAACTCCTCTTCCAGGTTAAATCCTATGTGTGTGACCCTGCAGGTCCATTTCACGTTGGCAGTGAAAGTCCATAACACTTATGACTTCACAAGCAAAGAGTGGTGCCTATTCACACATCAGTGCTACCCAAGTGAAATAGAAAGTTGGAGAACAACTTTCAATCCTACAATCTGTGAATGGTGTTACAACGAATGTATAATTCCTTTGTCACTGATATCCCGAATGAGCTCAAGGCATGGTACAATCATCCTGTCAACGTTCATTCACTTTCTTGATCTCAGAGTAGATTGGAGGAGATATGTATGACATCAATATCACATACTGATTCACACATGCGTGTGCATGCCTATCTCAATCCTACTCATCAAGTGACCATGAATATCAAACTCCCTCATGAGGGACGAATCCCATATCTATCACTCACCCCTCAAAAGTCCCATGTGTCAAAGCCACCCAATCATCACCTTTATAACAACCCATGTTTCAGGATTGCGTTCGATGATTTCAAAGTGTACCCAACGACATGTGTTGAATGTAGTGATTTTAGGTCAAAGAATCACACTCACCACCGTCACTATGAGAACTGACTGTGACTACCATGTCATGGTTCCATGTGTCAAACTCACGGTGGATCTATCCGATAAACTTATTCTCCAACAAGTACCGATGTGTTTGGTTTGAAATCTCCATATCATGACTAATGAGATTCTCTCATCAACCAACACCATAATCTAGTCTTGTTTGTCATTGCTGTCTATCTACCTTCCACAATGACATTCGACTAGGGACATAACAAGAATTTACAAACTCTTAGCATCCGTATGATCCCGTCATTCAGGTCCTGAAGCTGAAGGCATACATCATTGAGTACTGTCATTCTATAGACATTCAATATGTTCTATCATTATCTCATATGATTGAACCAGAAAGAATTGGAAGCATGCCTTTGATCTTTATCAAATCAATCTTATTGTATCCCACCAATCATCCCATGATTGGCTCTCAGGGCATACCAACACATTTCACAGGGCCAATACTCCATCCCAGAACTGTATCAGTCACCACCACCTCGGCATACCCAGTTCATCCCGCAGCCCACACCGATGGATGTTTCTGAAGATGATTTTGTCTGCCAGTTCTTTCTGCCAGACCATGGGGCGCTAGTCGCTCTTTTTTATTTTACCCATGATAGGATTCCGATTTTTACCTCTATGAGTTCGATTGATGCAGTGAGGACATTGCAGATTTCAATCTTAGGGGGGGGGGTGCAACTAGCCCGTAATGTAGTTTTTGCTTTCATTTTCTTTTTTCATTTGCTTTTGTTAGTCATGTCAGTCTTTTATTTCATCCCGTTTCATGTTCTATATTTCTTTTCATGGCAAGTTTAATATGAAATGAGGCTATTGTGATGGAATGAACCCTTGTACCTTATATGCTTGAACCAACTCGTCCTTGTACTTCTTTTAGCCATATGAAAGAATTAGTTAACAACATGCATGAATCAAATGGAAAATGAAATTCCCCATGTACATGATCTTGGTTTGTAACTGTAGCCTGAACTCTCAATTTTCACATCTTTGATTGCTAAATACATGTAACGGTCTAAATTTTAGCGAATAAAACAACTCTACAACACTATTTAGAATACATGATACTCTTGCCAAACCCTTAGTGCATATACAATCGATTTTTTCAGTGAAAAATTTGCAAAACAATGAATGGAATCTTGTTAACTTAGCATTCTAATTGACTCTCTTGTGTTGTGCAAAAATCTCTTTTATCATTTTCTCACTTTACCCAATAAAAGATGGATGTGAGTCCGATCCGACAATGATGGTTAGGTGGTATGAAATAAAAAGATGATAAAAATAACACCCCAACCTACCCTCCACGTGCGCATAAGCCTAAATTAGCAGTCGAGTACTAGAATCCCAAAAATCAATTGTCATATCTTTTTGAGAAGAGAGCTCAACTAAGATTGTTAAAGTTAGCTAAGATTTCATCATTTTCATCCATAATAGATGAAAATATTGTGTTGTACATCCACTAGTTGTTTGTCTTGATTATCCAAATCCTATTTAGTGTTGTTTAGTTTATCGTTTCACTTAATTTGTGACCACCATTGCTGAACTAAAACTTCTCTATCTTGGATGTTTAAATTAATATGATGGCTATGAAAATAAACCTAATGTACACGGTTGGTTGAGTTTATTGCATATCTTCATTTCATATAATCCATGCATGAGCTTGAATATTCCATCATTTGTGTGGCTATGCTCTTTTTGCTTGCGGATAAGCAATTGTTCAAACTTAGGGGGATTTGTTGTGTGCTTTCCACATCAACTTTTTACATGATTTCACACACAAATTTAGTTCATTTTGTTCTCATTTATCCAATATTCATATTATTCTTTCCACCTTTTTTTTATTTTGCTTATCACATGATGTGTATTGCAGATATGCTTCAAAAGGATCAAATTGGAGATAGCCCAACTCAAATTCATTATCATTAAGACTTCTCCAAGCCTTGCAGACATTCAAATTTCTAATTCTACTGAAACAAAAAAGAACCCGACGTGTCTTATTTAAGACACGGCGTGCACATTTCCAGTCGGCCATATACTTCAAACGCTGAGGAAAAGTATACGATGTGTCTTCCATAGACACGACATGCACCTGGGAATTCAGATTTGATTCTTGCCTTTCTAGTAAGGTACACGATGTGTATTAATTCAGACACACCATGTGCCTTACACTCATAACAACTGTCTGAGACCACGACATGACGTGTCCAAAGAAAGACACACTGTGTCCCTATCAGTTTCAACAATTTTGAAATACGATTTCTCTAATTTTTAAAGACAAGACCACCATATGGAGCAGTTATCTTTGGTCATAATTCAAAAATCTTTTGTCCAAGAGGAGGTCCAAAGCTAAGGAGGGTGATTTTGGGTGGAAGAAGGTGGTTACTTGCCAAAGAACCTCCATTCTTCTTCTCTTCTTCTCCATTTTCTTCTCTGAAGGTGTAGTAGAGCTTCTTCACTCCACAAGGCTTCTCGGGAGGAAAGTTTGTCCAGTTAGGAGCAGATGTAGGAGTGGAATTTCGTCCCCAAGCCGGAATTCTACTCTTATTGGGTTACACCTTTGGTTCTCTTAGTTTTTCCTTCTATAAACCATGATGAACTCTAAAATTTCTAAATATTTTCTGTCGTACATCATCATGGATGAGTAGATTCCTTTTCTTGGACATGGGAGAGTAGATCCCATGTCATAGCATGTATGGAACATGATAATTTCGTACTAAATGCTAAGTTACTAGTTTTTCCACCTTGTGAGTACCTGTTTCTTTCTGAAAAACCACTAGAGGGGGGGTGAATAGGGTTTTAAAGTTAATTTAACAATTATTTAACTCAAACAGCCAACCACAAAAATATTGGACAAGGGGATAAGGATTTAAAGTGGTTCCAACCTTAGCAAATACTAAGGAAGTCAGTCCACTACCCAGTTGCTTACCCAACCGAGATTTTGAAAGAATTAAAATTTATTACCTCGCAAGGACTTTACATAAAATTACAATTCTTTCACCAAACCCTTCGAACAGCCTTCACCTAGAAGTAATTGCACCAACCTTCAAGCAGCCTTCTTGAAGTAACTTCAAGCTCCCCCTTGAAGTAGCCTTCCTCTTGAAGTAGCTTCCCGTTGCAATAGCCTTCTTGAAGTAGTTCAAAGTCCACCTTCTCCTCCGAGTAGAACCTTCGCCAATCCGTAGCCTCCAACCCTAGGAGTAGCAAGCAGAATTCAAAGGATAAAAGGAACAAGAAGGAAAAAAGGAAATTACACTTAAACTTTGAAGCACAAGGCTTGATTTGCCTATATCAAGCGTGTAGATCTACTAACCAATGTATATGGAAGTATGATTGTTGTGGATAGGAGATACTAGCCTATAGGACACGAAATTAGAGCAAGGAGAAGAATAGCTAATGCAAGTGTTGCTCAATTTCTCAAAACAGATTCACAATTGCAAGTGTAATCTCAAGTGTATCACAAGTGAAGATTAGTGAGTTTAGGTGTCCTAAGGCATGTCCTATTTATAGGAATGACTGACAAGTCCTTAAGGACGTTGTAGACACTTTCTAGGGGGTTCTTAGTGCTCAACTAGCCGTTATGTGTCCACTAATTACATTTGCAACGGCTAGTCAATTGACCCTGAAAAGTGCAGACAGAACTCTTCTCGGTCGAAGATTTGTCGACCGAGAGTCCTTCTCGGTCGAAGTTTTGTCGACCGAGGGACTTCCTGGAGCAAGTGTTTACAACGTTCATTTCCAACTCCCAACCACCTTGTCTGCTGGGTCTAACAGCTAGTAGGGTCTATTCTCGATCGAAGATTTTGTCGACCGAGAGTTTCTCGGTCGAAGTCTTTGTCGACTGATATTTTTTCGATCGATGATTTTTCGACCGAGAATATTACTGACTCATTGTATTCATTTACTAAGTGTGTGTCTCAATGTGCAATTGCGATACTATCTTGATGAATGACCTATCTAAGTGTTGTGAGTGGATAGGGAAGATCTAAACGCTTGATTTACATGATATCTAAGAACTTGTACATTATATACTTTTACAAGCATTTACATTTGATTACGATCATGAAAATAAAGCGATTTTATCAAATTGTTCTTCCAAGTCTTTGTTATCCACCACCTTATATGCTTGTCCCAAAGTACTCAAATAGCATGTTAAAACCACAAGAATGAAATGTTTGTCATCATCAAAATAAAGGGATTATCATAATGTCCAATTTAGCCAACAATCTCCCCTTTTTGAAGATGACAAACATTTCCTAAATATAAAATAAGGAAATATAAATCATATGAGTTTCATACCTGAAGTTTACCTTTTGTAGCCTTTCTTGTTTTGCAAGTGGGTGTTGGCTAAGATATTATGAAACTCATTTTATTTTATGTTTTTGATTTTATATTATTTCTCCCCTTTGTCATTTCAAAAAGATAACCAAGATAAATATTAAGTATGACTTTTATTTCTCCCCCTTAATTGTATAATTTGATGCTCCCCCTTAATAAGATATTCAGTTTGCAAAACTAAGGGATTAATATAATTGTAAACCATTTTTGTCAAATTTAGCCACAATTTGTTTCTCAATCATTTGTAAAGGATGTTAAGCCTTGAAATGATATGAGTTTCTTTTAAGTTTATGGTATATGTGTATTAATTTCTCACTTATTTTACAAGGAATGTTAGGCCCTGTAAATGATATGAGAATCCTTTAAGCTTAGAGTACATGAAAGGTGTCTCTAACCAAATGCACGGGATGTTAAGCCCATATTTGTTTAGAGAATTCCTTTAAGAACAAGGTATATGAAATTTGTAGATTTCTTCATAGCCAAGAGTAAGAATACTAAGGTCATAACAAGCTTCAACTGATATTTGCAATGTTTTGTAAGCTTCTTAATCAAATAATCAAATTTGTTTTTGTGAGATCCCCCTTAATCTTATAGTCAAGATAATTTAAGGATTCTAAGGTCACAATCAATATTAGATCATAATAAGTTGACCTTTTATGAGAGTTATGCACTAAAATTATGTTTTCAATATGTTAAACACATTTTGAATCAAGATACTAATATTAAGTGCAGTAAAATGATGTACAAATAAATATTTTGTCAAGATTATTTTAGGTTGACCTTGACTTCGACCATAGCGCCCCTTGGTCAAATTTAATTTCAACCAAGAGGCAAATTCTGCAGATTTCATATTTGAACATTCATTTATAAAGTATAATTTCTGCAGGTAGATTAAATAAATAGCAATTTGAGGCACTTTGAGTGATGTCTATTATGAATGATGTCCCCTAATCTTTTCTATGGGCGCATGAATATCAAGTCCTATTTCTTATTCTCAGATTAATCATAAGATTCTTCAAGAAAATATATATATATCCTTGAAAGCAAGAATAATATTTCAAGTTCTTAAAGATACCAATTGAGAAAATTTTATCTTATGTGTTATGACATTTTGCTCTTGCAAGCATTGAAGTTCTTGTTCTAAGGAACAAATCATTTTGCTTGCCTATGTATCATCAAGAGTCATTCATGTATTACATGGTATGACATAATCCATGCACATAATAATCATTATCTATTTGTGCCATAAAATTTTAATTTTGTGCAACATGGCATTTTCAATGATAGCATCATCTTTATATGATGAGAAAGCATATCCATGATGTAATGATAAAACAATAGAAGCATATAATGATAATTCCATGAAATACAATGATTATGATCATTTAAACTAGATGCCATGACACATGATTTCTATATGGATAGACCAGGAAATACTTTAGGAAAAACCATGTGAATAATGATAAAATAGTAATTTCTTTTAATTAGACTAATCATGATTTTCAGTTTTAAACCATAAACCAAAATAGTTTCATATAAGTTTTTAATTTTAAGACAAACTGTTATAATTGATCATGCCTAAGAAGCTTTTTTTTAAACAATGAGTAAGGTTTGTTCAAGATCAGTCTTCTTATATCACATTTGCAATATGTTTAGGAATTTCATATTCATAATGTTATATAATGCAAAAGATCAATATATCTTACAAAAAATTGTCTTCCAAGGTTTTATTCTTGATTTCCATGTTAAATCAATCATTAATAACAGATTGATAGCAATTAGGTTGATTGGAATCAAGTTCAGCAGATTTATTGCAGACCTGAGAACAGAAACCTGCTCGGTCGACCATTGCTCGACCGACAGTTCTTCTCGGTCGACAGTTTCTCGACCGAGAAAAGTTCTGTACTGTTTCAGAACTATTTTTAGTAATTCTTTGCAAGTAAATCATGAATGGTTATCAATTCAATTAAGCAATTTGAAAACTTAGTTTAGTTGAGATAGAACATATGAATATCAAAGGAACATTTTGATCAAATCCCAACTAATTATATCCAAATCTTTATGCTTTGAGGAACCTAATTAAAACAAATTTGTAAATATGGGTTTTTGCAGATTTATTTAAAATGTGTAGTCTCAAGTTTTTAATTACTTGAATCAATCTTGTTATATTAAGTTGAGATAGACATATAGATATACAACTAGAGCCTTTGGTCATATCTCAACTTAATCTTATTCATTTAGTTTGGGGGTTTTGGAACCCATACTAACTCAACATCCTTTTTCTTGTAAGGATATGAAAACGAATAATGTCCAAGACGCAAACAATAATGACAACATATAGAATCAACCTCATATTTCTTTCTATGATTTTGTTCTAGGTTGTTCTTGGGTACATATGTATTTGTGCCTTTAGGTACATACATAGATTGACTCTTTGGCACTTGTGTTCTTCTCCAACTAGGTTTTTTGATAAGATTTTCCTTTAGGCTTGTAACCTAGTCCTTTCCTTCCAACTTGATGGTAAGAATCATTTAAGATTTTATCAAGAATGCCATTATTACTTAGACTACTAACTTCTTGTTGCAACTTAGCAATCTCATCCATTCTCTTCTTAATATCTAGCTTTTCTTGATCTAGATTAGATGATAAAGAATCTCTTTCTTTCACGATAGTATCATAATCTAGATGTGTACACAGAACATGTTGTTTTTGAAGATCATTTACTTGAGTTTGCAAATTTAACTTTTCTAGAGAAAGAAGATTGCAATTTGCTTCTACAGATTTTAGCTTAATATCATGACCTTCAATAACCTTTTTGAGATCTTCATTTTCAGATGTAAGAGAAAGAAACTTAGCATGTAACTCATCATTTGCTTTATTAGATTTCTTTAATTTCTTCTTGCACTCAATATATTTATTATGTGTCTCTTCAAGACTAGCAACTAGCTCTTCTTTAGATAAATCAAAGAGGCTTACCTCTTCTTCTTCTTCTTCACTTATTGTAGCAATAAGGCATTCTTTATGCATATCTTCCTTCTTTGACCTCCATGGGCAACCAAGTGTTGTGTGGCTTGTTCCTAAGCACCAACTGCAACTTGTTGAAGATTGGTCCATACTTTTCCTTTGTTTGCGGTTGTAGACACCATCACCCTTCATACTTCAAGACTCGGTTAGAGCTCCTTGAAGCCTGCTCTGATACCAATTGAAAAACCACTAGAGGGGGGTGAATAGGTTTTTAAAGTTAATTTAACAATTATTTAACTCAAACAACCAACCACAAAAATATTGGACAAGGGGACAAGGATTTAGAGTGGTTCCAACCTTAGAAAATACTAAGGAAGTCAGTCCACTACCCGATTGCTTACCCAACCAGGATTTTGAAAGAATTAAATTTTATTACCTCGCAAGGACTTTACATAAAATTACAATTCTTTCACAAAACCCTTCGAACAGCCTTCACCTAGAAGTAATTGCACCAACCTTGAAGCAGCCTTCTTGAAGTAACTTCAAGCTCCCCCTTGAAGTAGCCTTCCTCTTGAAGTAGCTTCCCGTTGCAGTAGCCTTCTTGAAGTAGTTCGAAGTCCACCTTCTCCTCCGAAAAGAACCTTCTCCAATCCGCAGCCTCCAACCCTAGGAGTAGCAAGGAGAATTCAAAGGATAAAAGGAACAAGAAGGAAAAAAGGAAATTACACTTAACCTTTGAAGCACAAGGCTTGATTTGCCTATATCAAGCGTGTAGATCTCCTAACCAATGTATATGGAAGTGTGATTGCTGTGTATAGGAGACACTAGCCTATAGGACACGGAATTAGAGCAAGGAGAAGAATAACCAATGCAACTGTTGCTCAATTTCTCAAAATAGATTCACAATTGCAAGTGTAAGCTCAAGTGTATCACAAGTGAAGATTAGTGAGTTTAGGTGTCCTAAGGCATGTCCTATTTATAGGAATGACCTACAAGTGCTTAAGGACGTTCTAGACACTTTCTAGGGGGTTCTTAGTGCTCAACTAGCCGTTATGTGTCCACTAATTACATTTGCAACGGCTAGTCAATTGACCCTGAAAAGTGCAGACAGAACTCTTCTCGGTCAAAGATTTGTCGACCGAGAGTCCTTCTCGGTCGAAGTTTTGTCGACCGAGGGACTTCCTGGAGCAAGTGTTTACAACGTTCATTTCCAACTCCCAACCACCTTGTCTGCTGGGTCTAACGTCTAGTAGGGTCTATTCTCGATCGAAGATTTTTTCGACCGAGAGTTTCTCGGTCGAAGTCTTTGTCGACCGATATTTTCTCGATCGACGATTTGTCGACCGAGAATATTACTGACTCATTGTATTCATTTACTAAGTGTGTGTATCAATGTGCAATTGCGATACTATCTTGATGAATGACCTATCTAAGTGTTGTGAGTGGATAGGGAAGATCTAAACACTTGATTTACATGATATCTAATTACTTGTACATTATATACTTGTACAAGCATTTACATTTGATTACGATCATGAAAATAAAGCAATTTTATCAAATTGTTCTTCCAAGTCTTTGTTATCCACCACCTTATATGCTTGTCCCTGAAATACTCAAATAGCACATTAAAACCACAAGAATGAAATGTTTGTCATCATCAAAATAAAGGGATTATCATAATGTCGAATTTAGCCAACACTTTCTTCTTGCATGTATGGCTGGACACTTTATGTGCATGTTTTATGCTTTCTTGCTTAATCTGAGAAGATAGGTAGGAGAGTAAGGAGGTACTCTCTTAGGAACTCCTTCTTTACCAATAGAGTGGAAGTTATGTAGTTGAGGAGTAGGTTTGTGATCCAAAACAAAATTCATACATGACAATGTTGTTTTGAGTTAGGATCGTTGTACTTACACCGAGAGGTGAACTGCAACAAACAACACTCCTTTAACACAAGTGCTTAGTATGTTTAAATTTTGTGCTTCTATTTTATGCTATGATATGTGGGTGAAATCCTAAGTCCAAGATACTTCCATCTTTGAAATTAACCCTTTTTAGTAATCCATTAACTATTTTGTTTAATTCTAAAATTTTAGCTTAATCAACCAAATCACACCTTTAAAATGGTCTAGATTATTGAACCTTAGCACTATTGTGTTTAATTGATTGCTAAATCTCCTTATGTTCGATCTCAACTACGATTACTTCTGTATACTTGCAGGAAACTCGTTAGTGTAACAACCAACAATGTTCTACTAGAATATCTTTTTTTGTATTACCTTATGAACCTGATATTCCACAATGTTCACATTATACCCTTGTTGTTGACCTCAAACAGTTTGAGTTTTACTTTAGCTCCCACTGATTCTTTTGGAATACAGTTATCCTATTAACAAAACAATTTTGTAATTGGAAAGGGTTTAGTAATGTTCAACTATCATGGTTTATGGATAAACCCTCTCAAGAAACTAGTTTCTCAAGGTGGGTTTCAATCCTTTATACCTATTGGGACATTCCCAAATCCTATCATATATGATGTCTTTGAACCATTCAGATGGAGTATTATTTAGTGATAGGTATATATATTTATGAGGATGTAAGAAGATTAGATTAATTGATAATTATATCATGACTCGTCATGGTTAAATCCTTCATTCTGACACATCATCATGTTCAGACATACTGTCATGTGATACATTATCACAGTTCATTCCTGAAGGTACCCAAGATATTGATATAAAGTATTTCAACATTTGATCATATCAAAGTATCTTAATACTTTCATCAATGGTATACTTCATTTACAATTACCTTGAAAATTTTCAAGTGATTGATGCTTTCATTTCATTTGGTACATATCATCATATTACCAGTAAATCAAAATGAAGTATTAGTTATTTATCCATAGCATTCATTCCATAAGATCTTCATGCATCATATGCATGAGGTCTAATGGAATCTTTATCCTCACACTACATTTAGTGAAGGATGTCATGTCATTTTGTGTATGAATAAAACTTGCATATTTCCTTAGGTTCAATAACCAAGGAATATATATCGACATAAATATGTAATCTTAGTATGCATTTCTTATGTGTACATACAAGAAGACTTATGCTAATGATAATCTTGAGTTATCAATTATATTCCTTTGGTATAAACTTTCATCTTTGGACCATTTTGCATAAATATCTCAAGATGTTTTTAGGCCAATGTCATGTAAGATCATATCTTTGAAATAGAAACACCAATGACTCTTTATTGATAATCATCCTTGTCCATACAAGATGCATAAAGAAAATTTTTCTATTCTAATGTCATAACAAAATAGCAGTTCTAGTAATCCTATTACATGCCCATTAAGATAAGATAAATGTAAATGCAGACTTCAGCTTCCGTAACATTTGCTCTGCCTTGTCCATCTACATCCTTACATGAAGGCCTTTACTTCTTGTTAGATGTTGCACATCAATATGTCAGATCTCTATTTGGTATCACATACAAAAATTAAGAAGTAGAATTTATCTTATGTTGTTTATACCTGAAGTGGAGGCCTCAATGCCTTCCTTCTTCTTCTTTAGTTCCTCTAATGAGAGTGGGAAATTTCTCTTCCAATGTCTAGGATGGTGATAATGGTGACAATCACCTCTTTGTTTCTTTATTCCACCTTTTTCTTTGAGAACTGAAGACTTGGGCTTCTAGCTAGCTTTATAACCATTGTTAGCTTTGCCTTTGCCTTTGCCTTTAGACTTTCCCTTTATCTTTCTGATCATCATGTAAGAATTGGGCTTGTCCTTCTTCACTTATGTCTCAACTGTTCTCAACATACCCAACAACTTTTTCAATGACTTGTCAAAGTCATTCATGTTGTAGTTCATGAAAAACTGACTATATGACTCTGGAAGAGACTACAGAATCACGTCAGTGTCCAACTATTGGCCCAAGGGGAATCCCAGTTTGGTTAGGTTCTCCACATACCCAATCATCTTGAGAACATGAGGACCTACTGTATCTCCTTCAGTCAAGTGACATTTGAATAGTGACTTGGAGACATCAAACCTCTCATGTCTTACCTGATCTTCATACATGTTCTTGAGATGTGTGACCATCTCAGTCACCCCCAGGTTGTCATGTTGCCTTTGCAACTCATGGTTCATTAAACAAAGCACCAGACATTTAACATCCACAACATCCTCAGTATGCTTCTTATAAGCATCCTTGTCAGCCCTTAGAGCATTTTGAGGTGGTTCCTCTGGTTCTGGTGTTTCCAGGACATAGATCTTGTGCTCCGGCATGAGAACAATTCTCAGCGTCCTAAACCTGTCATGGAAGTTGTGCCCAACAAGTTTGTCCTTCTCAAGGACCAATCACAAAGAAAAGTGATTGGTTAGTGTGGCTATTTGATTCTATAAAAGAATTTGTAATTTTGTCAAAAACTCAAATTTTGATTTGATTAAAATTGGGCGATACCAATTAGGTATTGAATTTAATTGCTATTCTCATTATTTGTTCAAATTGATAACCCTCAAGTATCAATTTGGAAAATTACAATGAATAATTTTCTAATGAGCCATGATACAAAATGATTCAATTATTACCTGACCTACACCAACATCCATAATCAATCATTAAGGTAGATAATCATGCCAATCACATCATATGCAATTCTTGGATAGATGACATGCACAACTCTTTGCCAAAATCCTCTACATGCTTCTCGGCTCAGACTCTCTGAGAATCACCAGTTAAGCCCGACCCAATAGCTAATATGATAATAATGCACCCCGCTTTGGCAAAACCTACATTACTACCATCACACTTCCACGAAGTAGACAGAACACCACGCTTCGACATAACCTATGCTTGGTGAAACAAGTTTTTCATGTGTATTTCTATTGGAAAGCATCTAAGACTTAATATGTTTTATTGAGGGATTTTATATATATCATATATATATACATATGCTGTATCTAATCACCACATATATAGTACGTATCATATACATGCTATATCCCGTAATGCAAACATAGAATATAAAATAAAAAGCAATAGTTATGTTTGTGTCTACTTGTAATTCCTTGGAGCCACAACGAATTAGTACCACCTAGGTCAATCATCACATCACATGTATGGACCTACGGTTGATGTAGATCTGTGCTTGCCAATCTGGGTAGATCGGTTCAACCATTAAACCAGTCGTCTCGCCTCTTGGCCGGTCAGATGGTCCTCCTATCCAACCAATGTCTGGACTCCTTCTAGATAGTCGGTTGGGCCCACAAGGTGGTCATCAGGTTCCATCATCCTCTATCCTCCATGATTCTCTAGACGGTCAACTCGTCTTACGATCTAGTTTTCTCAACCGACAATGAACATCTTTAACGCCATTGCACAAAAAGGAACTATCTTATTGCTACTTTATTACATTGAATAAGAGAAACATCGAGTTACACTCGAGGGGAGCAGAGATAAGAAAACATTAAATTTACATTGGAAAGAAGGAGGTAGAGGCTTGGTATGTAGACCGATATAAAAGGAACCAAACCATCCAACCATATACAAATTTAGTTGTCAGTGGCCTCATGGTGTAGCACCATAGATGGTAGTTGGTGGTGTCCTCCTAGCATAGAGGTGATGTTCTCCACACCTCCATGTAGTTCACACAGACAATTGGAAACTCTGTGTCGTGTTTCCAAAGCCGGCGGGAAGGATTTGTCCCTTCATCTTGTTAACATGCTAGTGTCAACTTCCCCCCTTAGCTATCTCTCCCTTTTATGAATAAGATGCCTCTGGGTTTCACACTACCACAACTATGAGATGAGGAGTCTTGTCATTTAAGAGTCTTGAGAGCCTTTACCACCCTCCCTTTATATAAGAGTGGATCGGCTAGGGTTTCCCAAACCCTGGGAATACAAAGGGTCATATCTCATGGTTTGACTACTACTGCAAACTACCAGTCAGCTGATTGGACAACCCAGTCGATTGGCTGTAACACAAGCCAATCGACTAGAACATTTAGTCAGTCGATTGCTTGATTTCCTATTCACAAATAGATTGGCTATTAATATGATGATTTATGCATGCCATTACATCAACATAAATCACTTGACCCAATCCTACTAGTGATCTAGATGGTCGATTGGACACTCCAGTCGATCGAATGGGCACTCCAACCAGTCAACTGATAGCCAATGTTATTTAAGTTGATTACCTAAGCACTTTAGTAAACAAATTAGATCCTATCCATTAATAAACTCCTATTATATGTGCATCCTATGTGTGTGACCATATAGGTCCCAAAATACATTGGAAGTGAATGTTCATAACTAGATTATGATGACATCACAAGAAATGAGCCGTATCTACTCATCATTGCTACACATGTAATTGGAAAGTTAGAGAACAACTTCAACCTACATCTATGATAAGTGTTACCATGATTGTATGGTTTCTTTGTCTCTGATACCAAGATTGAACATGAGGCATGTAACCACCATCTTCTTAACATTCAACCCATGTTCCTTGATCTAGAGCAGACTATATGAGTATGCATGTGAGTTCACCTATCATATATTGACACACATGAGTATGGCCATAAGTTTCTCAATATTGCTTATCAAGTGTCCATGATATCAACTCTGACAAGAGGGACAAATCAAATCTACATCAGTATTAACATTCTTGAGCACCACCTTAATGGCAACCCTTACTCAAGGTCACATTGGATGGTGTTAAAGTTCATTGAACAAAATTTAATGAGTGTAGTGAATTCAAGTCTAAGAACCACAATCACCACTATCACTTTGAGAGCTGGTTCTAACTACCATTCAATGATTTCCATGTATCACTCTCAAGGTGGGTCTGTCTAGTACACTGTTCCCTAACAAGTACCTATGTGTTTGACTTGATATCCAATTGTTGGGAAATACAGGCACAAAGTATAGCAGCACAGACAAAATTATATCTATCTTTATTACCCAATACAACAAATTACATCAACTAGTATGAAACAGGAAGGATTGTTTTAGCAAGTTATACCTGGTCCTGGAGCTAGTGAAAAAACTTACTTCTTTACAACTGCTGACAAGTTTTTCTTAGACAGTGGCTGTATAGCTCCTGGTCTTCACCACAAACAATGTATGTGCAACCTCTGCAATGATCATGTGGTCGCACCACATACTGCAAGTTGACTTTACTCTCTGAAAACAACCAAAGGACTCCTATCTCTAAAGTAGTCCACACAGACCAACTAGAACTCCTATCGTTCACCATGAACGGATATGAATGAGTTGTCCTCCCCATTAGTGTACTAGTCACTGACCTACTCTCCCACCATGAAAAACCTCAGTTATTCTCTCATGTGGCTATCCCTCCCTAGTCGGGTAGGACTTGTCTGGGCTCTTCTAGTTTCCACAACCAAAGAGGACAACACTTGTCAGAGTAGTTGATTCCCTATTATCTAAATAGTTGTTATATCTTATGAAGCCCCCAGTACCCCTCTATATATAGGAGGGGTTAGGGTCATGGTTCCCAGTCCCCAATCAATGTTGGACTAAAAGTGGGAGTGGAAAGGACTCATAGATCTGATTTTTCACAACAATTTGCAATCTATAATAGTTGAAACGACTATTTCGCACACCCAGGCGGTCATATGGTGCATGAAACGGTGGCCTTGCACTACCAAATGGTCATTTGGAAGTTCCCCGTCTAAAACAAATTTGGTTATTTCAAATTCAATTAATATCTCATATTAATTTCCTTGTTCCTCAAGTAAAGAACAATTGAAACTATTTGGGAAACATCCTGAACCTTCGTTCGACCCAACTAGGCCATGTAACCCAAGAGAGATGCCCGTCTCACTCACCCAAAAGGCCGTCTAGTGAGTTGAGATGATCCAATTGGTTTAATCATATTGAAATGATCAGTTGAAGGGTAGAACTTAGCCAAATTGTACTTTGATCATCCTGACCCCCAAACGGCCATCTCAACTACATGAGACACTTGCCTGTCTACCCAAACAGCCATCTCACATAGTAAGATGGTCGTTTGGTAGTCCTGGTCAACCAATCAAGCAATCTGTTGTGCGAATTGAATACCTAAACACTTTAGTAATCAATTCAATTGTCATTCAAGATCAAACTCCTCTTCTAGATGAGTTCCTATGTGTGTGACCCTATAGGTCCCATGTCATGTTGACATCGAATGTCCATAACTAGCTTATGACATCACAAGAAAAGATTGATTCCTAGTCGCACATCAGTTCTACCCAAGTGAAATGGAAAGTCAGAGAAAAACTTCAACCTATAATCTATGTTAGGTACTGCAGGAATTGTATAATTCCTTTGTCTCTGATATCCAAGGTGAACTCAAGGAATGGTTGGTCATCCTCTCAACATTCAATCCATGTTTCTTGAACAAAGAGAAGACTGTTTGAGATAATGTGACATCAATATCATATATTGATTCACATGTGCATGCACATGCATTTCTCGGTATCGCTAATCAAGTGGCCAGAATATCATACTCCCATAGGAGAGACAAATCCCATTTGTATCACTTACAATCTACCCCCATGTGTTAAAGTCACCCAATCATCACCGTTATAACCATCCATGTTTCAAGACTTCATTTGATGATGTTAAAGTGTACCCAGTGACATGTGATGACTATAGTGATTTCAAGTCTAAGAATCACAATCACCACCTTCACCATGAGTGATGACTGTAACCACAAAACCATGTGTCACTCTCAAGGTGGGTCTGTCCGATACACTATTCCTTTAATATATATATGTGTGCTTGTTTTGATATTGCCATATCATGACTAATGAGATTTAGCCATCAACCAACCCACACTCTGATCTTATGTGTTATTGTTGTCTATCAACCTTCCACAATAAAAACCGATCATGTACATAATGAGAATATGTATATGTGTTTTTAACATCCATATGATCTCATCACAAGGATAGGAACTTGACAACATACGTCATTGAGTAATATAATTCTCTAAACATTCACTCTGTATCCTCATTATCTCATAACTGAGTGAAACATATGAATTGGAATCTTACCTTTATATATGTGTTATTATTAATCAAATCCTTATAGGTAATTATGCCATGTCATTCATCATATGATTTTCTCTACGGGCATACCTTACCAACACCAATATCATGACTAATGAGGCTCTATCATTAGACAACACATATTTAGTCTTATGTATTATTTTCGTCTATTTTTCTTCCACCATAATATCCGACTAGGGACATAGCAAGAATATATGTACTCTTATCATACATATGATCTCATTATTCAGCTCATTAACCTGAAGACATATGTCATCAAGTAACATCATTATTCAGATATCTACCACGTTTGCGTCATCATCTCATGACTGAGATAAACATAATAGATGGGATTACCTTTATTATTTATGAAATCAAGTACATGATTCCTTAGTACAATCATCATATATGATTAGCTCTTTGGGCATACATACTAACAGACTCCCACTTGCACTTAGAGCCAATTACCCATAATTCTTATTCCAAGTGATCTTAACATGACCATCATGTTTCTTCTATGTAAGTGCTTTTGTTAGTGGGTTAACAACATTTGCTTCTAGCTAGTTTTTTTGGAAATCTTCACATTTCTTCACTGTACAATTTCTTATATGAGACATAATTGTCGTAGTATGCTATTTGGGATCCTTAGCCTATCCAATAGCTCCACTGTTGTCACAATATTTATATTGTACCATCAATGGTTCAAACCTCCCAAGTTCATCAAATGAAATTCTTCATTCATACAAGATCCTATGTTGTGTTCAAAACAACAACATACTCAACTTTGAGTATATAATCAACAATTGTCTCTTGCTCAGAACTTTTCCACTTAAAATTTTGTAGTAAGGCCAAAACACAAACTTAGATTGCAATCATTAGTATCTTTGTTATCCTGGAAGCTTACATCAGTGTAAACCTTTACATCCAACTCTTCCTAATCACCATAAACAAGGAATTGATCCTTATTTCTTATCAAGTACTTAAGGTTGTCCAGTGATCTTCACTAGGATTTGATTGATATCTACTGATCATGTCCAAAACATAAGAGACAATAGGACAAGTGTATAACATTGCATACATAATAGATACAATTTCAAATGTATATGGCATCTTACTCATGTGTTCCCATTTTTCACAAGAACTGGTACACCGGGCTCTAGAGAGTCTATTTCCATGGGACACAGGTAAATTTCCTCTCTTTGAGTCATGTATGCTAAACCTCTTTAGTATTTTGTCAATATGTATACTCTAGTTTGGGACAAGAAGCATTCTAGATCTCTCTCTATATATCTTAATTCCTAAGATATAGGATGTTTCATCTAAATCTTTTGTAGAGAAGGTACTTTCCATCCAGGTCTTTACCATTTGTAGGATAGGGATGTCATTCCCCATTAATACGTGGAATACAATTATGATCCCACTAACCTTCTTGTAAAGACATGTTTCTTCCACATCTTGACTAAAGTCAAACTCTTGGGCTGCCTCATCAAATCAAAGATTTCAACTCTAAGATGCTTAGTTCAATCCATATATTGACCATTACAATCAAATTGCAATGGCAAGCATGATGTCAACGGGTTTAACCATAAAAACTGGTGAAAATATTTCATGATGTTCAACACCTTTAAATTGTTTGAATACCATTGCAACCAATCGACCTTCCATGTTGGTCTTCTTCTTGAATACCTACTTGTACAATTTTAGTTTTACTCCTTGAAGTGGATCCACCAAGGTCCATACCTTATTGGTTACATGGTGTCCTTCTTAGATCACATGGCCTCAAGCCATTTTCCAAATTGTAGTCTCTTCATTGCTTCTAGTAAGGTTGTTGGCTCATCATCTATGACCAACTCACTGCCTTCTTGAGTCCCAAGATAACCAAATATTTCTAGCTCTAGACAGTGTCCCACTAGATCTACGAGGTTCATGTCTTACATGAGGAACTTTAGATTCTACAAAAGTTTGTGACTCTCCATGTTCCTTTTTGTACCTCTATAGGTCCAATGTTTTCTTATTGGTCTTGAAACTTTTTGAGTTCTACTTTTATCCCACTGATTCTATTGGAAACAACATCCCTATAAAAACACTTTGTTGTCGATGGAAGAAGTAATATCCTATGATATTTTTAACAAAATAACATTTATCTAATTTGCGACCAAGATTTTCAAGAAGCAATCTTCTTCATTAGATTTACATCCTCAAATCTTCACAAAAAGACATACTAGGACACTTCCAAATCCACATCCCATGTGGTGTCATTTGAGCCAAATTAGATGGTACACAGTTTAGTGTAAAGAATGTGCCTAAAAGGAAGTTGAAAGATCAACTAAATTTATTGATGATCACACTAGTGTATGATTCCTTCTTTATGATGCATCATTATGTTTTAGGTGGACTCTATTGTGATAAAATACCACTGTCTTGCAGAAGGTCGTCAAACTCTTGGTTCAATTATTGTCCACATAGATCGTATGAAAGTGTTTAAATACTAGTAACCACCTCTAGAATTTGTTCTAAAAGGTCTACATACATCAACCAGTATGATTCCTAATAGACCACTCACTCTTTTAGTTTTCTAGTGAAAGGAGTTTTGTCATCATGCCCAAAAAACAAGACTCACATGCCTCTATTGGTTCAAAACCAAAAGAGTCTAGATAACTATGGAGTCTAGAAATGAATTTGTTATTTATGTGACCTGGACGACAATGCTATAGGTATGTTTTGTTTGAGACATCGAGTCATTCAATATTTACATTATACATACTTGTCTCTAGAACTAATGAGTGTAAACTATAGTTATTAGGGAACTACCATAAAAGATATCATCTTTAGAATAGAACATCAATCATTCATTACATGAAATTAAAATCCATCACTGTCCAAACAAGGTAGATATATGATGTTTCTATTATTGGAAGGTACATAACATGAATTTACTAATTCTATTACATGCCCATTGGGTAGAGATAAATGTAATTCCAACTATAGTGGTAACAACTCTTTCTTTGCACAGTTCCACCTTATGTTTCTTACTTCTTCTCAGACCTCACACATCATAGTACGTCCGAGATCCTCATCCGGTATCAAATATAAAAAATGATGAAATAAATACATTTATCTCAATATGGTATATACCTAAAGTGGATATCTATATCTCTTGCTTTTTCTTCCTGAGTTCCTCTATATAAAGAGCTCAGTTCATTTTGAACTATCTAGGATGGTGATAATGGTGGCACTTCCCTTCCTTAATTGCTCCTTCCTTTTCTTTAAGTGCATAAGACTTGGGTTTTTGGTTGGCTTTAGAACTCTTCTTGGCCTTGCCTTTACCCTTAGAATTTCCCTTTCCTCTACTGAGCATCATCACAGACGTAGGATTGTCCTTCTTCATTTGTGCTTCCAACAGTTCTCAACATGCCAAGCAATTTTGGCAACATCTTATTATTTTTTTTTGAAAGAAAACATTACCTTCTATTCCATCTTAAGAGAGCTTACAAATAACAAGTTGAAACATAAATTATAAAACATGGTATTATCAGTACCATTACAATTGTTATCTCCTGAACTAAAGATAGACCGTAGGTCCATCGACCTCTCAAAAATATGAGAGAAAAGGTGGTTTTTAGTGTGGTAATTTATCAAGCTCCTTGGATCTTGGAAGGCTCCACATACCAATTGAGTCTTCAGTAGCTTGAATGAGCAACGTTAGCTTAAAATGATTTATGATGTATTTTATGACAAATTTGCTATATGATTCTGGTAATTACTGCAGAATCACATCCAAGCTAACTCTTGGACTAAGGGTAATCCCACTTTCTCTAGGTTTTCCACATACACAATTAACTTGAGCACATGCCCCTGGATCTCCCTTGCCATATTTCAATTGAATAACACCTTTGAGATATTATATCTATCATTTCTTTCCTGATCTTGGTACATATTCTTAAGATGTGTTACCATCTCGAGAACATCCATATTTTCATGCTATCTCTGCAACTCATAGTCCATTGAGCATAACATCAAGCACTTGACATCTACGACATTTTCAGATTGCTCGTTGTAAGCATTCCTTTCATATTTAAACATGGTGGGAGCAAGTTAATTTTTCTCTATTGTCTCCAATACATAGAGCTTGCACTCTTGAGCGAGAAAGAATCTCAACATCCTAAATTAATTTTTGAAATTATTCCCATTCAACTTGTCCTTCTCAAGGATTGATCTCAACAAAAAGTTGTTGGCGTTTGCCATTTGTTTTTGCGATAGAAATTTGCATTTACCAAAACACTTTTGATTTTATTAGAAAATATAGATGATAATAATTAGACCTTTAATTAATTATTGCTCTCACTATTTTTTTCAAATTAATATCCCTCACGATTAATTTGCGGATTGCATTGTACAACCTTCTAGTCAGCATGCAATCCCAAATATATGAGTGAGGGTTATGGCCACAATAGTGAAATTATTTGGAGCCACAAAGAATTTCTAGCCACCTAAGTTCTAACATCATCTGCATGCAACCTGTGCTGGTAAAATTCTATGATGGGAATAGATTGATTGATCGAATGGACACTAGAGTTGATTGGTTGGTCTCCTATAAATCAGTTGGTTCTCCATCGTTCAGTTGACTGGCTTTTAGATCAAGTGCATAGTTGGACTCCTCCATTTGATTGGTTGGTCCTCTAATTAATTGGTTGTCTCCTCTAGTTCTTCGTTCGATCGACTCGATTCCCAGTCGATTGACTCATTTGGTAAGAATTCCTTCTTCTTTTCCATAAAAGGAAACTAATGCTATCCTATTCTACATGTTACAACTTTGTGTAAAGGTGAATACCTCAAGTTACATTAGAGGGGAACAAAGGGGTTAAGAAGTAATTACATATGGAAAAAAAGGAGGAAGACTCGATATACAAAGAAAATTTAAAATAGGTAGGATAGAAACCACACAACAAAATAGATGATCCAAGGGGTTTGGCCATAACCACACATAGATCCACCATCAAAATGTTTTAAGTCAACACATATAAACTGAATATATATCATATCATATATATAAGATCTATGAGATATTCCCTAGTATATGTGGTTTTAATCAAATATTCACATTAGTAATTCAAATATTAAAATTTCATGCAACAAAATAATTGATAATAACTGATTGTATCTATTAAATCACAAATCATAGTAAATTGATATGGATCTAATACCGATGTAGGACAATATGATATTAGAGATGGCAGCAGAAACAAAAATTTTCTTTCAATATTCCCCATAACTAGCAGATCACACCAATAACTAGGAAATGGGAAGGAAGGTGTAAGACATATACCTAGTCTTGGAGAAAGTCCAATGATAATCCTTGCAGAGTTGTAGTTGTGCTTGTTTGTCAAGAATCACCCACACATAATTGATGGCGGCTTCCTAGTATAGTACCACATATGGTGGTTAATGGCAGCCTCCAAGCTTAGTCTCGATGGTGTCTTTGCCTATATGAAGTCCACATAGACCACCAGGAACTCCATGTTGCACTTCCAGATCTAGCGGGAAGGAGTTGTCTTTTCCTATTGTCAATGTGCTAGCATTGACTTTGCCCCCCTTTGCTATATCTGGCTTTTACATGTAAGATGCCTCCAGTTCTCATGTTACCACAATCTGAGATGAGGAATCTTGTCATACAAGAGTCTTGTGAGACTTGGCCACCCCCTCTTTATATAAAAGTGGAATGGCTAGGGTCCACCAGACCCCAGGGATACGTAGGGTCATAACTAATGGTTTGACGACTGTTGTGAATTACTAGTTGATCAACTAGAACATCTAGTCGGTCAATTGGTTTACTTTCCTATTCCCTATAATTTTGGCTTTTGATGTGATTATTAATTCACATCATTACATCAACATCAATCACTTGACCCATTCCTACTAGTCATCTGTTTGGTCGACTAGACTCCCCAATTAGTTGACTAGACTCTCCAGTCGATCGATTGGCACACCGATTGTTTGACTGGGCAATCTAGTCAACCAATTGATAGTCAGTGTTGTTTAAGTTGATTACCTAACGACTTTAGTAACTAAGTTAAATACTATCCATGAGTAAACTCAAATTCCTAGTGCATCCTATGTGTGTGACCCTATAGGTCCCAAATTATGTTAGCAGTGAATGCCCATAACTAGATTATGACATCACAAGCAATGATCGATATCTAGCAACACATCATTGCACCCAAGTAATTGGAAAGTTGGATAACAACTTCAACCTACATCCATGACTAGTGTTACCATGATTGTATAGTTCATTAGTCTCTGATATCCAAATTGAACATGAGACATGGAATCTTCATCCTCTTAACATTCAATCCATGTTACTTGAACTAGAGCAAACTGTATGTGATGCATGTGAGTTTACTTATAATATATTGAATCACATGAGTATGATCATACATTTCTTAGTCTTTCTTCTCAAGTGGCCAAGATATTGACTCTGATAGGAGAGACAAATCCCATCTACATCATTTACATTTGATCCCCATCTTTTACAACATACCTAAGCACCACCATTATGGAAACCCTTACTCTAGGTCACATTGGATGGTGTTAAAGTTCATCAAAAAACATGGTATGAGTGGAGTGACTTTAGGTCTAAGAAGCACAATCACTGCTATCACTTTGAGAGTTGTATTTAACTACTATTGTGAGTCTTTCTGGTACATTGTTCCCTCGCAAATACATATGTGTTTGACTTGATCATGACTAATGAAACTCTATCATAAATCAACATAAATTCTAGTATTATATGTCATCTATATTTTCTTCCAAAATAACATCCAACTAGGGACAAGACAAGAATGTATGTAATTTTTTTAGACATTTGATATCATTGTTTAGGTCCTTAATCTAAAGACATATGTCATTGAGTAACATCATTATTTATACATATACCATGTTTGTGTCATAATATCATGAATGAGACAAACATAATAGACAAAATTACCTTTATTTTTATGAAATTAAGTACATGATGCCTCACTAAAATCATCACAGTATTGGCTTTGTGGGCATACATACCAACACCATGCTACATGCATCAATAACCCAATGAGGGAGATTATAATTGTAAGGCCCCTGACCTAGATTTTGGGGCTAACCCCATTTCTTTGACCTAATAACACACTCATAATCCTAATCTAGACCCTTGAGATGTTTTATGATCGTAAGAGGCACCTTCGTTTCAAGTTTGAGATCTTTTGGATAATGTTTGTGCTTATATGTTAGTTTGGGACTAAATTACAAATTACCCAAAGTGGAGGGTTAACCTATAATTTGTCACTTCTAGAGTGTGCCTTCCATGCCTTGACATCATCTTGAGGATAGAGAAAAGGTGGGCACCTTAGATAGACCTTGGTTTGATGATATGAACTCATGTGGTGATTAGAGCTTTTTAGGGTTTCCTAGTAACCATGCATGGATGAGCTTGTAGCGACCATGAGGGGAGTGTTATGACCACAACACTTGTGTTGAGACTACAAAATATCACCCTGGAGAAGTTTTTTGTGACCTGGGATGGTTTAGAGTGAATATGGAGTCGCTAGGGTTCCATATACATAGGCTTTGTGAGTGTTGCGACCACATGCATGAAGGGTGAACAAAGTGTAGCAACCACTACACTTAACCTAGTGTTGCCACCGCAACACAAGGAGAGAGGGTCACTACACCACCTTGGAAGTATCACCCTTCAATGCATGTGAGTGTGGAAGGCTTGAATGTGTGTTTTATTGGATGTACGACTATCCCTTATGAGCCCTTGAATGTGAACACCTCATTCCACCATCACCACCCTCCTCTATGAGTATAATACCTCTCTCTTCTCCACTCAAACCCTCGTTTTTTAGACCTTCTTCTTCTTCCTCCTCCTTGTACTCAGATATTGATTTTTGTGAATCAATTGGAGCTGTCCTAGGTGCTATGGTGGCCGATCATCTCCTATAAGTGGTGCTTTGGAGCTAAATCACCTCTTTTTTGGTGATTCTTGGTGGTTCCTCCTCTAGGTGAGTTCCTCCTCTCTTTGAGCACGTTTTTCTTAGGTCTCTTCTTCCTTTCCTTCTCTTTTCTTGGCCTTAGGCTATGGTTTACCATGGTGGCCATCTCTTGAGATACTATTCTCCACAAAGTCCTTAGATCATGGATCGTCTAAGCTAGTACCTTTGTGAATGGAGCTTCCCTCTTTTCTTCCTTCTTCTTCTCCACCATCCAAGTTCGTCCTAGGGATTTTTTTGCCATCTTTTGAGCTATCCTTAAGCATGGAACATTTGCCTTGTCTTGAGGTACCCTAGTGACTAAGGATGGAGCTTTTTGGAGACTCATCTTCAACCTTGGGAAGAGAAGGAGATCAAGCTTGATTTTAGGTAGGTGATATAACCATCCTCTTATTACTATTATTGCACCTTGTTTCTTGCATGCATGTTGATATTTCCAACTTTTAATCATAGTCCTAATGTGATAAATAGAGTTATCATGATCTATAATGAAACTCTTGGGTACATTCATTTAATGTTTAGCATCTAAACCTAAACCTTAAGTCTATGAACCCGATCTTGGTGATGATGATGAGATGCATGTTCCCTTCTTGTTTTCAGTGATGAAATTCTACAAATTTGATCATGGATCACCTACCTTGTAAGTGAGAGTGGTTTTGTTTGATTTGCATGAGTGGGAAACTGGGTTTTCATCCCTTGAATCATGATCTTTATGGGGGATTTATGTGACAACATACTCTAGAGTTTTGATGATTATTTTGTATGGAGTTTTTCCCTTAGTCGGTGCTAAGTTTGTTTTGGACATATGTTATGTTGTGGATATGTTTGGGTGCTAACTTGGGCTCACAACAAAAACCCTAATAACCTCTTTTTATTTTACAACCACAACACACCTTGAGCATGGGTGGTCGCTACACCCCTAGGTCGCAACAATAGGGTCGCTACACCCCACGGTTACAACATCTTATATGTTAGGTCACTACACTTGGTTAATGTGATGAAATTTTCTCTTTAGATCATAAACCTATCATGTTAGTAGGTGATTCCATGTTCTCAAGCTTGAATGTTTAAGATTATCATGCTTGGTTCACTCATGATCTGAAACTTCCTATTTACCCAATTTGAGTTGAGGATAATAACGAGATGATATTCTTTCCCTTGATCTTGGTTTTGATTATTTCCTTAAATGCATTTACCTTGGTTATCCATGTAGTTTTAGGTCCCCTTTTGGGTATGTTAAACGTGGTTTATCTCTCTTGTATGAAGTCCTTTCTTGGTGGTTGCATGACACACATTATAGGGTTTTTGGGAGACCAATTTGTGTGAGGTTTCCCCCTCCATGTTGATGATGGATTTCTTTAGTGTTCCCTTCTATTTTAGCCATGGAAATATTCTATTTTCCTCATGTGTTGAGGTTTAACTTTCTCTCTCCTAGGTGATTTTTCCTTGATGATCTTCATGGAGCTTATTTTAGGGTTTGATGGCCTTGGATCCATGGGTTTTGATCTTGATGATAGTTGGTGTTCTAGATGTTTGACCTTTTTGCAATCGAGATAGATGTGCCCCCTTGTGTTTAGGATCAAGACATGCACCCATGATTGGCTAGGGGTCGAGACACCTATGCCTTGAGTCAATTGAGGCATTATTGTAGAAGAGATGGCCACGATGTTGCATTTGTAGGGTCACGACGTTATTTTTGTTATATCATGACATTTCTTTTGTTTGAGTACGACGATTGCTTTTGTTTGAGTATGATGTTGCTTTCCTTCCAATTGTGATGCCTTGTTGTGTCGCAGACAAGATGCCATGATAGTTGGTGCTTGCGAAACCATGTTGTTGTGTGGTCGAGATTCCTTGGATGGTGGTCGAAGCATTGCTTTGGTGTTACCATGTCTGCTGGCCGAGACGAGTGTGCTGATATGTTGCGGTCGTGATGTCGAGCGGGTGTAGTAGTCGTGGCACCCCATATAGTTCTACTCGTGACACTATAAGGTTGAGGGGTATCAATGCCCTATTTTTTATGCGATGGTAATGATGTGATGATGAGTTGCAGTCATGAAAATGTTATGATGTGTTGCGGTTGTATCCTTGTGTAGGTGTCTTATGACCAGGGCACATAATTTGTGGATGGTTGATACCTATACATAACCACATGACCAATAAATGTATATGCATAAGTGATTGATGAACCATGTATAGTGTTGTTTGGGTGGTTGAACCCTAACCCTAGCTATTGTGACTTGGTCGCTTGAGGGTTGAGGCATGGTGAACCCCTTTGGTGAGTTTTGGTCACAAAATGATGGTAGTTGGCCGTGGTCACGACACCATGAGTGATGGTGGCCACGACCCATGTATGGTGGTGGTCGCAACATACATGAAGTGGATGGTTGAGTCACATGCTTGGACATTTCATCAATGCACTGGTATAAATAATGTTTGAGCCATCTGTAGTGCTATGTTGATAGTTTCTTACTTAACCTTAATTATGCTTCTTAACCCTAAGTATTCCAATAAAGTGGGAGATGCTATATCTAGGTCTTAGTACTTGTATCTACATAACTCTAATCGACTAAAGCTTGGAATCCTAACCCTAATATTTAATTATGTGTTTGCTTTCTCTCTCATGAGTTGTTCACCATGTAGAATGTTGTTTCTCTCTTTTTTATTCTCCCCTAACCTTGCAGGTAATATGTATGCCATGGCTTATGTATATTGTGGTGGTGATTATCTGATACATGGTGGTGCTTATACACATCAATGCAGTTTAATATGAGGGCTTAATGTGATAGGTCCTATGACCTGGTGTTGGCTAGATGCCTACTAAGAGGTGATATCCTCAAGTGATGTGATTAAGGGATTGTTATCCCATGGTGATGTGTGACATTGATGATGGCCTTGTATATGGTAGATAAATGAGTATAATGTGGTGATTGTGTGACAAGTTCACACCTTATACATTATATACCTTCTAAAGTTGCAACACACTCTTATAGAGTTTGTTATAGCTTTATTTGTTGTAACATGATTGATACTAAAGTCACCCAATCGGCTAACTAATCAAGTCTAACCTAGTCATGTAGTTTTCCCTATGCCATAGATCCATCTTCAGCATCAGTACTAGCTGGATGGTGAAATGGGCTCTCCTTAATGGATGCTCAGAGTCATATACTATTGAGTATATGCATTCACATGATTGGTTGTGGGGCATACACCGGAAGGAGTGTGGCTATGGGGCGTAGCTCAGTGATATGATGCTTATGTGGTTTCACAAGATTGGCTGTGGGCCATAGCTTGACAGGAATGTGGTTGTGGGCTATGTCTTAGTTTCACTAGCACTGTGACATATACAAAGGTGGGCTAGGAGTTTACAACTTAACTATATGTCGCTAGTTGCAATTGACTGATATATATGTACGATGTAATTGTGTACTCACCACGAGGTATAGGGAGGTTGTGGATTCCGGCTCTGATTCCAACCAAATTTGTGATACCCCATGGGTTTTCCACATCTTTTAGGTAGCCATACATGAAGAGGTGGAGAATGTGCAACCAGTAAGGAGTGAAAAGGAGAGAAGTAGCTATGTAGGTCATAGATGTTTTGGGTTCCTGACAGTAGAGTCCTATATGTCATCCTTGTACACTCAGGTCCTTGGGAGATGTTTTCGCGTGTGTTAATGGGTTTGATGTTTGGGGATGGATGCCTTATTGTTCTGACAAGTTTGCATCAGTTTAAAAGATAGGCAAAATGAATAAGTATGCTTTCCTATGAGGAAATGTAATACATAGGATAATGTTTTGGATTCTCTGTAAAAGTTTTCTTGAGTTGGAATAAATGAAAAGTCATTTTTAATTTCCTATGATTTTTTGTAATCTAGATGATTAATGATTGTTTCCCGCATGTGTTTTTAGTAATCTCACTGGTTTGTGACATGGGGTGTCACAATAATCAATAATATTATGGGGAGTACGATGAAAAACCTTATTGTGAGAACCAATATTCACCAGAACAAGAGGATTGACTTAAAGCCCTAGAGATGATGGTAGCTAAGAAGAAATCCTAGAGCAAATAAGTGAGGACCAATTGGCTCAACTAAAAGTACAACTCTCCCTTATAGTCACACCACTTGAGGGTCAATCAGAGAGATCCTCGAGGAAGTTGTAGCAGCCAAGGATGATTCTTTATGATGACCATGATGATGATGATACGATCCTCATGTCAACTGTGTCAGATTCAATAGAAATGGCACATACTAAGGACCTGTAACCAACGTGTGATATGTACACATGTATTCTGACCTCCCCACTAGGGGCCTTTCATACTATAGTATGAAAAGTAACAACACAAGAGTTTTCTTTCTAGTGATTGAACCTGAAGCTCCACAAACCACTCCTATTATAGACATTATCAAGTAATTACCAATGATCTACCAACCTTGATTGACCCCATTTTAGAAAATGAACAACCAACCTCAAGTTCATACTCAGTTGTATCATATAAAGAGGGTCCATTTTGGTAAGAGACCTATGACCCAATTTAGCCACTTGTTATCCCTTATCAGGTTGTTCTAAACTGATCCTCCACCCTTAGAGGAAACTTGTTGTACCCAGTATCTGACTAGCATACCAACTTACATGCTCTAGTTCTTTCTGATCATATCAATGGGATGGGTATATTCTACAAGGAGGAACCCATGCATCATTCTTATATTTTTAAGGAAACAAAAGCTCATGATTGGATGACATTCAAAGAGGGAACACAACCACATAAATATTTCTGCTAGGCTGGAGTTACCAAGCTCCTCCAATGTTAGCATGACTCATCCTACATGTAGATCAATATGACAACGAGAAACCAAACATAGATCCTCCACTTGATCTTGCACATCCAGTGTTACATGTGGTAGATTCTTCACCTACTAGTTTAGCCTTTTAAAAATACCCACTCACATATTTACACCTCCTCTACTAACGGAGGAATGTCTATGGATTTTAGTTGAAGTATTGCAAGGTCAATTTTTTTTTATTACAATCATTTGAATATCCCATTTGAGTTGCCAAGGCCACCCAATCATTGGTCATACTATGGCATTTTTCCATCCAATGTCACAATCACTATTTACATTTCTTTCATCTAGACCTTCTTTGAGTCGAGACTGCCTTGATGAGCCCCATGGAAATTCCTTCCCTCATTTTAGATATAGGATTTCCTCGAAATGAGAGAAATTTTAAGTTCTAGGTGGAGGTGGGTGGTATGTACCTATCCCACCCACTCTATCCTCCCTTATTTCAACATTTCTATCATGTTATTTTAGTTTTCATGTAGTTTTAATTTCAAATAATCATTTAGTTCTTTATTCTTCTTGCATGTCATATGACCTTTATCTAGTCGGCCAATTGTTCTTATACGCATGTTTATGAATGAGTCCCTTGAGTGAAGTGAAATGATCTTGTAAAAAATTCATGAACTTCCACTTCTAGAACTCACCCTATCACCTAGGACGTTAAGTAGAACTTCTCCTTAGAAAAGATGGCAAGCCCTAAAGGATCAATAGGAAAAAAACACAATATGCCTTTACTTGATCTGTGTAATAGCTTGTGAAATTTTTGGATTATTTCTTTATATAGGAATAATTGAATTGATTCTATGATTCTCCCAATGCTCTAAATACAAAACACAAAATCCACAAATTCAGCCTCTGGTACACTTCTTATATCGTCTTCTTACCCCCTTCGTTCCCCAAAAATAAACAAAAAGCCAAAAAATGTGCCAAACTCCAAGTTTGGGATTGCACACCCTTCCCCCCTCTACTTCTTCTTCCGTACCTCTTCTATGTAATAGTGGCATATCACCAATAAAGAAAAGATGCCAATGTCCACATAAAAATCAATGCAATTACAATAGAAGAATAAAATGATCTTGATTTGAATGAAGGAGAGATCACATTCTACCATACCCCCATTCACTCCATTTTTATTCCTAAGGGAATCTACATACCCCCAATACACTCATTCATTGAACCCTATTGTTGTACAAAACTCGTAAGAAAATGTGGGAGTAGAAAAAGCAAAAAGGATATGACATCTATTTCTTTGTAGGTATTGACATGGAAACACGTTGTGAAACAATTTGAAGTACCGAATATGGAAAATTACGCTTTGTGATTTCAGAAAATCAGGGTCACTTGACCATGAAAGGTGGCAAGGATACAAGTGGTTCTATGCAAGTGAAGAGGACACACTTTTAGTATTATTTGGTGATTTTTTGTGATTCTATGTTGCTCGAGGATGAGTAATGTTCAAATTTGGGGTGATCTGATCAATGCATATTCATCTATTTTGATCGCTTCTTTTAGATCATTTCTTAGGGGCATTGTGTTGGTATTTTTGAGTTTTAGGATTTCATCGATCTAGTTTAGCTTTTCTCACAATATAGTAGAGTTTTAATTGGATTTGCTCATTTATTATAAGAAAATAGCTAGATTGTACCCATTCATTCCAAAGATCAAGAATCTCCAAAATCCCCATGAGATGGAAGATTAAGGAGGCCTCAGTGCACATCCCAGGTTCCCAAAATTTCAACTGGTCAACTGACATCCCCAGTCAGTCGACTCATGAGAAAGAATTGGAAAACCTCTTAGAATTCTAAGTGATTGACTGACCACCCAGTTGATGGATCCAACATTATATGAGGGGACTTCTACTGCAGTTGAATCAGTTTGTTCACCTCCAACCAATCAACTAACCTATATATGATTACGAGCATTACGTCCTACCCTAGACAACATACTAGACCCCTAATCTACCAACTAGCATAGCTAACCCAATCTTTGCAACTTCCATCAGGATGTGACTTTAGGGTTTTGGGGTCACATCCCTTACCTATATAAGGAGGAGGTAGGCTAAACACAAGGGTGATCATACCCTATCATCTGAAAACCTTCTTTTGGTGTGAGAAAGAAAAGGAGAGAAGGAGCCATCATTTTCCTTAGGGAGACTGCAAGGGTGATGCTAGATTGTAGAATAGAGTTGGATATCTTCATATTTTTCCTTTATGCCCCTAGAAACATGAATCATTTTCTTTCTATCTATACTTTTTATTTGTTCTGACTATGAAAGAGTAAACCTTTTTACTGGGGCATGGGGTGTAGCCCCATAGGCCGTATCTTGTTCTAAATGATATTGACTGCAAGATTTTTTTTTGCTAGATGTGTTTCATTTGATCTCTGCACTTGATTTATGAATTGATCTATCATTTTTCTTGTCTTTTATACTCTTGGGTGAAGAGAACACATACTCTATAGTTAGAACACCAAATAAATATGTATAACTCCAAAGCGATCCTGAATGGGGTTCTATTGGATGATTGGACAATGAAAAATGAACACAAAGATATCAGGTTTGTGAGAAGTTTGATCCTTGCAAAATTTGTGCTGTGCAAGGACAAAAATCTACTTGGTCCCAATATAACCACTTAATTTAAAGAGTAAATTCTGTTAAAGAAATTTTGTATGCTATGGTGGTGAACATTAGACTCCCAATATCTTTGATTAATTGAATTAAATCTTCAGTTTAATCACTTTTACTTCTGCAATCAAATTCTCAATTTTAGATATAATCACACTCAAATGACCATAATGTTGTTCTCATTAATAGGTTTGAATAATTTTTAATCAAGTTGTCAAATGGGTTCTACACTTTTGTGTACTACAATTGACCTATTCTCTGATGGTCAAGTTGATTGTTGTTGTTAAGGTTAAATTCTAGGGATTTCCTTCCTTGGTGAATTTCTATGTGCAAACACCTCACATCATCTTACATGTCCAAACTGGTGTTGTATACATGTAGAAATAAGAGGCATATGAAATAGATAATGACACCATATGTTGTATCATATGATGCTCATGTAATATTAAATAATCTATAGACTATAATATAAATATGCCTTTTTATATGCTTGAAGTACTAAACCCTTTTGTGGAATGAAGTGATGCTAGAATAGTAGCATATGTACGATGTGCTAGAAATTGGTTGACTAAGTTCTTGGGTTGATTTTGTCATTATTTGTACATTTTTATTTTAAAGTTTTCATCATGAAACTTTTTCATTATTAAATTATATGTACAAAAAAGTGTTTTTGGATTTATTGATGATTTTTAGAACCAAGTCGTCACCATAAGGAGGTTCCTAGTAGTAAAGGAAACCTTTAGTGAAGAACCCCTTGAATATCAAGGTCAACCTGGAGACTGCAGGCCTAATTATAAAATAATAAAAAGATGTTTTTGATATTTATGACCTTGCTGTTTTACCCCGAGTTTCCTCATTGGATGAATAAATGGGCTATAGATGAATCTTTTTACGGGATGAAGTCTGGTAAATTGTATTCATTAGGATTGTAATATAACTAAAGGATTGTTTGGACATTATAGAGGTTCCAATAAGTAATATTTGAGTAATTCCTACTATTAGTGTCTAACGAAAGTAGCCACTAGATAACCTAGGATAAGATAACATGTTAGGTTAAGAAATAAGTAATGGTCTATTCCAAAAAGTTTGCACCCTAAATACCCATACACCCCATATCTTTTTAGATTTATTGGTGCAAATAGATTTAACTTTGGAACTAAATTAGACTATCTAGGATATTATGAGAATAATAAATATTTACAAATTATCCTACATGGCACATGGTCTAAGAAACAAAGGCATGTTGATCACGTTGCTAGATTCCTTGAAAGAAGGCTAGTCAGCAACACATGGATTGACAAGTTCCTCAATGTAGTGGTTAGATTGGGCTCTCACCATTTCAATGATCAAGCATGGATGTAGGTAATCACCAACACTGAAGATCTTCCCTGCCCATATATGTATTTAAATCCATGTTGTGAAAGGAATGACTTCAAGGAGTTGGTCAAAAGCTATTGGGGTACCATGGGGGTGGTAACCCTCTATTCAAAGTTCTCAAGAAGCTCCATATCACAAAGAGGGAGCAGAAAAATGGGCTAGAGTAAAGGTTAACTTTCCTAACCTGCTGAAAGATGCCAAGACAGAGTATGAAAAGGCTTCCCACTACCTGATGGGCAACTTGATTTCCCCCGAGGTGGTTGTTGATAAGAGGAGGTGCCAAGAAAGACTAAGAAATATTGTCAGCCATGTGAAAAAGTAACTTGAGCACTACCCAAAAAATATAGGGTGCATGTAGTATATTCGAGATCACCCAAGGAGCAATGTTTGTTAAACACAAGAGTGATATATGTCGACAATCTAGATCTTTTCAAAAAGAGATATTTCTTATGTTAACTAGAAATTTAACAGAAATTACTAAAGCATATGTCACTCATATGAAAGATCAATTTAGATTAAGGATTCTTGAGGATAAGGTTTGACTAGCATATCATGCCATGAAACAACAAAAAATTCACAACCTAGCACAAAAGTCACAAAGGGAAGTTTGAGTTCCACACTCCTCCTAGTAGCATAGAATATTTCTACCTTTATATAGCACCACCGTCCATATACTTGAAATAGAACCACCAAAAAACCTTGAAATACCCTTCACTTCCAAGCCACTCCCATGGTCAAGGAAATAAAACAATGAAAATGCCTACTTACTTCAGTTTACAACTTCCTTGTATGTGCAAGAAGCATACGTCATACATACAAGATGGACAATCAAGCTTATATGTAAAATAAATACCAATGTATTCATAGAATAGTGATTCAAAAAACAATAAGTAAGCAAATAAATTGTCAAATAACATGACATGGGAGTTACTATCAATGCCCGAGGAAAAGAGATCTACTTGTCCATTGGTAAGAAAGTAGATACAAGCAATAGCAAGTACGGATAGACATCATAAAAGAAGGAAATGGACTTGGATTCCATGGATGAAGTAGGATGGAATTGGAACTCTGGTCAAGGAGTCTATAAAGAAGTGAGATCACCTGTGTACTAAAAATGGTAAACAAAATTCAATGAATAATAGTATAAGTTAAACCTTTGACTATATTCAATTTAATAATGAGTACATCAAAATTTTACCAATAATGGTATACATACAAATAAAGGATCTGAGTAGAGGGAAACTCAACTACATCAATATGTCTCCAATTAAAATAACTTAACAAATAATCCATGATGGAAGGATGAACTCCTTCTCGTAAGCTTAGGCTGGTTCACCATACTCATGTTGCACACTCTGATCCTAGAACTGGGTGGTTGGGATCACCCAATAAGAGGAGAGTAAAAGGTATGTATCAAATCAAGAAATAAGGAAAAATAAAGTATAGGAAAGAGTAAACATGGAGTAATGATTGCACTATGCTAAAGACTAATCAAAACTATGAGGCAAGTAATTAAATAAGAATTCTGCCAAGTCAAAAAATAATGAAGTTTGCATGTATGATTTAATATGACTACATTAGACTAATCTAGGGCTAAGGCACCTAACGGACCTCAACCTCTGGGTGAGGGAGAGTAAAACATTCCCAAGCACCCTAATATATATAAAATTGGGGAGAGTGGTTACATTCCCCTGGGAAAAATAACACATGCCCTCTATGGGTGGTTTTTACTCATGTACACTACATTAGTTAATTAGACATTTACAACATCATGCTAGAATAATCCAATGATACATTTAAGAAATTTACTTACTTTGCAAGTGGGGTCCAAGACCCTAGAATAATTGAAATAAAAGTGCCACAAGAAGGCAATAAAGAGAATAAAGGCTAAGACAATGCCTCATTGAAAATATTAGTGTGGATATCAAAATGCCCAACTGATGGACAAGTGTACAAACTCATATACATAAATAGGATTGCACATACCTATTTTCACATAAATTTTACTTGAATAGTATAGTTTGGTCCACAATGTCAACCTTTCACCAATGAATTGTGTCCAATGTCACTTTTACCCTAGATAAAAGTTTATACACATGGATTAGGGTTTATAAAGCATATTATGTGAGAAACCCTAATTTTGAACCTCCTATTAAAACAATTGAGTAGGACTCAAAACTTGTACCAATCGATTACTCAATTTTTTTTTTGGTACCTCCAACACATGTTGGTCACGTTGACAAAGAAATAGAAGCTAATTCGACATCTACTTCAAAAACAGAAGAAAAACTATCTAACTCTTCCTTAAGAGCTTCTTGAAGAAATAGGGGGCAGTCTGCAAGAGAAGGAAGGTCATTGGGTTGCTTGAGGCAGTGCTTGGCTAGGATATTTGCGAGGGTGTTCCTTGCTCGTCTGACATGGAAAAGCTTGACACCTCCTACCATCAATTCTAGGTCTCAGATCAGATGAACTTGCAACTTATAGGTTTCAAGATGATCTGCTCTGCCTTGGGACCATTCAATAGCAAGTTTTGAATCACTCAGTAGGACTGCATTCGAGATACCTTGGGATTGTAGGAATGACATAGCTTTAGAAATAGCTAAGAGTTCTCCTCTCATCAGATCGGAACCCCTGAGGAGCTCAGACGAGCCTCCCTTCCATCTACCCATACCATCACGAATGATCATAGCTGTAGCCAGCCTGTTGCGATTCCCATCCACCGCAGTGTCGACATTGACGATGGTTGTCCCTGAGTTGATGTGGACCTTTTCAGACACTACTTGTTTCAAGCTCTAGGTATGGTTGTTCCTGTTGCTGAAGGCTCTATTCACCGCTAGAGCCTCTCCTTTACAGATTGTCGCTAGAACCGTCGGAGGTGTAGCTTTATTTTCAAAGATAAATGCATTCCTATGCTTCCAAATTATCCAGCACGTTATGCTGAAGGTCACCCTCCAGTCCTTATGTATATGGGTGGCTCTCAGGTTATATCCAATCCATTCCTCCACATTGTTACATGTGAAGAATTGTGTTGTTCCAGGGGGCAGAATGAGATTCCAAGTATTCCGCGAAGCCGTACAGTCCCGGAGAGCATGTAAGATATCCTCGTCCGTTTCATTGCATCTACTATAGGTGGCGGTGTCTGCAAGCTTTCTCCTGTGGCGCAGGTCATTGGTTAACAGGCGCTGCCTGTTCATCAGCGAGATATGTGTTTTAACCCGATGGGGAACCTGTAGCACCCAGATAGATGAGTAGTGATCAAGCGAGGGGTGCGTCTCGTTGCCGCTGGGGATCTGATAAGCTGAATGGACCGTGTAGTTACCATTCTGAGAGGGTACCCATGCCCACCTGTATTCACCATATCGAATTTGGGGGAGAGGCATTTGTAAGATGTCCTGTATCGTGTTGGCTGTAAATCAGTAAACCAGGAAGCTAGTATCCCATTTCCCATCATCCATTACTAGACTTGATACTTGGAGGTCCCTTAAATCATCTGGTATTGCTCTGTCTGCCTGCAGATGTGGGATGATTCTGTCTCCAATCCATGCGTCTCTCCAGACATTTGTGTCTGAACCAGATAGAACAAGGCGGCGCGAGTTTCTCAGAAGGAAGGGAAGGGATGATCGGATTCCTCTCCAAATATGGGAGCCTGAGGATTTGTTGATGCCATGGGTTGTGTACTTAGCCTTCATGATTCGAATCCAAGGGAGGTCATTGTTTTGGAGGAACTTCCATGCCATCTTCATGAATAGAGCTTTATTGTAATCCCTAGAATTGCGTATTCCTAACCCCGCACAACGGGGAGGTTTAGTGACATTCTTCCAAGACACCAAATTCTGGCGGCGGTTGATCCCCGGACCATTCCAGAGGAAGTTGTTAATAATTTGATCGATTTTATCATAGCAGAATAAAGGGAGAAGGGATGATTGCATGGTGTAGCAGGGTTGTGAAATGAGGACTGACTTCACCAAGGTAAGTCGGCCCGCCAGAGAAAAGTAGCGATTCTGCCAAGAGAAAATGCGTGAATGAAGTTTCTCCAGTAAGTGTTGATAGTGGTGCTTCCCCTTCCTCCTGTGAATGATGGGTATCCCTAGGTGCCTGCCCAGATCAAGAGTTTCTTTGATCTTCAGCTTCCTGCCAATCTGGTTCAAGATGTTCCTTGGTGTATTGAACGAGAAGAAGATAGCTGATTTCTCATGTGAGAGAAACTGACCAGAAGCTCTGCTGAAGGATTTGAGGCAGCGTTGGATCACCTTGACTTGAGGGAGGGTGGCTTCGCCAAACAGAACAATATCATCTGTGAAACTCACGTGAGAGATAGGAATCTTCTTCCTCGTGAGTCTAATGGGTTTCCATTCATTCCTTGTTATCTCAGCTTCGATCAATTGGCTAAACCGTTCCAGACATAGGACAAAGATATAAGGTGAGAGGGGATCCCCTAGCCTGACACCACAAGAAGGCGTGAAAGATCCAATGTTCTCACCGTTCCAGAGAATGAATGTGGTACCTGATGTGATGATGTCCATGATAATTGAAATCAGATTTCTTGGCAGGGGTGTACGATTAAGGGCATCTTCAATGAAGGCCCAACTCATCTTGTCAAAAGCCTTGACAAGATCAAGTTTGATCGCCATATAATGCTTCCTGGACTTTGTTGCCTCCATGGAATGAAAAATTTCTTGAACCAGCGTCGTATTATCACCAATGTGTCGACCTGGAACAAAACTGGACTGGAAGGGGGATATCCAGCTATTGAGGAACGATTTGATGCGTCCAACTATAATCTTCGAGATTAGTTTAGTGCACACATTATTTAGGGATATCGGTCGCAACTGAGAGCAAGAGCAAGGGTGAGGATTCTTGGGAATCAACACTAGGGATGAGTTAGTCACGCCTGGGGGCAGTTTCCGACCTGCAAAGGGGTTAGATACAAAATCGATGATTTGATTTTTGAGCAACCTCCAATGTTGTTGAAGAAAATGGGCATCTACCCCGTCCGGGCCAGGTGCCTTTAAAGGAGCCATCGACTGCAAAGCTTCCAGGATCTCTTGTTGGAGAGGTAGTGCTCCTAGACTGAGCTTGAGTGCCTCCGAGCAGGAAGGGAAGACTCCAAGGAATCGTCTGCTGGCCTCTTTCCTCGCCTCCGAGGCCGGGTCAACATAAACCTTTGAGAAGAAAGACAGGATGAGCTCTTTAATTTGGTGTGCATCTTCGACCCAGCTGCCCTCATTGTCTTGCAGTCGGACTATCTTGTTCATATGCCTTCTCGTGTTGATGAGGTTTTGGAAAAAACTTGTGTTGTTATCACCAAGGGTGACCCAATCACAGTGAGCTCGTTGTTGCCAGACCTCCTCCTCTCACCGCAGAATTGCATCTAAATTGGATTGTAACTCTATCGTCTCCCTCGCTGTAGACATATCGAAACATAAGGCTAGGCACATCTGATTATATTTGATCTTGTCACTGATTCTGTTTTTCAAGAGCCTTGCTTCTTTGGCGTGCTTGGCATCCCATTTGGATGCCGCCAGAAGGAAGCAGGCTGCTGCCTCCTGGAGGGGAGAAGATGTGTCCCACTTCTCCGCCAAGAAGGGTTGGAAGTCCGCATTCGTCTCCCATCTAGAAGAAGTTCTGAAGTGGGAGCTTTGGGCGACCTTTGCTGGGGTGGAGGTGGAGGAGATGAGCAAAGGTGCATGGTCCGAGTGATTTCTCTCCAGGACCTGAATCGGGTTGAAGTCTGGCGTATCAAGCCAAGCTTGATTGCCCATAGCCCAGTCCAGACGCTCGTGAAGAAGGCCACGCCTGAAGGTGGTGCGAGCTCCTTGTGCACCGAGGTCCTGTAATTGACAGTTCTCCATTGCCCTTATAAAATCATTACTGTTAGCTCTGTCAATGGAGGAACTCCCGAATTTTTCTGAGGAGTACATCACCACATTGAAGTCACCTATAACCACCCATGGAGGGGGGGTTGTAGGGACAAGATGCGTGAGCTGGTTCCATAACAAGTTTCTACTGTTCCTTGTCGCGCCTGCATATACAAAGGTATATAGGCGATCATCCACTTTGCAGTGAACAAACTGTTTGTGTGAGAGAAGGATCTCCATGGAGATGCTACCATTCCACATAATCCAAATTCCCCTCGCGTAACCAACTGCCTCCACCCTATGAGAGGAAGAGAAGCACAGCGTCCGGATGATGCGGTCCGCCTTCTTGCCGCTGCATCTAGTTTCAAAGAGTGCCATCACCAAAATTTTATACTTCCTCTTCAGATCTTTAACTGCATTTTGGGTATCTTCATTGCAGATACCCTGTGTGTTCCAGGCAACTATGTTCATTGAGGACGCTCCTCTAGGATAGATGAGCCCATACCTCTCGCTTCTTCTTTAAGGTCTTGGAGTAGGGATTGTTTCCCCCTCTTCCTAGTGGTTGCTCTTCCCGGGTCACCCGCGTGAAGCACCTTCCTGTTACGGAGGTGAATTCCCGTAGAGTTCTTGCCTGGGCTTTTGTAAGATGTGTAGGGAGGTGCCACTTTATCCGTCCTTCCAACCGAGAAGTTTGTAGAGAGGAACGAGTGGGTCTGTTGATCTCTTCCTTACAGAACCATATCCCCAGATGGGACGACCACCGTATGATCAGAATTGGATGGTTGCGCCGGCTGTTGTTTCTGAACGGGAGTCTGTTCTTGATTGGCCTCCTCTGTCAGCTTGGTTCTGGATAGGTCCCGCTGCTGCTTTTGATGACGTTGTTCGCTCTTCCTTTTGCTCCAGTCGATGCCTGCGACGCGTTCAGCAATTTCCTCGACCGCGGAAGGGTCCTGATCATCTTCCTCATCGCCTTGGTCCGCTAGGTTGATGAACCTATTGGACGTGCCTTGAGCTCTTTTCTGGGCATTAGGATTTCCTTTAGTCCTTGGCTTCCTGAAGACCGGCTGAGCATGAATTGCTTCCGAAAAACCCTCCCTCTTCTGCGGCGGCGGTGTTGGAACAAGCGAGCCCGACTCCAGTGCCGCTACTCGTGCTTTGTTCTCTTCTTCTATTCTCGTTCTGTAGTCCTTCTCAACATGACCGACACGGCCGCAGTGCATACAGATAAAGGGGATATTTTCATATTCAACTTTGTATCTGGTACCGGCGATGGAGACCATCGGGACTAGCGGCTTGGCCATATCCAATTCAACCTCTAGCCTTGCAAATCTTCCCCGCCTTTGAAGCTTAGTGTTCGGGTCTATCTTGATTGTCTTCCCCAGTCTGTCTCCAATCTCTGTCAAGAAGTTTTCTTGGTATAGATAGATTGGGAGATGCAGAATCTGTACCCAAGCAACCAGCCTGGGAAGGGTAGCCAGCACCGGAGAGAAGGCAGGAGACCAACGCTGAACGGTTAAGTAAGAACCAAATATGGGCCAGGGGCCGCCAGTAAGGGCATTGATGTAGTCTTCTTCTGTTTGAAGCTGTACGATGAAGAAGTCATTATCCACATCGATTAGATTAAAACCTCCCACCGATTTCCACACAGATTTGATTCTGTCGCATAGGGTGAGGAAACTGATATCCCGTGCCAACAACTTGATTATGACCGTGAACTTCCATGGTTTCAACAAATCGTCCAAGACTTCTTTACGTATGTTGAATGAAGGGAAACCATCCTCTGTCGAGGAGATGATATCTTCAGGTCCTAACGTGATTGCTGTTTGATCGGCATCAATGTGGATAAAGCCTTGCTTGTTGATCAGGTTATTCCCCAGGCCCATGGAATCCTTGTAATACGGACGGGTCTACTGTTCTTCTCTTTGGGAGTCCACCGCATGCGGCGGGGTGAACAAACTGGGAAAGTTGGTGGACGGTGCAACACCTCCATCGATCTCCATGCTTGCGTTTCAAGAGCTTTGTTGCAGCGAGCCGTTCCTGCTGGTCGCGTAGGTTAGCATGATGCCTGTCGTGCCTAGGGGATGGAACTCGGCCTCCCCGGATCTCCGTCACCTTCCTCTTCTGGAACGCCCCCGCCTGTCGCCTACAGAGAAACCCTAGTCGGCACCATCAGTTACGCGCTGATGATTACTCAAATTCTCATCATTAAGAAAACATATTTATTTCTTAAATTTGGTGTTAAAATGAATGAATTATATATTTTAAGGCTTTTTATATAATGAAAGTGGTATTTAGAATAAATATAAAAATAGGGATTCAAATTGATACTTAAAAATCATAAATTTGGATTCCTTGCAAAAAATCCTTCAATTTACTATCGATTATGTAAAATTGACCAATTATAACTCGAGAAAAATCCAGATGGGCTAGAAATACGTGAAAGAAAAAGAAGAGAAAACAAGCCAGTCCCACACCGACTTGGCCCAATCGGTACCTGCCAGTTGCTTTAGAAGCTCGCCCTAATGAATCATTAGTCAAACGAGGCAGGGTGAATTAAAATCTCCAAAATTCCCTTGCGATTTAATTTATTCAAATAGATATGTAGAGACACCTTGGTCATTATACGACTGTGTTTCTTCTCCCTCGCGACCTATGATCAAAGGCGAGAACACAATAAGAGGTCAAGGTACAATCAGCGATCCTTAAAGTTTTTCATAGGAACCATATCTACTAGCAAGTTCCCTATCATGTCACGAAGATAGAGAACCCAAAATTAGGCCATCCCACAACTTGGAGCCTTAGAAGCTCCTCCTGCCATGGCGGGATAGGTGCTCATATGAGAATCGATAACTAGTGCGAATAAGATAGAGAGACAAGGCAGAATAACTCATTACCCTCAATTGAAAATCGAATGGAATATCACACTGAAGAAATAGGGTCATTTGCACCCTTTTTCCGGAGAGACAAGAAAACAGAGGTGATGATCAGGGAAGGAGAAAACCATCCAAAAAGTGGCCACTGAGGTTTGCAAAGCATTTGTGAAGGCAAAGTGAGGTCAAACTGACACTTTACACAGTCAGGGGATCACTCACACACCATGGAGATGAGTTACTGGTGGTGGTGATCACAGAGCTATAGGACCCGAAATATAGAGAATGCCCATGGCAAATCGGTAATGGGAAAGCAAGGAAGAAGATACAAGGATTCTCATTGTGTTTTCAATCGAGCTAGGGTGGTCAGAGGAGCTGAGGATGAGCCTGAGTCACCAGAGAAGGAGCAGGAGTAGGTCGGGAGGTTGGGGGAGAAGCAGGTGAAACTGAAAGAGGAAGCGAGTCAGGTGATCTCTAAGGATCATGCATGTCCTCTTAAATAACAATGGGATGCCTTGTAGCTCGTTCTGTAAGGTGAGGTGGTGAGAAGAGCAATGCCCTTAATGGGTGTTTTGTGTACAGGTCAAGGGAGAAGATGAGCAAGGGCTCATTGGGTTTGGTGAGTCCTCACGGATTGAATGGAGAAGAATGATTGCAAAACCGTTCTGAAATGAGAGAGAGAAGGATCGAGGAATAGAACACATCAATGTGCATTTTTTCTGCAAAAACGGCTTGATGAAGGTGATGACCTTAGGGCCATTGGATCACTTATTAGATATGGCATGTCAAATCACAGCCCTCAGATCAGTACACTAAAGAAGAGTAATGCATGATAGTGAGAAAATAACAAAACCTTAGGTAAATGTGTTACATTAATGAAATTGAATTGAAAACCATAGTTACACTGTAATCGATTCTTGTAAAATCGATTTTGAAGGTCAAATGACCTCAAATTTGGTTCATAGGTTAATATTAATGCCTAGATTAATTCTATGACATTATATTTTCATTTTGCAAAAGCTTTGGCCGTTAATCACCATATTGGCCATTAATGTATATATTAATATATTTTAATGGGTGAATTAATATGAAAAGACATTTCTTAGCAATTCCTTAAGTAGAAATTCGAAATGGATATTATAAAATCATTCAAGAGTCATGTCACACCACATATTCTTATTTTTATGTCTTTATTAACATTTTCAAGGTGATAGAAAGGGAAGGGGTTATTATCTCATTAACTAACTCAATTCTACATAAATTCTTATTTCTTGTCCTGAAAAGCCAGAAAACTCTAGTTTAACATAATCTATTGATTATCTCTCATTAATGGTTATTTTGCATTATTAGTCTCTAATTAACCCACTAGTTGAGATATTTGTGCAAAAACCCATTCATTGTAATGAACGTGGGTAATTATAGTTCAAACCATTGAGTATAGCTCAATTTCAACATTGAGGCCAAAGTGTATAGAAAAGATAGTAAAATTTAGGAAAAAGGAAAAAAAGGACATGAAGGAAATAAATTCTTAAAAATGGGTTAAATAGGAAATAAACCAAAGATTCAATATGTTATAGAGTCAAACTTCGTCCTTGTACTAAATGATCTCCACAAAGATTCACTCCAGAGTGGAGAGAAGAGAACCATGGATGTATAACGTAGAACCATTTATTTCCCAAATGCTCACTACTACTGTCTAGAAAGCCAAAGGCATGAGGACCCAAGTGTCTGTCCACAAAATGGATCACATAACATATGCATGAATATGTCTTTAATATTAATCAAATCTTATGATTTTCCCTATTATTATCATGCAACCCTATGTTTTAAATCCTTTATCTTACTAAGGATATTTCACCATAAGTTAAAATGATAAATGATGTAATATGTAGCTTTATGATGAGTAATTACATGACCATTGAATATGTCGAAATCAATCATTGAGAAATATGGAACTTAGATTAGTGAAACATTCATCCTTGATGAATATGTATAAGATGACCTAAGTATTATGATGTTAATCCAATCATACTTTCTTGTAATGTCAGAATCCCTTTGATGGACACTGGTCAAAGAACTTATCTTGACCTTAATGCTAGTTTGTTCATATCAAGGTATTCTTTATCCTTCTAATGGCCAACTAGTGGTACTAAAAATTAAATGTATGTATGTAATATACAATTCTTGGCGTTATATACTTGTTTGAGATACGTGTGCCCTATGAATACTATGTTTTGGTATTGAATATTCTATGTTGAACAAACTTGAAAATTAGATGTCCATTATATAACCTTGTGTACCTACCTATATTCCCGAGGTAAGGACACAAGGTTGGGTGTCCTACTCGAGTTATCAAGATAGGGCATACCATTTTGAGATAAGGGTTTATCTCTTGGAAATTCCCTTGAGGCCCCTTACAAACAGGATTCACTCTTGACATTTAGTCTTATAGTCCCTCATGTTGAAACATGGTGGCTAATTATGAGCACCCTCATGGACCCCTTCTTTTGAGAAGCTGGTCAAAGGACTTATGATATTGTTGGTATAATGGAAATTAACTTAAAATAGATTTGCACATTAATAAGAAAGTCTTTAAATGATGTTTCTTCCTTTCTTGTTATTACTTAATGTTTTTCCAAGTAATATATGCTCTACTAAACCTATCATCTTATATGTTATCACAATGTAGTCAACACAATTGTGATGACGTGTACCCATTTCATGATTTTAAGTAACATGTACACTTTGAATCTCATTCAATGATCGATGGTTCCACACTTATGATAATATACTCTTACTCTGATGGTATATAATGAAATTCAAATGGAATAGACACGGTTGATATATGTGACCTATGTCTTAGTAAAGTATTAGTTTAGCATTCTTTTATGCTTTGTTGTCTCATACCTAAGCTATTGTTTGTGGTTTTATTCATGCATATGTTACATGATCAATTTTATAGATGGATGCTCGGGTCCTCTCAACTTTGGCTTTTTTGCCATTAGGAGTGAGGATTTGGGTAAAAATGGTCCCATGACAGATGTTATTAGAACCACCACATATCCTCTATGCATGTTTAATAACCAAATTACTAGTATGAACCTTGGAAAAACCTAAGTCCATATTGCTCAAGCTGAGGTGTATAGGCATGTCAATACACGGGGCCTGATGCACCTCCTATCTTCCGAACTATGGTGGTTGAGGTATCCCTTGTATACATACCTGGCCGACGTGAATCCAAGATTGAATTAAGGATTTTTCTTTCAAAATCTTAGAAAGTCTTCTAGAATCTCATCTCTTTATCAAGGATTACCCTAAGACATCCACTAGATGATGATTAGATAGTTTCTCATCTCCTCATGTGATCTCTCTCATGACAATTAATCACATGATCTCATAATTATGGGTAGCTTATGTATGGGGAAAATAAAATTCAAATGAATTAGTACAATTTGATTAAAATGATAATGATGGCATGATTTGATCTTAATTTTGAAAAATCAATTATGATTAATGAAAGCACTCTAGATGTTAATTACTCATGTGTAATATCTCAAATCATGTAAACTTGATTTTTTACCAACTCTAACCTATGTGCTTCCTATGTTTGAGTTAAATGATAAAAATGTTAATATGATGAAATAAGGAGAAATCATGCTTTATACCTAATTTTTGATGAGGTCCCTATTCACTGATTCTTTGTTGCCATATTGTTGATTAAACCTCAAACATAAACCCTTCCCCTATTTGATATGTATTATGATCATGTTTAGAATGACTATGACTTTGGAATCTTGAAATAATGATGAAAGACTTTGATACAAGAGGAAAAATTCCCTTTTGATTGTAATGCCTCTTTGTAATACTCAATTTCAAATTGTATGAAAATATGAGATCGCAAACCCTATATTGCTCAAATTGCTGAAAGTGCCTATATTGACTTTGCTATTTTCAAATATACCCCCTTTCTCTTAGTTATGACAAGAAGGGAACAATTTTATGACCTCGAATGCATGGAACCACGAACCATTGTTGATCTATTATGATAAATGATCTTTGATCACATGACCATGTAAAATACAAACTGATGACTGATGCTCTTCCCAATTTGAGAGACTTGATACTTCTTGAATAGTGAGGACAAATGTGCTAGCTTAGGGTGGTAGTTTGTTTCATAACTTCCCTAACCTAGGCCACATCCCTATTATCGTTACCTCCCAATTTTCATTTCGTTGGATTTTTATAGTTTGGTAAGGTAATCCATTCCACACAATTTTGATATCTTGACCTTAAGTAACTGATAGGTCAAATATTATGATGATATTGAAACTCGATGATGAATCTCAATTCTATGATGATCTTGAAACATGACGATGTTGACTATATCTTGTGGTTAAGTTCCTAGAAAGACCTTGGTCTCAAAAATTCATTAAACTTGAATACCATGATAATAAAATTGATGTTGATATTAACAAATGTTGCTCAACTATTGGTTTTGGATAATGATTACAACTTTGGTCTAATTAGGAATATTATACTAGAGATTCAAAATTTTTGACCTGTGCCTTTTGTTGTCCAAAATCATGACTCTCTAATTGATTTGCTAAATCTTGAAAATTGATAATTCATCTCAATATTGATTGAACTCCTATGTTTCACTCTATTTTGATCTCTAGATTGTGAATTAGGGACAAGTGTTGGAGTTTTAAAAAAAAGTCTCAACTCATCAATCACCCACAAGTGTACGGGGTCAATTGTAGTCGAGCGTCGAACACAAGCAGCTAGGTTATCTAGGCACAAAATTGTTAACTTTCATTAATCAAAGTCAAGTTACAAAGGTTGAGTTTGATTACAAATTGCTAAAAAATGAGTAACAACAAACGAGCTTAAGTTAAAGGTTGAATTTAGAATTTTAAATACTGGGACATTTGATTTCACAAACACACCATCACATCACATGGAATTGTGAAATTAAAGCATGCCATCAATCTGCAAGGAGGTTGTCATCATCATGCAACTCGTGGTGACATGGGATGGATCTCGACTTTGCATAACATTCCCATGTCTATTATTAGTTTCAAACACAACCATAGGACCTCAACATTCTCCAGCCACTCCCGTAGTTAAGAGCATATTTCCATGGATCCTACTCCCTACTTCCGCGTACAGTCTCATGAAGCACAAAGAAGCTTAAAACATGAATAGAAGGTGGACAACCAAGCATACAAGCTATTAAACACCGTAGGCATCCAAGGAGAAGCAAATTAACAAGAATTCAAAATACTTTTGAGTTCACATGGGAAATGAGATGGGAGTTACTCTCCCATGCCCAAGAAGGAGGTTCTACTCGCACATAATGGAGAAAGACAAGCACATATCATAATTTTCAGAGTTTTGCATAGCTAAGAGAAGGAAAATCTAAAGGAACCAAAGTTGTAGTCAAGGGTAAGTAGAACTCCAACTAGAGGATGGGATTCCACCCTTAGAGTTGCTTCAACTCAGACATTTCTCTCTCTCGAGAAGCTTGAATGAGAAGAAAAGCTATGTTGCACCCTTTGGAGAAGAAATTGTGAAGAATGGAGGTTCTTTCTCAAGAAACCTCTTCTTCCACCCCAAAATCTCCCTCCTTCTTCTCTAGAACTTCTCTTGGATGAAAAGTACTTCAAATGGCCAGTGATAACCACCCCAATTGTCTAGACACACTTTTAAAATGAGGAACGGTTGCTACAGAAATCTACAGAAAACTGATGAAGACACGACTTGTCTTTGTGGAGACACGTCATGTAACCAACTGTTGAACTGCATCCTTGCGATAAGTACATGGTGTGTCTTCACTAGGGACACACAGTGTAGCTGCTATTAAAGTCAATATAGGAACATACCGCATGTTGTGAGCTATCAAATACATGGTTTGTGTGTTGACAACAAGTTAAAGTCGGCCCTTGGATCATGAGGACACACCGTGTCTTCATAAGGGCACGTTGTGTCATTTTCTCTGTAGTTCGGGCACCGAGGTTGTTGGAAACTTACATGCCCATGTGTTAAATAACAAACATCGTGTTCTTTGGTAGGTGAGATTTTTCTAGAAAGTTACACTTCAAGTCTTAATAAAGACACGTCGTGTTTAGTGTTGTTTCTTCAGGATGAACTTTGAATCTACTGCAATTCAAAGGGAGGTCCAACTAAGGTCGAATTTGGGTCGGACTATCTTCAATTTGTCATTTTCTTGATCAACATAATGGAACAATTAAATTAACCAAAAGATGACAAGTTAAAGATGATTAGAGGCCCAAATTGAAGGAAAAATAAATTGAATTTGTGTGTGAATGTGTGCAAAACGTATATATAAAATGCTTACATCAAATAACTCTAAGCCTAAACTATTTCTTGTCTGCTAGCAAAAAGAGCACAGAAACACAAATGAAGGAATTGCCAAGCTCATGCATTGATACAATAAAATGGAATATACAAATGAGGCCAATCAACCATAATCATCAGGTTCATCTTCTTAGCCTTCATTCCAAATCAGACATCCAAGAAAAAAAAATTATGTTCAACAAGGGTGGTAATGCATTAAATCAAATAGTCAACAAGGCAACAATAAATGGAACTTGGATGACCAAGCCAAACAATCAGTGAGTTTGGAGCTAGACTTTCATCTGTTATGGATGTAAAAGAAGGAATCTTAGTTAATGTTAGCAATTTTTACTCTCTCTCCTTGTTTTCCTAAAAGTATGATTTTAGATTAGGGGTTCTGGGACTTGGCTGCTAATGTAGGATTATGCACACAAGGAGTTCTGGTTGGGGTATTTTACCCTCTTTTAGGACATATCACCTAACTGTCATGGCTAGATCAGACTTACACTAGGTTAGTGTGACATGTGGGTGGTTTTAGTCATCTTTTTATAGGGTAATTAAGGTGAAGTGAACCAAAATGGATTTGAATTGGTCATGGGTCTTGATAGGTATTTTATATATGCTCAAAATGCAAGAATACGCTATTGTAGTAATATAGGCCTACGAGGCCCAAACGTCGAACAAAGGAAAACATTACTTCAGAAACTATTACTAACTATAGTAAGATCATCTTAGGCTGAAGAAGCTTGAGTGATTGGTTGAATTATCTAAAAAAAGAAATCTAAATTATGGTTGTCATTCTCAATCTTAGTGAATTCCTTAGGATAATGGTTTCACCACAATTAATATTGCATTTTAATCCTAGTACATTAATAAAAATCTCTTATAACTCTAGATTAAGAGTCTGTAGCGAGAACTACCCACTCTCATAGTGTAATTCACTACCTAATCTAATACCAACCCCACGATAGTAACAATTGTGTTATTAGATAGACACTTTAGAGAATAATATATATGGGTAATTTGTTCACATTGTTAAACCACCTTTACCAAAGGGTTTTATAAAACATGTATCTCTATGAAGTTCTGACTACTAATTTTTCTTTTTCAAGAAATTAATAATCCAAGTACTATCTATGGTGATCAATAACAAATAGTTCATTCATTCTCATAGAAAAAGTTTTTTGAAATTTAAGAGAAATTGAAAAATTAATGCATAAGAGTAAAATATAATGCATAATTGGGGTACTCCCAGGTCCTAAGGAACATAGGGATTAGACCCTTATGATTTCCCTAGTCAAAACATCAAAGGAGAAAGAAAAAATGTGGAGAATATGAAGAACCCAGGAAGTAGACGATTCAAATGATTGCTTCTCATGAACATACCGATTTGCTACCTTTCAGATATAATAACATGCACTAGAAGTGTTCAGATTGTTTGATTTTTCTCCTTCTTCTTCTCAATCTACTCCTCTTGCTCTCCATTGCCATACAATGGAAAAATACAAGATAATAATTTCTGGCCACAACTCCGCTTAGTCATAGGCATGGCTTTGTGAGAGTTAGAACCTTAGCCGTCAAATGAATATAAGACTTTAGATCTACCTAATCCCTATCTATCAGTACTACCGACTCTTCTAAATTTTTGGCCACTGTCAAATTGTCAGTATCACCGACAGTTCATCGGTAGGTACCGAGTTGCATTGATAACTTTCTGACAAAACATTGTAACATTTTCAGTAATATCAATAGTCCCGTCAGTAGTACTGAGTCTTTTCGATTCATTTCCTCTCCACACTTAGCAAGTGTCGGTACCACCGACAATAAAGTCAGTAGTACCGAGCTATATAGATTCTTGTATCCTCCTGAAAAGCATAAACTTCAAACATCAGCTTTGGAAAATTACTAAATCACCTGGAAACACTAAAATTATGCATATTTGATGCAAATGAGTATTAAAGGTTAATTAAGTAAATCATGCACAATTAATATGAGATTGACCACAATGTGCACAAAAATCAGTACAAAATAGCATGTAAAAATGACAAATAAACAATACATTAAACTCCCCTAAGATTAAATGTTGCTCATCCTTGAGAAACACACTCTCAGATCTATTTGAGACAAGTCAGCAAAAGGACAAAATAATGTGAATATCAATTCCCAACTATCCCCACTTGTTGGTCCCAAACTGGCTCTCATTAATCACTGGACAATTAACTGATGTTTAGTGACCAAAACCATCCATAAAAGATATTCACCCTTAGATCAATGAACACTATCAATAGAGCAGTTAACATCATACTCAGTCAGACATTTTCTTGGTTCATTATGTGATTCCCTATTCTACATTTCTCTTCCTAACTACCCATCTAATTGGAAGCATTTCTCCATTTGAACATTATTGAGGAGAAAAATCATATAAGTGGCCTACCAATAAGAGAAATGGATGTTATGAAATGGGTGGCATTTGAAGAATCACAAGTACATACAAATCATTTATGCAGAATAAAACATGATGAAACTATATGGTGAAAAGAATAAAAAAATGAATGAGTCCTAATGCCTACTTTTTTCTGAATAAAATGATGCAAGAATCAAGCAATCTCATCAACTAAATGAGAATGAAGGAAGAAAGCAAACAAATGTGTCATGTGGATTTCTTCATCTCTTTAAGAAGAGATAAGGGCATACTTTCTCCCTCGTAACTTCGAAACATTAACAAACCTTTTTTTCTTCATTTATTAGCCCATGATTTTAGCAGGATTGACGTTATGCTTGGGCTTTTACTACATATCATTCTTTTTTTCTTCTTCTTTTTCTCAGGTGTGGAGGTATATCCATGCACTGAACTTTATTAAAAGAGACTAATATCCACATGATAAATAGAAATGAATGCTATCAAATGCATGTAATCTATATGAATTTTTTTATGCAACTAAAATGGTATGCACAAAAATTGTTGATGCATATATGTGTCTTTTTCTCTTTTTTTCAAATGTGATAAAAGTAACCTAACTATCATGTAACCTATTATTCCATGCAATGTAACAAGAGAAAGTAAATTGGTGTGTTTGTTCATGTTAAGGTGATTATTCAATAATGAGTGAAGGATGGGTGGAGTCACATAATTAAGAGACAAAGACTTTCCTTAAAGTATGATTTGTCCCTCTCTAATGACCTATGATAGGGTAACCTTAGGATTTATTTCTTAGATTTCAATTTAAGGTCTCGTTAACTATCTGATTAAATTAAGCTCAAACCCCATCTTCATCCACATTTCATGAATATCTAAGACGTCCATTCATATTAAATGTCCTTAAGCTAACTAACCCAAACACTTCCTCCAAGTGGTTCAACTCAAGAAATTTTGCAACTAAGACAATTTTTTTATTTAATTAATTTCCATTGCACAAAATTGAGAGCATATGACATGACCATGAATTCAATTCCATGATTACACTAGATAGATGTGGATCCTACAACTTGAAAAGATAAAACTAAAAACCAAAAACAAATACAAAATAAAGAAAATAAAGCTAAAGATAGAAATTGTTCCATCTACCTCCCTAAGCTTGAACTTGACTATGACTACATAGTCAAAATTCAAACTTTAGAGATGGAATAGTGGTACCAGATCACTGGGTGGTGGTGGTGGATGAGGCATGGTGGGATCATATGGTGAAAAAATCCCCTAAAAACTCAGATACTTTGGTGGCATGGGTGGAGGTTGTGGATAGCCACCAAAATATCCCTAGCTCTAGTAACAATCAAAGAATGGCTACTAGTACCCCTTCATCTGTTGTAGGCACATATGTATTTTCTCTTGGTTGGCCAAGAGAAGATGCTCATTTTGGAAAATCACCTGTTGGTTTTCATACAACCGTCCCTAGACGTCATGGATGCCTGCTAGGGTCTCTCTGTGCTGTTGCTGTCCCTACTAGATCTCCTACAACATCCCATACATGCCCACCATCGAATATGGGTCATCCTCCTAGGCGGCTGGTGGAGCGGAAGAACTAGAAGCTACGAAGTGTCATGGATGTTTGCGCGGAACCTGCCTCCTTGTCATAGGGATGGTAAGCTCCATGACTGCCTTCTCTTCAGCTTGCTCCTCTCTAGCTTACTCCTACTGGTGTACATTGCCATCTTCTTCCTCCTCCTTGAATGAGCTATCCATTGGACAACATAAGATGTGGATCCCCTACAGGTCGAGGATGGTGTCTGGAAGCTTCCTTTCCTTATAGTGGGTCCCCACTTTACAACACATGTATACACCACTCAGGCATGTTTTGATGAGGCCAGATCTCTTGAAGTGCTTGAGATCTACCTTTGATGTTGGCTTTAGTGATTTGGCGACAGAGAGGTCAATGTGGAGAGGGAGAGCAATGACTGTGATCAAACCTCCAAAATAAATTGGAGGTTTCCTCTGCACCTATCACTTTACTCCCATCGCATGCTAAAGGAAGAAAGATCTAAATTCTAGACTTTAGATTCTCATCTCTAGCATCTTGTAGAGGAAGTAAAGATCAAACCTCTAACACTTTCCTTGTCCTTGGGTTGACTTTGCTAGAAGAGTGTTTATGATGAGGCGATGGAGCACAAAAGAAAAAGGATGCTTGACGTCTGTCAAGGAGTTGTTGTGTTAGCTGATGTGATGGCCTTTTGGCAATCTAGAAAATAGCTCCTATGCCACCTCAAAGTTGAAGTTGTCGGGGTAGAACAGTTGCCTTCACATGGCCATACTTATATGGCATTGAACTAGTACATCATCATTGAAAACTCGGTGTTGTCGAGTCAGAAATAGATTTATCCTGTCCCCAAGCCATACCCATGCTTGGGGATGATGCAAACCTCCAAGAACATCATGAAATCATAGACTAGGTCAGGGTATGTAGGCTAGTCACTGAAGAAAGGGTTGTCGCCCACCAACCCCTGACACTTGCATACCTTCTGCATATTGTCAGTGAATCCAATGGAGGTGAGGAAGGCACAATCTGCATACTGTATAGCATGGATCTCCCACTTGTACAACTCTTCATATGTGTTCTTGATGTCATCATTGGCATGGGCTATCCGGCTTGGTTTAGGAACCAAGTTAGGAACCCCCACTGATGAAGAAGCCTCCCACCTTGTAGACATCTTTCTTGGATGAAGGAGATTAGAGAGAGTAGAACTTAGTGTAGCATCTAGATGCTCACAACTTCTTGCTTCAGGGAGGAGAAGAGAAGGTGTGAAGAAAATGGATTCACATCCCCTCCCTTTTATAGTTAGACCCTCCGACTTGTGACCGTGTCAGTAGTACCGACACAATATTTGTAGTACTGACTTTTGGATGAGAATCCACGTGCTCGGTGCTACCAAGGGTTGTGATACTCTAATTTTAGTTGTGCTAATTGTTGTGTGTCAATCGTACCAACAAGACGTCAGTAGCATCGATATGTCCCATGGATCGGTGCTACCGACCATCAGATGTGGCTGATCTCGATCGCTTGTTGACGCTCCCATGGATTGTTGTCATCAAGTGTCAGTAGTACCGATAGGATATCAGTAGTACCGACCCAATCAAATTTATCAGTGCTTCTAAGCGGGAGATCGGTGTCTCAAACCTGGGGCCTAGGTTTTCATCGATGCTATTGACAATGTGTCAGTAGTATCGAGTCCTTATTAGGTATTCATCCCTCTTCTCTATAGAAAGTCGGTGCTATCGACATTGGGGTCAATAGTATCAAGATGTAGTGCTCAATTTTCTAATTTTCCTATAACCTTATCGATGGTACCGAGATTGGAATCAGTACTACTGACTTTGTTAGCTTGGAAACCAAAACAAATGCATCACGATACCTTTTTTATATCAAACTAAGTAAAAATGGAAAATGAAACTACAAAACTACAAATTTGGAATGCAAAGAACATAAAAGATGGTTGGGTTGCCTCCCAATAAGTGCCCTTGTTTTACGTCATAGGTTCGATGATCCTAAACTCAATGGATCTGTGAAGCTCAATGAGCTTCAACTCAACCTCCTTCCTCATCACATCTCCCTCAAAGTAATGCTTGAGAAGTTGGCCATTGACAAGGAATGGCTCACCCCCATTGCTAATCTCCATAGTTCCATGGGGGAAGACTTTAATCACCTCAAAGTGTCCACTCCATCTAGACCCCAACTTACCAGGGTGCAACTTCAACCAAGAATTAAACAAAAGAACCTTTTGTCTAGGAGTGAATATCCTATGAAAAATATGGTGATCATGAATTTTGATAGTACTTTCCTTCTAAATTCTTGAGCTCTCATAAGCATCAAACCTAAGGTCATCCAATTCATTCAATTCTAACAATCTCTTTTTCCTTGCATTGTACAAATTGTAATTAAGTTTCCTCAGAGCCCACTTAGCATTGTGCTCTAACTCCACTGGTAGATGACAAGCCCTCCCATAATCCATACCTATAGGTGTTTTATAGGCGGTCCTATACGCCCATAGAACATCATTGAGCAACATGCTCCACTTGGCCATGTTGGTTGAAACTGTCTTTTTCTAAATCTTCTTGATCTCCCAATTAGACACTTCAACTTGTCATTGAGTTTGGTGATGATATGGAGTGCAAACTCTATGTTTCACCCATACTTACTCAAAAGTGCCTCAAACTTCCTATTGATGAAATGAGAACCACGATCACTAATCTTTTGCATGGGCACTCCAAACCTGTACGAAATGTGTTAGTTCACAAATCTACATACCGGAGGGTTCTATAGAGGAGATTCAGCAGATGATCACGAGATTCTGGTGGGGAGCAAAAGACAAAGAAAGGAAAATATCATGGATGAGTTGGGAGAACATGTGCAGACCAAAGAGACAAGGGGGTCTCGGTTTTAGGGATCTCTACACCTTTAACCAAGCTCTTCTGGCAAGGCAGATGTGGCGGCTAGCTAATAATCCGGAATCTCTTGTGGCTAGAGTTCTCAAAGCCATGTATTTTCCACAGACGACCATATGGGAAGCAAGAAGGGGACACAATCCTAGTTTCTCCTGGAGGAGGTTGTGGGGAGCAAAGGCACTGTTAAAAGAAGGAACGCAATGGCGGGTGGGGATGGTACGCAGGTGAATATCTGGGATGATAGATGGCTGCCAAATGAGGGGGAAACGCTTGCACATTTCAAAAGGGAGGATGGACCATATTTTAATACAGTTAGGGATCTAATGACGGAAGATGGTTCTCAATGGGACGTAGGGAAAATCAGTGAGTGTTTTCCAGTGAGCTACGTTAGAAGAATTCTTGCCATACACCGCAGCATGAGGAAACCCGAGGATACTTTGATGTGGTGGCCTTGAAGGGATGGGGAGTTCACCGTTCATTCTACTTACTAGATGGGGCTTCTAGGGAAGGATGAAGCGAGAAGGTTTGTACACTAGCAAGGGGACACACTATGGAAACATATATGGCACGATGGATGGAGTCCGAAGATAGCACATTTTCTTTGGCGGGCAAGCACGGGTAGTCTAGCGACACCAGGGCGCCTCTTTGACAGACACTGCGTGGAAGATGGTATGTGCATGCTTTGTGGGGCAGAGAAGGAGACGATCCCTCACATGCTTTTCCTCTACCCTAGTACGGGGGAGGTATGGGAGCAGACATCGAGGGATGTTCACACGTGGGCACATGACGTGAGGGATGAGGACATCGTCTCGTCCTTGACAACATCTCTGGTGGGTAGGCCAACACACGAAGCTGAACTAATGGTGGTGGGCATGTGGACGACATGGAAAATAAGATGCAATCGGATATTCCAAGGCAACGAGGTGGGCAGCAGATACCTTCTATGTGGGGCGTTGGTTATGGTGCGGCAGGCTGGCAATGGGAGCAAGAAGAGGAGGGGCGGCATAGGACAACGTGGGAGTTTGCATGGCGCCCGACGTGGGGATGACGAGGGGCAGCAGGATGGGGGGCGCTAACGGTTTCCAGCAATCGGTGCATGTGCTGGACAGGCGGCGTAGGAGGGGAGATAGATACCCCGACGATCAGCAGGTGGGGGGAGAGGCAGGCGGCGCGTGTCAGGTGAAGGCGGGGAGAATAATAGGGTGTTGTCAGACGTGAGCTGTAGGTGGAGGAAACCTATGAATGGGAAAATAAAAATTAATGTGGATGGCTCGGTGGGTGAGGATGAAGGAGCGGGAATGGGTCTGGCTGCTAGGGATGAGACGGGACGATTGGTGGGCATTGTGGGGAAGAAAATCACCTGAGGAACAAGAGTTTCCATCACCGAAATGCTAGCAGTGAGAGCATCACTCCTATGGGAAAAGGAAGTGGGATATGACAACATAGAAGTCGAGATGGACTCACTGGAAGCAGTTCAAGCATGCACAACTAAGAAGCAATGGCGGGACTACCTAGGAGCAATTGCTGAAGACTTCAAAGTGCTGCAATGCCAATTTTCTTCTTGTAGTTTTGCTTATGCCAATCGTAGGTGTAATAGGGTTTCCCATGAGGTATCCAATCTAGCTCGTAGAGGTCTAGTAGCTATTTTTTCATTCACGCATTCTTTTCCTTCAAACTTGTTAGATCTTGTAAACCTTGATTTATCTAGCTAATAGATTTTGTGTCGGGGAGCCCACCTTGGGTTTCCCGTCCCGCCCTCAAAAAAAAAAACATACCACATGTGTGTCATCAATGTAGGTGTGAATTCCTTCTACCCATTTAGATATATAGTCCACTACAAGTAATATATAGAGATTAGTCTATTCCCCATATGTCAAACACCTCAATTTCCTAAAAACTATTTAGGGGCATTTCGTGTCTCTTTGAAATATTACCTGCACATTGACATGCATCACACTGACGAACATAGTTGTATGCATCTTTAAAAATCGTCAGCCAATAAAAAGCACATTCTAAGACTTTAGCCACTATCCTATAACTAGCGTGATGACCTCCTATAGGTAAAGAATTACAATGTGCCAACATACTCTGGAATTCACAATATGACACAGACTTCCTTAGAATATCATCCCAACACTACCTAATCAGAATGGGTTCATCCGATATATAGTACCTCAAGGAGTGGAAGAATCTTTTCTTCTCCTGGTCCCCCAATCTCCTGGAAATTCTCCACATGACAAATAGTTCACAATGTTTGCGAACCATGGGTCTTTTCTTCTCATAGAAAAGAGCTTCTCATCAAGGAACTCTTTCACAATAGGTGTACTACTATCCTTTTCATCAACCCATTCAATCCTAGAAAGATGATCTACCACCACATTCTCAGTGCGAACTTTATCCTAGATCTATATATCAAATTCTGGCAATAACAAGATCCACCTGATCAAACTGGGCTTGAGATCTTTTTTTAGTAGCAAGTATTTGATAACTGCATGATCTGTCCATACCACAAACTTAGCCCCAATCAAATATTGACATAATTTCGCAAATGAAAAAACAACTGCCAAAAAATCCTTTTTAGTTGCTATATAATTCAATTGGGAGTCATTTAAAGTTTTGGACACATAATAGATGACAACACGGACTTTATCCCGACGTTGGCCTTGAACAACCCCTACTACATAATCTGATGTGTCACACATCAGCTCAAAAGGTTGACTCCAATTTGAAGTCTGGACAACGGGTGCGGAGACCAACTTAAACTTCAACACCTCAAAAGATCTCAAACATTGCTTGCTAAAATTGAAGTCAACATCCTTTTTCAATAATTTAGAGAGTGGTTTAGCAATTATAGAAAAATCCTTGATAAAGCGGCAATAAAATATGGTGTGTCCTAAAAATCTCCTTACTCCCTTCACCAATGATGGTGGATGTAGTTTGGAGATCACCTCTATTTTGACCGGGTCTACCTCCATTCCTCTTTTGGACACCATGTGTCCCAATACAATTCCTTCACTTTCCATCAAGTGACACCTTTCCCAATTCAAAACAAGGTGAGTGTCCTCACATCTTTGCAAAACTGTATCTAGATTGTCAAGGCAATCATCAAAGGGATCCCATACATCGAAAAATCATCCATAAACACTTCCAAGCATTGCCATAACATATGAAAAAAAATGGCAAGAATGTATCACGGGAAAGTGGCCGATGCATTGCAAAGACCGAAGGGCATACGACAATACACAAATGTGCCATAAGTACTAGTGAAGGTCAAATTCTCTTGATCCTGTGGCTTGATGGAAATATGATTGTATCCCGAATAACCATCAAGGAAACAAAAATGAGAGCGGCCAATGAGCCACTCTAAAATCTGGTTGATAAAAGGGAGAGGAAAATGAACTTTGAGTGTTACGTCATTCGAGAGTATATAGTCTATGAAAAAATGCCACCTCATCACTAGTCTAGTAGAAATAAGCTCATCATTAGAAAGTGGTGACTATTATTCCTCCCTTTCTAGGAACCACCTAGGTTGGACTAACCCAATTTGAATCAAAGATAGCATATATAATACCTGCAGATAAAAGTTTCACTATCTCTTTTTTCACTACCTCAGTCATGATGGGGTTGATTCGTCGTTGAGGTTGCACTGTAGCTTTGGCTCCTTCGTCCAATCTAATCTTGTGATGACAAAAACTAGGGGAGATCCCATTTATGTCTGCCACAGATCAAATAAATCTAGCACGATGGTTCTTTAAAACCCCAAGCAGTTGATCCTCTTCTCGCACACTTAGTGTAGATGAAATTATGTCTATAAGTTTCTCCTCTTCCGCCAAGAAAATGTATTTCAAATGATGTGGCAATGGCTTCAAATCCAACTCTGGGGGACTCAACAAAGAGGGAACCAATGGTGATGTGGGTGGTCCCTAATCTTCAAAATGTCTTGTATAGTAGCATGGAAAGATCTTAAGATGCATGACACACTCCTCCAGAGAACAATGTCTGGTATAATCAACTACCAAATTCATGAGACATGCCTCTACAGGAAGTTGTGGGTATGCCTGAACTAGTGTTGTAGAGGCTACCTCCTCCATTTTTGCTAGGCAAAAGTCCTCTGTTGTATCATCATGACGTTGAACTGCCTTTATTAAAGATATCTCCTTTGTGTTGTACAAGATGTCCATTGCTAGTGTGCCTTTGTGGACTAGCGTCATCACATGTTCCATCTCAAAAATTGAATTTCCCAAAAATGATGACACATTTTCTTGGACCTATTGCAGCATATGACATTGGGCTTTACCTTTTACAGTTTGTGTAGGCTTGGTCACTAAGATTTCAAACTACTCCTATCTGTTTCCCAATATCAGTCTTCCTCTACCCATCTCTAGAATCATATCAGCTATGGCTCGGAATGTCCTCCCCAGTAATAGCTCATTGCCTTGCCCATCTTGTATCTCCATGAAAACAAAGTCTATTGGAAATACAAACATGTGCACCTTGACAAGAACATTCTCTCAAATACCATAAGGCCTCACCACAAAATTACCCACATCTGAATAGTCATATTGCTCTTTCTGGACTCCTGTAGACCTAGCTTCTTGAAGGTAGTTATGGGCACAAGATTGATGCTAGTCCTTGAGTCACACAAGGCCTCTCCAAATTTCATCTTCCCTGTAAAACAAGATATATTGAAACTGCCTAGGTCCTATCTTTTCGGTGGCAATGTACCCAGAATGAATGCACTGACTTTCTCTTTCAAAACTACCACCCCAAAATCATCTATCCTCCTTTTCTTGTTGATCAAATCTTTTAAAATTTTTCCATAGGAAGGGATTTTCTCAATTGTATCAATTAAAGGGATATTGAAATTTAATTTCATGAAGCTGTCTAAAAATTTCTAAAATTGTTGATCAACCTTTATTGCTTTCAGAGTGTTAGGAAAGGGTACTGACTTTACCACTTTCCTTTGATGAGGTGGGATATATGCCTTTTTTCTTATTTCCTCTATATCATCAACCTCTTCCTCGACTGTCTTTTCCTCTTCTACAATATCCGATTCCACTATATCAATCATCTCTACTTTGTCTTTAGCACTTGTGGTCTCCCCTGCATCTATTATAGATGGTGTATCATTTAATAATTTTCTTCCACTACAAAGTAAAACTACCTTGACTTGTTGATTTCCAAAAGGTACATTAGTATTGGCTAGGAACCCTTGCTGACTTGGCTTCTTCAGGGAAGCCACTTGTACTACTATTTGAAAAATATATGTTTCTATACTATGGATCTGTGCTCCTTGATTATAAAGTTCTCTTTTATTATGGTCGATAAGAACTTCATTTTGATTGACTAATTCCCCTAGCATCTCTTCAATGCGGTCAATTTTACTTTAACCCTTGTCCTATTGTTGACCACTAACCTGTTGTGGCTTATTCTGCTGTGCTTGGTTCGTGTCTTGCTGGAAATTTTTAGGATCCGTCGAGGAGAACTAGGATATTTCCTCTAAGAGTAGTCATTATTCCTGTACTATTGTTGCTGCCATGCAAACTTGCACTCCTCATCTTCCCTTTCTAAAGAATTTCCATCTTTCACACACAACCTATTAGCAATCAAGTCCAACTTCTCATTTAGGGATGAAATAACCTTGGACTCCCTAATACTTTTAAGGGTTACAGGATGCTCTCTTTCTTCTCCCTATGTCTGGTTCTTATACATGTTCTTCAAGATTTCATGATAGTGGGCAATCTTGTTATTGGGGAAGAAGCCCACTCCTACTATCAAGCATAGTCCTTTCTCCCTTATGCAAACCATAGTAGAAAATCTTCACCTTCCCTAGAAAATCAATGCCATGGTGAGGGACCTTCCACAAATGTTCTGGAATCTATCTCATGCCTCACAATGTGACACATCAGCTTGTTGTCAAAAATTGTGGATTTTCTTGACAAGGTCATTTGTCTTCTGGGGTGGGAAGTACCTCTCAAGGAAAGCATCAATCATTTGTTACCAAGTTTCAATGCACTCATTGTTCAAATTATGACACTATCCACCAATTATGATGGTAATAGATTCAAGTATATGATAGTAGTTTACTCCCTATCTATCTTGATCATATTGCAAATTTTGACAAAATTGCTAATGTGTGCCATGGGGTCCTCAGAGCTGCCATGAAAAGCCTGTGATTTGACTAATGACAGCAGGCCTGAATCGATCTTGTAGTTGCCAACATTGATGTCTTTTCTTTTGATTTGCCCTTTTTGAACAGTTGAATACGATGCCTTGATCCTTTCCCAGATCGTCTGTTCTTCTACTTTGTCACCCATTTCTGATGGATCAGGCTCATTTGGTGACTCGTGTTCTTCTAGTGGAGGTGTAGGTGGTGGAGTTTGATTAAATCAATCCAGTGATCTTTCGTACTCCCATTCTATATGAAAGATCCCCACTTGACCTAAGCTGGGTGGGGACGACTCTATGTAGTTGTGGGCTCTGGTATGCACCATGCAAAAATGGTTGTGAGAACACACCACTAATGGGAGAAACAATAAAAATATTAAAATTCAACTTTTAATGAATAAAATAAAAATAAAAAGGTTGGTCTAGAATGGACAACTACAATAGTCATAGTGTTGAAGTTACTGTTTCTCCAACAACAGTGCCAAAAAATTGATAGGTATTTTCTATACACTCAAAATGCAACTATACACTATCATAGTAATACATGCCTATGAGGCCTATGTTGGTTAAATTGGACATTAGCTCATCTTATCTTTTAATGAAGATAAACATTTCTTATTTGTGATTATTAACATTCTATCTATTGTTTCAGGAACAAAAGAGCATGCCTGTGAAAAATTATCAAGACTGGAATATCAAATACTTGAATTATTGTGTACTTGTGCTTATTTGTAATAAAAATATAAAATTTCTTAGAACTCAAGTACTATGAAGCTATGGACCAACCTCACCTATCCCAAACCTATCCATATGTCTAAACCAAGCGTCTAGAGTAGGTTGGTCATATTAGAAAAACTATTTGATAGATCTTTCAACTTTTATCAAATCATTTTATAGGGACTTATTCAGCCAAAGATATTGTCAGCCGAGACAAACTCATATTGTCGACCGAGTACCTCCTTGTTTGAAGACTCAAAACATCCGAAAACACTTATTATTGTCTAGCCCTGTCATACCCGATCGAAGAAATTGTCGACTAAGATCAAGGTTTTGTGAACTGAGAAAAAATTATTAGATCGTTTGACCAAGAAGTTAGAATGATAATTAGAAATTAACAGAGTTTGACCCTTAGACCAACCTCGGTTGATGAAATTCTCAACCAAATGACATTCAGTCAAAAATTTTGTCAACTGAGATAGGTTCTGGAATGCCAACATTATTGACGAATAAATCAGCCATTACACCTACATTGACCCATCTATAATGAGTATATCTCATCCTAAAATACTCTAGATACTCCGTAAGATGTTTTAACACTTGCAGTCCATTTCTATAAAAAGTAGTGGTCTACGAGCATTGAAAAACACAACTTACATGTTTGCAATACAACACTTGAGCAACATTTGAGCAATTTTGAGCCACAATCTTCATTTGAAATCTTCTATAGCTACTAAATTCATGTCCTAGTCATAGTTCTCCAACACCACCATTTCATCATTGCCTAATCCATAATGGTATTGGTCCATAAGCTTGATCTAGGACATTGTGAGCTACATTGGTGTTTTTCCTTTCTCCAATCTTATTCTTTCATCTGTGATTTACAGTGGGACTACTTTGAGGAGAGGAGGTTGTCCAAGATCTTGCCAGTGAAGAAGGAGTCTTCACTTAGGTTCTCTTCTGTGTCTGTCAATGAAGATGAAGTGTTGGGGTGTTCTTCCATCATCCCTTAAAGAAGAGGGATTGTTGCGGTGCTATTCCATCGTTCCTTAATGAAGAGCAGACCAGTGCTCTTCCATCATTCGTCAAAGAAGTGGTTTGCATTATGCTATTTTGTGACCGGTAAATAAGAGAGATAAGTTGCAACAAGTACTTTTGAAATTTGTCCTAACATATAAGTAATAAAATTATTCGTTACAAAATCCTAGTTGGAAACAACTAGGTAGTGGACTGACGCCTTAGATGAAACTACTCTGAATCCCGTCTTCATTTGGTTTCTTGCATTTTTCATTCTATTATTGCTTTAAATTTTTATAAGAATCTATTCAACCCCCTCTAGATCTCTTTAGCCTAAATGTCGAACACATGGAAAAATTAGTTCAAGAACTATTACTCACTATAGTAAGACTACCTTAGGATGAAGAAACTTGAGTGATTGGTTGAATTATCTAAAAAAAAAGAAATCTAAATTATGGTTTTCATTCTCAGTCTTAGTGAATTCCTTAGGATAATGGTTTCACCACGATTAACATTGCATTTTAATCCTAGTACATTAATAAAAATCTCTCCTAACTCTAGATTAAGAGCACGTAGAGAGAATTACCCACTCTCGTGGTGTAATTCACTACCTAATCTAATACCAACCCCACAATAGTAATGATTGTATTATTAGATAGGTGCATTAGCGAATGCTCTCGGTAATCTCCTCACAATGTTAAACCACCTTTCCCAAAGGGTTTTATAAAATGTGTATCTCTATGAAGTTTTGACTATTAATTTTCCTTTTCAAGCAATTAACAGTCCAAGTACTATCTATGGTGATCAATCACAAACAGTTCATTCATTCTCATAGAAATAAATTTGGAAGTTAAGAAAAAATGATGAATTAATACATAGAAGTCAAATACAATGCATATCTGGGCTACTCCTAGGCCTTAAGAAATGTGGGGATTATCCCCTCATTGTTTCCATAGTCAAAAATATCAAAGGAGAAAGGAAAAACTAGGAGAATATGAAGATCCTCTGAAGTGGATGGTTGAAATGATCCCTTCTCACACATGTGTTGATTTGCTACCTTCTGATTGCAATTCCACCTGCTAGAAGTGCCCAGATGGTTTGGTTTTCCTCCTTCTTCGCTATCTCCTCCTCTTGTTCTCCATTGTTTTAGAATGGAAAATGACGAGATAATCAGGTCTAGCCACAACTCTCCTTAGTCATAAGCATGACTTTGGGTGAGTTAAAACCTCAGTCGTCAGATGAAACCAAGCCTTCAGATTAAATTGATCCCGCAATCCAATGGTAATACTGAATGGATTTTGATACTACAAACTCCTCTAAATTCATGGCCAGCTATCAAGTTGTCAGTACTACCGACAGTTCTTTGCTAGGTACCGAGTTGCATCGATAACTTTCTGATAAAATACTATAACATCGTTGATAGTAATGATAATCTCGTCGATTGTATCGAGTCTTTTCAATTCATTTCCTCTTCTATACAGAGCAAGTGTCGGTACCACTGACTAAAAAGTCAACAATATCAAGCTATGTATATTCTTGTATCCTTCTAAAATGCATAAAATTTGAACATAAGCTCTGGAAAATTACTAAATTACTTGGAAACAATAAAATTATGCATATTTGATGCAAATGAGTATCACAGGCTAACAAAGTAAATGATGTACAATTAATATGATATTTGACCACAATGTGCACAAAAATCAGTACCAAATAATCACAATGGGAAAAAGGCCGAACAATAGACTCTATAGATAAAAAACGAGCATAGCTTGGAACAACAGAGAATCCTTTCCTGAGTTTTTGCAGCATAACTGGGACAACAACTTACCATTCCATGAGGCGGTGAGCAAGATGATGAAGAATTTTATTAAATGGGACAGAGAGGAACGAAGGAAGGTGAACTCTACAAGAAGCTGACTGCTATCGGAAATAGGGAAACTTCAAGAGGAAGACCACCGAAGATCGGACACTGGGAGAGAGGAACGCATAGCAGAACTGCAATTAGAATACAATGAGCTAATCCATACAGAAACAGAGGACTGGAGGCAAAGGGTGAGATGCGACTGGATGAAGAAAGGGTACGCAAACACACAATATTTTCTAGCATTGGTCAGAACCAAGAGACAGAGAAACGTGATCACGAAGCTTAAGAACAGTGCCGAAATTTGGGTCGAGGAGGAAGGCATGAAGGAAATGGTGAGAGACTTCTTCTTAGAGTTGTTCACCAAGAAAAGAAGTAAGACGAGCAAGGCGACATGTGATGAATATGTCGCACGATTCCCGCAACTCCAGGAGAGGGCCAGCTTACACATGGGAAGAGTACCAAGCAAGGAAGAGATAAGGGGAATACTTTTGAAGATGAATCCCATTAAGGCCCCTAGGCCTGATGGGGTGGACGTTGAGTTTCTACAAAGGAACTGGGATTGCTTAGGTGACTCAGTTTCTCTAATGATATCCAAGTGTTTTGCAGGTAGCCCTATAAATGAAGCAATGGCGAACTCCACTCTCGTCCTGATCCCCAAAATGTCGACGCCTGAAAGTTGCAACAATCTAAGGCCTATAGCTCTGAAAAACGTAAGCCTCAAGCTGCTATCCAAAATAATAGTGGAGAGGATAAAGCCGTATTTACCAGAATGGAGAGCACTTGCACAAAGTAGTTTTGTACCCGGGAGACGAATAACGGACAATATCATCTTGGTGCAGGAACTGATACACTCCATGAAGAGAAGATTAGGGAAACACACAGCTATGGTCGTGAAGGTAGATCTAACTAAAGCGTATGACAAAATAGATTGGAAATTTATAGCTGACACCTTTAGGAGAACAACAATACCACAACACCTTACCAAAATCATCATGAACATCATTACAGCATGGGAGATATCCATTGCATGGAACGGTGAGAACTTAGAACCGTTTAAAGCCACCAGAGGGATCCGACAAGGGGACCCTTTGTCCCCTTACATTTTTGTTCTATGGCTGGATAGACTCAGCCAGGCCATAGCTGAAGAAGAGACGACAGGGAATTGGGTCCCATTTCAGGCTACTAGGAATGGAATCGACATATCGCATGTGTGTTTCACAAATGACCTGATTTTGTTTGGGGAAGCTACTTTGAGACAGGCCAGGACCATGATGAATGTCCTAAAGAAATTCAAAAGGGCATCTGGGCAGAGTCTGGCTAAGGAAAAATCAGCAACTTGCTTCTCAAGGAACACCCCCTACCCAACAAGAAGGGAGATTACTCAAATCATAGGCATAAGACAAACAACAGACCTGGGGAAGCATCTAGGTGTGCCAATCATACACGAGCGTGCATCGAAGGACTTGTACCTGGACATCATCAACAAGGTTGAAGGACATATTTCAACATGGGTTAACAGATCCCTATCCTTAGTTGGTTGGATAACACTAATCAAATCAGTACTTAACACCATCCCTATCTACACTATGCAAACAACATCCCTACCCTTGGTGGTATGTGAAAGCATTGATCAGGTGGTCAGATCATTTCTCAGGAAAGGGGAAACTAGATAGAAGGGGATTCATCTCTTGGAGTGGGATAAGGTCATCACAAATCAGGAGGAAGGAGGACTGGACATCAAATCAGCGAGGCTCCAGAACGAAGCTCTATTACAGAAAACCAGCTAGGATTATATGTCTCGAAGAGAGGAAATCTGGAAGACGATTATGAAGGATAAACATGTCCATAGAATCAACCAAGGGGTGGCTACCGCATTGAGACTATGGCGAGTGATAACCAGAACACAAGATAAAGTACTACATGAATCGGGGAAGACTATTCTATCTGGGGATGACACCAATTTATAGCATGACAAATGGGTGGGAGGCAACTGCCCAGAGATAAAAGAGCAAATGCAAATACCAGATGAACTGATTAGCCTCAAAGTGAGCTCGATGGTAGACTTGGGAGGAGGATGGGATATTGGGTTCATCCAAAACTAGTTTAAAGAGGAAACAGAAAATCACATAATGGCCATACCACTGCCAGATCCAGAAGCTGGCAACGATGAATTCCCGTACCTAAAGGACTACCAGGGACATTTCACGACAAAAGGTGCATATAGGCAGCTGTAGAAGGATCAAGATACAAAAACACCAGGGAAGTGGATGACTATATGGAAGCTGGAGGTACCCCAACGGGTCAAATATATGCTATGGCTGACAGTGCAAGGTGGGCTCATGATGAATGAAGCAAGAGAGAGGCGATCGTTCACCAATGTGAATCAATGCCTGAGATGTCATAAAGAAAAGGAATCAACAATGCATGTGTTAGTGCAGTGCACTGAGATCAGGAAGGTATGGGAGTATATCCAAAATTCCATCAATATCGATTTAGTCCAGGAGAATACAATACAGAATTGGCTTAATGCCAACATGGGCAGAAGGAAGGATAGATCCGATCGGAATACATGGGTCGCCATTGCACTCTGGAAGATATGGAACGACCACTGCAACATGGTATTTCAGGATATAAGAACATGTGTAGAAGGAATTTATGCGGCAATCCGACATGAGGTAAAGCTGTGCACTCTGGCCTTTACGAGAAAGGAAAGGGAAGTAACAAGGCAGGTTATCAACGAGGGGTGGACTACTCCGGACAGCGGACAAGTGAAGGTGAACGTTGATGTGGCAGTGAAGAAGAAGAGGAAGGTTATGGATACAAGCTTGGTCATCAGGGACCATGAAGGAAAGTGGATGGGCGAAGGATTCGACAAGGGCTCAGTGTGGGATATACTGCGAGCAGAACTGAGGGCCATTATGCTAGGGATCAAGGAATGTCGCGGGCGGTTCAAAAACATTTTAGTGGAATCATACAACGAAGGAGCCATTAGATTATTGCGTGACCATGTCGAAATTCCTGCTAAATACAAGGCGGAATGTTTCCTCATTAGGATGCTTCAGTCATGCTTTGATGTACTAGAATTCAAATTTAGGAAAAGAATCTGTAATAAGGCGACGGATGTCATTGCAAAGTGGAGTCTGAGGCAGGAGGAGATCAGTTGTAGGTGGAGCCGGTGTCCATCTTTCCTCACTGAGTTAGTGAGTGGGGAAGCCACTTCGGGCCATAATCAATGTAGGAATTCGAGAGAGCCTGTACTGGGAGAACAGGATGAATAAGAGTGTCCTCATGGTCCCAACAAAAAAAATGTACCAAATAGCCTATGAAAATGACAAATAAAAAGTGCATTATGTCTAACTTATTTTTCCCAAAACAAATAGAGTGAACTAAATTGCAACATTAACTAGATTCCATACATTTTATTTGAAAAAATTTCACTAAAAAGGGTGGTTGTAAAGTCACTAAAGGTTTGTCAAAATCATCTCGCTTTCTAAGTAGTGTTGAAAAGTTGACATATTCACAAAATTCATTACCAATTACATGTATTATGCGATCTAGGATGAAAAAGATGAAAATTCAGGCCACACACATAAATATGAAATTAAGCACATGTTGATGGCCATAAAGTTTCATTTGATTCATGCATGCTCTTTTCGATTTATTCAAATGATAATTCTTATGAGGGAGGACAAGATTGTTCAACTGGGAAGAAATATAGTTCACTACACATGATAGGCCTCATATCATACCAAACTTGCCATATGAAAAGTGGAAACTAAAGACCAGAACTGGAGAATTAGAAAATGAAAACAACTGAATAACTACAACTACAATACCACCCGGTTGCACCCCCTAACCTTGAATCTGGCAGTGTCCTCACTGCATCAATCAAACCTAAGGAAGAAGCATCGATTACCTAGCATGGGAGATATTAGCAAGAACGGCTAGTGCCCCAATGACCAGTAGGGAAAAATTGGTTGACCAAATCATCATCATCAGGAATGTCAATCGGCATGGGCTGTGGAGTGGGATTCGATTGTGGCTGGTGAGGCTGGTAAAGTTGTGGCATCAGATAGTGGTTTTGAGAGATATGTCGCATATCCATGTGATGGACCATGTCCTGCATCACCAAGTATTGCTGACCCATCAGATCAAGACGAGCATCCATATGGTCAAAGCGTTGTTGAACATAGCTGTAAAGATGCCTAAGGCATAGCCCAATAGTACTCAGTATGAGTGCTTGGACATAGAAGTGGAGCAATGTGTGACTAAGCAGGAGGTTCATTGGGACCAACATGGTCTTTAGGGGCATCTACATCATCATCATTGCCACTAAGGTCTACTTTCCAATTGTCTTTATTTATTAGGGTTATATTTTCTAAGTCAGGCATGTTGATGTTTTCATAATTATCAAAATATTACCTGAACATGGCATAATCATTAGGAACCCTAGCAACTAGCCCTGTAGAAATTAGATATTTGGATATCCACCAGGTTCCTACCAGCTGCAACCTCTAGACCAGTCAGTTCTACATCAAGCTTTTTGTCCAGGAGGGTGATCAATCCTCCACACATGATGTCCCCATATTCTCTCTTCTTCATCTTATTAATGTCAAGGAACCTGGTGAGGATGAGATAACATGCATTGATCTAAAAATCATAAACTATACCCCATAGAAAAAATAAATCATGTTTCCCTCACACTCTTTTAGTTTCCTTCTTTGTGAAGACCCCTGTGTTGAGAAGGCAGTCGACATATCTAAAGATGGGGTTATGGATGGAAGATGCTTTGGGCTTCTTGGTGACATGTCTCTCTTCATCATTTATCTCATTCCAAAATACATTGCTAGGAAAAGATGGAGGGAAACTAAGACCACCCTCGTAGTGTCACTCTAAGAGATCACATAATTTCTTGAATATGATTTTGTAATTGTGGCCTTGTAGAAAGAAATGAATAAAAAAATATGGTTCTAGGCTATTCCTTGGGTCCTCCTCGACCTTCAAAGTAGTAAGAAACTCATACACAAGGCTAGGGTAATTGTTTCTTGTTGTACAATAGATGAACTTGAGACTCAACCCATTGAGGTGAAGTTTGACTTCATCTTTGAACCTGAAGAATCCCATAGTTTGATCATAGAAGAAATGTGTAGGGAGAACCCTACGGGAGATGAGAAAGTGGTATGTGGGTTCTTCTTCTATGGTGACCCTAAACTGGGTCATGGCGACATAGGACGAAGTTGAAGTTGAGCTTGCTTCATGCTTGTGGTTTGATGTTTGCTTAACTGGGGCCATTGTTGCTGGAAAAGTTGCTCAAATGAACTTAAACACAACGTGTCCAAATAAAGACACTCCACGTCTTCAAATAGAAAGGCATGTGAACTGGCTAAAGAACATGACATGTCATTTGGAGGACACACAATATACCTAGAGCTTAATAGCAACTAGAGGTTGGGGATGATGGTGATTCTTCACCCGACGTGGCCTTAACTCCTCATGGCGTGTATTCTTGAGTTAGTGAAGAAGGAGGTCCTAACGGTAGAGAAGGAGGTGGAGTTGTTTTGCTTAGGAAGTGAAAATGGAGCTTGAAGAGGCGGCTAGGATCAAGCTTGCTCAGGCTGAGAGATGAACTTCAGAGCTTCGTTGAAGCTTCAAGTCATCAGTGAGAGGTGATGGAGCAACTTTGTCATCGATCACTGGTTGGAATCATCACACACGACTGTAAGGCTTCAGACATGGCTATAGAACACAGTTGATTTGGGGGTGAAGTGAGAGAGGCGGATACCAAATAGGGTTTTAAATGTGACTTCTCGACTAAGACATGTTGCATCTTCCTAAGGACACAATGTGTACCTTTGCACAGATCGCATGCTCGTTTTAAACTTTGTGCTGGCCGAAGAGCACATGGCATGTTTGATTGAGAACATCTTGTGTCAGTTTCCAATAGAGTAGATAGGAGTTGCTGACAGGACGTGTTCAAATAAAGACACAATGTGTATTTCTCCAGAAAAATAGAGTCATTCCAGGAGAAGCATCGAGCACATCATGTTTAAATTAAAACACACTGTGTAACATTCCAGATGAAAATGATGCACTCTCTACCTAATAACGACGTGACGTGTCAAATAAATAAATTCCCTATGTTTTCCCAAAAAAAACTCAATGCATTTGAAAGATCTAGAGGACATGGAATCTTTGATTAAAGACACTTCACGTTTGATTCCAGTGGGTGTCGTCTGTGATCATGCACGTTGTGTCCAAAATAATACACGTCGTGTGCTCTTAAGTATCTGCATGGTCACCCTTCTGTGAGTAGTGGCACGACGTGTGCAAATAAAGACACATTGTGTCTTTCTAAATTTCTACAGAAATTGTCTTCTTTTTATCAACACCTGCATAGATGATGATATGTATCTATGAGGGTCTACATTATTAAATTCATTGATGAAAAGTTTATTTTGGGAATTGAAAATTGTTCTTGCTTGAAACTATATATGAAATCTATCCTGATGTGGGGTCAACTCCCACAAGTTCCTCCATTTAAAGTCCAATGTAAGACTCTTCAATTCTTTGATCATGCATCTTGCAGGGAGCAAGAGGCTCCCTTGTCAATCTCCTCTATGTCAGTGTATAACTTGCATCTTTTTCCATTCACTTTTAATGTTGATTGCTTCTATTGTAGCTCGACTGTCCCATATGGATAAACTTTTAGGACTAAGAATTGTCCAGAACACTTAGATCTTAACTTACCTGGAAAGAATTTATGCTTGGAATTGAATAGTAGAACATGTTCCCCTTCTTTGAATTATTTAACCACGATTCTTTTTTCATGCCATCGCTTTGTCTTTTCTTTATAGATTTGTGCATTCTCATATGCATCCATTCTCAGTTCTTCAAGCTCCTGGAGTTGTAACAATCCTTTCTCCCCTACTTTTTTTATATCATAGTTAAGGAATTTGATCGCCCACAATGCCTTATGCTCCATTTCTATGGGTAAGCGACATGATTTTCCATAGAGTAGCTTGAATGGAGTTGTCCCAATTGGAGCTTTGAAATCCATCTTGTACACCCATAGTGCATTATCTAGATTCAATGCCCAATCCCTTCTTGAGGTGGAGATGGTCTTTTCTAAAATATCTTTTAGTTGTCAATTGGATATTTCCACTTGACTTGATGTTTGAGGATGATAGGGTGTGGATACCTTGTGCTTCACTCCATACTTGCTAAGCAGGTTGTTGAAGTTTCTTTCATTGAAGTGGCTTCCACCATCGGATATTATTTCTCTTGGAACTCCAAACCTGGGAAAAATATTCTTTTGGAACAACTTCATCACAAACTTGGCATCTGGTGATTGAGTGGGGATTGCCTCCACCAATTTGGATATGCAGTCACATGCTACTAGGATGAACTTGTAGTTGCATGAGGATGGAAAAGGGACCATATAATCTATGCCCCACACATCAAAGACTTCTATCTCCAAGATTGAATTCAGTGACATTTCCTCCTTCCTTGAAATCCCTCCAACTCTTTGACACTTGTCGAAAGCTTTGAAAAACATGTGTGCATCCCAAAATAGACTTGGCCAATAGAAACCTACTTGAAGAATCTTGGTTGCAGTCTTATCCACTCTAAAGTTTCCACCATAGGGGGAGGAACGACAATCTAAAATCACACTTGCTATCTCTTCATCATGAATGTATCTCCTAAAAAGACCATTTGCACATTTCTTAAACAGTAGGGTGTCATCCCAATAATAGAACTTAACATCATGGAGGAACTTTTTCTTCTCTTGGTATTTGAAATCAGGAGGAAGGAGTCCATTGGCTAGATAATTTACATAATTAGAAAACTATGGCATAGTAAGAGAGTTCACTACATACTGAAAACTACTAGAGGGGGGGGTGAATAGAGTTTTATAGATAATTTAACAATTATTGAACTCAAACAACCACAATGAAAATATTGGACAAGGAGACACAAGGTTTAGAGTGGTTCCAACTATAGAAAATACTATAGCCGTCAATCCACTACCCGGTTGCTTACCCAACCGGGATTTGAAAAGAAATTTATTTTATTACCTCGCAAGGAATTTACATAAAATACAATCTCTTTTCCCAAACCCTTCAAGCAGCCTTCACCTAGAAGTAATCGCCAACCTTGAAGCAGCCTTCCCTTGAAGTAGATGCACCAACTCCCGTTGCACCAGCCTTCTGAAGTAGCTTCTCTTACGATAGCCTTCTTGAAGTAGCTTGAAATCCCCTTCTCCACCTGAGAAGTCAACCCTCTCCAATCTGCAGCCTCCAACCCTAGGAGTAGCAAGGAGAGTACAAAAGATAAAAAGGAACAAGAAAGAAAAAGGAAATTACAACTTATCCTTTAAGCCCAAGGCTTGATATGCCTAGATCAAGCATATAGATCTCCTAGCCAAGTGTGTGAACTTGTGATTGTTGTGGATAGGAGAATCTAGCCTATAGGACACGAAATTGAGCTAAGGAGAATGTAGACTAATGATCACAGTGCTCAAATTGCTTGCAATAGATTGCTCAAGTATGCTCAAGTGTATTCTCAAGTGTAACAAGTGAATTCTAGTGTCCTATGGCTTGTCCTATTTATAGGAATGGCCTAAGTATGCTTAAGGACATTCTAGACAACTTCTAGGGGTTTCTAAGTGTTTAACTAGCCGTTAGGTACAAAGTTGTTGCTTTAACAACGGCTAATTAATTTATTCTGCAGTTGCTGTCAGAGACCATCTCGGTCGACAAATGGTCGACCGAGACACCTACTCGGTCGAACTTTTGTCGACCGACAGGCTCTCTGGAACAAGTGATTTGCAACGTCTTTCTTCAACTACCAACTAACTTGTCTGTTGTGTCTAACAGCTACTTTGGATCTTTCTCGGTCGAGAAGATTGTCGACCGAGAGTGTCTCGGTCGAGGAGTTTGTCGACCGAGAATGATCATGTTTCAAGGTTTCAATTTAGGCACTAATTATATGTGTGAGTGTGCAAAGGTGATCCTAATTAAATGGGATGACGTGTCTAACTATGGTGTTTGGCTAGGGAAAATCTAACGCTTGATTTACATGCAATTCTAAGTACTTGTACATTATATATTTGTACAAGTTTTTACAACAATGATTACATTGCATGAAAATATAAACATTTTAGCTTGGGGATTTTCCCTAGTTGCTTTGCCATCCATCTTAGTCCTTCACACTCAAGTAGCTCGTTAGATTAATAAGAATGAAATGTTTGTCATAATCAAAACAAAGGGATTTATAGATGTCCAATTAGCCAACAATCTCCCCCTTTTTGAAGATGACAAACATTTCCAAAATATAAATAAAGGAAATATAAAACATATGAGTTTCATACCTTTAGATTACCTTATGTAGCTTTTCCTCTTGTTTATAAAATGTGTGCTTATTATTCCCAATGAATTATGGAACATGAAATCCAGTTCTTTTGGGAATATAGCAACTTTCAATGTAAAGCCAAGAGTATATTTATGAAACTCATTGATTGAGTTTTTCATAAATACTAAGTTATAGTTTTATTTATCTCTCCCCCTTTGTCATTTCAAAAAGATAACCGTTTTTAATAAAAACTCCCCCTTAATTAGATATCCCGTCAAATCTAATGAAAAAGATGTCCATTGAAAAGCCAAAATAGAATAAGTAAACGTATTCGTTTTAAGAACCGCAGATATCAAAGAAAACATCTTCCAAAGGAGTAATAAGCAGTTTCTTCCTAATGTTGTTGAATTGATCTAGTGGAAGCGGTTTTGTAAAAATATCAGCCAATTGATTTTCCGTATCAACATGATGAAGGGAAACATGATTCTTTGAGATGTGATCCCTTAAGAAGTGATGACGGATTTCAATGTGTTTTGCCCGGTTGTGTAAAATAGGATTGTGTGCTAAGTTTATGGCGCTCGTGTTGTCACAAAAAATAGGTGTAGAGGGAAGATTAAAACCATAATCGCTTAATACCTGTTGCATATAAAGCACTTGAGCACAACAAGACCCGGCTTCCATATATTCAGCTTCAGTTGTAGATAGGGCAACCGTATTTTGTTTCTTGCTAAACCAAGATACTAAGGCTCTCCCTAATAAGAAACAGCCACCACTAGTACTTTTGCGATCAAGTCAAAAACCAGCATAATCCGCATCAGTATATGCTTTAAAATCCAAGGATTGTCCTTTTGGATACCATAAACCAAAACAAGTAGTACCAGCTAGATATCAAAGAATTCGTTTAACCGCTAGAAAATGAGATTGCATAGGTTGGGATTGAAATCGAGCACAAAGACCAACGGAAAACATAATGTCCGGTCGAGAAGTAGTTAAGTATAGCAAACTACCAATCATGGCTCTATATAAGGAATCATCAATAGGTTCCCCATTTTCATCCTTATCAATTTTGATAGATGTAGCCATAGGAGTAGTAGCATGTTTGCATTGATCCATCCCAAAACGTTTTAAAAGTTCTTTAGTATATTTTTCTTGGCTTATGAAAATTCCTGCAGGTGTTTGCTTAATTTGAAAACCAAGAAAGAATGTTAGTTCACCCATAAGGCTCATTTCAAATTCTTTTTGCATAATGTCACTGAATTGTGTGCATAATGAATCATTAGAAGCTCCAAAAATAATGTCATCAACATATATTTGCACAACTAGGAAATCGGATGCATATGTTTTGAAAAATAAAGTAGAATCTGAATTTCCAATAGAAAAACCATTATCAAAAAGATATGTCTTGAGTCGTTCATACCAATTCCTAGGTGCTTGTTTGAGACCATAAAGTGCCTTTTTAAGTTTATAAACATGGTCACCTTTTTCTGGTATTTCAAAGCCAGGTGGTTGAGCAACATAAACTTCTTCGTGTATGATGCCATTTAGAAATGCACTTTTGACATCCATTTGATATAGCTTAATGTTTTTATGGGCAGCAATAGCTAGTAACATCCTAATAGCTTCAAGTCTGGCTACAGGTGCATATGTTTCATCAAAATCTATTCCTTCTTGTTGATTATATCCTTGTGCTACTAGCCGAGCTTTATTCCTTATGACTTCTCCTGCCTCATTGAGCTTATTCCTAAACACCCATTTAGTTCCTATGATAGTTTTATCTTGTGGTTTAGGAACTAAATCCCATACATCATTTTTAGTAAATTGATTTAACTCCTCTTGCATGGCTATTATCCAGTAATCATCCTTAAGAGCTTCGGATATCTTTTTAGGTTCAATGATAGAAACAAAAGCCATGTTTGCAACATCTTTGAAGGAAGACCGAGTTTTGACTTTATCATTTGGATCTCCAATAATTAGTTCTTGGGGATGATCCTTGATAAGCCTAGGTGTAGGTTGTGTTTCAACTTGGGGATCGGATATAGGAATTTTCTCACTATCATTGGAAATGGTTATATTTTCGAATTGATTAGTGAGATCAATGATATCTAGATTTTCAGACTTCGATTCTTCATGAAAAGAAACATGAATGGATTCCTCAACTTTTCTAGAGATAGTGTTATATACTCTAAAGGCTTTGCTAGAAGTGGAATATCCCAAGAAGAATGCTTTGTGTGATTTAGAATCAAACTTGTCTCTATCATCTTTGGTATTTAAAATGTAGCATGTGGAGCCAAAAGTATGAAAGTAGTCAACTCTAGGTTTCTTAGAGTGTAATATTTCATATGGAGTTTTCTTCAAATGAGAGTGAATAGTTACTCTATTAAGCACATAACAAGCAGTGTTTACAGCTTCAGCCCAAAAGGTTTTAGGTGTGTTGTGTTCAAGCATCATGGTCCTAGCCATTTCCTGTAGGGATCGATTTTTCCGTTCAACTATACCATTTTGTTGTGGGGTACGTGGAGCAGAAAAATTATGAGTATACCCTTGAGATGTACAAAAGGTCTCAAATGTATGATTCTCAAATTCGCCACCATGATCACTTCTAATGGTACATATTTTATGTTGTAAAAGATTTTCAATCTTGGAACAAAATTGCATAAAGACATGAATAGTATCATCTTTAGTTGCAATAAAATGTACCCATGTATATCTACTATAATCATCAACAATAACAAAACAGTATCGTTTACCACCAATAGATTGTGTCCTCATTGGTCCAAATAAGTCCATATGAATTAATTCTAAGGATCTACTGGTGCTAAGTACATGTTTTGATTTAAAAGATGTTTTGGTTTGCTTTCCCATTGTGCAGGGTTCACAGTTTTCAACTTGATCAAAAGACAAAGCAGGTAATCCACGAACAAGATCATATTTCACTAACTTTTTAATAACATGTGAACTAGCATGTCCCAGCTTTTTATGCCATAGTTGTAAGGTATTTTCATTTGCAAGCAAGCATTTACCTACTACTGATTTCATAGAGTTTGGTTTAAGGATATAAAGATTTCCAACTCTATTTCCTTCATAAACGACATTTGTAGTGTTTTCTATCAATAATTTGCAGCAGGTTTTGTTAAATAACACATCATAACCACTATCACATAGTTGACTTACACTTATTAAATTATGATGCAATCCATCAACAAGTAGAACATTTTTAATTTCGAGATTTGTTCCAACATTACCTATTCCAACGATTTTGCCCTTACCATTGTCTCCAAAGGTGACCGTTCCACTTTTCTTTTCTTCAAAAGTTTGAAATGCGTCCTTGTTCCCGGTCATATGTTTGGAGCAGCCACTGTCAACTACCCATTCCTGCATTAGAATGTAGATTTTGGTACCCATGTGATGGTCCGATATGGTTAGAAACTTTTTAAGTGCTTATGTATATAAAAGTTCTGATACAGAAAACCAGTCGGTCGACAATTGTTCGACCGATATTTGTCTCGGTCGACAATTTGTCGATCGAGCAGGTTACTGTATCACAAGCAAAAACACAGAAAATTTCTCGGTTGACCAATTTTCGACCGAAATAGGTGCTGTAAATTTTTGATTTGTTAAAGACATCCAGTCGGTCGACAATACTTCGACCGACAGAGTTTCTGTTTCAGCAATGCAGAAAAATAATAACAATAAGCATACCACCTTTTGTTGAGATAAGACAATATAAATAGCAAAATTAAGCATTTGGTCACATCTCAACTACATTCCATTCTTCTATGTTTGGGGTTTTGGGATCCAAACTAAGTCGGACTCCTTAGTCTTGTAGGGGCATGAAAAACAATAATGTCCAAGACGTAAGCAGAAATGACAAGTAATAGAGTCAATTTCATTTCTCTTTCTAGTCATTGTGTTCTTGGGTACAAACATAGTTTGGGTCTTTTTGGGTTGGTTTTTCTTTGGAACATATCCCAAACCTTTTCTTCCATTGAAGACAGTACCAACTCTCAATATGTTATCAAGAATATCTTTTCTTCTTAACTTATAAAGTTCTCTTTGCAATGTAGCAATGTCATTCATCTTCTTATGTATATCTTTTCTTGCTTGGTCTAAATCATAAAACAATGAATCCTTTTCTTTTACAATATTATCATAGTCCGAATGGTTGCACAAGATAGGTTGAGTTTGATAATCTTGTAGTTTAGCTAGCAAATCAGTCTTTTCTTTTGATAGAAGATCAACATTGGTTTCCAAATTGAGTAGCTTTCTAGTGCAATCATCTAAAGATGTTTTTAAAGATACATTTTCAAGATCAATGTTGTTCTTTTCATAAGAAAGTTCATCTAATTTGGCAATGAGCTCATTATTTGATTTTATAGCCTTCTTTAGTTTCTTCTTGGCATCAACATACTTATCATGAGTTTCTTGTAAACTAGTAACTAACTCTTCTTTAGGAAGATCAACTAGGCTTACCTCTTGAGAGTCTTCATTTTCTTCTCTTGCCATTAGACATTCCACCTCTTCTCCGCTTTCACTGTCACTTGACTCATCCCAGGCAGCTTTATAGGCTTTTTCTCCTTTCTTATTATGTGAGCTTTTCTTTCCCTTCTTTGCTTTGGGACATTCGTTTTTGAAATGCCCTTTCTTCCCACATTCAAAGCACCTGGGAGTAGAGGAACTAGAAATTTTGTTAGATTTAAACCTTTTGTACTTCTTACCGTTGACGATTAAGGCTTCTTCTTCTTCTTCACTTGACTCCTCACTTTCTTGTGTGACGACTTTTGAGGCTTTGAGAGCCACATCCTTCTTCTTCCCACTTTGGTGTTCACGTTCTCTTCTTTCTTCCTCTTCTAGATCTGCTTCATGGGCTTCTAAATTACCAATGAGTTGTTCCATTTTGAGGCGAGTGAGGTCGTTTGCTTCTGCAATGGCTGTCACCTTTGGCTTGTACTTTGGAGGAAGTGATCGAAGAATTTTTGATACCTGATCTTCCTCAAGGACAGGTTTTCCTAAGGCACTTAAACCATTAACAATAGTAGAGAATTTTGAATACATTTCACTAATAGATTCATTTGGATCCATACGAAAATGTTCAAGCTTTGTTTTAAGTAGACTAATTTTGGAATTTTTGACTTGGGCTGTACCCTCATAAGTGATGGACAATCTATGCCAAATATCATACGCTGTATCACAATTTGATATTCTATTAAATTCTCCTACAGAAATAGAACAATATAAAATGCTTACAGCTTTTGCGTTCATTTGGGCCTGTTTTACCGTGTTTGCATCCCATTCCGCAAAGTCATTTTGAGGGAATTCATAAGGAGTAGATACCATTCTCCATAGATCCCAGTTGACGCCTTGGAAGTAGAACTGCATCCTTCTCTTCCAGTATTGGTAGTTTGTTCCATCGAATGCCGGCGGCCTAGCAACAAGAGTCCCTTCAATGTTGAGGTTGTTGAGCATTCCATTACCCATTTCTTCAAGACCTTGTTAGGGTTCCTTGAAGCCTAGCTCTGATACCAATTGAAAACTACTAGAGGGGGGGTGAATAGAGTTTTATAGATAATTTAACAATTATTGAACTCAAACAACCACAATGAAAATATTGGACAAGGAGACACAAGGTTTAGAGTGGTTCCAACTATAGCAAATACTATAGCCGTCAATCCACTACCCGGTTGCTTACCCAACTGGGATTTGAAAAGAAATTTATTTTATTACCTCGCAAGGAATTTACATAAAATACAATCTCTTTTCCCAAACCCTTCAAGCAGCCTTCACCTAGAAGTAATCGCCAACCTTGAAGCAGCCTTCCCTTGAAGTAGATGCACCAACTCCCGTTGCACCAGCCTTCTGAAGTAGCTTCTCTTGCGATAGCCTTCTTGAAGTAGCTTGAAGTCCCCTTCTCCACCTGAGAAATCAACCCTCTCCAATCCGCAGCCTCCAACCCTAGGAGTAGCAAGGAGAGTACAAAAGATAAAAAGGAACAAGAAAGAAAAAGGAAATTACAACTTATCCTTTAAGCCCAAGGCTTGATATGCCTAGATCAAGCATATAGATCTCCTAGCCAAGTGTGTGAACTTGTGATTGCTGTGGATAGGAGAATCTAGCCTATAGGACACGAAATTGAGCTAAGGAGAATGTAGACTAATGATCACAGTGCTCAAATTGCTTGCAATAGATTGCTCAAGTATGCTCAAGTGTATTCTCAAGTGTAACAAGTGAATTCTAGTATCCTATGGCTTTTCCTATTTATAGGAATGGCCTAAGTATGCTTAAGGACGTTCTAGACAACTTCTAGGGGTTTCTAAGTGTTTAACTAGCCGTTAGGTACAAAGTTGTTGCTTTAACAACGGCTAATTAATTTATTCTGCAGTTGCTGTCAGAGACCATCTCGGTCGACAAATGGTCGACCGAGACACCTACTCGGTCGAACTTTTGTCGACCGACAGGCTCTCTGGAACAAGTGATTTGCAACGTCTTTCTGCAACTGCCAACTAACTTGTCTGTTGTGTCTAACAGCTACTTTGGATCTTTCTCGGTCGAGAAGATTGTCGACCGAGAGTGTCTCGGTCGAGGAGTTTGTCGACCGAGAATGATCCTGTTTCAAGGTTTCAATTTAGGCACTAATTATACGTGTGAGTGTGCAAAGGTGATCCTAATTAAATGGGATGACGTGTCTAACTATGGTGTTTGGCTAGGGAAAATCTAACGCTTTATTTACATGCAATTCTAAGTACTTGTACATTATATATTTGTACAAGTTTTTACAACAATGATTACATTGCATGAAAATATAAACATTTTAGCTTGGGGATTTTCCCTAGTTGCTTTGCCATCCATCTTAGTCCTGCACACTCAAGTAGCTCGTTAGATTAATAAGAATGAAATGTTTGTCATAATCAAAACAAAGGGATTTATAGATGTCCAATTAGCCAACACATACAACTTCTCATTAAGCAAATTATCATCAATAGGGATCTTGTCTTCAACACGTGTTTGATAGACATGAGAGGTGGTCAACTACATTATTTTTTTTCCTTTATTATCTTTGATTTCCAAGTCAAACTCATGTAATAGCAATATCTAGAAGATGAGGTAAGATTTTGCATTTTTCTTACTCATAAGGAACCTTATTGTAGCATGATCTGTGTATACAATGACCTTGGAACCCACTAGGTATTGTTTGAACTTGATAAAGGCATAGGATATGGCAAGCATCTCCTTCTCAGTAGTGGCATAGTTTATTTGTGCATCATCTAGGGTCTTACTTGCATAGTTTATGTCATGGATTTTACTGTCTTTTCTTTGTCCCAAAATTGCTCGTATATTGTAGTCGCTTACATCACACATTATTTCTAAAGGAACATTCTAATTTGGTGGCTGGATGATGGGAGCTAAAACTAGAGAATCTTTTGATCTTTGGAAAGGTAATTTGACAATCATCAACAGACACAAAATGAACATCTTTGGCTTGGAAGGAGCATAAAGGATTTGCAATCTTTGAAAAGTCTTTTATGAATCTTTTATAGAAACACATTGTTGGTATGTATGCCCATAGAGCAAGTCATGTGATGATTGTAATGGGATACTTTGTAAATGATTTGAATAAATAATAAAGGCAATTTCCAATCTATATGTTTAAACTGTTTCTGAGATGATGGTGTCACATGATAGATGTCTAAAGAATGTTTTGACTCAATGACGTATGCTTTTAGGTTAAGGACCTAAACGATGAGATCATACGGATGTTAAGAATATACATTCTTGTTTAGTCCCTAGTCGGTTGTTATTGTGGAAATAACCATAGACATCAATAACACTGAAGACTAGATTGTGTGTTGGTTGATGACATAATCTAATTAGTCATGATATAGTGATATCAAACCAAGCACATAGGTACTTGTTAGAGAACAAGGTACCGGACAGACCCACCGTGAGAGTGACACATGGAACCATGACTTGGTAGTCACAGTCAGCTCTCACAGTGATGGTGGTGAGTGTGATTCTTAGACATGAAATCACTACACTCAACACATGTCATTGGGTACACTTTGACATCATCAAACGCACTCCTGAAATATGGGTTGTTATAAAGATGATGATTGGGTGGCTTTGACACATGGGGCTTTTGAGGGGTGAGTGATAGATATGGGATTTGTCCCTCCTGATGGAGTTTGATATCCTTGGCCACTTGATGAGTAGGATTGAGAAAAGGCATACGCATGCACGTGTGAATCAATATGTGATATTGATGTCATACACATCTCACTCGGTCTACTCTGAGATCAAGGAAATGAATGAACATTGACAGGATGACTGTTCCATGCCTCGAGTTCATTTTGGATATCAGTGATATAGGAATTATACATTCACTGTAACCCCATTCACGGATTGTAGGGATGAAAGTTTTTCTCCAACTTTCTATTTCACTTGGGTAGCAATTATGTGTGACTAGGCACCGCTCTTTTCTTGTGAAGTCATAAGTGTTATGGACTTTCACTGCCAACGTGAAATGGACCTGCAGGGTCACACACATAGGATTTAACCTGAAGAGGAGTTTTGTCCACAAGCAATGTTTAGATTGATTACTAAAGGAATTTAGTAGTTCAATTAAACACTCAGTTAATCGATAGCTCAATATCATAATGTTCAAGGTGTTGGACGCATTGATTGGGGTATCAGATTGATTGAAATCGCATTTGACTGATTCTGCACAACCTACACTCCCAACCGATCGGTTCATGTGATGAACCGGTCGGCTAAGGTTGCTGAACCAGTCGGCTCAATTGTTGAACCGATCGGCTCATGCACAGAGTGAAATGAGCGGTTCAAGTGTTGAACTGATCGGTTCAACTGGTGCAACCGAGCAACTTGGGAAAGTAGGATTGGTGAGAATTTTCCTTGCGTTTCACTTGCCCAATTTGATTGGAACAAGGATTGGTATTCGATACCAATTGGAAACAAAAGAAGGAAAGTCAATTGGGAACCAACCTGGAACCCCAACCGACCGGTTCAGGAGTGAATCGATCAGTTCAAGGGTCCCAAATGATCGGTTCAGTGGTGAACTGATCGGTTCAGGTCCCCAACCGACCAGTTCACTTGTGAACCGATCAGTTCAGGTTGCGAGTTAGTTGCTTTTGTGGAAAATCTCGAACCCTTCTACTCCTATTTTTAGTCCCATATTACCGGGCATAGAGAACCCTATCCCATGATCCGCCTATATATAGGGGTATTGGGGGCTTCTCAGAGTACAACTCAGTGCAAGTTGATTGCTCTGCAAAGTTGTCATTCTCTCTGGTTTTGGTAACCGAGAGAGAGCCCGAGCAAGTGCTTCCCGCTAAGGGAGGTGCAACAAGGGAAGGACAACTACAGTTGCAATTGACAGCAGGAGAGTGTGTTGGTGACTAGTACGTCAACAGGAGGGTGCGACTCCTTCCACTTCCTTATGGGACAAGGAGTGTGGAGTTCCAGGTGGTCCGTGTGGACTACTTCAGAGGAGGGAGGTCACTGTCGCTCAGGAGGACAACTGTCATCCGACAGTCCGATAGGAGGAGGAGGAGTCAGTCTCAGTGCGACCAGGAGCTGCACAGACACCGTCTAAGACCGGAGGTGAAGACCTCACTAGGCGCGAGGTACTGTCGTCGAGCAAGCCTTGGGACAAGGTATGATTCACAAACCATCTTTCCTATTATATAGACGTTGACGCGATTCCTTTTGTTCTGGGTTTGGGGAGAAAAATTTTTGTTTCCGCTACTTCTCTGCCTCCTCTAAAACCCAACACACACATGTCCCAAGAAGCTATGAATTTCTTTCACATTGGTTGGAGTTGACATCTTTTCAATAGCCTCCACTTTGGCTTTATCCACTTCAATTCCCCTGCTTGAAATAGCATGGCCTATTACAACCCCTGTCTACACCATAAAGTAGCACTTCTCACAATTAAGCATGAGGTTGACTTGTTGGATTCTCTACAAAACCTTAGTTAGACTCAATAAACAATCATGAAAATAATTGTCATAAACACTAAAGTCATCCATAAATATTTCCATAATATTTTCAATGTAATTAGAGAATATAGCCACCATACACCTTTGAAATGTGGTGGGAGAAATACAAAGCCCAAAGGGCATCCACCTATAAGCATAAGTTCCAAAGGTGCATGTAAAAGTGGTATTTTCTTGATCAGGTGCGCAAATGGGAATTTGAAAGACCCCACTGTACCCGTCAAGATATCAAAAGTAAGAGTGATGGGAAATCCTTTCTAACATCAATTCAATAAAAGGGAAGGGGAAATGATCCTTTCTTTTGGCGTTATTTAATTTCCTATAATCAAAGCACATTTGCCATCTTGAGGTGATTCTTGTATGTATTAATTCATCATTTCCCCCTTTTATTATAATTGTTCCTCCTTTCTTGGGCCCACCATGTATAGGGCTCGCCTAAGGACTATCACTTATTCGATAAATAATTTTGGCATCTTTCAATTTAAAAATGTTCTCTGTCACAACTTCCATCATATTCTAGTTTAGTCTCCTTGGGGGGTATATGCAAGGTTTGGAAGTTTCTTCCAAAGCTATTCTAAGCATATATATAGATGGTTTAATTCCTCTGAGATCATCAATTGAGTACCCCATCACATCTTTATAGCTTCTAAGTTCATTTAAGAGTTTTTCTTCTTGATCTTTATTCAATTCAACATTTATAATAACTGGAGAGGTGGAGTTTTGGACTAAAAAAGCATACCTCAACCACGGTGGGAGGGGTTTTAATTTTACCTATTTATTTGGAGCAATGATGCTTCTTTCCTCATTCTTCTTTGATTCTACCACGCTTGATGGAATCTTCAAGGTTTCAAAATTTTCATCATTGAAAGTGACTTTTGTATCTTCTTCTTCAAGATCATCAAGAATAGTCTCTATAGAATTATTTTCTTCCTCAAGAAGCATATCAATAGTATCTATCAGACAAAGGTACTTCATAGAGCTGGATGCCTTCTTGACATCGTAAATAGAAAATACAAGTTCTTCATCTCCAACTATGATAATGAGTTTTCCTTCTCTAACATCAGCTAGACAACCTACAGTACATAGGAAAGTTCTTCCAACGAGGGCCAGATTGGATGGGTCCTCATGCATGTCCATGACCATAAAGTCACAAGGAATGAAAAAATTCCTTATCTATAGGGGGACATCTTCAATAACTTCTCTAGGATGTTTGATTAATAGATCAGCCAACCGAATCGTCATTAACGTTGGTTTTAAGTCTCCCAAGTCCAACTTTTCCCACAAAGAAACAAGAATCAAACTGATGCTAGCTCTAAGATCAATAAGGCCTTTATCAAAAGTAGAGTCTCTAGTCTTTCAAGGGAGAGTGAAAGCACCTTGATCATCTAGCTTTTTAAGCATATGGTTCTGGAGGATAGAGCTTAGCCTTTCAAATAACATAACAGTTTTAGCTTGCCCAAATCTCCTTTTCTTTGTTATGATGTCTTTCAAGAACTTAGCATAAGAGGGCATTTCAGCTATGACTTCAACTAGAGGTAGATTCACATACAACTTGTTCAAAATGTCCATAAACTTATTGAACTTAATATCATCTTTGGTATTAGCAAAAATGTGAGGGAAAGGAGAATTAGGCTTCCTAGAAGAATCACCTTGATGCAAATTTCCAAAAGATTTCTTTCTTTGATTTCAATAGTATTTTCAATAGTGGTGTCAACAACTTCTTCAGATTTCCTCTTAGAAGGCAATGTAGACCCTCCTATTATTGTCCCACTCCTTAGAATCAAAAATTTCGTAGTCTCCTTAGGATTCATAATTGATTGATTGGGAAACAACCTGAAGGTGCTCCTTGGTTGGCTAAAGCTTATTGAGCTATCTGGTTCTCCAACATCTTGGTGTGGGTGACAATCCCATCAACTTTAGAAGACATTTGTGTGATGGAATCCTTCAAAAGATTGCCATGTTCTCGGAACTCATCATTCTGCTGAATTTATGTAGTCATAAAAGTCTCAAGGAGACTTTCCTAGCTGGATTTTTGTTGTGGTTGAGTCATTTGTTGAAGTTGACTTAAGTTCCTATTGTTGTTGATATTATATCCTAGCAGCTGTTTACGGTTGGCATTCATTGGCTAGAGATTTCTCATAGGTTGATGACCTTGAGCTTGACCTTATTGTTGTTGGTTCTGTGAGTTGTTGTTCTTGTAAGAAAATTTTAGATGGTGTCTCCATCCTGGATTGTAGTTCTTTGAGAAAAGATTGTAGGCTTGTCTATGATTGAAGTTTCCTACACCATTGACTTGCTCTAGTGTCTCAGTGGTGCAAAACAAGAAGAAGAGTTGTGTCTGGATGTTCCAAACTCCTCACACACTTGGTCATCTTCTTGACAGGGTGAGCAGTCAGCTTTTCAAACTTCTTAATCAAGGCATCCTGTTTGGCTGCAATCAGATCTACTACGTCTATAGTGTGCTTCCCACTAGACTTCTCACTTGAGCTGGTGGAAGACAAGGGATGAATAGTCCTTTCAGAACTCCACTGACTGTGGTTGAGTGCCATATCTTCAATAATTGCATATGCTTCACTATAGGACTTATTCATCAGTGCTCCATTTGCAGCAACATCAATGGACATACGGGTGTTGTAGAATAACTCGTTATAAAAATTTTGAAGTAGCAACCAGTTGGTCAAACCATGGTGAGGACAAAAGTGTTGCATATCCTTAATTCTCTATGAGGTTTCATAAAGAGTCACACCTTCTTGTTGCTTGAAGTTGGTGATTTGGTTCATCAACTGGGTTATCTTTCTAGGAGGGAAATACTTAGTAAGAAAAGCATTTAGCAACTCATTCCAACTCTTGATGGAATGCTTGGGCAACCAGGAGAGCCACACCTTGGACCAGTCTCATAAGGTGAATGGAAATAGGAGTAGGCAGACTCCTTCATATGGAACACCATTGATCTTAAAGATGTTCATCTACTGCAGAAACTCCAATATGTGATGATTTGGATCTTCCATAAGAGTTCCTCCAAAGCATTTATGTTGGATCATCTGCATGATTGTGGGGCTGATGGAGAAGTTATTGGCTTCTATAGCAGGATGATCTATGGATCCAAAAATGTTGATGGCAGCCAGAGTAGTGAAATATTTTAGCAGATGGTTGTCCTCCATCTCTGATTCTTGAAGAGGATTGGGTGAAGGTGGTGGTGAAGGCAAAAAATGTGGAGACGAAGGTTATCATCCCTCCAAACTTGAAGAGTTATCACTTCTCCTTGATATCCTATGTCTACTAAAGGTTCACTCTATTTCTAGGTCTAGGAAGATTGATGTCTATATACCCCTTTTAGAACGACGCATGCAACCTAAAAAGAAAAAAATGAGTGAGAATCACAAAAGAAAATAGGTACCACGATATGGGATATTAAAATAATAAATTAGTCTCAAGTACTTGTTAACTCTTTTACTCTAACTAAATTTACCATAGCTCCCCAAAAATGGTGCCAAAAACTTGTTGGAGTTTTAAAAGAAAGTCTCACTCGTCAATCACCCACAAGTGTATGGGGTAAATTGTAGTCGAGTGTTGAAAACAAGGAGCTAGGTTATCTAGACACAAAATTGTTAACTTTCACTAATCTAAGTTGAATTACAACGGTTGAGTTTGATTACACATATCTAAAACACGAGTAACAACAAAAGAGCTTAAGTTAAAGGCTGAATTCAGAATTTTAGATACATGAACATTGAATTTCACAACCACACCCTCACATCATATGGAACTATGAAATTAAATCATGCCATCAATCTACAAGGAGGTTGTCATCATCATGCACCTCGAGGTGACATGAGGTGGTTCTTGATTTAGCACAACACTCCCATGTCTATGCTTAGTTCCAAACACAACCATAGACCCTCAACATTTTCCATCCACTCCCGTGGTCAAGATCATATTGCCATAGATCCTACTCCCTACTTCCTCATACATTCTTTTGATGCAGAAAGAAGAATAGAACATGTATAGAAGGTGGCCAGCCAAGAATACAAGCTATGAAACACCATAGGAATCCATGGACAAGAAAATAAACTAGCATTCAAAATAACTTAGAGTTCACATGATTAATGGCATGGGAGTTACTCTCCCATGCCCAAGAAGGAGGTTCTACTCGTACATAATGGAGAAACACAAGCACATAGTAGAATTTTAACAATTTTTCATAGCTAAGAGAAGGAAAAGCTAAATGAACTAAGAGAAGGAAAAGCTAAAGGAACCAAAGGTGTAGTTAAGGGGAAGTAGAAATCCAGCTAGAGGATGAGATTCCACCCTTGGAGCTGTTTCAACTTGGACAATCCTCTCTCCTGAGAAGCTTGAATGAAAAGAAAACCTCTATTGCACCTTTTGGATAAGAAATGGTGAAGAATGGAGGTTCTTTCTCAAGAAACCTCTTCTTCCACCCCAAAATCACCCTACTTTTGCTCTAGAACTTCTCTTGGACGAAATGTGTTTTAAATGGATATTGATAACCACCCCAAATGGATGAACTCCCTTTTAAAATGAGGGGTGGTTGCTACTGAAATATGTAGAAAACTGATGAAGACACGACATGTCTTTGCGGAGACACATCGTGTGTTGTCATGTAACCGACTACTGATCTGCATCCTCGTGATAAGTACATAGCATGTCTCTACTAGGAACATGCCATGTAGCTTCTACTGGAGTCGTTCTGGGAACATAGCACATGTCGTGTGCTATTAAATACATGATCGTGTGCGTTGGCATCAAGATGAAGTTAGACATTGGATTGTGAGGACATGTTGTGTCTTAATATGGACACATCGTGTCATCCGATCTGTAGTTTAGGCACCGAGGTTGTTGGAAACCTACACACCTGTGTGTTAAATGATACATGGTGTGCTCATATTTACGTGAGCTTTTTCTAAAAAGTTATGTGTCATGTCTTAATAAGGACACGTCGTGTTCGGTGTTGTTTCTTCAGGATGAACTCTGAATCTGCTACAATTCAAATGGAGTTCCAACTGAGGTCAGATTTGGGTTGGACTATCTTCAATTTGTCATTTTTGACATGTTCATGTGATCAACGTCATGAAACAAGTAAAATAATTAAAAGATGACAAGTTAAATATGATTAGAGGCTAAATTGAAGGCAAATGAACTACAATTGTGTGTGAATGTGTGTAAAAACTATATATGAAATGTGCACATCAATAAGTTGTTATTTGGACTAGGATGGAACCTTCCATTGATTTTAATTTGAAACCATGATATTGAAATACATAGTTTGTCTCATATTGTTGAAATACAAATTTTCAATCATGATATATAACCCCTACCTAGGACAAACATAGAAGATAAAACCCTAGATGTTGGGATTGAAAGTCATGGTTCACTCTTGAAACTAAGATCCCTATTTTGTTGACCTAAATGTTGATCTCTCCAAATTAGTGATATTTTTATGATCTATGTGTATATATTTGAAATTTGATGTTTGATTTCTCGATATTGGAATTTTTTCGATGATTGAAGTATGATTATACTATATATGGATTATTATGATGGATATGATTTGGAATATGAATTCCCAATGCCTTTGAAGATTTTCTTTAATTTTTGGGAGAAAATTCCTATTAACATGAGGAGGATGTAACATCCTAAATTTTCTCTATCCTCCAATAATACACTCCTTCACTCGTAATGCACACAATTTAACTCAATGGCCTCTCTCATCATCAATTGGATGTTTTGGAATCAAATGTTGCTCAATTGATAAGCATTGATTGATGGCTTGCAATTTTGAACTCACTTGTATAATATTGAGTGACTTAATCAACATTGAGTGGACTCGCCTCCCTGACCCATCGCTCTAGCGATTAGGGTTATGGACGTAGGCACTCTCTTTTGTATTGTTTGGTTTTTTCTCTCTCTTATAGGTCTAAGAAGAAGCTCATCATTCTAGTATAGTCTCTAAGATGGCAATAGATCTAGCAGAAAGGTATGCAAGGATGCGGCTCACAGAAGAAGAATAAGAACCAATTGATGTCGAACTAGTGGGAAGTGGGGATGAAGAGGACCATACAGAACTGGCACTGGTGGCACACCTATTGACAGATTGATCTTATAATTTCAGGGCGATGGAGTGAACGCTCACACAGGAATGGGCTTTGAAAGAAAGGGCAAACTTCAATCAATTGGAGGGGTAGATTTTTTCCATTCGGTTCACGCACTGGAGAGTCAGGAAATGTGTTTTTGATGGTGCACCTTGTAACTTTGATAATAAGTTATTCCCCTTCAAGGAATTTTGTAAGGAGGAGTAGCTAGGAAAATTACTATAAATTGGAGTCCATTTTGGAATAGGCTCTACTAGATGCCTCTGTGCTATAGAGGAACTAGGGTAGTTATAGAGATTGTGGGAATGGTGGCCGATGTCCTACAAGTAGACAATGATGAACCAGGTTGGGACTCCTCAATCTGTGTTAGGATTCTGCTAGATGTTACATATCCCTTGAAGTGACTTGTGAAGGTCAGTGTTAAGGGAGGCACAATGGTGTAGGTCGAGGTGAAGTACCAACTCTTTTCCACCTTCTGCTTTGGTTGTGAGGTTTTGGGGCATGTGGATAAGGATTGTGGAGGCATGAAGGAAGATGGATAATAGGTTCAACGTTGGGGGAACTAACTCAAAGTGTCTCCATGAAAATTGAGAAGACATGACAGAAACCATACAACAATAAGTGACACCCTCAGGAGGAAACTCACTTTTGAAACAATAAGAAGATCAATTCAAATAGCATGGAAGAGGAGTAAGAGGGTTAAAAAGAAGGGAAGGTGAGGGAAGGGATGGGATTGAGTTTTAAGACCAAAGAACCAAAATATAAGAACATGTTGAAAATGATGTTGAGCGAGAGTAGTAGGGGAACAACATGCAGGAGTTGGGGAGCATCAAGCACTCCACATGTCACAATAACTAGTAAATAGGAAAATAGGCATTCATGCATAAAGAGGGGTCATAAGGAAGGGGTGAAAGAGGGAAAGAATGTAAGACATGATGAACTGCGACATGGAGGGGGAGGCAGCATAGAGATGGGAGGATAGGATGTGGCAGAAAGTTTAGAGTGAGAACAAGTAATCAGGTTCTCTAAGAAGCTGATGATGGCGCTGCAACAATGTGTGCGAGTAAGGGAATCTGTACCAGCGGGTGCAGATGTGGATACTATGTTGACAAAATGGGACTAGGAGGTGTGTTGAAGGAAAATGAGGAGAGACAACAAAATGATGAGAAATCCAAACGGTCAGATCTTTGATCTTAGAGGGTGGTCATAAGAGCACAGAAAAAGAAGTAGGATGGGGGTAAGGGAACGAAATAGGTCAGAGCTAGTGCACCACAAAAAAAAATCATGTTTTCTAGTTATATAAGATGAGTAGTGGAGCAAGATTAGGCATCATGAAGATGGATTTCACATAAGAGTCTGTGGCCAGAAAAAGAAACATATTTTTAGACATGTGTGATATGGAGTCATATGACCAAGAACCACTTGAGGTGGGGGGCAAGAAGACGAAGTAGGGGGAGGTGAATGATGCATAATATATAGAGGCCACACTGGCCCAAGTAGCAGAGGTTGGCGATGACCAACCCCTCGAAGAACAATGAAAATCTTTAGTTTGAACTGTCAGGGGATGTGAAAACCCTTACACGATTAAGGCTCTCCAATCTAGATGTGGGAGAGAACACCCAAATATAGTCACCATCATGGAGACTATGAATACAGGGGAAAAACTTGAAGAGATGTAGAAGAGTTGTGTTTACCGAGAGGGTGTGTGCATATCCAGTAATGGAAGGGCGGGCGACATTGGTTTTTGGTGGAAGGAGGTGGAGGTGGATGTGAATATTCTGAGTTATTCACATAGACATGTTGCACGCTTGGTGTAGGATAGTAGGAGGGGGACTAAATGGCGAGCTATTGGTATTTATGGCTGGGCAGACCAACAAAATAAAGTCAAAATGTGGGAACTGATGAGGCAGTAAAAAGAAGAGTCTGAGGAAGTAGTCATTTTCTTTAGTTATTTCAATGAAATTATGTCTAATTCTTAAAAAAGGTAGGACCACAAAAAGATAAGAGGTTCATGCAAAATATTTAGGATGTCATTGATGATTGTGTGCTGGTGGACTTGGGATTTGTTGGGAACACTTATACTTGGCACAAAGGGTTGATAGAGGAGACTTTGGTGTAAGATCAATTAGACATATTTTTTCCTGACCTAGAATGGAGGACTTGTTACATATCTTGTAAGGTGTTTCATAAACCCATTTTCGAATCCAACCATGATCCAATTGTTCTTTTGGCAGACTCTAGAGAGGTTCATAAAAAGAGAAGGAAAAAGTTTTTTTTTCTTTTAAACCCATATGGGCCAATAAAAAAGAGTGTGAAGATACTATGTGTGGATTCTTATTCTGGAGACTGGCATCTCTCTAGAATTCATTAGTGAGTAGAGTTTTGAAAGAGGGATACTTTCCCAGGTCTTCCATATGGGAGGCTAGGAGAGGGTATAACCCCAACTACATGTGGAGAAGTCTGTGGAATATGAATGCATTGCTGAAGGAGGGAGTTGAGTGGAGAATATGTATTAGAGAGGAAGTAAATATGTTGATTGATCATTGGCTACCTAAGGAGGAGGGCACACTCGATAGGCTCCAAAATGATGATGGCATAATTTTTTGCAAAGCGAGGGACTTGATGATACTAGGATGGGACGAGTGGGATAAGCAAAATATTAGGAGCTGCTTGTCGGAGTCATATGTCGACTACATTTTCTCCATTCCACTAAGTTCTAGGAAGCCAAAGGACATATTCACATATTATCTGACGCTGAGAGGAGTGCACTATGTAAGCTCAACTTACTAGTTTGGACTTCTAGGTAAAGTTGAGGCACAAAGACACATAACCCAACAAGGCAACCATATATGGAGAAGAATTTAGAGAGCAAATTGGGTACCAAAGATCGCACACTTCCTATGGAGGATCCACATTGGAGGACTGGCTACTAGTGGAAGACTTTGTTATATACACTATGTGGAGGATGGAACATGAATATTGTGGATGGAGGAGAAAGAAACCATCACTCATATGTTGTTTAGATGCCCAAACACGACAGAGATGTGTGATCACATGGATGGGGATATTCAATGGTTGGTTGATGCAGTAAAGGATGGTGATCTAGGGGAAAGCATAGAGATGATTCTGGATAGGCCGTCTACAGGGGAACAGGAAGAGGTGGTCGCAGCCATGTGGGAGACCTGGAAGACTCGAAACAACACAATTTTCCATAGCAACAAGATTTATAACAGATTCATGTTCCATAACTCCTTATCTATTATTAGAGACTATAGGAGGTTGCAGATAGGCTGAGAAGAACTAGAGATGACAAGAAGTAGTGATGCTAGAGACCACTGGACACAACCTTTGGAAGGAACAATGAAGATTGATGTTGATGCCTCATGTGAAGAGGAAATGGGAGCAACTACGGTAGTGAGAAGTCATGCAGGGTTCATGTTGGCCATGGCTTCTTACAAATTCGGTAAGGTCTGGACATTAAACTAGCAGAGGCGATCAACATTGGAAAGGATATAATATGCACAACACAAGTTGGACTCAACAAGATAGAAGTCGAAAGTGATGCTCTAGAGGTGGTGCAAGCATGCAAACTTAGCGAGTCAAGAAGAGACTACATGTGAGCCATAGGGGAATATATTGTGTTTCTTCAAAGGAATTTTGAGTCATTTTGTTTTTCCTTTGTTAGGTGTAGTGGCAACATGGTAGACCATGTCATTACTAATCTAGCTTGTAGAGTGTCAGTCAGTAGTTTTTCTTTTATGTAGAATTCCCCTTCTAGTATTACAAACTTGGTAACAGTTGATTTAACTGGTTAATAGGATGAAGGGGGACCTTAATCATAGGATCTCTCATCCTTGCATCAAAAAATAACGTAATCAACACTGAGTAAGCATTTTAGTTTTTGAAACCATCCAACATCCTTATCTTGATCTCAATCTTTTTTGATAGAAATAATGTGACATCCTTGGATTTTCAATGCCTTGACCACACGTGTGACGTCTAAATTGAAACCCTCATTTATGAAATAATACTAATTCAAACACTATGCACTAGGCCAAGAGGAAAAAGATCTAAGGAGTTAGAAAGACACAACAGTAGCACATGCACATGAACAATAAAACAAACCATACAAAAAGAGCTCCCTATTAAACATATAATAATAAATTGAATTATTATGGCATTTGATATTACATATTGAATAGTAGACTTTTACATAGATATGCACATACTGCATCTACAATATGATCTTTAGACAATAGGTTTACTTGTACATCTTCTCTCCACATAACTTCCAACTATCAAGGTCTTCAAGATCATATGTCAATATCACCTAAACAAGAGATTACAAGTGGTACACATCGACACAATATACTAAAATATTGTGTAGAGTACACCTACGTGTTTTTATTACCTCTTTCGTACTATTATTTGACTATAAGATAAAACTAATAATTGGTAGTAATAACATCATACTTGAACAAATACATTTATTAATAAAATGAACACATATTTTAGGCACATTTTCAATTGTATCATCCATGCATTTCCCTACAAAAGGGATAATTGCATTAAGTCCTTATGATCTACTTACCATAGAGATATGTCATTGTATACAGTGATTTTCTTACCAACGAGATAGATCACTCACAAGCACTATTCTTACCAAAGAGATATAGTGCTATCATATTTTATGTTTCACGTGTTCATAACTATATGTAAGGAAAATCAACTAAGATAACATACAAAAATAATCATTTCATCAATATCACATGCCAAGTATTTTGTATACATAATACTACCATAATGTATAGTAGGCCAAGTAAGAGATAAAGTGTACCATGAAAAGAGATATCATAATCATCATGTATCCATGAGTCAACTATCACTCTTGTTCAATCCTGATTAAGACAAGATCATTATTGTCAGTAGATTATCATCTTAACCATAGTTACATCCATTATTCATTTTAGGGTTTTACTTAGTCAATAGGATATTCCCATCATTAGTTCTTGTCTTATCTTCTTTTAGTTATCTCACCAATCTTATTTCCCAATTATGTGTTGGATCGGTATAGATCATATGATATGGGTTGGATCAATATAGATAATTTAAAAATTATCTTGCATATAATTATGTGTACATATTAACCCTATGATACATGCATTAATCTAAGTTAGGGTTTTCTCATCATTTTGGGGTCATTAACAAGTATGTGATTCATATGCATATTAATGATCTTAGAGTTACATATTATCTTCCAATTACTGATATGAGCTTATACTACAATTTTCAAGATTTCTTGAGAATATTTATAATTATTGAACAATAATTAGGGCTATTAGCCCTAATTATCTATATGAAGCATATTATATGAATATATGCATTAAAATCATTATATCAAAGTTCACACGTGTTTGAAACGTAATTGTAGAGTTTATGATGTAGTTTCATTAAGATTAGACCATCATTAGTATATTAATATGCATGAAATTATCATCATACATCCTGCATGATATCATGTAATTTTATAGACCAAGGTAATGATATTATGCTTTCATGAATTTACACATAATTTTATAAGAATGTCAATAGTTTGTTTGCATTTTTCTAAAAAATGAGAAATTTAAAATGATTTATCTAAAATACAAGCAATTACTAATATTTTTAGGGTTATCTACATTATTGCAACCAATCAAGATCTACCACACTGCTTCTGAGGATCTCGACTCCTTGGTTGAGACAGCTGGTTCTTGACTGAATGAGACCCGATCCATCTCTTCCTTTCATGATTTCCTTTCATTTTCCTTCTCACATTCTTGGCTCCATGAGAGTTCGTTCTTCTGTCTCATGGCCGCCTTAATGAGGTGGATATCCAGTGATTGGTTAATCTCCAGCACCACCACCTGGTCACAAACTTTGAGATCCAAGAACTTTGGTTGGTTGAACTGTCTACTCCTCTCCCATACCCCTATTTTTTCTCCACTCAATCACACTGCTATGTACACAGTCCTAGTTCTCACTCAATGAGGGAGGGCCTCTAAAAGGGCTATCCTTTGATAGTCAAAAATTTGTAATACCTTCCTCATCAATAATTTTGCATACTCCAGTACCTTGGTGTATCGAAGAGATCTCTATCGGCTTCATAATCACACTGCCACCACTCGATCTCCATCCATTTTAACTCATCGTCGCAGACACTGAAGCCATTAGCAAAGAGGCACAATGCATCTACCTCTCTTTTAAAATGTCAACATGTATAGTCTTGTCAATGGAGCCTCTTATCAGCCTCAACTCAATTCCTCTGTGCACATGTAATTCATCAACTATAGTCGCCGCCATGAGGTTCCCTTTAGGAAAATCTGAGTTGGTCATATGTGATTCCTTCTTCTCCACAGAGTTGGTCGACCATGGAAGTCTATAGTTGTATGTGGATTCCACTCATTGGACCTCTATCTTTATTACCCCATATCTCTTCTTCCTTGAAACCTCCTTCTAACTTCCTCTCATTCACTCAATTTTTCTCACCTACCATCTGTAAGAGGTAGTGGAGAGGGGGTCAAAAGTGGGAGTCTGATCTCCTCATCTCCCATCTACTACCCTAAAGCAAGGGGTCTAACTGCTCTTTGTATTGATCCGAGGTGAACAACTCATCCAAAATGACTCCCTCCAAGTTCACATCATGGGGGAATGGAGGAGCACGACTTCATTCACCACAATCTTAGGCTTCACTACTACAGAATAGGCCTTTGGCATCGGTTAATTAAGGGCTTTTAGTGTCAGTTTCCAAGCCACACCCAAGTGGGCACCGCTAAAGGTGGACCCCTTCGACGTCGGTTCCCAACTAATGCCAAAATGCTTCCCGCCACCGAAAACATGCCAGAAAAAGGACTATAGGTGTCGGTTGTTTACTAAAATCGACACTATAGAATTGTTATAGACATTTGTTTTTAAAAGAACCGACGTCAAAATGCTTCCCACCACTAAAAAATGCACTAGCAAAGGGCCTATGTGCATCCGTTTTTAAATATAACTGACGCCATATCATCTGAACTGACATCGGTTTTGTGCTAATAATTGATGCCATATCCCCTTCCTACTACCACGACCGTGATTTCCAGTACGACTGTGGTATCTGGTCACATAGACGTCGGTTTTAGGTCAAAAACTGCCACCATATGTCTTAGGTGTCTGTTTTTTTCAAATGACCGACACCTATGTTATGAATTTTTTTCTTCTTATCAATTTGCAGGCCTGCTGTATGGCTGGTCAACAGGATGCAGAACCTACAGTTCAGTTCTAAACTGCAGGTTTACGACATCCATTGATATCAGTCAACAATAGGCCACAAACCTACAAAATTAACAAGATGGACAATATTATATACATGTGGTTCACACACATGTATAAGCACATTTAATTCATATTATTTTTTCATCACACACATGTAGAAAGCAGTATCAACCTACAGTTCCATTCATTTCATCTCTTTTCACATTCAGACACATGTAGAAACATTCATGTATTCATATTCACATTCAGACACATGTAGAAAATTCATTCATTTCATGACAGATAAGGACATAAAAGAAAGGTTGTAGCATTAAAAACCTTTATAAAATAGAATTTCAGTTGATGAATTAAGTAGTATTATACCCATCATATGCAGCTTCCATAAGCAACTAGGAAGCAAATTTAGAAAAACGAATAACATGCATCTATTAATACAGACAAGTCTAGATAGATAAACAACTAAATACTACACCAACATAGTCCCACATCAGTAACTTCGAGGCCTTTTCATTGTGGCGATCTTCTCTTGAAGTTCATAAAAGAAAGTAGCTATGAGGATTGATTACTTTAAGACAACACGTGTAAACACAAAACAAGACATGACAATTATATTTGTTAATTGGTCCTACCGTGGTCTTATGAACTAACTGGGGCCTCATCATCAGATTCGTCCGAGTTGATATCGTCAATCATGTGCTCATATTGTTGTAGATGATCAGGGGTCTTGTTGTTGATGTTGGTTATCCAAACTTTGATGGTATTATGGCCAACTGGATGGAGAAAAATCTTGTCGCTATGGCCCACTAGCATCTTTCTAATCCAATGATGCCAACCGGATTTTGATACAAGATTTCCCGCCAAATCATACTCAACCTCGATAACATGTGAAGAATTGCCAAAATTTAGGGTCACTTCACCATTCCTCTAGTGTCTTCCATTTAGAAAATTCCAATGTTCGGGTATGGTTAGTTGGTTTAAGGAACGATCATCTAGGATGATTTTCAATTGTTCTTCATTAGGGAAAGTTAACATTGTCATAGAGGCCAAGTTCATAGTGAATGTTGTGGGTGGACAGAGACTGAAAAATATAAGTACTAACAATTGTAAGTATATATAACGATGTTATATATTTTCAAAAAAAGTAGTAGATAGAGAGTGAAAAATATAAGTATTAATGGTTTATCTTGAAAAGAAAATGATAAGCACGTCAAAAATGATAAGCACATCATACAACTTTGCATAATCTTCAAAGATACAGTGAAATTGACACATAATCAAACTAATGATACTGATGTGGAACTTTATTCACACAAATACATTGAAATGAAGATGGTTCTACAATGAGAACAAAAAAAGGTATGGCGCGATGAGTATGCCCTCTCCTTTCATTATTTTTAATTAATTCCCACCTATCCCACCCCTACCCTCCCTCCTTACCCTCACCCCTCCCCCTCCCCTGGCCCTCCACCCTACCCACCCCTACCCTCCTCCCACCCTCCCTCCCTCCTCACCCTCACGCCCTCCCCGTCCCCTGGCCCTCCACCCTACCCCACCCCTATCCTCCTCCCACCCTACCACACCCCTCACCCTCCCCTAGTCCTCCACCCTACCCCACCCCTACCCTCCTATCAATTAATTAAATTCATTCATGCATAATTAACCCTGATTAATCAATATTAATTAACTATACAATCTTAGAGAAACTAAGTAAAAATATAATTAATTAAGTTCATTAATGCATCATTAACCCTAATTATTCAATAGTAATAAACTATATGGCGACATCATTAATCCTATGTACAAATCTAGTACTTACTAATTAACCACTCACCACACTGGTGGATCGAGCAGGTTGTGGTGGCGAAAGCCAGAGGTGAAGGTGGCCGGGCTGGAGGTGAAGGTGGCCGACGCTGGAGGTGCAGGCGGTGGACAGTGGCGGAGACTAAAGCATCATCATCATCATCATGGTCGTCGCTGTCATCATCGTCGTTGTCATCATCATCATTATCGTCGTTGTCGTCATCATCATCATCATCATCATCAAAAAGAAAGAAAGAAATAAATACTAAAAAGTAAATATACCATGATTCCATATATCAAAGATTTGAATCAAAATGAAGCCTAATGGCACATTGGGAGAGTGAGAATATTATACCTCACTTGAAAGTTGAAGAAGAAATATATGCAAATCAACATCAAGTCAACAACACCTGCAATAACACAAATGCAAAGTTCATCATTTACATTCCAAGCATGTTACATGAGTGCATTAGAATTCATCATGAAGCAAGATCTAGATCTATATTTGATAGTTAGGAGGGTAAAGATACCCAAAGATCTAGATCTACTACATCATCATCTAATTAGGTTTAGGGTTTATTACATGATTTACTTCTCTAGCACTAGTTTTCTCTCTCCTCTCTTCTCGTTTTGACGGACGAGGATGGATGGATGAGATATGGTTTAAAATCTTTGTCTAATCTTTGTGCAGGTCTGGGTGTGATTTGACTAGGGGACAAATTGATATCTTTCCCATCCTCTTTGGCTCTTTCTACGGCCTTGCATTGCATTCCCCACCATATCCATAACCTATCACCCATCAGCTTTAGGGTAACCATGGCTTGGGTTTTGAATCGTCATTCCTAGGGCTTACTTTTTTACCATAACAATATTCATTAGAGTTATAGACAACCATATTAGGGCATAACCCCATTTTTTTATCAAATCTAAAGAACCAAATACACTAACCTCCTAATCATGGGATTACATCTATATTAGTACGCAGGTTCATCCAAGACTATATCCTAACCAGGGTTTAGGGTGATCTCGGGTTTGGATAGGAATAAGGGTACCAAACCCTAATTCCATTGTAACATGATTCAATATGGTATAAACTCAAATTATTAGAAATGTTAGATTATATTAAACTAGACAGATTTAATGATATACATAATATATTAAACAAATCTAGGGTTTATGTGTATTAACCACTCTCCATTCATGTATTAACTACACTTTTAGAACTACATGGATAATTAGACTCGGGAATATATAGGATCGGATTATTAGAAATACTGGCGGCAGTGGCAGAGATGGCGGTAGTGGCGGCGGCAGGAGCAAAGTGAGTAGGAGTAGGTGCAGGTGGGAGCAGGAGCAGGACCGGCAGAGCAGGACTGGAAAAAGCAGGATCATGATTGGTGCACGTGGCAACAGGTGACAGTGCAGAAGCGGCAACAGGCGACAGTGCAGAAGCGACAGCAGGTGGTGGCGGGGCAGTAGCAGACAGCGACAATACGAGCGGCAGGCGGCAGGAGCAGTTGTGGCGGCAGCAGAGAGCACAACGAGAGACGGAAAAAATCACAAATCGCCAGACCTAAGCTCTCGACAATGATCGAAATAGAGAATGGAGAAAAGTCTGCTTCGTGCGGCTGCTATTAAGTTAACAATAGGCATCGATTATTAAAAACAATCGACACTTCTTACTATAGGCGTCGGTTTCCATAGAAAACCAACGCCAAATGGGGTGAAAATTTTCACGGGGACAACACGCGAAAGCACATCGGCGTCGGTTATTTTCAAGAAAAATGACGATAACAATGGGCCCAATTTCTATCGCGCGATAAAACATTAGACGTTGGTTGATTATCTAAAAACTGACATCGTATGTTAAATTTTGGAGGTAATTTTTTTCTCTAGAAGATTTGGATTTGGTGGTCAATTTTAGGCGTTGGTTGCTTATTTAGGAATCGACGCTAAATAAAAAGTGATACCCGTGTCTGGTCGCTCTTCACAGATAGATGTCGGTTTGTGTATTAAACTGACGATGTATGCTTTAGGCGTAGGTTTTATGTACACAACCGACACCTGTAAATGTGACGTTATAAGCCATTTCTATATTAGTGCTTGAAAGAATGTAAGGGATGAAGCTCATCCATCCAATCTAATAATCTAAAGTTTGGTATGCTACCATGCTTCAAACATGTGGCTATGATCAAGTGCAGAATCTAGGGTAGCTCTGTCTGCATGAAATCTCTATACATCAACAAACTTAGCTAAAACATGAATATCTTGCTTAATAATACACATTACTTCATAATATTCAAGCCTACATAACTCCTTCTTGTAATGTTGAAACATCATGAAACTTTAGACATAGGTATATCACACTCAAACTACATTCCATTGATGTTTGGCTCCAAAATAATATTATTTAGTCAGTCAACCATTGAACCCAAAAATTGCACATAGTTAGGCATATTTAATCTCATACTCATATCAAAGGACATTTGAATATCATCAAAACAAAATATATACATTGTTATTAACATGAGACACTTATAGGATCATTTTATATTATACTAAACCATGTAACCATCTAACTTCATACTTAGTCTCATAAACACATACAACAAGGCGAGGTGTTATCTTCACCACATATAATGTCATGGCAACCCTCCAAATCATCTATTCATTCATGTAATTAAGTATCTGAGAGTATCAAAAGTGCACTCCATCACATCCTACACACCTTAAGAGAAATTTCTTCCTCAAAATTAAGCTAAAATCTAGTCTATCACATCATATAAATCTTAAATAAAAAATTTCATCCTCAAAATTAAGATATCCTATTTCTTCAAGAACACATACTAAATATATCAAATTGTATGTAGTGTACCACTCTACGTGCAACATCTTCATAAAATAGAGCTCCTAAGACTATATCTTAACCACTATTTGGAGGTTTTAAAGAATCTAGGATGAACCAACTCTTAATATAAGGTTGAAACAAGGGCTTAAACACTTTGGTTATATCATGACATATACGATTTTAGGATTTACATCCACATTTTTTGAAAACATTAGGATTTTAACATCACCTTTAATTATTAACCCTAGAGAAAAAATAAATCATAATTAACCCACTTTGTCCATATATATCACATGAAGGGTGTCATCATCATTATATTGTGTTAATTGTTCAGCCATATTTTTCATATTTATGAAACACTATGATTGGAATTGTATGTAACATGTATCATTAATGTAATATGATTTCACTTTTGTTTCACACTAGGTTAGTAACTCTGAATAGACTTCATTCCTTTTATTACCAAACTTATAATGCCATTGTTATTCATATCTATGGTTATCCATCTACATAGATAGATAGATATCAAACCATTCTAGGGTTTTCATCATATCATATCTACATATCCGATCTCAAATTCAAATCATAGACATATATATATTGTATTAGGGATGTGCTAATAAAAATTATGTTAGTATCTTATCAAACATATAACAAGGTATTATTTAGTCCAACTAAGGTTCTCCTTACTTGTACATGAGGGTAGTTTCATGCCCAGTTTCTATAAGCATACTCATCTCTTTGATTTTCTTATATACATGTACTATATCTTCCCGCTTTTAGGATAGGGTTCTCAGATTACCTCATTGGCACTAGTTGATTGATTTATGAGATCTAACCACATAAGAATAAAACAAATCATAGTATGACATTCTCTTCAAAAATTTCTACCCATTTAGTACTATTTCCCAACTATCTCTCTTATTCGCATCCACTAGATTCCTACAAGGAACCACCAACCTGAGCTTGACTCTTTATAGATTCTAACATAGTTACCTCCTCCAAAATCTTAGAACTCTTTTCCTCACCTAGATGGTAGGTTATCATATGTATCTTCACATGTACAACAAAACCTATCTCAACTATAGGGTTTTTTCTTCAGAAGGACATCTAGGGATCAACAAAGCTATATGAATATGGCATAAAGCAACACAACTCATTCACTCAGGAGTAGTCTACTTTAGGACATATCACAACAAACATTTCTCATAATTATCATATCATGGAGTTTATATTCTCTAACCTTCTCCCTTTGGGTCCCACTCTCTCTGGAGTTAACCCTACAACTGGTCCTAACATTAGAGGTCCTCCTTCACCAAAGAGATTGAGACTTTTCTTAATTCACATCCTTGTCTTAACTTATCTTCTCTCATTTTAGAAGAGGACAAGTAGTTGCATCATCAAATCTTTTGTACAATCTTCAAAAACTAAAATTAAATTCTCAAATCCAACTGGGAAAAACATAAACAAACTTATCTCATTATATGAAACTTAGATCATACCATCTAAAATCATTTCATCTTTTCCATCTATCATATATCCTAGAGAGGCTCTATACATCTAATATAGAACCACCCTCTCTTGTAGATGGATGTCATTCACTTTCACTTAGGTTGTGTGATCACCTCCTACTCCTACATGTGTGGGGATACACTTCTATATTTCCTTACATATATAACAAAACATTAAATAATTTTTTTCTCTATTAAAACAAGCATTAGAGAAAATTGTCAAGGCTCAAGCCAATTGGAAACAAAACCAAATAAAAAAACCAAGTCTCCCATAGATAGTATAAGGTTTAGTGCCATGCCACCTAATGATAGGGGTGAGAACATGATGTAGACTAGTGTAGATTTTGAAAACATAGATGCATCATATGTCTAGGGTTTCTCTTCCCTTGATGCTCATCATCTCCAAATAATCTAACATACCATACTGCCACATTATGAGTGATGACTGACACTTCATTACTTTCCCGACAACAAGAACTAGTCTAGATCTAGTTCTTAGACATACAGGTGCTAACCTATAGAATAGGTCCGATCTAGTCTATAAAAGACAACTAATCTGACCCTAAAGATGCTCAAGTTCAAGGTTTTCTTTAGTTTTGAGTTGCATAATGAGTGATTGTTAGGCTTTGGTGTTGTTCAAACTCTAATACCACCTGTGACGTCCCCATATTTTCAACACCTTGAACAATGTGTGACATTCAAATTGAAACCCTCACCTCAATAAGAATCCCAATTCAAACACAACACACTAGGCCAAGAGGAAGAAAATCAAGGGAATTAGAAGGAAACAACATTAGAACACACACATGAGCAATAAAACAAACCATAAATAAGAGCTCACCATTCAACATATAATTACAAAATGAATTATTACAACATTCATATTAAACAATACAATTTTATGTACATTTGCACATACTACATCTACAATAGGATTTTTAGACAATATGTGCACCTGTACATCTATTCACCACACAACTCCAAACTATCAAGGTCTTCAAGATCATATGTCCTCATCCCCTAAATAAGAGATTACAAGCGATGCACGTCATTACAATAAACTAAAATATTATGCTTAGTATGCCTACATGTTTTTATATACCTCTTTCATACTATGACTTGGGAATAAGATAAAGCTAATACTTAGCAGTAATAAACAAATATAACATCACACATAACAAAGATGTTTATTAAAAAAAGGGAACACATATTTTAGGCACAATTTCCATTATATCATCCATGGATTTTCCTACCAAAGGGATAAATGCATTAAGGCATTATGTTCTACTTATCGAGGAGATAGATCATTGTACAAGGTGATATTCTTACCAAAAGAAATAGATCACTCAAAATCACTATTCTTACAAAAGATATATAGTGCTATGATATAATGGATCACATATATTATGTTTCATATGTTCATAACTATATGTAAGGAAAAATCAAGCAAGATAACATACAAGAGAAATCATTTTACCAATTGTAGACCAAATTGGACATTACCTTATCTTCTCTTTTGATGATGACAAACATTTCTTACTTGTGGATTTAACATGCTACTTTAAGTGTTTCAGGAACCTCTTGACAAACTCAAGACTGGAATATCATATTCTTTGAATAAAGTATTTATATGTGCTTATTTATATTTCATGCTTAGAACTCCTATAAAATCAAGATTTGGACCAAGCCCACCTATACCGAAACCTTTCACACATCAATATCAAATGTCTTGGTAAGGTAGGTGACACTAGATAAATAATTAGATAAGTGATTCCAAAGATTATCCATCTTTTACAGATTTTCATTCGAAGTCTTTGTGGACCAAGCCTTAAGTCAGTCCAAGAATTTTTCGACCGTGACACTGCTTAGTCGAGGACTGCAGAAATCAAATTTCATATTTTTGTTAGTCAAAAAAATTATAGAACCAACACATATTCAGTTGAAAACATTGTCGACCAAGATATACCCATTGTTACCTTTGACTAAGAAATTTGACTCCAAGATTTACCCATCGTAACTTTGACTAAGATATTTTGACTAACTTATAGCTATTGGATTTGTGGTGCGTCCAACCTTGGCTAGGTCAAGAAAATTATTGACCGAGTTCCAATCCAATCAAGAAAATGGTCGTCTGAGGAAGGTTCTGGAATATATTTTTTAATTCATTCATACTAGATGTTTTATCTAAATTAATTTTGTTCAAGTGGGTATTTGACCCTCTAGAACCCTCTAGAGTCTTCCAAAATATGCCCTAGACACCCATACTCCATTCCTATAAATAGTAGTGACCTATAGGTATCAAAAAAACACATTCACACTTTCATACATTACATATTGAGAAATAAGAGTTGTAGCTATCTTTTTGCAAATCATTCGCAACAAAAACCTTTTGTGTCATTACCATTAGCTTAGCCTACCACCATTATTAAACCTTGATACATCCTTAAGTGGTATGGTTCATAAGCTTGATTCATAAGGACATTGCAGTACTAACTTGGTGTATATCTTCTTCCTTTCTTATTTTTGTAACTTGTGGTTCTCTTACTTGGCCCTCGGTGAATTTGTAAAAGAAGAGGTGTGGCAATTCTCTTCCTCAACCCTCGATTCATCCATAAAATAAGAGGTGTGGCTATTTTCTTCCCCGACCCTTGGTCCATTCGTAAAATAAGAGGTGTGGTGGTTCTCTTCCTCGACCCTCGGTGACTCCGTAAAAGAAGAGGTTTGGTGGTGCTCTTCCATGGACAATAAAGAAGAGGGATTTATTTGATGCAATCATCTTGTAATTTGCCCTGACCAATAAATTAGTAAAAGTTTTGTTGCAAATCCCAGTTGGCAACAATTGGGTAGTGGAATGACGTCGTAGACGGAACCACTCTAAATCCCATCTCTCTCTTTTGGTTTCCTCTTTTACTTCCATTTCACTTTCAATTTGTTTAAATATTCTATAATTTTTATTCACCCCCTCTAGATCTTTCATTTGGTATCAGAGCAAGTCTTCAAGGATCCTTCACTTTTCTTGAAAAATGGGGGAGGACAAACTTGGCAACCTCAACATGGAAGGCACACACGTGAACAAACCACCCATGTTTGATGGAACAAACTATACTTACTTGAAGAGGAGGATGCAATTCTATTTCCAAGGATTGAGCTTTGAGTTATGGAAAATGATTGCCAAATCTTACAAGTTTCCAACAAATGAACTAGAGCAATGGGATGTAGAAATGGTAAAAAAAGCTACATTGAATGCAAAGGCTTTAAACATACTCTACCATTCATTATCTACAAGTTAATTTAATCGTATATCCATTTTTGATATTGCTTATGAAATATGGAACAACCTCTCCATAACTCATGAGGGTACCACAAAAGTGAAATATACTAAGATTGGTATGCAAAATCATAATGCAACCTAACAAAAGTATTGTAGAGATGTATCTTAGATTTTCTAACATGGTGACCATCCTAAGAGCCTTGGGAAAGAACATAAGTGAAGAAGATCAAGTATAAAAGATACTTAGATCACTGCCCATAAAGTAAAAATTCAAGGTAATTGTCATCGAAGAATCCAATGATCTTACAAAACTAAAAATGGAGCAGCTCATTGGAAATCTAGAAACACATAAAATGACTCTAGAAGAAGAAGAAAAGATCAAGGGTAAACAAAAAAGGAGAAGATGAAAGACATTGCTCTCAAGGCCACCTCCAATTCATCATCAAAAGTCACTCAAGAAAATGGTGATACAAGCAGTGAAAATGAGAAATATGCTTTAATTATAAATGGTAAGAAATATAAATGTATCCATTCTTCCAGGTGTTTTGATTGTGGAAAGAAGGGCCACCTAAAGACTGAGTGTCCAAAACTTAAGAAGAAGAAAACATCATCAAAGAATAAGGACAAGGGAGAGAAATCCTACACAGCCACTTGAGACCAATCAAGCGATGAAAATGGGAGTAGTGAAGAAGAAGAGATAGAATGTCTCATGGAAAAAGAAGATGAAGAAGATATAGATGAGGTAGATATTTTTGAGTTATCGAAGGATGAATTAGTAAATAGTCTTGAAGAAATTCATGCTATGTACATTGGTTGCAAGAAACAAAAGAGGAAACTTTCAAAAATTATTGATGAACTTTATGTTTATTTGGATAATATTAGTTCTAAATATGATACTCTAAGTTACTCAAATAATGCTTTAAAAGAATTTGTTGAGAGTTATAATACTAAATTGCTTTCTCTTGAAAATAATAATAGTCTTTTATCTCAAGAAAAAGTTGACATGCTTGCTAAACTTAATGATTATCAAACTCAACTTATTTTTTGCAATCATGAGACTATGACTCTTTAGTAAAAGAAAAAGATGCTTAACTTTCAAATCTTGCTTTGTTGAACTTGGATCTAAATAATAAGATTGCTGAAAATGTTGATTTGCACAAATGAGTTTCTAGATTATTGCAAGGAGATAGAAATCTTGATAATATCTTACTAAATACTTCCAGGCAAATAGGAAAAAGTGGTTTAGGATATGTGCCTAAGAATCAACACTCACACATGCCTAGAACCAAAAAGAATTATGCTCCAAAGACCAAAACTATATATGTGCCTAAAAGTAATGTTGTGGAAAAGAGAAATGAAATATCTTGTACATCATGTCATTATTGCCCCCATTTTGGTCATTACTCTTTTGCTTGTGAATATAGGAATAAGGGGAGAATTGGCATTGTTTGGGTTCCTAAAAACCCAACTTATAATTAAAGGAAAATTTTGACATTTGACCTATTCTTAATAAGATAAATTATTTTTTGTCTTATCTCAATACTAATTTGATACTCATCTATAAATCTTTTAGATTTATTCTTATAAAAATGTATGGCTCAATAAATACAAGTTATAAGCATATTTACTCTAACCATCATGGACTCCACTTGGGTACCAAAAACCTATTATTGCAAGATTGGGTAGTTGATAGTGGATGCTCCAAACAAATGACTGGAAACAAACATGCTTTCAAAACACTTCAAAAGTAAAAGGGAGGGCCAATCACATTTGGAGACAATGGAAAAAGAACCATTACTGGAATAGGTAATGCTAAAACTAATTTTACTATTTAAAATGTATTATTAGTAGATGGGTTGAACCATAACCTGCTAAGTGTTAGTCAATTATGTGATAGTGGGTATGATGTGCTCTTTAACAAAACATGTTGCAAGTTTCTTGAAGTGTCTACTAATAAGGTAGTATATTAAGGAAAAAGTATATGAAATCTATATATTCTTAGACCTAACTCTATGAAATCAAAGATGGGATAAATGCCTTATTGCAAATGATGATCAAAATATATGGCATAGAAAATTAGGACATGCTAGCACTCATATTATTAAGAAACTAATTAAACATGATCTTTTTCATGGTTTGCCTAAAATGTCTTTCGAAAGTTCTGAAAATTGTGAACCTTACACCTTAGGAAAACAAGCTAAAACTTCTTTTTAAATAAAAACAAATCCTTTGTACTTGTAGACCTCTTGAACTTATACATATGGATTTGTTTGGACCTAAACACAATCCATAGGTGGAAATAGGTAATGTTTTGTTATTTTTGATGACTATAGTGGATTTTCTTGGGTACATTTTCTTTCTAGTAAAAATGATACTGTTGAAATATTTATTAAAGTTCTTCTGAAAAATTGAAAATTAAATTCAAAATAAAATTTGCACCATTAGGAGTGATCACGGGGGGGATTTGAAAATCATGTTTTTGAAGAATTTTGCTCATCTAAGGGATACACTCATAATTTCTCTGCTCCACGCACTGCATAACAAAATGGTATAATTGAACAAAAAATTGTTCTTTACAAGAAATGACAAGAACTATGCTTTTAGAACATAATACACCTAAGACCTTTTGGGCTGAAGCTGTTAATTCTGCATGTTATGTTGAAAATTGAATCTCAATTCATCCTCAACTTAAAAAGACATCATATGAAATTCTTTTTTCTAAGAAACCAAGAGTAGATTATTTTCATATCTTTGGAATACCTTGTTATATTTTAAGAACCAAAGAAGATAGGGACAAATTTGATCCTAAATCACAAAAGGGATTCTTCTTAGGATACCCAAGCTCGAGTAAGACCTATAGAATCTATAATACAGTCTCTAAGATAGTGGAAGAGTCAATACATGTAACTTTTCATGAAAATCCAATAAGCAATGAAATAGAAAACAATCACCCTCTGGTAATTGAAGATTTAACTATATCACCTAAAGATGTCAAAAATGTTGAAAATGAGTCAAATAAAGATCAAAATAAAGGTTTACATGAACCTATTCCAAGAGTAATCAAAGATCAACCACAAGATCTTATTATTAGAAATCCTTTTGATAAAATGAAAACTCGGTTGTCATTCAAAGATATCACAACATCACCTTTGTATCCATGTTTGAACCCAAAAAGGTTGATGAAGTTATGAAAGATGATTATTGGATAATTTCTATTCAATAAGAATTAAATAAATTCACTAAAAATGATGTAGGGGATTTAGTTCCTAGACCTAAAGACAAATCCATTATTGAAACTAAATGGGTTTTCCATAACAAGTTAAATGAAGTCGGGGATTGAGGATCCAACACATATTGATCATGTCTACAAGTTACAAAAAGCTTTATATGGTTTAAAACATGCCCCTAGAAATTGGTATCAACAACTTAAAAATTATCTGTTTGAAAATAATTTTTCCATGGGCAAACTAGGTCCAACTTTATTCATTAAAAGATATGACAGACATTCTTATTATTTAAATTTATGTCAATGATATCATTTTTGGTGATTCAAATGAATATTTATCCACACAATTTAGTGATATTATGCAAAAGGAATTTGAAATGAGTCTCATGGGGGAGTTAATATGTTTCTTGGGTTTTCAAATAAAAGAAACTCCTCATGGTATCTTTATTAACCTAGAAAAATATAAAAAAGAACTTCTCAAATGCTTTAATATGGAAAACTGTAAGAAATGTGTCTAATCCTATGGGTATTTCAGCTAAAATAGATAAGGATGAAAATGGTGAACCAACTAACAATTCTTTATATAAAGGCATGATTGCTAGCTTGTTATATCTAACTACTTCTAGACCTGATATTATGTTTACTGTTGGTTTATATACTCATTTTCAATCCAATTCTATGAACTCTCATATAGTTGTTGTTAAATGAATTTTGAGATATCTAGTTGGTACAATTGACTATTTGTTACAATCCCAACTTTTGGGTTCATTGGTGAGAAATGTAATTTCTCATATTAAAGATATTGGAACGAATAATGATATAATTTGTTTTGAATAAATGGATTTCGTTTACAATAGCCTTGATGATTGTGTTGTGGGCTTTAGTGGCTATTGGGCCCAATAAAAAGGACATTCAATTAGTAAATGAATAATTGCATTTTTGAGAAAAGAAAGGTGTGGAAACCTCTAGAAGGCAAAAGAACTTAATACAAAGGTGGATTTCATGCCACATGGGTTCCTTGGGTCCAAAGGAGCCCAAAGTTGCAAAGATAATGCAAAAAGAAAAGAAAAGAAAAGATCAATTAAGCATTTCTTTATTAAGAAAGAAATTGAAAATAATGATAAAATGTGGAAAATAAGTAAAAAAGAGGTACAATTGAGTTATCCTTAGTGGAATTTCGTATCCCAAGGATTCCTAATGATAAAAGGAATACCAATGAGGAAAATAAAAGAGAAATAAAAAAATTCTCAAAAAGATATATTTTAATAAGAAATAAACATGATAATGAGAAATAATGCATTTAGATGCATCTAGAAGGATAATGAGTATCCAATAAAAAGGATTTCGTAATAATAGAGTTTCTTGGGATCCAAGGAGTTCCAATAAAGAGGATAGAAAGAGAAAATACCAAAATTGCAAAATAAATAGATAATGGGAATACATAATTAATGAATTATGTGGTTTTGTTAAGAAGAAAGTATTTTCTACTTAAGGAAATATATTTTCGTGGCTAATATATTAAAAGGCATGAATAAAGAGAATAAGAGAGAAAATTTTCGTATTTCTAATTATCCATGCAATAAAGAATATCAAGAAGGTAAATAGGAGAGAGAAGAATTTCTTCTCCATAAAGGAATTTGATTCCTATTGGAAAAAGAACTAGTTGACCCATAGATGGTCATCTTAGGGTGTGGATCATCACCCTATATAAAGGGGTAAAGCCCTAGTTTGAGCCCAAGAGAGAGAGAGAAAGATCCCACATTCTCCTCCTTGTTCCTTACGTGAAAACCCTAGTCAAGGGTATAGATCGAACCCTGGAGCAACGCAGGTGTGTTTTGTGGTCTTGCTTGAAGCAGGAGACCTCCATGACCACCCAGGGCCGCTTGGATATCGCCCCATTGACCCTGGCTTCACGCAATAGTAGCTACATGGCTACAACGGCGGCCATGCTTAGATGATTGAGTGCTCATGCACTAGCCAGTTAAACCATGACTTGGGTAGCACCCTTGGTGCGGCTAGGGGTAGGGAAGCTAATGCGGCCATCGACGGAGGTCAGTGGGCCTCACGAAGGAGGGGGCACGCTAGCGTAGCCCAACCCTCGGCGGCTAGGGCGGCATCCGTCGGGATGCTGAAGGTTGAAGAAGGGAGGAGCGCTATGGATGGTTCTTCCCTCCATGTTCTAAAGAATCCCATCACTTAACCATGGGGTTTTTAGTAAATTCGAAATATTTCCAAAGAAAGCAAGCCGCATTGCATGAGATCGGCCACGTGGCGCTCCTAGATTGGCCCAAAGTATGCATTTGTGTAAAATTTGTAACTCATTAATCGTAGCTCAGATAGATGCACATTATACATGAATTTTGATCAGGAGAACTCAAGGAATGCAATAAAAATATATTTGAAACCTAATTCCTCTTACAATTCAAAAAGTGGTCTAAATTATCAACTTTAGTGGATTAAAGGTTAAGCAACTCTATTTTTCTATGATTAATGTGAGTAGTAGGTTTTAATTAATGATTAAAGTTGATATTAGCCTGTTAATGATAATAGGAAACATTAGGAACAAAAAGGATGAATTTTGCATGTAATTAGTTAATTTAGAGTTTCATGAGCATGAATATACTCTAATGGGCCTTGAAACCCTAATGTTGGCAAATTCGACTCATAATAGCTTTAATTATTCCAAGTGGTGGATAAAGATGAGGTCTAATGAACCTATTTTGAGCATTAAAGTTCCTAATTTGTGGATAAATAACCTTAATATAGAAATTAGGGTTTCTGAATGAATCAAGGTAGAATTAATAATAAATAACGTTCATATGAGTATTAGAGCATAATGAACTAAAAATTGATGATAAACGAGCATAATGACTTTGTCATGGGTTAAAGAGGATAAAAATGGTAGCTTCAATGAAAACAGGCTTAATGGACTTATATAATGGTTAATTATTCCTTAAATCCAAAACTGAGGTTTAGATGTTGAGATAATTAGGGTTTGTGATCAATTGCGTTAAATTAGGGTTTAAAATAGTAAAAGATGAAGGGAAACCCTAATTGCAATGGAAACCCTAAAAGTGGACTAGAAACCCTAGGAAGCGAGCTAGATTTAATAGATCTTAATGACATGAGTAATAAAAGGAAATTGTATAATTGTTTCAGGATCTTATTGAATGCTTGCTTGTCTATTGATTGATTGGACTATTTCTGTCTCACATCAACTTGACAGGTATGTGGTTAATTATGAATAACCACCTTAGTTTCCTGAGGATTTTATGCATGGTTAATCACATTGAATAAAAATTATCAGTTTGGATGTTCATACTTGCAAATCATAAAGTCATTATGATTATCACATTAATAATAGAAGTATGTATTCTCGCACCTACATGCCACCCTGATGGAAGATGCCAAAGGTCAGGCCCAGATGGGTAGACCAATGGGCATCATGAGTGGTGACCCCAGGCACCAAGCTCGGGAATGAGAAGGTGGACTATGATGTTGAATGACTAATGGGCACTATGAAGGGTGACCCCAGGCACAAAGGTCGGGATTGAGAAGGTGGCCTTAAGTCATTGGCAAAAGAAACCCTAAGGTGGGTATGCTAGGGTTAGGGAAAAAGCAGTGGAGAATGTCATACTGAAAAGCATAAATTGGCTTGTTAAGTAACTTGATTGTGATAATTAGATTGTTATCCATATGTGCAAACTTTTGGTTGTCCCCACATACCAGTATATTTTGATATGCTGACCGATGTTTTGTTTGTCGGCATTTTAGGTACCAGATTGAAAGGCACAAATAGTAAAGTGACACATGGTGAAAATAAGAAGTAAAGTACAAGGAGGGTTAGATAGAATAATTCAAGTCGTGGATAGATAGTTTTCCCAAAGTTTTAAAAGATATGAAAAGTTTTAATTTTCTACCAGATTTTAGTTTAGTTAGTAGAATTTCATAATTATTATTGATTGTTTGTCGAACCTTTGATACATATTATTGCATAATGGCTCTGACCTTTCGGTCTCCCTTAATTGGGGGTTACTAGGAGATTGGGTCATTACAATTAGTATTAGAGTGAAGGTTCCTCACTTAATCTTTAATAATTATTAAATTTTAGAAATTATGTAGAACCCAATGGAGTTATTAGAGGATTATCTGAAAGATAGAGGTGTCTAGGAAAGGATCATGATCGGGGGCTGGAAATATTTTCCTCCGCACTGCTAGTCAGAATACGAGGACTCCCGGATCCTTGCGACTTCCTGGCCAAAGTCTTAGGGTATGAATCGAAATAAGATACCTTTAGGACTCTCTCATCTTATTCATCCCTCCTCAACTCAAATTCTGTTAAGGACCTTAAGGATTAGGGTTTTCTCTCTTTTCCTCACCCTCTTGAAGCATGGGTAAGGTTGATAAGGATTAAGAAATCCTCCACCAAATTAATAAAAAGCATGTAAATAAGATGGCATGGACTTAAGCTTAATACAGTAAGCATAAAGGAATAGATACATGCTAAGATCGTATGACACGAGTTGTCATTGCCCTCGGGAGAGACCTGAGGATAGACCTCCTTTGCAAGAGGATGAGTAGAGAGAGTTAGTCTTGGAGGTAGAGACCTCCATTAAAGTAGAGACTTGATATCTCCTCTGAGGATGATGTTAACCCGAACCCTAAGTGGAGGTTAGAGTGAGAGATGACATGAAGAGTTAGATGTCATGGTAGACTAGGTGTTTGGATGGACATGCCTTGGATGCCATATGAGTCATGAGAGGTTGGATGACTGAGTACCTTCGGTGACCCAACCATGAGAAGGGTCGTGCATGTTAGAGTGAAGGATAACTCCTTCATTGATGAGGTTAGAGAAGAACCTATGGAAACCCCATGGGCTTATATGTGCATGGCATAGTAGGCATCCAGGATACATTAGTAGTGCAAGCAATAGGTGGAAACCCTAGTCAGGAGAGTATGATGGGTAGATTATGTGATAAGCATAAAGATATTCCTGAGTGAACATATGTTGAACCTAGGCTTCACCCACGTAGAGGTATGCTTGTACACTTGATCCATCGTCATGAAGAGAGGACCTTTTAAGCCTGGTTGTGGAGTTAGCTCTAGAGAGAGAGCATGGCTCAAGCAACAAGGTTGGAAGCCTAGACTTCGAGGTATGATGAAAAGTGGGGAGTTGAGGATGATGTGACCTAAGTGGATGTTTGTGGTTGCATCATGCTTGATCCCTGGAGGCTAATGATGTTCTGGTTGCTATGAGAGAAACCAAACCCTTGAGAGAGGATGAGTCTACTGATACCTCTGTATCTATGGGGAAGATGAGTTCCTTAAACCATGAAGAGGTTTAGTAATAGGTTGTAAGGCTTATACCTAGTTGGTTGTCCTTGAGGAGGACTCAACTCCGAGGTGCTACTCATATAAAAGGATCATGTGAGTACATGACATACCTTGGACATGCTTGGTTCATGGTTAAGAGAGTGAGCATGTGGTTGGACACCCAAAGGTGAACCTAGGGTTCCTAGGCCTAAGAGGGGAAGCAGTGTACTCGATGCTCATGACGAGAACTAAGTTGCTATAGTTTCGAGCATGATACTCCTCATGTATAGAGGAAAAGGGAAGCCCCTTAAGTCGAAGGTATGATGAAACCCTCACAACTAAGTTGATGACAAAGGAAGGTATGATCTTGATCCAATGTTGAGGATGAGAATGAGTATGAACTAGCATGGTTTAGTAGGTGATCTGCCTATGCCTTAGTTGCTGCTAGGTTAAGAATGCTCATGTGAATGTAAACCCTAAGAATGGTTGTGACCTGGTTGTCAAGAATTGTAGTTTCCTCCCATCTTGGGAGAGGGATCCTTTGGTAGGGTGTATACTAGTTTTGTTGGTTTTGAGGTAACTAGAAGAGGTTTTATAGGATCTTGAGAAGTTAAGTGAAGAGTACATGATATGAGAATGAACCTATAGACCCATAGCTAACCATCTCTATGTGCATGTGAATGTGTTACCATGAAGGTAACCGGTATGGGGCCTGACCAAGGTAGACAGGTCGCCATGATCCCTGTGAAAGGATGAAAGACAACCCATGAATGCAGAGAGAGATGATGAAGGCTTGGGTAAGGTTCTATGTCAGACATGTACTCTAGTGGAATCCTAAGTCTATCCTAGGGTTAGATGCAGATAAGACCGATGAATGTAGGAGTTTCCTAATTCCCTAGGTGTACATGACCATAGGGTCGGGAGGTAACAACTATCATTGTCTGAGGACCATGGGTTAGGAGATTGATCACCTTCATGAACTCATGGGACCGAAAGGGCAGATGAGTAGGGCACTCTCTGGATGCATAAGGGAAAAGGGGTGACTCCAAAAATGCCGACACCCTACAGACCTAGAGGAGATGACCAAGGACTGTGCTTGGACCAAGTTAGTTCGAGACCAGTTTTCCATGGAAGTAATTTTGATATCATGATGGTTGTGAGGTAGAGACATATGTTGCACGTTTCACTTAGTTTTGAAAGTGTACCGGCAAGGTGGGTTGTACCATCTCTACTCTTGGAATAGGAAGAACTTTGTATTTGGACTGAAACCAAATGCTTATTTCCTCTTGTTATGGGAGTGAGGGATAGGATAGTACGCATGCCATACACCAAGGATAAAGATGATGTGAGTTGGAACGTTGCTACGAGGTATGAGGATAGAGATGATAACATACCCTTGTGGAGCAAATGATACATGGATGGTTTACAAACACTAAGATTATTAAGGAGATCATCTTGTGAGGATGTGATACCATGAGCTATCTAGAATTTGCAAGTTATGCAAGGTTGAGTTTGATCACCATGAAGAGGAGCTCAGAGTTTCTTGATGAAGAAAAACTTAGAGATGAGGTGATAAGTAGAATACATGGAGGTGTATGTCTTCAAAATTACCTAACACCTAAGGATAAGAAGTGGTAATGAATGCTCTGGTTGAGGTATAGCTACTTAGCTAGAAGAACATGAGGTTTCTAGGCTAACCTTAAGTTGAGAAAAAGAGATAAGTTGGGCTAACACCCAGATGTAAAAATAGTGGTTAATCAAGTAGATGATTGTTGGTTAGCCAACCTAGTCTGTGATGAAATGAAAGGATGGCGGTAGAATATCAGATGTACTTCTTTGGAAAGGAAAGTGATGAAACCCTGATGAGAGTGGTTTAGGGTTTCTGAGGTATCAAGCTTGAGGAATCATGACATACATGAGATAATGGTTTTAAGATCACCAAACACTGTGATACTACAAAGATAGTAAGTGATAGTATCACTTTGGTTGCTTGATATGAAAGTTGCATGTGATAGGTGACCATGCCAGCTAAGGGTGAAGGATGAACACCAGTAATCCAGTGCTTTTACTTTAAGGTTAAAGAATCCTCGAGAAGGAAGGGGAGTACACCACTATGGATGTGGTGGTAAATCTTCCTTAGACCATAGAAGATCAAGATGCAATATGGGTTATGGTAGATCACCCTACCTAGATTATAGGAGAAGGAAAGGAGTACTGTCAAGGGATAGATTTGGTTGAACTACTCATGAGAGAGATAATTCAACTACACCATGATGCGATTTTAAAGGTTCTTGAGTATGACCTAAAGGTTCACTCCCATAAGGTGGAAGTAGATACTTGACGAACTCGATGTTAGTATAGTTTAGCACCCCATGCTAATGGTTAGTATGATCTAGACTAAAGGGTCTGATGAGAGCATGTGTGCTCATTCAGGGTGATACAAAGAGATAGTTCTTAAGATGTGATGTTAACCACCATGGCCTTTATCGGGATGCGAGAAGTTATATAGGGAGGTTGTGTCAGTCACCACTTCATTAAGATGATGTTGGTGAAGGAGGCCTCACGAAGGTCAGTAAATAACCATAGTGTGTGCAGATGAAGTCTCTTTGAACGTGCAATGGCTGAGAGAGAGCCCAGTGGTGACATGAGTCATGAGTCAATGCAAAGCAGACTAACATGCAGTTCACTGTGGGAGAATATGTGATGTGAAAATCCGACCCCTCTAAGCTACAGCTGAGAAAGTTGAGTCCCTGATATATGAGTCCATTTGAGATGGATTGGTGGAGATGGTTATGTTTAGCCTTTCCCCTCAGGATAACATGATGAATAATGTGTTCCATGAGTTCGATATAGAGCACTATGTGAGGTACCCAAGCCATGTGTTGAGCCTTGAACCTATTCAACTTTTGATAGGCTGAAATGTCCTGAGTCACCTATGAGGGTACGGTATACCAAGGTAAGAAAGAACTAAGATTGAAGAATATGAGATGACGAAGGTTCTTGGGAAGCACCATGGAAAGGGTGAAGCCACATGGGAGCCCTGATGGATGTATGAAAGGCTTATCCTAAACTGTTTGCTTGCTTGATGGAATTTTGAGGACAAAATTCTTATAAGAGGGGAAGGATGTTACAACCCCAACTTTTGGGTTCATTGGTGAGAAATGTAACTTCTCATATTAAAGATATTGGAATGAATAATGATATAATTTGTTTTGAATAAATGGATTTCATTTACAATAGCCTTGATGATTGTGTTGTGGGCTTTATTGGCTATTGAGCCCAATAAAAAGGAAATTCAATGAGTAAATGAATAATTGATTTTTTGAGAAAAGAAAGGTTTGGAAACCTCTAGAAGGCAAAAGAACTTAATCCAAAGGTGGATTTCGTGCCAGATGGGTTCCTTGGGTCCCAAGGAGTCCAAAGTTGCAAAGATAATGTGAAAAGAGAAGAAAAGAACAATTAAGTATTTTTTTGTGAAAAATAGAGCTATTAGTTATTCATTCTACGCTCTACTGTGGACAAAATAGATGGGATGTCCACATGGCACCAGTGTAGGAACCAGTGGGGTACAATAGAAGTGCAGCTAAAAGAAGATTTACATGACATAGCAAATTTTGCCAAGCTATCCGCAGGGGTATTAAACTCATGAGAAACATGATGTATAACCTCCTCAGGTTAGTTTCCTAGAAGATTCCTAGCTTCCCTAGCGTAGCCCAGGAACTTTGGGAGGGGTTTTTTAGTCATGATGTGCTTTATGGCCTCCATGGAGTCCGAAAGGATACATAAATATTCCCAGGAACTGTCCCTGCATAGTTGTGCTCCCAACAAGATAGTAGTGATTTCACTCACAAGAGGAGAGGTGGATTGAATGGTTTGACAGACACCCAAGATATGTGAGCCATCTGCCTGAACGCCATGAATTTAGACATCCGCAGTATTCTACCAAAGATGGTGAGAAGCGTCGAGGAAGACGCCGACCGACTTGGTAGTAATCCTTGTAGTGTTGAGGTACACAGATTTACGAACTATGGGAACCTCCTTGGGGAGCTTGAGAATGGACTCTGCCCGGAGTCTAATGAACTCCACCTTCTTGGTAGCTGGTGTGATTTGATTTTGGTGAATCTGTAGGTTCTGACATGACCAAATGTGCTAGCAGGCAACCGCTCGCAGGGTAGTAGATTCGACAGGCATCGTGATGCACTGTCGGAGCCACTCGTTAGCAGGAAGATCTTGATGGTCTTCATTAGGAAGCAACAGGTTCAACACAGCCCATCTAGGCGAACAGTCTCTAAGGTCATGAATCATAGTATCCTGGCCATTATTGCAGATAGGTCAATCCTCAGAAACCTCCATATGTCTACGACGCTTCTCCATATTCGTCATGAGAGCACCATGCATCATGAGCCAGAGGTGGATTTTTATGCATTCCGACAACTTGGCTTTCCAGATAGATTTCCAATGACCTGGCGTGGAAACCTCTTTCCCGCGTCTGATCCATCAATAGACCGATCTTGAAGTGAACAACCCGCTTTCCTCAAGCGGCCATGACCAATCATCATTCCCTGAGTCGGGGCAAGGTGTAGGAATGGTAGAAATAGTTGTCCAGGTGGACTTAGGAAGGAAGCTATGGATGAAATCCCAGTCCCACCCTCCTGTGGGAGAGACCATGGAATCAACTGTAAGGTTACTAAGATCATGAGGAATAGGCCAATTTGGGTGGGGATTCCAGAATAGATTGGCTGGAAATCCATCTATCATTCCAAACGTTGGTACTCTGTCCGCTATTAACTACATGATGGTTGAGTTCAGTGATCCTGTTGATGTTCTTCTTAATGAAGCTCCAAGCCGGGGAGCTTGGTACAGATTTGAGCCACCCATTTTTAGTGTATTTATCTTTCATCACTCTGACCTAGATCTTAGAGGGGACGGTGAGATAGGTCCACACATTCTTCAACATGAGAGACTCATTCTGGTCTTTAGCATCCCTGATGATGAGGCCACCGATATCCTTGTTGGACGACACCTTAGTCCACGCAACCAGGGAGGATTTTCTTTGAGTGGATGCACCGAACCACACAAACCGACAAATATGTTTATTGATGTCATCACAAAGGCTCGGTGAGAGATTAACTGTCTGCATGGTGTAGGTAGGAATCGCCTGAAGAGTGGACATGGCCAATGTCATCTGACCTGCAAGAGACAGGAGCTTATGTGTGCAGTTGTTCATTCTTCTCTGTATGGATGTTAGGATTTTTCCATGGGTTTCTTTATTGACACGGTGGCACAGAACAGGTACCCCAAGGTACTTCCCTAGGTCGTCGGTCAAGGAGAAGCCCAACTTCCTGCATATCCTGTCCTTCAGAGGTTGGGAGACCTTCTTGCTAAAGAAGCAGCGAGACTTGGGTTTAGAGATGGTCGGATGCCAAAGAGAAGTCCTTGAGAATAGAGGATATGACATAGACCTAGACTAACGAGGCTTCACCCAGCAAGAGTATATTTTCGGTGAACAAGACGTGAGAGAGATGTAGGCCACCACGAGAAAGGGTGATCAACTTCCATCTGCCTACTTCCACGGAAATAGAGATGGCTTGACTCAGTCTTTCCATGCAGAGGATGAAGACATAAGGGCTGATCGGGTCTCCTTGGTGAACACCTTGGGATGCTTTAAAGGGGGGAAGTGCCTCACCCTCCCAAATGATAGAGGTCTCGCCCTTTGTAATGATTTCCATAATGACAACAATGAGCTTTGCAGGCAATCCAGTATGCTTCAGGGTGTCATGAATAAAGTCCTAGTTCATACGATCGAATGCCTTTACCAGGTCTAACTTGATGCACATCAGGGACTTCTTGGTAGAGTTGGATTTCATAGTGTGGATAACCTCCTGAACGAGGAGTATGTTGTCACTAATGCATCATCCTGGTATAAAGCTTGATTGAGTTGGGTTAATCCAGTCATTCATGAAAGGCTGGAGCCGCTCAACGATCACCTTGGAAATGATTTTAAAGCAACTATTGTTCAGAGAGATTGGTCTCAGATCGCTGCAGCGTTGGGGCGTAGGGATCTTAGGAATGAGAACCATATAGGAGCCGACGATAGCGGGGTTGATGCACTCAGGGGAGAAGACCTCATGTACAGTAGTAGTAACACTTGGCTCTACTGTCTCCCAATTATGTTGGATGAAACTGGAGTGAATGCCATCAGGCCCGACAGCTTTCAGAGGTGACATGGCGAAAGTTGTCCTCCTAATTTCAGAACTTTCCGGGATAGAGCTCAGGTCGGTGAAGGAGGCTTCAGGAATAACTGGGAAGGTACCCGGATAAGCTAGAATCTGTGTAGCTTGCGTCAGGGAAGGTTGAGTCAGGAGCTGTTCGAAGAAGCTGCAAACAAGACACTTGGTTTCAACGCATGTGGTTGTCCAACACCCGTCCTCTTTCTGGAGTCGGGTTGTTTTGTTGAAGTGCCTTCTAGCTTGGAAAAAGGATTGGTAAAACTTAGTGTTGAGGTTGCCAGCCCGAAGCCAGTCGATGTGCGCCCGCTGCTACCAGTCTACTTCTTCTTGAAGAAGGATATTATGAAGACGTTCCTGAAGAGGCACAATTGGGTCTGTAAGTGGAGCAGAATTCATGGTTTGGAGGTTCACCTGGTGTCTGCCTATGGTATCGAGTAGGCGAAGTTTCTCCTTGTGATGGCAGGTAGCATACGTGGAGTCCTATCGAGAGGCTTTACACGTGAAGCCATGGAACGCATCCTGGAAGTTGCTACCAGAAGGCCAGTGGCACAAAACCTTTTCCTTGAACTCAGGAGCGAGGTTCCAGCTTTCCTTGGTCCGAAAGTGAGCACGCCTGGGCATCATGGTTCCGCAGGACATGAGAATAGGATGATGGTCTGAGTAAAGATGGGGAAGAACCACGACGGAGCCTTCCCTGAACCTTTGAATCCATTCAGAATTGGCGACGACACGGTCGACCCGCTCATATAGCTGCTGACGCTTGAAGGTGTAGAAGGGACCTTGGGATTTCAGTTCCGCCAGTCCGGTGAAAGAAATGACTTCATGGAATCGGCGGCTAGAGCACCTGTCAAAATAGACACTGCCTCGCTTTTCATTAACGTTAAGCAGAGTATTAAAGTCGCCCAACACTGCCCAAGTAGTGTATGTCACAGTAGAAGAGATCTCCTCCAACCTTTCCCAAAGGAACTCCCATGTAGTAGCATTAGGGCTTCCATACATGATGGTTAAGAACCATTCGTCATTGACATGGCAGTGCACAAACTGGGCATGATTGAGAATGATGTCGACAGAGCAGTTAAACTAATTCCAAACGATACAAATACCACCGGAATAGCCATTGGCTTCCACCCTGTGTGATGAATTATAACCAAGGCGTTTGATAATACTATCTGCAGTTGGACCACTACAGTGAGGTTCCACGATGGCCGTGATGCTCACTTTATGAGTAGATTTCATTTCACAAACTAAATGAATCTTCATGTCCAGGCGTGTGCCCTGGATGTTCCCGCAAAGCACATTCATTGAGGAGTTATTGAAGAGCAGTGCACAGTCCTATGGCCTGCTCTTCATCATCCATGTTTGCCTCCGCTGAAGGTACCTGGGAAGCACCTTCCAGGTGTTGTTGGAATTCTAGCACGTGCTTTGCGTGGGGGTCACATTTGTTGTGCCTTGAGTTGTCTCCGATCGACCTTTCTTGCGGACACGATCGGGGCTTTGGGTTGCTTGGAAGACAATCTTCCTATTCCTTAGCATAACATACCCACTGTCATTCCTTCTATGACGTGTGATGTGCTTACTGGAAGTCTCGCACACTGTTGCTTGGAATTGGAACTCGTCGACTGTCGTCGAAGGTGCTTCTCTACCTGCACACACTTTGTTTCCGGTAAGCAGCACAGCTGTGTTGGCCTTCGGTTGATTGGGTGCTTGTTGCGATTCTGCAGGCGGGGCAGCCAGCGGATCAACCGCTTGGGTTGCTTTAGCGGCGGCCTCCTTCTGACGTAGTCATTGCTTTGCCTTTTTACTGATTGAAAACAATGATAAAATGTTGAAAATAAGTAAAAAAGAGGTACAATTGAGTTATCCTTAGTGGAATTTCATATCCCAAGGATTCCTAATGATAAAAGGAATACCAATGAGGAAAATAAAAGAGAAATAAAGAGAAATTCTCAAAAAGAGATATTTTAATAAGAAATAAACATGATAATGAGAAATAATGCATTTAGATGCATCTAGAAGGATAATGTGTATCCAATAAAAATGATTTCTAAATAATAGAGTTTCTTGGGATCTAAGTATTCCTAATAAATAGGATAGAAAGAGAAAAGACCAAAATTGCAAAATAAAGAGATAATGGGAATACATACTTAATGTGGTTTTGTTAAGAAGAAAGTATTTTCTACTTAAGGAAATATATTTTCGTGGCTAATATATTAAAAGGCATGAATAAAGAGAATAAGAGAGAGAATTTTCGTATTTCTAATTATCCATGCAATAAAGAATATCAAGAAGATAAATAGGAGAGAGAAGAATTTCTTCTCCATAAAGGAATTTGATTCCTATTGGAAAAAGAACTAGTTGACCCATAGATGGTCGTCTTAGGGCGTGGATCCTCACCCTATATAAAGGGGTAAAGCCCTAGTTCAAGCCCGAGAGAGAGAGAGAGAGAAAGATCCCATGTTCTCCTCCTTGTTCCTTATGTGAAAACCCTAGTCGAGGGTATAGATCTAACCCTAGAGCAACGCAAGTGTGTTTTGTAGTCTTTCTTGAAGCAGGAGACCTCCACGACCACCCAGGGCCGCTTGGATACCGCCCCATCGACCCCGACTTCGCGCAACAGCAGCTACATGGTTGCAACGACGGCCATGCTTAGATGATCGAGTGCTCATGCACTAGCCACTTAAACCATGACCTGGGTGGTGCCCTAGGTGCGGCTAGGGGCAGGGAAGCTAATGCGGCTATCGGCGGAGGTCTGTGGGCCTCAGGAAGGAGGGGGCACGCTTGCGTAGCCCAACCCTCGGCGGCTAGGGCGGCAGCCGTCGGGCTGCTGAAGGTTGAAGAAGGGAGGGGCACTCTGGACGGTTCTTCCCTCTACATTCAAAAGAAGCCCATCACTTAACCAAGGGCTTTTCAGTAAATTTGAAATGATTCCAAACAAAGCAAGCCACATTGCATGAGATCGGCCACGTGGCGCTCCTAGATTGACCCAAAGTAAGTATTTTTGTAAAATTCGTATCTCATTAACTGTAGCTCGGATAGATGTGCATTATACATGAATTTTGATCAGGAGAACTCAAGGAATGCAATAAAAATATACTTCAAACCTAATTCCACATGCTATTCGAAAATTGGTGTAAATTATCAACTTTAGTGGATTAAAGATTAAGCAACTCTATTTTGCTATTATTAATGTGATTAGTAGGGTTTAATTGATGATTAAAGTTGATATTAGCCTGTTAATGATAAGAGTAAACATTAGGAACAAAAAGGATGGATTTTGCATATAATTAGTTAATTTAGAGTTTCATGAGCATGAATATACTTTAATGGGCCTTGAAACCCTAATGTTGGCAAATTCCACTCTTAATAGCTTTAATTATTCAAAGTGGTGGATAAATATGAGGTATAATGACTCTAAGCTATTTCAAGCATTAAAGTTCCTAATTTGTGGATAAATAACCTTAATATAGAAATTAGGGTTTCTAAATGAATCAAGGTAGAATTAATAATAAATAATGTTCATATGAGTATTAGGGCATAATGAACTACAAATTGATGATAAACGAGCATAATGACTTTGTCTTGGGTTAAAGAGGATAAAAATGGTAGCTTTTATAAAAAAGGCTTAATGGACTTATATAATGTTAATTATGCCTTAAATCTGAAACTGAGGTTTAGATGTTAAGATAATTAGGGTTTGTGATCAATTGTGTTAAATTATGGTTTAAAATAGTAAAAGATGAAGGGAAACCCTAATTGCAATGGAAACCCTAAAAGTGGACTAGAAACCCTAGGAAGTGAGCTAGATTTAATATATATTAATGACATGAGTAATAAAAGGAAATTGTATAATTGTTTTAGGATCTTATTGAATGCTTGCTTGCCTATTGATTGATTGGACTATTTCTATCTCACATCAACTTGATACGTATGTGGTTAATTATGAATAACCGCCTTAGTTTCCCGAGGATTTTCCAGATGGTTAATGACATTGAATACAAATTATTAGTAAGGATGTCCATACTTGCAAATCATAAAGTCACTATGATTATCACATTAATAATAGAAGTATGTATTCTCGCACCTACATGCCACTCTGATGGAAGATGCCAAAGGTCAGGCCCGGATGGGTAGACCAATGGGCACCATGAGTGGTGACCCCAGGCACCAAGCTCGGGAATGAGAAGGTGGCCAATGATATTGAATGACTAATATGCACTATGAAGGGTGACCCCAGGAACCAAGCTCGGGATTGAGAAGGTGGCCTTAAGTCATTGGGAAAAGAAACCCTAAGGTGGGTATGCCAGGGTTAGGGCAAAAGTGGTGGAGAATGTCATACTGAAAAGCATAAATTGGCTTGTTAAGTAACTTGATTGTGATAATTAGATTGTTATCCATATGTGCAAACTTTTAGTTGTCCCCACAAACCAATATATTTCGATATGTTGACCGATGTTTTATTTGTCGACGTTTTAGGTACAAGATTGAAAGGCACAAACAATAAAGTGACACATCGTGAAAATAAGATGTAAAGTACAAGGAGGGTTAGATAGAATAATTCAAGTCGTGGATAGATAGTTTTCCCAAAGTTTTAAAAGGTATGCAAAGTTTTAATTTTCTACCAGATTTCAGTTTAGTTAGTAGAATTTCATAATTATTATTGATTATTTGTCGAACCTTTGATCCGGGTTATTGGATAACGGATCTGACCTTTCGGTCTCCCTTAATTGGGGGTTACCGGGAGACGATGTCATTACACTATGGCATCGGGTATCCAAGAGATCAACCTTTTGACATTAAAACCTATACTAACGCTGATTACGTTGGTTGTTGTCTTGATTGAAAAAGTACGAGTGGTGGTTGTTTCTTGCTCGAGAAATCACTTATCTCTTGGTTTAATAAGAAACAAAATAACATTGCTTTATCAACCACCGAGGCCGAATACATGGTAGTTGGATCTTGTTGTGAAGAAGTATTATGGATGAAAAAAGTACTAAACGACTATGGTTTTTCTCTATCATCAACTCCAATTTTTTGGGATAATACTAGTTCCATAAATTTAGCACATAATCCTATTTTCCATAGTCGAGCAAAACACAGTGAAATTCATCATCATTTTCTCTATGAGCACGTTGCTAAAAACAAAATTTTTGTTCATCATGTGGATACCGAAAATCAATTGGCTCATATTTTCACAAAACCTCTTTCTTTATAACAATTTCAAGTTATACGAAATAAATTATACATTATTCCTCTTGAGGATGTTTATTTTGATCTCTTTGCAAATTGATGATTGTTTGATATCTTACCAAGATTCTTTCTGTTCTTTATGGTATCTCTACATCAAAGAGGACTTAGCATTCCTGACCATTGTTTTATAGTATCTATTAAATATTTTTTCTCTTTATTTTGCTTTATGGGGTTCTTTTAACATAAAGGACTTAACATTACTTTCATTGGCAATTAGAAAATCTTATGTCATGATCATATGCCTAAATTTGCCATTTGTCTTATGCAGATCATATTAAAGGGGAGTATCTCACTCAGGCGGAGTCATCTTCTCATTGCTTAGTTTACCTTTTTGAGATGACAAAGGGGGAGAAATATTTTCTACGCAAAAACATATATACTTAAGTTCTACGCAAAAACTTATATCCTTGAACATGTTATAATATCTTTCATGTTTTTATGAGACACTCTGACATATATTAATTGTTTCACTTCACTTTGAGATTTGTATGATATGTTCCATACTTCTCAAATGTGAATATGCATAAATTTTTGAAGATACTGAAGGAAAATTTCACTAAGGTATGAATATTTATTTTTGAGTTTTTGCCTATAATTTAATATGTTTGCCATGTTCAAAAAGGGGGAGATTGTCTAATCGCGATATGCCACATTGCTTCTGAGGATTGCGACTCGTTGGTTGAGCCAGTCGATTCTCAGTTGAATGGCACCCGGTCCATCTCTCCCTCTCGCAATCTCCTTTCTTTTTCCTTCTCACGTTCTAGGTTCTGTGAGAGTCTCTTCTTCTGTCTCGCAGCCTCCATCATGAGGTGGATATCCGGCGACTGGCCATTCTCCAATGCCACCTCCTGGTCACAAACTGCGGCACCCAAGAGCTTTGGTTGGTTGACCAATGCCACCTCCTAGTCACAACCTGCGGCACCCAAGAGCTTTGGTTGGTTGAACTGCCAACTCCTCTCACGTACCCGTGTTCTTTCTCTGCTCAATCACAATGCCTATGTATGCGCTCCTAGTTGGCCAAAAAAATCAAAATGACACGTTTGGCCATTTTAATAACCAGAATGGCATGTTTCTTCATCTTAATTCTCAAAATGGCACAATTGCCGAGCAATATGACCCCAACAGAGACAGGTAATACATCCTAGCGGGTGGCACATTGGTCCGTGGTAGAGCAATACGTCCCAGACCAGGATGCATTGCCCTGCAGTGGGGCCAATACGTTCAGACGCGGGACATATTGTTTTGTGAGAGAGCAATGTGTCTCCGAACCGGACGCATTGGTCCCACCGTAGAGCAATACATCCCATTCCAGGACATATTGCCCTACTGTGGGACGAATGCGTCCGGATCGGAGATGCATTCCTCTCTCGCAGAGTAATACATCCCGCGTCTGAACGTATTGTTGCCACATCAGATTAAAAAGTCTCCATGCAAGACATATTCTCTTGAAAGCAAGTAATATGTCCCCATGCATGACATATTTTTTTATTGATATTTTTTGTATTCATAATTATTATTTGCTGCTTATTGAATTTTATATTAACAATATTGATTATATTTGTATATTTACAATAGTTTGCTTGTATTTGAATGTCTATAATGTGTTAAATTATTATAAATTTGTTTATTTGAATAGCTCTAAAGATACCTACAGATTATAGAAGTTCTACTGCAACCAACAATAGTTGATTGCTAATTGATTAGATAAAAAGAAATTAATAAAAAAATGAGATACCAATTTAAACCAAGGTTACAACATGAACCCAAGTTGAAGAGAAAATATACATAATTGTACAATATGATAGATCCAACATGAACCAACATATGATATCATAATATGATAGATCCAAATACAAGCTAAATAAATGCCTTCACAAAGGCACATATAAAAAACAATACAATATGTAATAAACTAAGCACCTCCACGCCCACAATATCCTCACCCACCTCCATGTACCTCTGACTCTTGAGTATTGAACTCATATGGAGATGCCTCAATGGGGGACAACTGCATAGCAATAGGCTGACAAGGATCAGGGAAGTAATGAAAATCTAGAGGTGGGGTGAGGGGTCTCTAAATACTAGGATGTGGGGCATCGGGTGGGGTGCATCCTAAGAAATCTAATGGAGTCGGTGAGTATGTGACATAAGATGGTGGTCGACTGTCATGAATAACTTGTAGTGGGAGTGGAGTGCATGGAACAAAAGAAGAACCTGCTCCATAGTAAGATGCTAGTGGAGGTGGGGTGATGTATGAAGAAAATGAACTAACTCTTGAAAAGTGTGGGCCTGTCGGTCCCCATACCATGAACTCAGAAGTGGGAGTGAGCTCAGGAGAAGTGGGAATGGGCTTAGACTGAGTGGTCTAGGTATGAGTAGGAGTTGGAGTAGGAGTGGGTATGAGTTCAGGACTAGTGGTATGAGTAGGAGTGGGTATGGGATCATATGGGCGAGCATAGTCAGGAAGACTCGCAAAGTAGCTCCCATTGATGTCGTAGATATCATCTCTGATATGTGTAGGGGCATGTTATATAGCCGCTCGGGTCTGTACAAGTGTTTCTACTTGTTCAAACAAAGTATGCACAAATAATAAAGACCAATTACATATATTATAAATAATAAAAATCAATAATAACAGTTTGTAAAAGAAATAATATTAATACTCACAAATTATTGTTGTCAATAACTGGTTGGGTAGTATGTGGTTGAAGGCTGAGTTGGAGGGGGCACCACATAATGTGGATGATATCATGCATAGTGCACCTGTAGACCGAAGACTGTCTCTACTGGTGGAGTGGGAACTAAGCTCTCATGTATATTGTTCTATAGTTGCACCTCCTCCCTATAGTGCTGGAAGGGTTGTAATTTAGATGAACTTCCAGAAAAAAATCTTCCACCCATTTGTCATCTTGAAAAGCTTCATAGTTAGTATCAATATGATTGTGCCAGGGTCATTCTTTATCAAATATCGATGTGATGGAACTCAATGTTGTTATAGAGTCAGGGAACGGATGTTGATACCCATTATCAGTTTTAGTCAATGAGTCACCATCCTGATCACAATTATTACCATCACCTTCCTGATCACTATTATCATCACCTTCTTCACTACTACAGAAATGGCTTATAAAGTCACTTTTCAAGGTGTTGTTTGTATACATAAACCGACACCTAAACTCTACAGTGTTGGTTGATAACATAAACCGACATCCAATCTATGAAGGTCGACCAGACATGGGTACCGCTTTTATTAATTGTTGGTTAATTAATAAAAACAGACACCTAACATCAACTGCCAAAACCAAAATTCCAGCGAACAAATTACCTCCAAAATTTGACATATGGCGTCGGTTTATAAATAAATAACCGACGACTAAAGGTTATTCGCGGGACAGGAATAGTTGTCGGTTGTCTTTTAGTTAAAAACCGAGGACTATAATCTAGTATAGGTGTTGGTTTTTGGAAAAGAACCGACACTGTTGGTTTAGTTGCCAGTTATTTTGAATCACCGACGCTTATTGTCAACTTAATAGCTCACCAGCGCGAGCGACTCTTCCCCTTTCCCTGTTTCATTCCCGATTTCAATTAGGTCCGATGATTTCTTGCTCACCCCTGCTGCTCCGCCGCCGCCGCTCCCTGCCACTTCTCCCTGCCGTCCGTGCTCCTGTCCTCTCGTCGCCGCTCGGTTCTGCCGCCGGTCGTTGCTCCTGTCCTCTCGCCGCCGCCAGCTTCCTCTGTAAGGTAACCCTTTTCTCCTTTGCCTTGCTTTTCCCTGACGGCCACCACCCCACCCCCAACCGCCGCTACCCCACCCCAACCCCAACCATCACGCCATTCCTGCGGCACTGCCTTCCTCTCTTCTCCTTCCTCCGCCCTTCTTCTTCCTCTACCTCACCCTAGCAGCGCCTGACCTATAGAGCAGCGCCGGCGGCCAGAAGTAGCATCTGCAGCTGTAGCGACGCCGTCCAGGAGTAGCTGGGCATGACCAATACTACCAAATGCTGCCCTTGACCCCGACTAAGAGCCCTAAAGTTGATTCCGCAGCCCCCTCAGCCACAAGTAGCACCTAGCTGTGTTTCTAGCTGAGCCCTTTCAACCTGTAATTCCGCTCTTCAAATGTAATTGGGTTAATAACAACAAAGGAGTTATAGTGGATGAATTGGGTTTCACTTTAGTGAACTTTGAAAAGATTGGCGAGAAGGATGAACCATTCATATTGGCATCACATGCGAAACAAGTATTTTATATCGATGATCCTGCAAATGATAAATGGTCGGTTGTTCTTCATGGTAAAAGACAGTTCCTTAAAGATCCTATAGATGAAGAACAGTACTATGATAAGTATGATGACTCCAGTCCATTCTCAGTTGGGTTGCCAATACCAGCAAATATTGAAGCTAATGATGACTTGTATGTGCACAGAGATCACAGTGAAGGATTGTTAATTGATAAAAAATTGCAATATTAGAGGCATGTTTATACAATATTTTTTTATATGTTTTATTTTTCTGAATGTGAACTTTACAATTTGAATGTGAACTTTACAATGTGAATGTGAACTTTACAATGTGAATTTTACAATGTGAATTACTTTATAATGTGAACTTTACAATGGGAATGTGAACTTTACAATGTGAATTTTACAATGTGAATTACTTTATAATGTGAACTTTACAATGTGAATTACTTTACAATGTGATTGTGAACTTTACAATGTGAGCTTTACAATTTGAATTACTTTACAATGTAAACTTTACAATGTGAATGTGAATTTTCAGATGGCTGAGCATTCTCCTGATGACCATGCTGATGATTACCGTGAGGGTGAGGACATCAATGTGCCGCCTCACAATGTAAGTTTTATAAATATATCATATATTTATATCTATATGTCCATTTATAGTTATATCTTGTAAATGTGTTTATTTTGTCAAATTTTAGGTTGATGATGCACATGTACCATCTGAAGCACTTGAGGCACTTGATCAGCAACACCAAAAAGTTGACAGGAGAAGGGGCATCACTATGATGAAGAAGTTAATAGCGTAAAAGGGCAATGGACCCAAAATTGTTGTGGATTTTGATGATGCAGGAAATGCATCTGGTGTGAATCGCAATTCATTTATTTCATATCTTGGGTATGTTACTCGTAGCCATTGCGGTTGTAAGATAGATTATTGGCATAAAGTTTCTAAGGAGAAGAAGCACGTAATATGGAAGGATTTATGCGTGAGTTATTATTAATTTGCAATTATATTTTGTAGATTACTAATTTTTTAGATACTAGTTAATAGAAATTCTAATTTGCAGAGTATATTTGAATTGGATGAAAAGCTGCATCGTAAATGCGTGATGCAACACTGTGGGAGAGTCCTATGGAACTATAGGACAAATCTTACCTGAGAATACATAAAAGAAGCTGATAAGAGGAAGAAGACAACCACTGAACAGTGGAACTTCCTGGACAAAGAAGAATGGGACACATTTGTTGCTTCAAGACAAACGGATAAATTCAAGGTATTAGGCGTCAATCCCAATCTCATTAATATATGTTGTATTCACCTATTCAAGATTAACATTTACTGTTACTAACAAAATCATTAATGTGCATACTAACTAGGCCCTCAGTGAGGCACAAAGATCAAGGCGTGCACTGAATGTGCATGACCACACAATGGGTCCAAAGGGGTATGCAGGCATTCGCCAAAGACTACAGTCTGAGGCTACTGCTCAGTCTGCTGCTACTCAGGAGTCCTCCACTGTAGGTAGCACACCTCTGCCTCGCCATGATATCTGGATAGCTGGGAGGCAAAATAAGAAGGGAGAAATAAGGAAGCCCGCAACTGCTGAGGCGGCTGCAAAAATGGTAAAATACAACTCTTACAACAATCGTTCAAATATTGATTATTTGTGGTGTTTACTTAATTACAAATTTTTGTTTTGGCGATTAGCGGGAGCTGCACGAGCTGAGGAAACAAGGCAAGTTCATCCCTGAGGGCACAAGGCATGAATTGACAGTTGCTCTGGGTAACCCAGAGCATCCTGGACGTGTTAGGGCTCTAGGCGCTGGTGTGGGCATCAAATTTTTTTTTGGGCCATCCCAGCACAAACATGTCCCAAAAGTGGGACTTTCACAAGAAGAGGTAACATATTCTTTCTTTATAATGTTATTGTAAAAAGAGAATTCAATAATTAGAAGCTAACGTTTCTTTTATCCATGTATAGGTAGATAAGCTAGTTGATAGGAAACTGGAAGAAGCACTGAAAAAGTGGCAGGCATCTCAGACTGCCACTCAGCAGATAGTACCTATCATAGCATCCCGCTCTACTCCTACTGCAGAGGTTGGGAGTAATCCTATAGACCCACCACCTAGAACATCCACTGTAAGTATTTTTATGACATAGTAACTAGTTTTTTAATTCAATATGATATGTTTTTAAGATGATATGTATATATGTATATAACATTCTTTATACAAAAATTTGTAGGGGTTGAAGCCAAGCCGTCTAAAAGTTAATGAATACGTCGTTGCAGAGGCGTCAGCTTACCCATCCCTACCAGGGGAAATGTTTCACGGGTCTCCATTACCATCTGGTTGGATTCGTGTGAGCCTGGTACATATATTCCCCAAGTGGATGGATCTTCCATTGCCATATGCCCACCTAGATTGTGAAACACTTGGTGAGGCACTAGGCGGAGTGATATTGTGGCTAAAAGCGGATGTCATCTTTACTGAACTTGTATGGTAAATTTACATTACGTTAAATTGTTAGTGTGTGTGTATATGATGTCAGTTGATCTGAAATTATTATATATATATACAGGTTAAAAAGAAGATACCCACAACATCTAGGCCTCCACTTCCACCTCCTACATTACCCAGTTGGGTTCCACAGGACCTAACTGTCCCGTTAGGTCCTAACTGTAGGGGTATGGAAATATGGTTAGGCGAACATGATATAAACTTCCCTATAACTGTTTCTATAGATTCAGATGCTGCGGGTCAATCATACGAAAGCAAACTATTTATACAAGATATTTTGGAGTTGTTTCGATATGATTGGCTAAATACATCTGTGATAGAGCTATGGATAAGGTGAGATCTTCTTTATGCATCCATATACCTTGTGTAGGATCTGGTGATTTGGTTTCTTATTTATTAATGCATGCGTAATTAATACATATTTTGCAGCTACTTAGACAAGATATGTGCAGATTTTGCATTCGAACATGTAGGATTTTTGATTCCATCTTTGATTAGTCTAGTAGCTAAAGACCCTCCGTCAGTTCAACAATACTGCTGTGAGGCTTTTTCAATTTTTTCTCAAAAAAAAAGAAGATGATGATAATGGCTCCATTCAATGTAGAGTAAGTTTACTTTGCTTATTAAGAAAATTACATTTTTATTGTGGATTTTGAGTTATTAATTTTTAACTTTTTTACCTCTAGTGATATGCATTGGGAGTTGCTGGTTATTATCCCCGAGACGTTCACTGTCTATTATCTAGATCCTAAGGGGAGTAAATTGAATATAAAATATGGACACATAATGAAAATGACATTATTCCGGTGAGAAATATTTTATTTTCATATCCGTTAGCATATGTTATTACATTACTATTTAATTATGCAATGTACTGTGTTACATTAACATGTAGGGGTTTTGATGAGTTCAAAAAGGCTGGAGGAAAGGTCCCCACGAAAAAGAACCAGCCAATGGTTTGGAAGAACGTGAAAGTAAGTTCCCCACTGCAATATATGTATATATTATTTATGTGAACAGTGCTTAATTAGTTGTATTTTTTAATATTTTGTATGTTTGAATTTATTGTGTGCCACACAAGACAACGGATGCGCATGTGGATACTACGTGATGCGATTTATGCACATGATTATCAAATATGCCGCAATGGACATCGATTGTATTGCTGAGGTATTATATAGTCTCATTAGATAATATGAAATACATCAATCTTATTTATAGCTCATTAATTATATATATACATCATTCTCTTTATAGGTCTTTACAATTGACCACACTACAGGAAATGCCTTACCAGATGTACATGCTCCCTATACGACGGGAGAATTAAATGAAGTAAGAGAAGAATGGACAACAGCCATACAAGTAGTGGGGGATTTAAGATATAATTGGGATGTTGATAGCGAATAATGACTAAAGAATTATATTTTGTAAATGAATTTCTGAATTATAATATATGTGTGAATGTTTCTACATGTCTGGATGTTTCTACATGTGTCTGAGTGAAAATGAATGAAACTGTTGGTTGCTATATGAATGTTTCTACATGTGTGAATGTGAAAATGAATGGAACTACAGATTGCTAGCTACATGAATGTTTCTAAATGTGTGAAAATCAAATGGAACTGCAGGTTGCATTGCTAAATGTGTGAATACTTTTGTTGTTAATTTTGCAGGTTTGTGACCTGTTGTTGGCTGATATCAATGGATGTCATAAAACCTGTAGTTCATAACTGAACTGTAGGTTTCTCATCCTGCGACCAGCCATACAGTAGGTCTGCAGACTGACAGAAAAAAAGAAAAAAAATAGGCGTCAGTTATTTGTATAAAACCGATGCCACATAGTTACAGTGTCGGTTCTATATAAATATCGACGCCTATTTCCTGTGGCGCGAAGGCATATGGCGTCGGTTGCTTATCTAATAACCGACGCTGATAGTGCCCAAGATGGCGCCCTTCTGTGTGGCGCGAAGGCATATGGCGTTGATTTGTTATCTAATAACCGACGCCTATAAGGAATATGATGTCGGTTGCTTATCTAATAACCGACGCTGATAGTGCCCAAGATGGCGCCCTTCTGTGGAGCGAAGGCATATGGCGTCGGTGTCTTATCTAATAACCGACGCCTATAGTGCCCTACTGGCGCCCTTCTGTGGCGCGAAGGCATATGGCGTCGGTTTCTTATCTAATAACCGACGCCTATAGTGCCTTGTTGGCGCCCTTCTGTGGCGCGAAGGCATATGGCGTCAGTTTCTTATCTAATAACCGACACCTATAGTGCCCTGCTGACGCGTTTTTGGTGGCGCGTGAAGGGTTACGGCGTCGATTTTTGAACCGACGCGTAACGGCTGGGCTTTTAGCGTCGCCCACATAGGTGTCGCTTAGAAACCGACACTAAAGGCCTTAAATAACCGATACTAAAGGTCGGTTATGTACTAGTGCTTGTTCAATATTTTGTTCTCCCTCCTCAACCTCAAGACTAATATTCTCACTAGTAGATTTTTGAGAGAATTTATGGCTGATTTCATTAATCAGTTACATTACTGTTCATTTACTAAAATTGATTCAATAGAATCATGTAACTAGAATATTGGTGTAAAGATGTTTTTTCAAGAAACACATCAATATAAGCATCAGATGAAAGTGAGAACAAAGTTCTATTTGCATCATCATCGTCAACTTGTATGAGCATATGATCTTCTCTAGGGAAAAGATAGAATATATTGATACAAAAGTAGTTGGGATTGATGTCAAGTGTTGTATGGATATATGATTTTACTTCGGATAGGGTATTGATAAGTGAAATATTTACGTGTCTAATAGATCAACCAGAATAGGACCCATCAGAGAAAAATTGACCATCATATTGAAGCTTGACAATTCGTGAACATGAACTAGATGCCATGTTCCTATCATTGTAAAACAAATAAACTTAATTGAAATAGTAAATCCGATTTTAGAATAGTAAATTAACTTAATTGGAACAATAATTTCTTTTTTAGAATAGTAATAATATTTTAGAACATTAACACCATTTTTAGAAGAGTAATCAAGATTGTAGAACAATAATTTGAAATTTGGAATTAAATACTAAGAATAAAATTATTTGGAACTAAATAGTAAAAAATGTCATTTTCAATGATAACATTTACTTCAAATGTCATTTTATCTAACATTTTTTTAATAATTTGGAATTAAATAGTAGCAATACAATTATTTCATTTTTAATATTGTATAGTAATTTTTGGTTCAAAATTTTGAATATAAGAATGTAGTAGAAAAATATCTCAAGTGGCGAGATCTCCCTTGTGAATCAGAATACCAAACCAGAGAAAGAAGAGAATTAGAATCCCGGCCAGAGATAGAAAGAAGATGATAAAAATAGTGTCAGAAATCAGCTCCAAGCTCCGCCCAAAATCAGCTACAAGTAGAATCCCGATCAGAGAACTCCAAAGCAATGGGTAGTAGAGAAGAATTGAAGAAATGGAGGAAATGTGTGTGTTTGGGGGTTGATTTCATCTCCTATTTATAAGAGAGCAATACGTCCCCATTGGAGACGTATTGCCCCCACATGGCACCCACCGCGGCCCCAACGGGTAGATGGCCATTGGGGCAACGGTCTGGTGCTACGTGGCAGTAATACGTCCCCAAGGGAGACACATCACACGACTAGTTGTTGGGGCATCTCGGCCCCCGACGCATTGGTCCTACAGAAGGGCAATACATTTTAGGAATTAGATGAAGAACCTGCCATTCGGGCATTAAAATGGCCAAAAATGCCATTTTGATGTTTTTGGCCCTCCTAGTTCTGAGTCTGCAAGGGAATGCATCCGTAAGGGCTCTCCTCCTAAAGGCAAAGAATAATTCTTGACATAACCGGCCACCCACCCGCTCGCAAACCCGGTTCTTGGAAACAATGAATTGTTGCGCGTTCCGAGATGTATTAAGTTACAGTATAAATTCAGAATGCTTGTTCATGCAAAAGCCATGCAAAAGTACAGCTGTGATGTCCCACTGCCCCACTACCATTTAAAGTCATATCTGCAACCACTTTATTTCTGCACGTCTCTACATGCAAAAACCATGCAGGAGATAGATTATTTCTCCACCAAAAATGAATCTACCACATGTATTTTTTATCAAACTTCGATTTCCCTCTAAGTATTGTACGTACTATTAGTTCATGTTGAACCCGTTTCGCTCAACACTGAGTAAGTAGTGTACTTTTGGTTCTTACTGAAATGAAAATTATAGTGGGATATTGTACTTACTAATTCAATGTTCTAGTCGTGTAAATAATTTTGGGTACTGTACTTGGAAATGGACCACATAGGTGACCAATGTCTTGTTGAGTAGACGTAATTAGGTTTGTTAATGATATGAGAATAATATTTAGGTACATTACTTATTGTTGAATTGTATAAGTGATTAATGGTTTGTTGGATACTGTACTTTTGCTTCTTATAGAAATGAAAATCATAATGGGTATTGTACTTACTGAAATGATTTGGTAGGTATTGTACTATAACTTTGACAAACCTAAATCAAGAATAAGGGAGTGAGTATTGTGCTTGATGGAAAATGAACAGGGAGGAGGAGTGAGTATTGTATTTGGCGGAAATGTACTAGTCACCGAGTACTGTACTTGGTAGGTACTATACTTTTGCTTCTTACAGAAATGAAAATCATAGTGGGGTATTGTACTTACTGAAATGATTTGGTAAGAACTATATTGTAACTTTGATAAACTTAAATCAAGAGTAAGAGAGTGAATTCTGTACTTGGCAAAAATGAACAAGAAAATGATGTTTGAGGGGATTTGTTGTTATATACAAGATTTGAAAATTTAAATTTGAATGTTTTTTGTAACTTGTGATGTGATTAAATATATGTGGGTGGTTAGATACGTTCTCTGCACTTTGCATGTGCTTTGCATGGATTTTGCATGACTTTTGCATGAGTAGTAATACAAAAATGACTGCAAATGTTGTTGGTGCATTTTCCCGAGACCCGGGTGGGCAGCCGGGTGAGTCTGCTGGGTGTAGGTAGCGTTACTCAAAGGCAAATGGCTGAGATATCTTGCTTATCACTGATTCTGAATACTCCAATGATCTTGGTGGATCGAGGACATCTCTATTCATAAATGCACTATCGCCGCTCGATCTCCAACCAGGTTGAGACATTGTGGCAGCCGCTGGAGCCTCGATCAAAGAAGCGCGCACAACGCCTCTGCCTCTCTTTTAAAACGTCAATCTATATCTTCTCTAAGCCACCGGCATCTCGTCTTGCCGCTGGAGCCTCCTATCATTCTTCCGCTCGACGCCTTCCTGCATATGTTCTTCATTTGTGATAGACGTCGCCGTGAGGTTCCCTTCCGGAAAATCTGAGTTGGTCATCTGGGATTCCTTATTCTCCACAGAGTTGGCCGACCATGGAAGTCTGTAATTGTACGTGAAATTCAACTCATTGGACCTCCGTCTTTATTACCCCTTATGTCTTCTTCCTTGAAACCTCCTTCTAACTTTCTCTCATTCTCCCAGTTCTTCTCACCCACCGCCAACGAGAGGCAGTGGGGATGGGTCAGAAATGGGAATCTGATCTCCCTTATCTCCCACCCACTATCCTAAAGTAAGGGGTCTAATTGCTCTTTGCACTGATCCGAGGTGAACTACTCATCAAAACTGACTCCCTCCACTTTCACGTCATGGGGGAATGGAGGAGCGCGGCTTCATTCACCTCAATCTCAGGTTTGACCAAATGTAAGGGATGAAGCTCGTCCATCCAATCTAACCATCTAAAGTTTGGGATTCTGCCACACTTCCAATATGTGGCTATGCTCGAGTGCAGATCTTAGGCCAGCTCTGCTCGCGTGACATCTGTATGCATCAGCAAACTTAGCTAAAACATGAATATCTTGGTCTACTATAATACACATTATTTCATAATATTCAAGCCTACATAACTTCTAGTAATGTTGAAGCATCGTGAACCTTTGGACATAGCTCTAGCATCACTCAAACTACATTCCATTGAAGTTTGTCTCTAAAATACCACTGTGCAGTTAGTCAACCATCGAACCCAAGAATTGCACATACTTAGGGATATTAAACCTCATACTCATGTCAACGGACATAAAAACTTAATCAAAACAAAAGATATACTTTGTTATTAACATGAGACACTCCCATGATAGTTTTTATATTATATACTAAACCTTGTAACCAACTAACTTCATACTTACCATGTAACCAACTAACTTCATGCTTAGTCTCATAAACACATACAACAAGGCAATGCCTTATCTTCACCACATATGTGCGTGTATAATCTCAAATGTCATTTCAACCCTCCAAATCATGTATTCATTCATGCAGTTGAGTATCTGAGAGTATCAAAGGTTCGATCCATCACATCCTACACAACTTAAGAGAAATTGTATCCTGAAAATTAAGCCAAAATTTAGTCTATCACATCACATACATCTTAAATAAATAATTTCATCCTCAAAATTAAGATATTCTCTTATTCCAAGAAGACATACTAAAGATATTAAATTGTATGCAGGGTACCACTCTACGAGCATCATCTTCATAAACAAGAGCTCCTCATACTATATATTAACCACCATAGGTTTTAAAGAATCTACGGTGAACCAACTTTTCATATAAGGTTGAAGTAAGAGTTTAAAAACTTCGATTATGTCATGACATATATTCTATTTTAGGATTTACATTCATATTTTTTCCAAACATTAAGATTTTAACATCACCTTTAATTATTATCTTCGGAAGAAAATCGATCATATTTCACTCACTTTGTCCATCTATATCGCATGAAGGGTGTCATCATCATATTGTGCTAATTGTTAAGCCATATTTGGTATATTTATGAAACACTATGCACGACAGTGCATGTAACATGTATAATTAATGTAATCCAATTTCACTTTTTCTTAGATTAGTTTAGAAACTCTTAATAGACTTCATCACTTATCTTACTAAACTTATAATGTCATTGTTATTAATGTCTATGGTGAACCATCTATACATAGATAAATATCAAACCATTCTAGGTTTTTCATCATGTCATATCGATGTATTAGATCTCAAATTTAGATCACAAACATTCATATGTTGTATCAAGGATATGCTAAACAAACTTATGATAGTACCTCATCAAAAATATACACAAGTATTATCTACAACTAAGGTTCTCATGGCCCATCACAAATAAGGTGAAATTTGTGATCCAATGATGAAGATTTCACCCAAATCTGATAATTGAGGAGAAAGTTATGGTTTTTGCAATGTTGCTCCTTTTTTTGCCTTTTTCATCATTTTCCCTTCTTATTTTGGTTCATGGTCCCTTTACTCTCTCTTGGTTTGGCTCAAGAGGGGTACACCCATCTAGCTCAAGCAACTACAATAGAACCTAATTTGATTGTTGTGGATTGTCGTGCGAGGATCAAATGATTCCTTGTCATCTTCAACCTTTGCACCAGTGCCATAGTATCCTAGAGCACTCAACCAAGCTATTAGAATGATGCCAAAATAATATTCAAAGACTTTTGAGATTTCCAAAGTCCTCTCATCCTCTTTATCTCTCTCCAACTTCATTCCTAGCAAAATGGTCCATGGTATAGGCATGGATCACCCCTCCAACCATGGCCGACCACCATGGATGACACCATGATGGGTAGGGGCATCCAAACCCCATCGAGCCGTGTTTTCAAGACCATCATATTTGCAACTATCCACCCTTTGATAAACCCTTCTTCCCTCACTTTCCCATGTCTTATCTCACCTTCTACCCATCCTTCTTCTTTACCCTCGAGCTTGGGGACAGCCTACCTCCGACAAGGTGTGATCAAGCCTCAAGACCACCTTCTCACTAGTTGACACTACAAATGAGATCGCATGGAGGAGCGCAACCCTGACAGTTAGTTTATGTGGGATGGCTCCCTCCCAATACCTCCTTCCCTCGGTATCTAGTGGTCTCACTAGAGAAACACCACTGTAGATGGAGCAGACCGATGTGCGCACTGGTGCAGGGGTGGGTGGAGGTGGTTAGCCCCTAGAAATCACAGGTGATCGCTAGGTGGCAGCTAGTTGTAGTGGTGTGTCATGATTGATCGGTCAGGGATAGTGGACCCTGCTCCCCTATTACTCCCTTATGGACCTTGCATCGGCCCAATGAGGGCATGCCATGTTTTCTCCAAGTGGTAACTCTCTCTCCCTCCCTATCATGCAAATGAGCCTAATATTACAAAATGTGAAATCATTCCTTGGGACAAATGAGACATATTACATACAAAAATTGATCTACCCAATGACGCCTCTCCAATGCCCCTAGTTTCAGAGTCTAGTTTAATTCTTGGCTCCTGTTATATTTAAAATGGCATCTAAGTGTCAACTAACAAATTGAATATAATGCTCAACCATGAGTCACATAATAACCTCACTTGATTACTACGACTATAATTAGTGACATATGCTATATTGTGATCTTTGGTTCGAACTTGATCATGCCTTGCTCTCTCTTAATGACTTTGTGATGTGTAATGAACCATTAAATACATATACTTTAGACTTTAATGCTAATGATCATTAATTTGATGCTCAAGTTGATTATATGACTCCAAATCATCATGTTTTCTCTATTTTAGTAATGTTTGATTCAAAAATGAGCCAAGAATCTAATTTGACCATATTTGAACACCATTTGCAACTCAATGATATGAAAAGTGACATAAATGTGATATTTATGAACTTTTCATGATGATTCTCTCATACTAATCTAATTTGGATAAAATAGGATCACAACTATATCTTGGCCTTAAAATCAATCATTATGATGATTTGTGACACAAAATATCACGTGATACACTGTTGTTCACTATTGTGACTAAGTGACTTAAACATGACATGAAATGTGACCTAATGTGCATGTTGCAAAATTGAATATCTAATCTTATACAAATCTCACCCTAATGGTCAGACATTCAATATCATGCTTCAAATCAGTAACTTATTGATCTTTGTGATATTAAATCAAGCTTGATTTCATATGTACTCTAATATTGACTATCTTTCATGAAAATGACTCGATATACCTTAAATGGATGATGTGATGAATAAGTCCTTAATCTTATTCAAATCTTATGTTTTTGCCTATTTATATCACACAACCCTATATTTGAAATCCCTGATCTTGCTAAGGATGTTTTTGCCTAACTCAAAATGATATATGATGTAATATGTAGCTTGATGATGTAATATGTAGCTTGACAAACTACAAGCATGGAAGGAACGTCTCTTATCCAAACCGGGAAAGGAGGTGCTTATCAAGGCTGTGGTGCAGGCTATCCCTACATATGTAATGAGTGTGTTCCAATTACCAACGGGGATCATTGAGGAGATCAATTCTATGGTGGCTAGATTCTGGTGGGGGGCGAAAGCGGGGGAAAGGAAGATTTCGTGGCTATGTTGGGAGGGGTTGTGCAAGCCGAAAAGGGAAGGAGGAATGGGCTTCAGAGACATGAAGACGTTTAACCAAGCATTGTTGGCACGTCAATTATGGAGATTGCTCACCAAACCAGAGTTATTGGCGGCTAGAGTTCTGAAGGCTATGTACTTTCCGAATGGAAATGTTCTGAGAGCTCGACTGGGTCTCATTCCAAGCTACACGTGGCGAAGTCTATGGGGAGCAAAACCTCTTCTTCTGCATGGAGTCTTGCGTAGTATTGGAAACAGTCGGGGCACGAACATATGGGAGGATAGATGGCTGCATGGAGATGAGGGGGATCTTTCACGTTACAGGTTGGAAGGGGCTACCGAGGTGAACACGGTTAGCGAGTTGATGGTGGAGGGACGAAAAGAATGGAATGTGGACAATCTTCTGGATATTTTCCCAAGGCATGTGGCTGCTTTGATTAGGGAGATTCCACTTCCTATTACTGAGCAGGAAGATGACATTTTTTGGTGGCCAAATACAAAGAGTTTCTTCACTGTCCGTTCAGCTGATTGGATGGGGAAGTTGGGAGGAGCAGCTTTGAGGGAAAGGAATAGGGTGGTACTGCACGACCTGTGGAGATTGATATGGGGAAGGAGGTGGCCTCCGAAACTATCACATTTCCTATGGCGCATTGCTACGGGGAGTATAGCAACACGCAGCAGGCTTAGAGACAGACATGTTACGGATGATGGCATTTGTCCAATTTGTGCTCAACAGGAGGAAACTATCCAACACATGTTATGTTTCTGCTCGGGGGCGGAAATAGTGATGAGGGAGAGCTGGTTGCAACCTATGCAACGCCTTGTAAGCATGCAAAACTTACATGACGATCTCTTGGAGCTGCTTATAAATAGCACAGAGGAAGAGAAGGATGAGATAGTGGTGGTTTGGTGGACCATATGGACGTGCCGAAATAACAAAATCTTCCATGATGAGCCCCCTTTTCCGAGGCCTATCCTGCAGTCATACCGAGCAATGGTAGCTGATTACTGGCGATACAAATGGGGAGGGGATGACGGACAGCAAGAGACCGAAAGTAGGGGACGGCGGACCGAAGAGGAGGTCGGTGGAGCTGCTGCGCGGACAGTGCAGGCGGACGGGCGGGCGAGTGGTTGTGTCTTCGTTCACGTCGACGAAGCAGTGAAGTCGGACGGGCGGTGCGCGGTAGGTGGTGTGATTCGGGGGATGAATGGAGTGTTCATGGGTGCAACACAAAGGTGCATGAGAGCTGATTGGTCGTCGGACATTGCGGAGGCTATGGCTGCTAGAGAAGGAATTCTTCTTGCTCGAGACACGGTGCCACCAGAGAACCATATTTATCTATGTTCGGATTCCCTGAATGTGATAAACGCCTTGAAGAACACGGAAAAGCACTCGGGTTACCTTGGTTTGCTGGCTGCGGATATTCGTAGTGTAGCTTCTTTTTTACTTTCTTGTAGTTTCATTCATGTAAAACGGGCACAAAACTCTTTGGCTCATCTCATTGCGCAGGATGCTCTTCTTTCTGGCAGGCAGACCTCTAGACGGGCTACTTTGCCTGTTCTTTGGAGGGAAGCAACCGAGAATGATGTATTCTTTGTTCCTTGATTTCGAATGAATGAAAGTGTCTGACTTCAAAAAAAAAATTACATGAACATTGGATATGTCAAAATCAATCATTGAGAAACGTGGAACTTAGATTAGATGAAACATCCACCCTTGATGAATTATTTTAAGATGACCTAAGTATTGTGATGTTAACTTAGTAACACTTTCTTGTAATTTTAGGATATCTTTGATGGACTCTGTTCAAAGATCTAATTTTGACCTTAATGCTAGTTAGCTCGCATCAAGGTATGCTTCATCCTCCAATTGGCCAAACTAGTGGGATTGAAAATTATATGTATGTATGTAATATAAAATGCTTGGCTTTATATAATTGTTTGAGATACATGTTCTCTATGACTACTATTTTTTGTCTTGAATATTCTAGGTTAAACAAACTTGAAAACATAATTAAATGTCCATTATAGAACCTTTTGTACATGTTCATATATTCACAAATTAGGTGTCCTACTTGAGTTGTCAAGATAGGACAAACCATGTTGATACAAGGGTTTGCTCTTGGTGATGGCCTTGAGGCCCCTAACAAATATGGTTCAATATTGACATTTAATCATGTAGTCCTCACGTTGAAACATGGTAGCTAATCTTGAACAACCTCATGGACCCCTTCCTTTGCAAAGCTGGTCAAATGCCTTATGATATTGTTGGTATAATGGAAATGAACTTAAAATATGCTTGCATGCTAATAAGAAAGTCTTTAAATGTTGTTTCCTGATTTCTTGTTATTACTTTATGATTTTGCCAAGCAATATATGTTCTCGTAAACCTGTGATTTAAGATGTTTGCATAGCATACTCAGCATGTGTTAACTTGTACCCATTTCATGATTTTAGGTAACATGTACACTATAAATCTCATACAATGATTGCTGCTTCCACACTTATGATAAACTTCTTTTACTCTAATGGTATATAATGACATGAAAATCAAACACATGGTTGATATATGGGACCTATGATCTTATGTAAGGTATTAGCTTAACATTTTTTTATGCTTTGTTTTCTCATACCTTAGTTGTTGTTTGTGGTTTTAATAATGCATATATTATGTGATCCATTGTAGGGAAGGATTCTCATCTCCTCTCACATTTGTCTTTCTAGACATTAGGAGTGAGGGTATAGGTAACAAAATATTGTGTGACAAGATCCCTACTACAAATGTTGGAGAAGAAGGAAGAAGAAGAAGTTTCTCTCCCAAGAAACCAACTTTTCTCCTACTGGATGCCTCTAATTATTCCTAACACTTCATTGCTCTAGTTCTACTCCTAATGGTCTATAATAATCCATGGTAACTATCTCATGATGTATTGGGGTCATATATGTAAGCAGGGGGTGGTTACATTTGTGTTTAAGTGAAATTTGCAAGTGGCACGACATGTATGTTGAGCTACATGACGTGTTACTTTTGTAATCCTTCAATTGTATCTGATCTACTAGGAAAGGCATGACATGTATTCGAGTGACATGGCTTGTTGCTAGATGTCAAGGTCTTCTGTCAAAATATGTAGTCTAGTTGACATGGTGTTTCAAAGAGTAACACGACGTATCACTAGATGGCATGGACATCTATTGAAATTAGGAACAAGTCGACACAATTTGTAGGAGATTACATGGCATGTCAAGGATTTTAGGAAATTTCATGGGAAGTCAAAAATATCTAACGATCCCTAGATCTAAGTTGATACACCTTGTTAGTATGTCAACATCTAATGTTTATTGCATGTGGTAGAAGTTGTTTTTCTTCTATGGACTCACAGTGTCAGGTGACCAACATAACATGTTGTTGACTATTTTTGAAACATTATTGATCTGATTGTGTGGCATCCTAGGGAGTGACTTGATGGATGACATGATGTTAATTTTCTTCCTATTATGATGCCAAATTGATGTACCTATAATAAAAATTGTGGAGCAAGTAAAGATAACATGAAAGTAAAAAATCTGGCATGATTAGAGGCGAATTAGGCTGAAATTGGATTGAAAGTGCATTTAAGAGTAGCCAAAAGATGATATAAATCATACACATCAAATCCCCCTAAACATTAACCATTGTTTTCCTCAAGCAAAAAGAACATAGATAAATAGCTGAAGGAAGTGTCAAGCACATGTATCAATGAAATGAAATGGAAGAAGTACATCAAGACAATCCAAACACACTTAATGAGTTTATGCTTTTATCCATGAGTTTACTCAAACACCCAAAATAGAAATGTAAGTGGCAAAAATCTAACTGCAAGAGTCAACAAAACATCTTTGAGTATAGTTTAGATGACTAAGCCATACATTCAATGAATATATAACCTAATCTCTCAATTATAAAGACATTAAAAGATAAAATATGAGTTATTACGAATAATCTAGTAATGCTCTCTTGACATTGTAGATAAAGAATAACACAATGAAGAATTGGCTATGGCAATTGACTTATAAAATGGACTTATGCGCACGTAGAATGCCAATGAGTTAATTTACCCTCTTCAAGATGTAACATCTGACCATTATGTCTAGGTCATACTTACACTCAGCTTTAAATAAAAGCATTTTCCCGAAGCATGAAAGAGTTAACTGGATTGCATAATCTACTTGATTTCACACTTGCAGTAAATTATCACGAGGGTGGTTTAAAAACACTAAAAATTTGACAAGGGCATCTAAAACACTAAACATTGCTATAATGTTGCTTAATCCCAAAAGATTTAGTCATTACATGTATTAAGCAATCAAATGTGGGAAATATGACCAAGTAGGCTAACAACAAGAAACCAAAATGAAGCAAATGTGATTGGAAAAAATAATTCATTCAATTGATGCAACACTTGTATAATGATTCTTCAACTGAAATCTCATTTTTTTGGAAACAAATGGTTCAACACAAAGGAAAATTCAATCAAATCATGAGAACAGGTCTAGAGAAAACTAGATTTTAACACCATCTAAAACAAGAGTAAGGAACAAATGCATAGGAGAAAACTAAGACTAGACTACTGTGTTGGTTGCTCTGCCCTAAGCTTGAAATTTGTATTATCCTCACAGTAGAAATCAAACTCAAACTATAGAAATCACGTGCCTATCACAGTGAAGAAATCAGAATGGTAGGCCAGTGCCCTGATCGACAACATGAAGATGCTTCTCTAGAGTGTCAACATCTAGAACATCCTAGAATAAGGGATCATATGGCAGGGGTGGAGGGTGTTTTGGCATGTCATAATGACCCTAAGCTTTGCTCCACACATCCATCCTCTGCACCACATACTGCAACTTGGTGTACTTAGTTGATCAAACGAGAGTCTTGCTGATGAAAATGTTATTGAATATACTAGTACATGTGGAGCATGTGTGTCATGGCCCAATTTTACTCAATCTGTGTGCCAATAGAAGGAGGTGGAGGTGGGTTGCATGTGTCTCATGTGCAACAAAAGACTTGGATAATGAAATCATGTAATTGTTGGTATTTTCCAGAGTTGTTTCTTTTGAATCTTGTAGCTCTATGTATCCATTTTGATTGTAAAAGTATTGCTTATAATTTGTGGTATTAGGTAGATCTTTGGCAATTAGGTTGGAATCTACAAGAAATTGGATATCAACACTATTCTGCCCAAAATGATCCTCAATATTTGACAAATCAACTTTCAACTTGTATGTAAGGTGGGTAATTTGTCCTTCAATCATAAAATCGCATGTAGCACTTTTTGAATTTTGAAAAAATATTGTAGAACAAAATCGCCAGTATGGATTTTGTAATTATGCAAATGTTCCCATAAGAAAAATAAATCTTCTTTTTGAATCTCTCTTAAGCTATGTATATAGAGAAGATGGGATTATGCATGTGAGATGACCTAATATATGGTGTTTTATAGTATGTTTCTTCAATGATTTTACCCAAGAATTCATGAGACTTAGATGTCTTCGGCATCACAATGCTCCCACCATAAGTAAAAGCTAATAATTCACAAAATTGCTTGAAGGTGATCTTATATGGTTTATGTAGAAACCTAAATGATTAATACCAAATGAGTCCACATGCTTCTTTAGATCAGCTTCAGTTCTCATAGTTGTTAATAATTCATAACTTACGCCCAAGTATGTGTGATTGCTAGTGCAAAACATGTTCAAGATTCCTAACTACTCAAGGAATTCATCTACCCAGCTTTTTCTATGGTATCATCACAAGAAATATGTGTAATCAAAACTCTACGTGTTACTAGTCATTTGTAGATGACATCTTCCTTCTCCATAAGAGTTAATTACATAAACGAGATGTAGGAGGTAGCACTAGCTATATGAAGACTCAACTCTTGGTTGTTTGGGAATTTGTTTACTTGGTCCCATCTTAAACAATTTAAGTACAAATTAGGAATCATCAACAATAAGGAAAGGATTGTGGAAGAGCACAATAGCTCCTACACAATGTGAGAAATTCTTTCCATGAAGTGAGATATTATGGATAGAAATAAAGGAACTTGACACATTGAATGGAAAACGTCAAAAGCACAATTCGAGAGCACTCATACGCAATGTGTGAATCAACAATTACAGACAAAATGGCCTGAGCCTATCCTAGCACGTCATAAACAAAAGGGGTAGGAATGCTTGGGGCTTGGCATTGTTGGAGGTTTATAGTCATATCTTGAAGATGAGGTGGGGAGTACTAGAAATGGTAGTGACAACAATTATGTCTCTAACATTTTGAAGAGATGGTGAGTGCGATCATCGGTCAGAGATCTTGATGTTGGCAGTTTGTAGAGTTTGACCAGCTAGTTAGTATTGAAGATTGAGGTGTCGAGGTTGTTTTAAGGCCCCTAAACTTGCTTAATGAGTTGAAAAAGCTTAATTACCATAATTTAATGCTTAGTGCATCATTAAGTTGATTAAGTTGAATTAAGTACTCACAGATGCAATTAGTGCTTTGATCAAGTGTTACAGTCTAAATAGCTTGATTTCTTGCTTTGAGATTGTAGAGGATCTCGTACTTGGAACGTTGCAGAAGGAATCAGACAAGTCGGACATTCGAGTCAATAATTATGACATTTTCATATTCCTTTGGACTTGGCTATAATTTTTCTAGTATTTGATTTTTATTTCCTTAAGTGGGTCAGCTACTTCTTCTTCTCCCTTATCCCCTCTCCTTCACGTGATTGACTTCTTGAGTGGCGCTCAACAAAACAGTAGCAGGCCACACCTAGGGCGATGGATGGAGCAATTTTGGGCGCCCTTGGCTTTGTCCAACAACACCCTACATCCACCCACTCCTCTCATTCCTTCCTCATCCTCTAGCTCACCCTAGCAGCGCTCATCACTAGTTTCTGACCATCCAGAGAAGGCCGGCCAGCAACAGCAGCCCGCCAGCCCTTGCGGCACCAGCCAGAGATCATTTGGCGCAGCCAACAACTAAGGGAAAGTGAGGGGCAGTGCCACAACACCCTCAAACCTCTGACGATGCCTCCTTCCTCCCCTTCATCCTAGCCCTAACCGTGATGCCCAACTAGCAAGGGCGGCGCCCCAAGCAATAGGAGCAACAACAACAGTAGCTATGGTAAGTAGCTATTTGGGCGCGAGCTGTAGCACCAAGCAAGCAACGTTTGACACCCTATCCACAGTGCCGTCTCCTCCTTCCTCTTCCTTGATCAACCGGGACACCCAACCAGTAGGGTGGCGCCCCAACAAGCTGGAGTAGCAGCAGCTGCAGCCGTGGCCTTGAGCCACCTTGGGCATGAGGAAGCATCGAGGAATGATGCTTTGAACTCATCTTTAAGGTCCAAGCATAAAACAACATCGAGCGACGCTCAAATCAAGAGTTGTTTGATGTGCACGTTTGAATCCAGCATTGTTCAGAGGTAGAAGACGACCCCGTTGATGCTAAAAAACGGACTATGGATGTGTTTCCTGTCATATTCGGATGTCTTGAACTATAGTGAGTAGAATCTAACTCCCAATCGCACGATTTGACTCAATAAAATGGACGATTTCGGTTTGATCCGTGTTTGATGTAGTTAACAGCATATACCGAGGTGCCGGGAAGTGTCGGCACAGCTCGATTTCCAAATTTGTATGTTTTAATAATTAAGCTTGTATGACGCTAATTAGTTGATTCATATGTGCAATGTGAATTAGTGAAATTACATGATAGATCGAACCTAATTTACTTTGTTAAATGCTAAAATCAGTAGTGCACAACCAGAAAAATGTTTCATAGTAGAATTTGCTCTAAAGCTCTAAAACCCTACCTTTCTTGCTCCTTATGTTTAGGATTTGCTCATTTGATGAAGAAAGGTGCTAGATGGACGAATTCATTGCTTATTCTTGGATTTTCTACCCTACCTGCTCGATATTTCTTCAGTGTGGGGTTCCATCTTCTTATTAGAGACAAGTTTTATAACTTGTTCCACGTTTATTGCTTACCATAAGCTTTCTAGATCATGTTCTTGCTTGATAATGATGATCCATGCACTAAAAAGCTATGCTTGACTTGAATTTCGATTTTTATAATGTTCCCTGTTCTGATTTTAGTTATATATGAACTTGTGATCATGTGTATGTTATTCCTAAGTTATAATATGACTTGGATCAGGTTGTTTTGACAACCTATGGTTCTAAGCACCTATCAAACAATGGTCAATTTTAGGGTTTAAAGTTGATTTTTTCTATAAACCATGACCCAATGATGGTACCATTGCAACAACCCTATGGTGTTATCTTCATAACAACTCATGGTCATGATCAAAGGTTTTAGATGATGGTTACAACCTATGGTCACCCTTTAGGTCAAGTTTTGGATCAATTAGAAATATAATGATCAACCATTAAGTATCCTACTGATGTTATCAATCAAATGACATCAACTTAATATTTGATGTTAATTAATGAATATATTGTTGATCTAACAATCTATAGTGATTTAATGATCACTAATGATGGTGGATCAGGTCTCTACAATCTATAGTGAGTTAATCATATAGTTTTAGCATCAACTAAGCCTTAGACTAATGGTTTCTTGGGTCACTTGATGCAATGGTCAGACCTATATTGTAATTGATGGTTTTAACATGTGAACTTGACCCAATGGTCGAGATCTATTGTTTATTCCTCCATTAAGGTGGAATGATGGCTAATATAATATGTTGGTCCTAATATTGTGATTTGGATTGTTTCCTTTATATGATCAACTTCAGGAGCTTAATTGTTGACAATGGATGGCTTGTTTTAACTAAATAGTCGATTGTGGGTTTTACCCTACTCTCAAAGGAACTTTTTGTATCGATTATCAAGGGATGTCTAGGGTTAGATGGTTACTCTTTCTAGAGAACAAATCAAGGACTTCATAGGTGGTTTATCCAAGGTGTTTACTTATGTAAACAAGCAATAGTCTTACCTTGTAAACATCCAATGGTTTTGGGTGACATTGTAGTATGGCAATATGGGTTGAATGATGATGGAACAAATGGAGGGTTACCCTTAATAAGTTAGTATTACCTTTTTACTCATATGAATGGAAGGGATGATAACCATATTGTGTTGATATGTAACCCTAATTAGGTATAGCTGGTTATACCTAGCTTTAATATAACTAAATGATGGTAATTGGGTGTGAATAGTCCTTGAATGACTAATACGACCATGGAGTACTCTATTATTGTTGAAACCCTAGTATGCTATAACTTGATGGTTACACCTTGATTTATGTGTGGGTTCATACTTGAGAAAAGTAGGGAATGTGATAGTGATGCTTCACCTTATGCATCCATGATCCAATGGGGATGCTGTGAGCTAGGATTTGGGTATAAGTGTTGATTAGTAACATTAATATGATTTATCTTGTTGAACCTAACTCTAATGCAAATAGATAAAGATGTGTATTCATGTTTAAAATTCTTATATGATGGAATGATGGTGGAATAACCTCCCTAATATGATCATAACCTTAATATGTTAATTGTTGGTTATCATAACCACATGGTTGATACTTTCTTATGCTAAAAATGTGCATTGAATATAATGAGTGTTAATCATATCTATAATCCTTGCATGTTGATGTAAAAAAAGAATGTTCTTAATGTTTGTATAACCATGCTATGATTGACTATGAATATCTCCTAGATCATTAATGCAATATTGTGTTGATCCAGTGTGTTATATGTAAGTAATGCTATTGAGCCTTGTTATAAGGCATGCAAAGATAATGATGATCTTGCATGGAATAATATGATGGTCTTAATGACCTTTGGGCATGGTTGAGAACTGAATGAGGAGTAATCCTCTTATGTTGATAAGGGTTGATAACATGTGATATTGTGAAAAAGATTTTTATCTTGTGATAGCATGATGACTGTTGTAGTCTCATGAATGGCAAGTGAATATTACCATGTGATGATGAGATGAGAAATTATGTTTCATACATTTTATATCTTTTCAAGTTTTGATATTTATATGCATGTTAGAAGTGAATTAGGGTTTGTATGTCCACTTGTTTGATGCAGCCTTAATTCACCCAATTGGCATAACTAATCAAGTGCAACTCTAATCATGTAGTACCCTGTGTCTTAGAGCCATGTTCAGTGTCAGAACTTGATGGATGGTGAAATGAGTATTCCTAAGGGAAACTCGGAGTGCATAATGTTGAGTATGTGGGGGTGGTAGGTTGAGGATATATCCTTTTCATCCACAATGCAGATTGTGGAGGTTGGCTATGGTCATGCCTCATACATCTGATGTGATTGAGAATGGATGTGGTCGTGTCTCGATGATTATAACATGATGTGATTAGTGGACAACTGCAGTTGTACCTCAGTGATTGGGTTTGAATACCCTAGTTTCTAGTGTTGTGACCTGTACCAAGGTCAGACTAGTGGTTTTCAGCTTGACTATATGTCATTGTGGTGGCAACTTTGACTAATATGTCACTTCTTTTTTACTCATACTGACTGAGGGGAAGAGATCTTAGGATATCGGCACTCCTACATCTTGTACGGAACCGAATAGCCCTTCACATGGGTCAGTTGGACTTTGAATGGTAGAATTCAAATTCCCAGGGCATAATAAAAGATGCAATACAACCGTATAGCATATCAATTTAGGGTTATACACAACGTTTTAGATTGGATGATAACCCTTGTTTGTTCTCCTTACACAAAGATGATGCTTAATGTAGTTAAGAGATAGTAGATGTATTTATGTTGTGGATATGCTTAAGATTGTAGATGCATACATACAATAGTCATGCTTATGTTGATAACTATACTGCTACTGTTGATTATAATCATGATGCTAGCTATCTCATGTTGTTAGTTATGTTTAGCATGCTAGCCATGCCTTTGTAACTAGAAATGCATATACTGTTGATCATGCTTATCTAGATAGTTGTGCTAATGTTGTTATCTCTTCTTATAATGTTTATATTTTCAACCAATACACATGCTCATGTTGTTAGCTATGCTATGTTACTAGACTTGCTCATGATGCTAGATATGCATATGCTAATGAATTGCTTATATTATCAACAAGATAAAGGATGATAGTCTGGCTAATGATGATAGTTATTATCTGCTCCCTTGTGTATTTTGTTAATCATCAGTGCTGCTAAGCTTATTTGTTATATCTGATTAATTTTCTTAACTATTTAATTACTTCAAAATGTTGTAATCAATAGACGTTGTTAGAGGTTATATCTCTTACTAGGACTGGGTCTCACCCTTGTGGTTCGCCACATTTTTTTAGGTAATTGAAAGTGAAAAAAACAAACATGTGGCAGAAAAGAGGAGCTATAGTAATGATTTTTTGATAAAGTTGATTAGATGTCTAGTTTGTTCTAGAGTCGTCCCTGTACTCTCAGATCCGGACAGGAAAAGTTTGTATATGGTGTTTCAAATGAATTGGGATTTTGTTAGCATGTTAATGCTTGTTTGTTTGATATATATGAATATTGTTCTTCTGTGTATATATGTTGTGACTAAGGCAATAGAACATTTGTATCAAATTCTTAGCATAGTATGGATATAAGAGATGTTGGTCTCTCATGCAAATGTTTTTGAGTGAGTTTTGACGTTGAAATCGGTTTTAATTTACCCATATTTTTGGGTATGTGATTAATTAGTGTCTGATTGTGTTTTGTGTTTTGAGTAATCTCATATAGTGTAACGGGTCACGACAGTTCTAGGTCAGCTGCTTAGAGATGGACCAAGCTCAATCAGTGGGAAGATCACTGGAGGCATGCATTGAAATATATAGGTGGAGGCTAAATCTCTAGGAAAAATGGCATGAGCAAGAATAACATGGTGTAAGGTGCTTAATGAATGAACTAAATGATTCACAAAAAAGGGGTAATATCCTATTTTACATCCACCTACACGCCATGTAAAGGAGACATAATGTGTTGTTGTGAATTTTTATTTTTGCCCAAATCGCTTATGATACGCCGTGCTTGGGTAATAACACGATGTGTTTCTCATCTGTAACATACTGAATCTTGGACATATATTCTTTTTCTGAGTGTTTCCTTTCATTTATATCCTTCTTGGTATTTATATTTAATTTATGGAAATAAAGTGGTTTGGTGAATATGTGCTCACTATTTATGTCAATAAATGGGTTTATGCACAAATACCTAAGTGAAAGCTTCAATATGGGTCTAACATGTAAAATGTCCACTTAAGTGAGAAAAGATAAATTAAGTAACATTAGAAGTTTCTAGGACCTTTTAGAATAAGAAAAAGAAAAGGAAATCATAGAAATATGAAAAAGAGGAAATGATTGAATTAATTTGACAAATAGTGAAAAAATGAGTTATTTGCCTAAAAATCATAAAAATGAAACTCAAAGGACAATTCTAAGCCCAAATTCATTTTCCTTGAGTTAAAGTTTACTTAAATGACAAGTTTCACAATTTTAGAAAATTAATAATTATCTTTGCATTAATTAGAATTCTAAAATATGAATTTGTCTCCAAATTGTGGAATAAATTATTAAATGACTTCAAGAGTGGAAACAAACCTTAAATTTGTAATATAAATGTCAAAATTAGTATATATGTAAATTTTCATTTAATTTGTAAAATCTTAAATATTTTATTTTATCCAAGAGAGAAAAAATGATTTAAAGACCAAAAATATTATATGTTAAAAAATTAATCAATGGTGAAATTGTATTCCCAACTTAATATTGCTTGTAGACAAAGGTTTATATTTTTAGAAAGTTTTTTGATACCTCTAATTAATTAAAAGGATAAAATAGGTGATAAGATTTAAATATAATAAATAAAATAATAAAATTCTTCAAAAAAATAAAATAATGCCAAATTAGTATTATACATTCTAAAATGAGCTTTTGGTTCAATTTTCACTGAATTTGGAAAATATTTATTGAGAAGGTGAATTTAGGAGAGAGAAAATGTGTAGAACATTCAAATCATTATTTAAAATAACAAACAACTTCAACAATAGAAAATAATAGCATATTTGTACATAACACCCTTAATATGACTTGTGGATGAAGTTTCATTAATTTTGGAAAATCCTAGAGTCATTAATGTGTGAAGAAAAAGAAAATAGTAATTGGCTTAATTGACTAATCATACATCTTCAAAAGGCAAATATAATTTTATATTCAGATTCTACATATTGAAATTAGCATAGGCCCTGTTTGGTTGGGTCAAGTACCAACACGCGTAGTTGCAACTCATTGTGTTTTTCATTGTTTTGCGTTTGGTTCTATTTAGTTCTAACTCACATGTTGAAAATCAACTACACGATGTCTTTCGTTCATGTAGAAATCTACAGAAAGTCAACTACTCCAAATTAAGGTGTAGTTGGTTTTCCACATTTTCAGCTTTTAAGAGATGCCTGCTATTTACATTAATGGTCATTTCTACTACCCAATAACACCAAACCAAACTAAAACAAAGCAACTGCACACATTTAATTGCAGTACAACTAAACAAAAATGGTAACGTTCCAATCCATACTTTTTAATTTCCTATTTTATGACTATAAGTATGGGTTGAATTTACGTCCAACCAAATTAGCCCTTACGTGTAAAGTTTAATTAATTTTGGAGGTTGTTTGAAACCTCAAATAAAGAAAGAGAAAAACATTAAATGATTAAATACAAACTTTAGCTAAAATTGGTTTTGGAAACCACATAAATATGCTCTCCTTCGTGGAGTTGTATGTGTACTATAGCACCACGAATGTGAGTTTTCTAGTTTGTGATTTCTCAGTCATTTCTTAATGGTTTTATGAGATTATTGTTGCATATAAGGGAGAGGAATCAAAATCTTTTGATGCATTAATCGCATGATTTCATCAAGTATTCGAGAAACACCTAATCTATTCTCCTAAGTGCCTTGTAGCCACCTTGCTCCTCTCTACTTCTCTCATTCTCTCCTATATATAACCATACTCGGAGCATCTCAAGAATCTTTGTGAAGCTCCTATAGTTTGAATGGCCCCGTTGCTCATGTGTTTGGACGTCGAAGAGCTCCAATTTGTTCTTGGCTTGCGACTGCTTCCACTCCCTCTTCTTGGCTTCTCAGCTCGATTCCTTTTAGAAGTGAGTTCTTCCTGTCCTCCTCTACTATTCTATGTTCTTAGATTTTTGTTTGGTTAAGTTTTGAAAAAACACCCCATTCTCCTTATGAGTAGCAACTCCTTCTCACCTTCAATAGTGTGTAGATGGAGGAGAAGCTTCCCCCAACTCAAACTTCGGTTTTGCCCCTCCTCCTCTCTCTCTCTTCGCTTGTTCTCAATTGTTTTAATGATGTGATGATTCCTGATTGGTCACAATTAGATAATTCACAACTTTTAATTCCCTTGTCCAAAAATAGAAAGAAATTATGTTCTAAACTCAAAAAACTGTGATTTTTCTAATAAAAATATTTTCAAGGATTGGTTTTGAGTTTTTAAGTGATTTTTAGAAAATAAATTATATATCTAAAAATTACCAAAAATACACATAAAACTTTTTAACTACAAAATATGCAATATTATATGTTTTCTTAATCAGGAGAACTAACTTGATCAACGATGACAATTTTAGAGTATAAATCGGGATTTTGTTCAAAATGTCCAAAATATGGGTTTTCTTTACGTGAATGCATATAACATACCCTAATACATGGTTATACATTGGAAATATTAAAATTTGATCTTGGATTCAATAAAGTGATGAAAGTTGGTAGTTGAAATTATAAGAGAGGTATGAGCATATCTGACCCCTTAGTTGGGATACTTGCATCCATAACCCTGTTTTTCATAATGAGGCTTGAAAAGAACCCTATTTCCTTTATTATTGTTTCTCTTGTTCTAATAGCCTCAAAATCAGATTTGATATATTATTTCTTGGGTCTTGGAACCCAAGAATGTTGTTGCAATTATATCATGATTTATATAGCCACTTTACTATTTCTTGAGCACGATGGTTTATTTGGCTATTTAGCTATAGTAGTGGTTATTATGTACAACCACCCATAGTTTAGGGCATGTATTATTTTGCCTTGGGGAATGTGTTTACTCTTCCCCTGGGGAATGGGTTATTTCTCCCCAATATAAAATATTTTATCGGTGACTGTGAATGTGATTACTCTCCCCTCATGTATAGGTTAGGGTTAGGTAGGTGCCTCAACCTTACTTAGTTAGTGTAGTACAATTAATATCATGCATGCTACATCTTATTATTTATTTTTTATGGCAAGAATCTTTTGTTTATGCCTCATTCTCTTGGCCATCTCATCTTATTATGAATCTATAACCTTAAGTTTCATTATTGTTCTTATCTTTGTTTCTTGTTCATTAACTCTGACACGTACCTTGTTTCTTTCCTTTGTTGGGTGCTTTCCTAACCACCGAGGATTAGATCAAGGAGTTGAACAAGATCAAAGAGAACTTAGCTTTTGGAATAGTCCTAGCTCTTGGAGATGTTGCTTTGGAGACAAGATTTGAAATAGTTTAGACTTCCTTCTATCGAGATCCTTTTGTTATTGTAAACCCTTTATTGGAGAATGATAATGTACAATTATATAAAATTGATTATAGTCATGAAATTATATTCTGTTGCAATACTCTTTGGTCTTTTATATACCATATAAATAAAGATTTGAAAATTTTGCACCCGTTTCAACATACCTTTCGAGTATGTTGGGAATGGAGGTTTGATTCTTCAAATTTTAATAAAGGGGTGATTTCACTCTTTTACATCATCACTATTAAATTCAATCAATTTTCCAATATTCTGATGACACTGAGTGTAGAAATGGAACATGCAATGTTGATCTATTGGTGATTTTTGGAGATTCAAGATTTGTTGCTACACAGTGTGTTTAGATACGTATATGTCATGTTTCCATCTGTATAGGTTTTCCATAAAATTCTAAATTCTCAGTATCACATGTCACACAATGTGTAAAAAGGGAACACACTATCTCACTCTCCAGGTGGAAATTGGGAACTCAAGATCGAATGAAACACATTATGTTGTATTTGGACACACCGTGTCAATGTTGATACTAAATTCTAGAACTTCAAGCTTGGGAACTACATGCCATGTCAGAAATGGTACATGTTGTGTCTTCATGTCCTATAGCTTTGCCATTTCCAACATTGAAAGTGGCATCCCATGTTTGTTAGAAACACATCATGTTGTTTTATAGCATAAAATGCCATAGTCTCACTTTGGTATGCACATGGTGTGTTGTGAGACGCGGTGTCATAGAAAATCCATTGCATGATGCTACACTTCTTTGGTTAGATAGTGGAGCTTGCAATGATAGTTCACATGTGATCTCTAGAGGGGTTTCAAATTGATATTTTCACAATGATAAAGTTTATTTAGAAATAAAAAATACTTCAAAATAAGTGAAACAAAATAAATCTAAACTAAATAGTGGGATCAACTCCTAAAAATTGACATCTATTTAGAGTCTAGAGTGAGACTCTTCATAATATTTATCTTGCATCAGAGAGGGAGTATGAGACTCCCTTGTCAATTGGTTCTCTAGGGGTGTGCAACATGAGTCTTTGACCATTAAATTTGAAGGTTGATTGCTTTTCTTGAAATTCTACATCTTTGTGGGGAAAAATTTTGATAGAAAGCAACGGTCCAGACCAGTTTGAACGTAGCTTGCCCAGAAAAAGCTTCAATCTTGAATTACAAAGTAGCAATTGATCACTTCTAGCAAATTATTTTCTCCTAATCCTTTTGTCATGCCAAGTCCTTGTTTACTCCTTGTATATTTTATTTTGCATATGCATCTAAGTAGAGTTCTTCTCATTCCTAGAGCTACAACAATCTTCTTTCTTTGGCTTTCTTTATGTCATAATTGAGGGTTTTAATAGCCCAAAGTGCTTTCTATTCAAATTCAGGAGGTAGATGTTAGGATTTTCTATAGATAAATTAGAATGCATTTCTCCTAATGATGGTCTTTTAGCCTTTCTAGCATCCCTATAGTGTGTCATCTAGATTTAGCACTCAATACATTCTTGATCTTGATATGATCTTCTTCAAAACTACTTTCAACTGTCTATTAGAAACTTCAACTTGTATTGCTATTTGTGGATCCCATGACATTGATATTAAATGCTTGAATCCATATTTTCTTAACATGTTTATGAAGTTCCTTTCATTAAGTGACTTCCCCTATCAAATTTGACAACTCTTGGAACACCAAATCTAGGGAATATAATATTTTGGAAAAAAAACCTTTTCATGACTTTTCATTTGAACCTTGAGTAGGGATTGCTTCTACCAACATAGAAACATATTCACAAGAAGCGAAGATATATTTGTAACCACATGAACTAGGAAAGCAGACCATGTAATCAGCACCTCAAATATTAAAACATATATTGTCTAGAATGAAATCAAGTGGTGTTTCATCTCTTTTCAAAATTCCTCTGGACCTTTGCCATTTATCACATGACTTGAAAAACACATGAACATCTCTAAATAGTGTTTCTCAACAAAGATCTACTTGAATAATTTTGGTTGTTGTTTTATCACCTTGAAATTTCCTCCACGGGGAGAGGAGTGACATTCTAAAATCACGGTAGGAATTTAATTATTAGGGATGCATCATCATATTATCTCATCAGTGCTATATTTGAGTAGAATTGGGTCATCCCAATAATAGAAATGGACACCGTAAAGAAATTTCTTCTTCTACTGATAAGTGACATCAGGAGGATGTCGTCTGGTGGATAAATTATTAGCAAAATTAGAATACCATGGAACATGAGGAGAGCTCGTAACATAAATTCTTTCAATTGGCAAATTGTCATCAATAAGAAGATTGTCCTTTGTGGAAGTGTTAAGATGTGAAAGGTGGTCAACAATAGTATTGTCTATTTCTTTATTGTATTTTATCTCTTAATAAAACTCTTGTAGTAGAATTATGAAATGGATAAGATGAGGCTTGTCATCCTTCTTGTTTAAGAGGTATTTGATTGCAATATTATCTATATATACAATGACTTTGGGAACTACCAAGTGTTATTGGAATTGGTCATTGACATATACTTTTGCTATCATCTACTTTTTTGTGGTAGTATAATTGATTTGAGACTCATCTAAGGTCTTTCTTTCATAATGAATGGTATGAAGTTTTTTTGTCTTTCCTTTGTCATAAAACAACACTCACTACAAAATCTATTGGCATCACACATTATTTCAAATGGTAAACTCTAGTTAGGTGGTTGAATGATAGGAGCTAAGATAAGAGCTTCCTTGAGTTTTTAAAAGTCTATCTTGCATTCATCATTTGAATTTGAAATCTACATCCTTGTCTAGGAGTGATCATAAAGGTTTCAAAATGCTGAATAAGTCTTTAATAAATCTTCTATATAATGTTGCATGTTCAACAAAGCTTCAGACTTCTTTCACTGTAGTTGGTAAAGTCAACTTTTCAATTGCTTCATCCTTTTCTTTATCCACTTCAATGACTTTATTTGATACTATATGACCAAGCACATCTCTGAATTGTACCATGAAATGGCACTTCTCTCACTTTAGGACAAGATTAACCTTCTTGCATTGATGCAAAAGTATTGAAAAAATTGTCAAACAATCTTCAAAGGAATTACCATATACACTGAAATCATCCATTAATATTTCCATGATATGTTAAATGAAATAAGAAAATATGTCCATCATGCATATTTTAAAAGTAGAGCATGCATTACACAATTCAAAAGTCATTTTCATAAGTGCATGTGAAAGTGGTTTTTTCTTAGCCTGATGGAACGATTGGAATTTGAAAAAATCATGAATATCTATATACATAGCAAAAGTATGTATTATTTTCAAGTAAATAAAGAATGAGGTCGACGAAAGGAAAAGTGAAATTATCCTTTCTAGTGGCCTTATTCAACCTCATATAATCGATATGCATGCTCCACCATGTGACTACATATGTTTATATCAACTCATCATTATCTCCTTTAATTACACTGGTCCCCCTTTCTTAGGTAAACCATGAATTGCAATAACCCAAATATTGTCACTAAATAGATAAATTATTCTTACATCTTTCAATTTGAAAATTTCGTTTTTACCACTTCTATCATGTTTTTGTTCAATCTTATTGGAGGTTCAATGCATCTCTAAAGTTATGTGGTGCATACAAATAGAGAGATTGATTCCTTTTAAATCATCAATGGAGTATTTAAATACATCTTTGAAAACCTGAAGTTCTATAAGCAATTCTTATTCTTGTTCTTTGGTTAATTTAGAATTAATAATGATAAGAGAAGTAGAATTTGGGTCCATAAATGCATACCTAAGCCCCTACAAAAGGGGTTTTAGTTCTATCTTTTTTGCCGACGTTGCAGTGTTGTCTATTTCATCCTCTTGTGATGTTTCTTCAGAACTTGAGCTTGGAGTGAATGCACAAATTATTTCATGAAAATCGATATTCAAATTTGTATTGTTATAATCTTCTTGAAAATCATCAAAGCATGATAATAAATGAATCTTGTCATCATCCAACAATGTGTTAATGTTGTCAATCAGATAGAGACACTCCTTTGTGATTGGTTCTTCCATAACATCATGAACAATAAATTAATGGCTTCTAACTCAAAATATGATTCCCCCTTTTTATCATCCACAATGCATCCAATGGTTTATATGAATGGTCTCCTAAAAGGAATATGATTCTTAGGGTCTTCATTCATACTTAGGACCACAAAATCACAAGGAATATAGAACTTTCCAATTTGAATTGGAACATGTTCAATGATTCCTCTTAGGTATTTAATAGATAAGTCTACTAGTTAGATAGCCTTAAAAGTGGATTTCAGTTCTCCTAAATCAAGTATTTGCCATAAAGAAAATGGAATTAAGTCTGTTCTAGGACCATGATCTACTAACCCTTCTTCAAAGTTTGAGTCTGCAATATTACAAGGAAGAATGAATGCACCAAGATCGGCTAGATTCTTTGGCAAATTGTTTTAAATAGTGGAACTAATTCCTTTAGAAAGCATTGTTATCTCAGCTTGATCAAACTTCCTTGTGATGCTCAGTGCCACAACAAGTGAGATAACTCAAAACTATACTACAAAATTAAAACTAAATGTCTAGGTTACCCTAAAACATTTGTAATTAAAATTGATTTCATCAAACCATAGGAGTCACAAAAGATTACACATGAGTCCATAAAATCCACCTGTATTATATATATCACCTTTCCAAAATATTAGACAAGATATTGTTCACCGGCTCTCTAGCCACATCCCATCAAACAAGGTAACATGTTCTCATACATATATGCCATCTCTATACAACAACGGGTATAAAGTCAAAACCCCATATTGATATATACAAAAAAACCTCCCCTAGGACCTAAGTGCATAGGAACAACACATAGGACTCTACTTCTATACACAAGAAGCATATCCAACCTTTCGACAACTACTGATTATCTTGTTGCTCAGCACCAACAACATGATCTCTACTTCCTCATGCTTGATCACCTGAAAGATGTGGAAACCCATGGGGTGAGACCAAACTTCATAGTGAGAGATATAACTCTGCGCCAACATCTATTAAAAGCACAAATAAGCTAAGCAGATAAGAAAATACACTAAGCAGGTAGAACAATATACTAAGTGAGTAGATTCAGCTAAATGATATGTACTCAACTGATCAAATAGATTGAACAAGTCTAGGTAGCTACCATTTAATAGAAGATCAAGTTATATTCTAAAAAGGAATATGAAGAACATGTACAACAGTTGACTTCTCTTACCATCTTATCATTCAAGAAATCAGTAAAATGATAAGGCAAGGGGCTCAACCAATGTTATTCATATTTAAACCTAAGCAAGATATATTACATGATTGTGTTACGTCTTTTATTATTATTTCCCCAAGCATTTGAGTCATACCACATAAATCTAACTGACCACTTCTAAGTCAAAATAGGTGCCATACAAGGTCAAATGGAAGATCTGAAATCCACAACCTCCCCACACTTCTTGGTCAGCAAAAGAGAAACACTGTAGAGACATACCAGTCAACTACAAAAGATGGAATATAGTCAATAGAAGGATCGGCTCACACATGGCCATTCTTAAAAGGAGTGGCTTACGCTTGGCCATCCATATCAAAAGGATATTGGCTCACGCATGGCCGTCTCACACAACCTATAATTGTGGATGCAAGGAGATACCTTGACTTGAACCCCAACATATTCAAAATATGCACTCTGGGTTATACTCGTTTCACCGATCCAACAATTAGAGCTGACACTAGAAAGGATCTATGGCACAGTACACCTGCATGATTAGGGTTCCACTTGATTAGTTAGCCAATTGGGTGACTTTTAGCATCAATCAAGCTACAACATATAAAGCCAAAATAGTCTTTATAAGAAATAAGGGTGCATTGCAACTCTAAAAGATATATAATGTACAGGGTGTGAACTTGTCACATAATCACCACATGATACTCATTCTCTGCCATTCACAAGGCTATCACCAATGTTACAAATCACTGTGGGATATCAATATATTAATCACATCACTTGAGGATATCGCCTCAAGGCATCAAAGCATCACTAGGTCATATGACCTATCACATTAAACATGTGTGCAATTTATCACATTTTGACTCATCAATGTGCATAAGCACCACTCTGTATTATAGGATCATAATAGCATACACTAGACATGGCATTTCTACATGTCACCTGCAATGTTAGGGGCTTATAATAAGAAAGAGAATGTAGTATAACATATGACCATCTCAAGAGAGAGAAAGAAAGCAGCTCATATAGCTAATCATTATGGTTAGAGATCCATGCTAACCGATTAAGGTTTTGTAGATACATCAAATCATTAAACCCTGAATATGGCACCTCCCATATTCTTGGAACACTTTAGGGTTAAGAATCATGATTAGGGTTAAGCAAACAACTATCAACACAACACTACACATGGCTTATACATTACTCAAAGATGTGTGTTTATTGAGTACTCAAGCATGTGTCTCAACCATCCATCAACCATGTGTCGTGACCACCCACCAACATGGGTCGTGACCATCAACCATTTGTGGTGTCTCAACCACGACCAACACCATGATGTTGTGACCACAAAACACTAGGGAGGGCATGTCTTGACCTCAAACCACACCATGGGTCACGACCAAACAAAATATAGGTCAGATGTTGCGACTACAGAAAGGGTAAGGGTCACTAACATCATAAAATCATATAACTCTTCCGAAATAGAAGCAATGTCCTAATTGAATCAGGGAAGGTATCTTGACCGAAGGTCAAACCATCATGTCGATCGTTACCACAACAAGGTCAAGGTGTAAAGACTACCAAAGGTTATAGACACCACCAAACCTAGGATCATCATCAAACCAAGGGTAACCAAGGTCAAAAAAGAAGAAAAACATGACCAAACAAAAGATAACAACAAGGAACACCAGCATCCTCAAGAAATCGGTCATCAAAACCATAACACTTGCATTATGAAACCACCATAAAGAGGGATCTCAAAAAAAAGAGTGAACCATGTTAAACCACAAAAAATAGAACCAAAACTTTATAGAACATCAAAATACTCGATCATCATGCATGAAACAAAAACTAAGGTCAAGAGAGGGGAAAAACATCATTGCACCACAATCATGAAAAATTTGGGTACAAAACTAGGGTTTCAGATTCCATCCAATCCAAGCATGATCTCAACATCAACCAAATTCTAGAGTCTATCATCATCTACCAGCATGTTAAGGAAACATTATATAGATAGAAAATAGTAGAATACATGTACAGAAAGTGCAATAATAAAGAAGGTTAAGAGTTATATAACCCACCTGAAAGAAGGTCACTCCAAGGGTTGCAAGCTCCAAACACACGACCACCAAAGGATAGAAAAGCTCCAACCTCAGCTACAAGGACACCTAAAGAAAGAGAATACACCATGGTCAAAGATTTCCCAAGGAAAGAGAGAAAGCAGCTCAAGACCAAACCAAAAGATAGAAGGGGGAAAAGAGATAAGAAACTTGCTCACACTTGGGTGTTGCCTTGTCAAAACATGGCCCATGACCCCTTGTGAGGAGTTTACTCTAAAGAACAACCACCATGTCAAAACATGGTCTAAAGCCTAGAATAGGAAAGAATATGGGGTATACAATCCAAGGAAAATACCATAAAGGAAAGGTAAACACTTACTTAGGTAGAAGATGATCAAGGGTCACCACAAGCACCACATGCAAGGTTGATCCTCCCTTCAAGGCACCAAGAACAACACCTCCTTGCTCCACCAAGCTTCAAGTATGACCAAGAAAGGAATAAGAAGGAATATGGACAAAAAATATCACTTTCATGGAGATAAGAGGGTTTATATAGAAAAGGAGGAGAGAGGTAGGGCAAGAGATGAGGTGTCAACAAGATAGGGCTCCAAAGGGGCACTTTTCCACCCAAGAAAGTAACATGCAACCACTTAAAACCCACATGCATGAGATGGTGATACAGTCTATGTTGGTTTTTGACCCACTTGGATAACCCACATGGTCACGGTCATGACCCACCATGGAACAACATCTATGGTCACGACAAAACCACCAAACACAATAAGGTCAGGAAACACAAGGTCACCAAACCCCTCCTAGGTCAAGACACACTATACAAAGACAACTATCTCGACCCAAGATCACCCAAAACTATCTTGTTCATGACCAAAAGATCTAGAGGGGTGTCTCAACCACAACACCCACAAAAAAACCTATGGGTCGCAACATAGGTCGCTACACCCCCAAGGCACACAAACCTTAGAAACCCTAATCACCCAAGTTGATTCCATCACTCAACCAAAGCTCAAACAAGGTGTCCCAAAGCACAAAAACCTCTCTCATGAAGTCAAGAAAGATAAGGAACCATCTAGAGGTGACATATTTCAAGATAACCTCTCAACTTGGGCAAATTGCAATTTGCACCAAAACAAGCACACAAAGCACAACCATCATCCAAACAAGCTCAAATTGGAGACTTAAGATCTTCACAAGATCTAAGATCATCTCAAAAGATTATAGCAAGTCTCTAAACACATCATCAAGACAAAGAAAATAGGGTTAACCCAAAACAAAGGTCAGGGGTCTTACAAGCCATAAATCCCAAACAAGGATTTTTCCCCCAAAATCCTAAGCAAAAAGAGATAGGTACTTCCTCCACATTTCTTCCTCAAGCTCCCACGTAGCTTCCTCAATGCCACAATGATGCCATAGAACCTTCACCAATGTGATGTCCTTCTTCTTCATCTTCTTCACTCTTCTGTCAAGGATCAACACGATTCCTTCCACATACGACATATCTTCATCAAGATCAACTTCAACTGGATGCAAGACAAATTCGGTACCAGGGTGACACTTTCTCAACATGGACACATGGAACACTGGATGCAACTTGTGCAACTCAGGTGACAACTTCAACTTATAAGCCACGTTCCCAACATGTTCCACCATAGGGTAAGGTCCCATATACTTGGGAGCCAGCTTACCCTTCTTCCCAAACCTAAAAACACCCTTCCAAGGAGAGGCCTTGAGATACACCTTATCACTCACTTGGAATTCCAATGAACTATGCTGGTTGTCTGCATATGACTTCTATTTGTCCTGTGCTGCCTTCAATTCTTGTTGAATCACTTTGATCTTATTTGTCGTCTATTGCCCAAGTTTAGGACCAAGAAGTTGGTATTCATTGGCCTCATACCAACACAATGAGGATCTGCAATGTCTTCCATAAAAGGCTTCATACGATGCCATGTCGATACTCCTTTGATAGTTGTTATTATAAGCAAACTCTATCAAACTGAGGTGGATGTCCCAACTACTGAAAAACTACAAGACACAAGCCCTCAATAGATTCTCCAACGTATGTATGGTCCTCTTAGACTGACCATCCATATGTGGTTGGAAAGCAGTGTTGAACCTCAACTATCATGCCCAAAGTTGTATGCAAGTTCTCCCAAAAGTGGTTGGTAAACTGAGGACCTCTATCTGACATGATGGTATCTAATACACCATGAAAACACACTATCTCATCAACATATGTCTAGGCAAGCTTTTCTATTGTATACATTATCTTCACAGGAAGGAAATGTGCTAACTTGGTCAACTTGTCAACGATCACCCGAATGGAATCATAACCTTTGGCTGTCTTAGGCAGACCAACCACAAAGTCCATAGTCACATGATTCCATTTCCACTATAGTATAGGCAACGATTGTAATGTCCCTACATGCTTCTAATGTTTTTCCTTAACTTGCTGAGACACAACACACGACCACAAACTCAGCCACATCACATTTCAAGCCAAGACACCAATACATATCTTTGAATTTATGCTACATCTTGTATCTACATGGGTGCATAGCGTACATTGAAGAGTGAGCCTCTTCCAAAACCATCTTCATTAAGTTGTCAACATTAGGAACCATGACCCTATTGTGATAACACATTGTCCCATCATCTGCCTCATGGACCATCATGCTTCTCACTATCAAATTCTGATCATATCTTCTATATCACAGTATCAATCTGATGTGCCTCTCTAATCTACTACCTCAATGTGGGCTTCACTTGCAGTTGTGCCAACAACCCAACTAGTAAGGAAACCTCTAGCTTCACATTCATCTAACGCAAGGAGACCAATGTGTCTCTCTTATGGCACACAAAGGAACACAACTATTATTTCCCCATTAATGATGATGAAGAAGATTTCCTTCTCAAAGTGTCTACCATGACATTAGCCTTTCCTAGATGGTAATCAATCGTGCAATCATAGTCTTTGATTAGCTCCATCGAACATCAGTACTGTGTGTTCGGCTCTTGTTGAAAATATGCACTTCAAATTCTTGTGGTCTTTGAATATCTGACACTTTTCACCATAAAGGTAGTGCCTCCAGATATCTTCAAAGCATGGACAACTGTATATAGCTCCAGATTATGGTAGTTCTCCTCGTGTTTCTAAAAATGTCACGAAGGAAAATAAATTAAATTCTTGTCCTGCATCATCACACAACCCAAACCATTCCTCGACGCATCATAGAATACTATGTATCCTTTCCCTTGCCTAGGAAGAACTAACACTGACACACTATTCAACTTCTCTTTTAACAATTGGAAGGCACACTTACACTTGCCATCACAAATGATAGGCACATCTTTCCTTGTCAGCTTAGTCCGGGGTAACACCACTGAACTAAAGTTCTTGATGAACCTCTGGTAATATCCTACCTAACCTAGAAAACTATGAACTTCTATCGGTGTCTTCAGATGCTCTCACTCTGTCACAGACTCCCCTTTCTTTGAGTCCACACAAACTCCCTCTGTAGATATCACATGTCCTAGTAAGGAGACCTCCTTCAGCCAAAACTCACACTTACTAAACTTGGCATACAACTAATATTGTCTCAACATGGTCAACACCTGACGCAGATGTTGCTCATGTTGCTAAGTGTCTCTACAGTAGATCAAGATATCATCTATAGAAACTACCATAAATTGGTCCAGATAAGGTCTAAACACCCTTTCATTAGATCCATAAATGTTGTCGATGCATTGGTCATCCCTAATGGCATAACCACGAACTTGTAATGACCATACCAAGTCCTGAACGCTGACTTAGGCATGTCATCTACCCTGATCTGTAAGTGGTGATATCCCGATATTAGATCTATCTTGGAGAAAACTACATTTCCTTACAATTGGTGAAACAAGTCATCAATCCATGGCAAGGGATACTTGTTCTTTATTGTCACCTTGTTCAACTATCTGTAGTCTATGCATAGCCTCATAAATCTGTCTTTCTTCTTCAAAAATAGTATTGGAGCACCCCATTGTGACTTACTTGGTCTGATAAAACCCTTCTCAAGTAGCTCTTGCAACTATTTCTGCAACTCAGCCATCTCAGCTGGCACTATCATATACGGTGTCTATGGTATTGACTATGTACTTGGGACTAGATTGATCTCAAAATCAATCTCTCGAGGTGGGGGAATACCTAGAAACAAATCCTTGAACTCACAAACAACTGGTACTTCCTGAATACTAGGATTCCTCACCTTAGAATCCCTCACATGTTCCAAAAATGCCTCACATCCTTGCCTCATCAACTTCTCCTCCACCATCGCTGACACCAGACATGTCGGAAGAATATTCCTATATCCTTACAAGATCCATGTCTCATCGCCATCCTGAGACATCGCCACCTTGCCACCACAGTCTAAGACCACACAATACTTCTCCAAGGTATACATTCCAATGATCACATCGAATCTATTCATCTCAAGTGGCATGGGGTCCACTTGAATGCTATGTCCTAAAAAAGAAAGGATAAAGGAAGGACATACCTCCCGCAACTATGTGGAACCTACCAATGGGGTTTCTAAATGAAGGCTATGCCATCTACGTCTAACATGCAAAGAGCTACTAGCAATCACTTCACCTATGATAAAAGCGTGGTTCACACCCGGATCAAGTAAAATATATTTAAAGCACAAAGAAGAGAAATCAGAAGGAAATAACTCCATCTGACCTATCACTACTTGTGGGTTGACCACTACTTCTGGCTGACTCATTGCATAGAATCTAGTCATCACTTGTTGATGACCCCATCCCCTACTAGTATTTCCTAAAGAACCATCTTGTGATGCTTGTCCTCATCATCCTCCACTGATGTACTATTGTCTCTATGAGCCCTTTTGACTCTGCCTTAGATGTTGGGTCACTTCATCATCCTTCATGGAACAAAACGGCTTGGTATGCCCAACCTATACACACTTGTAGCTTGTTTTGTTCTCATACCATGGCCTTAATGGCTCTGTCACTGATACTGACGCTACACTGGTGGTTGTTTCCAGCAAAAAACTATGGCCTCTACCCTTGGTGGGTCACCACTGAGTCTATGCACTGGACCTCTATTGAGCTGGCAATGCAGAAAACCTAGGCTTCTTAAAGCCTCCTGAAGACTGCCCTTGGTATTGTGCAGGCCTCTTCTTGGCACTCTTCTCCCGCTTCTCAACCATTGACCATTCGATCCTCCTGATAGACTCTGCAAACATTGCAAACTTCTCATGATACTTGAGTGCTGCCACAGTTGTCATCAGCTCACTGTTTATACCCTTCTCAAAACATATGATCCTATCCTCATCTATCGCTGCCATGTGAGGATAGAACCTCAACAACTCCATGAATCTTGCCTCATATTGTTGAATTGAGAGATCTTCTCATCCCGATAGGTATGCGAGAAGTACCTACTGACAAACTCCCACCTCAACTCCTCCCAACTAACCTCAACACCTGGTCATTTCTCTTCCTCAATGGCACACCAGTGGCCAACACTTCCTTTTAGAAGGTACACTACATGCTTTACCTTATTATCCCCGGGGATGCTAAGGATCTTAAAATCCTTCTCCAAATTTGTTAACTAAGGATCTACATCTTCTAGACACGATGTTCCACTATACTCCATGGATCTGACACATCTCAACCTCTCAAAGGTCATCCCAATGCCTAAGGATTCCACATTGCGGATTGCTACTCTCATTTGAGGAATGGGCATTCTATCTACCATATGTGTAATCATGGCCATAAACTGCCCAAACATAGACCGATAGGTAGGGTTTTCTAGAATTCTCGTGTCAAACTGGGGCACTTTAGGCATCCTCCCATCAACAACCTGCCTCACTGCACCTCCACCTGATACAACAACACCCCTCTCAACAACTTGTTCTTCATGTTCTCTAGCCATGTTTTGAACTCTTCTTCTTCTTCTACATAAGCAGAAGCAACCATAACATAAACTAGAGGAAACTAGAATAGACACAACCCTAGTCCTATGACCCTATAGACTCAGCGAACCTAAAGCTCTGATATCAACCAAGCTATGCTACCCAACGCCACAACAAGTGAGGTAACTCAAAACTAGATTGTAGAATTAAAACTAAACATACATGTTACCATAAAACACAAGTAATTAAAATTTATTTCATCAAACCATAGGAGTCACAATAGATTACACATGATTCCATAAAAGCCACCTATATTATATATCACATGCCCAAGACATGATACAAGATATTATTCACTGGCTCTCTAGCCACATCCTATCAAACATGATAACTTGTTCATATACATATATGCCACCTCTATACAACAACAGGTACAAAGCCGAAACCTCATATCTATACATACAACAAAAATCTCCCCTAGGACCTGAGTGTACAGGGACAACACATAGGACTCTACTTCTATACACAAGAAGAGTATCCAACCTTTCTAAAGCTACTGGTTCTCTTACTGCTTACCACCAACAACATGATCTCTACTTCCTCATGCTCGATCTCCTAAAAGATGTGGAAACCCATGGGGTGAGGCCAAACGTCCCAATGAGAGATATATCTCTCTATCAATGTCTATTAAAAACACAAATAAGCTAAGTAGATAAGACAATATACTATCTACGTAGAAGGACCACTACTAGCCTTAATTGCGCACTTTGTCCTCACTCACAAGCAATCCATGATCAACTTCTCGACTGGTCACCCATCCTAATACTACTCCAAGATGAGAAGACTTAACTATGGAGTTCTTTAGTGATGGGATCCCTAAAGAGGAGGTTCACCTTAGTGATATGAGTAGTCCAATTATTCCTTTTAAGATCATTTTATCCAAGGCCTCAAATTCTAGGATGTTACAATCTCTCCCACTTAGACTCTTGACATCCTCATCAAGACTCAACTATATAGACTCATATATCGCCCCATTTCAGTGTAGACCCAGAATGGCTCATGGACAACCAACTTCCGATCATGGAATATCAGCAAAAGGGTGTCTACATCACCATGGATCATCCTTTCCAATTTGCCTCGACCACACGGCTCAAGATTGGCTTGTCATATGCATGTGTGGGCCCCACCTATTGGAGGGGAATTGGCTCTGATACCATTTGTAATGCCCAGGCCCACTTCCCAGGGCTCTAGTAGAGTTTCAAGAATGATGATTGGCCCCACAGACCATCACTAGCCTTAACTATGCACTTTGTCCTCATTAACACACAAGCCAACAACAACTTCCCAACTGGTCACCCATCCTAATACTACTCCAAGTTGAGCACGGTTAACTATGGAGTTATTTAGTGATGGGATCCCTAAAAAGGACGTGCACCTTGGTGATATGGGTAGTCCAATCATTCCTTTTAAGATCATTTTATCCAAGGCCTCAAATGTTGGGACATTACAATATGTACTCAACATACAAAATAGATTGAACCAGACTAGGCATCTACCATTGAATAGTAGATCAAGTTATATTCTGAAAAGGAATATGAAGAACATGTATAACAATTGACTTCTCTTACCATCTTATAAATCAATAAATCAGTAAAAAGATAAGCTAAGGGGCTCAACCAATGATATTCATATTTAAACTTAAGCAGGACATGGCTGAGTTATGTCTTTAATTATTATTGCCTGAAGGATTCGAGTTGTACCACCCAAATCCAACTGACCACTACTAAGTCAAACTCGCTGCCATACAAGGTCAAATGGAAGAGCCCAAATCCATAATCTCTCCACACCTCTTAGTCAGCACAAGAGAAACACCGCAGAGGCATACCAATCAACTACAAAAGATGACATATAGCGAACAGAAGGATCGGCTAATGCATGGGCGTCCATGTAAAACACCTATCCCACCTTGTTACAAGTAATGATGCTAGAAGAATAGGCTCCCACATGTTCGTTTCTAAAAGAAGGAGTGGCTCACACATGGCCATCCATATCAAAAGGAGATCGGCTCATGCATATATGTCTCACACAACCTATAATTGTGGATGCAAGGAGATACCTCAAGTTGTACCCCGCATATTCAAAATATGTGCTCTTAGTTATACTCGTTTCACTAATCCAACAATTAGAGATGATACTAGAAAGAATCTATGGCACATGGAACCAACATGATTAGGGTTCCACTTGATTAGTTAGCCAATTGGGTGACTTTTAGTACCAAGAAAAATGCAACATATAAAGCAAAAAAAAACTCTACAAGAAATAAGGGTACATTGCAACTCCCGAAGATATAAAATGTACAAGGTGTGAAATTGTCACACAAGCACCACATGATACTCATGCTCTGCCATTCACAAGGCTATCACTAATGTTACACATCACTGTGGGATATCAATCTCTTAATCACATCACTTGAGGATATCACCTATCAAGGAATTAAACCATCACTAGGTCATAGGACCTATCACATTAAACATGTGTGTGCTTTATCACATTATGCCTCATAAATTTGCATAAGCACCATCCTATATCATAAGTTCATCACCATAGCATACACAAGCCATGGCTTTTCTACATGTCACTTGCAATCTTAGGGGCTTATAAATAAGAAAAGAAAGTAGTATAACATATGACCATCTCAAGAGAGAGAAATCAATCACATCAAATAGCTCATCATTAGGGTTAGGGCTCCATGCTTAACTGATTAGGGTTTTGTAGATGTGTCAAATCATTAAACCCTAAATATGGCACCTCTCATATTCTTGGAACACTTTAGGGTTTAGGATCATGATTAGGGTTAAGCAAACAACTATCCACACAACACTAAATGTAGCTTATACATTACTCATAGATATGTGTTGATTGAGTACTCAAGCATGTGTCTCAACCATCCATCCACCATGTGTCGCGACCACCAACTAACATGGGACATGACCATCAACCATCTGTGGTGTCTCAGCCATGACCAACCCAATGATGTCACGACCGCGACACACCGGGGAGGGCATGTCTCAACCTCAAAACCAAACAATGAGTCGTGACCAAACAAAAGATAGGTGAGATGTTGCAATTGTGGCAAGGGTAAGGGCCACTAACATCATAAGATCATATAACTCTTCTGAAACAAAAGCAAGTTCCTAACTAAATTAGAGCAGATATCTCGACTAAAGGCAAACCATCATATCAATTGTTACCACAAAAAGATCAAGGTGTAAAGACTACCAAAGGTTCTAGCCACCACCAAACCATGGATCATCATCAAACCAAGGGAAACCAAGGTTAAAAAAAGAAGTAAATCATGTCTAAATAGAAGAGAACAACAAGGAACACTACCATCATCAACAAGGAACACTACCATCATCAAATAGAATCACAAACTGGATTCAACTACCTCCTAAGGGCTTCAAAGGTGGTATCATTGTTGGCTTTAACAACTAGACTCTAATCTTGCAAAACTCTTCCATCCTAAACTTCTCCATAACAATTGATTTCGAAAATCTCTCTGACAGTTATCTTTGGTCTTTCTCTGGCATCTATGGTGAACCAGGGTATAATAAATCCCTTTTCCTTGAGGAACTAAACTACCTCTTTTCAAATTATCACATGTCTCCCTGGGTTCTTGGTGGTGATTTTAATCTTATCACCCAGATCTCAGATAGACACAATTCAAATCCCTCTTCCCTATCGATGACAGTGGCTGATAAAAAGTTCTGTCAGATGCTAACAAACCACTCTCTGATCGACTTCCTACCCTCTAATGCCTTATATACAAGGTCTAGAAACCAATCTTTTGCTAGACTTGATCATTTCATTTGTTCAAATCATTGGGAAGACAAACACCCTCTCTCATCTGTCTATATCTCCCATAGAACCATTTCATACCACTTCCCTTTAATTCTTGAAACTGCTTCTTGCTCTTGGGGGTCTCGACCCTTCAAATTTGAAAATAGCTGGCTCTCCATGGAAAATTTCTCTAGATCTTGTCTTGAAGCTTGTACGCTTGCCAACCCACAAAAAACAAACATTGGTCTTCATATCCTAAACAACACAAAACATATAAAAACTCACATAAAACAATGGAAACTTCAAAACCCTTTGACCTTATCTGAACTTCAAAAAAATCTTGAAGACCAATTTCTCTTTGTTGACAAAGACCCATCTGCTGATCCTGCTCTTGTCCATTCTATAAAAGCTGATCTTGACCACATAAACAACTGCATTGACACAATATGGAGACAAAGGGCTAAGATCTCTTGGGCTAAAGAAGGAGATACAAATACAAAAAATTTTCACAAAATTTGTAACCAAAACTTTAGAAATAATTCCATAACCCATCTAATGATAAATGGCAGACTCACTTCTCATAAACAATCCATTATAACACATATAAAAAACCATTTCAAAAATATCTACAATAACAACCACAATCCTATTTGTCTCAACAACCTTCAATGGAACACCATTTGTCAAAAGAAAATAAAAAACCCTCAAGATCTGATCAAACCCTTCACCCTTGATGAATTACAATCTCCTATCTCTGACCTTGGTAAAAATAAATCCCCTGGACCTGACGGTCTTAATGTGGAATTCTATTTGGCTAACTGGAACCATTATAAATACGATTTTCTTGCCTTTTCATCTACCTTCCACGCCAGTTCAAACCCACAAAACATCATCAAATACATTAACAAAACTTTCATCACCCTGATCAAAAAAAATAATCAGCTTGAAATCATCTCTCACTTCTGACCTATCAGCCTCATTAATACCTCATACAAAATCATCACAAAAACATTAGCTAACGGGATCAAACCTCTCATGGATGACATCATCCCTCTTAACCAATCTGTCTTCCTAAAAAACAGAAGCATACAAGATGCCTTTTTAATGGTTAATGAAACGATTCATCTTTGCCACAAAAATAAATCCCCTCTCCTAGCCATCAAACTGGAATTTGAAAAAGCCTTTGACTTTGTAAACTGGCAATGCCTGTTAAATACTCTTAAGGGCTTTGATTTTCCTGACAGATGGATTTCTTGGATCCATGCTTGTATATCAACAAATCACTTCTCCACTATCATCAATGGTGTTCCTTTTGGTTATCTCCATGATTCTAATGGACTTAGACAAGGGGACCCTCTCTCTCCTTACCTCTTCATCATCCTAACCACTATTCTTTCTCACATGATTCAGATGGGAAAACAAAATGTTCTTATCTCCGCTCCCGATGTCTGCAAGGAAAACATCATTCAATTCGCAGATGACACCATCATCTTCTCCTCCCCAGAAGAATCCTCAGTTCAAAATATTTTTAGGATCATAGGTATCTTCTCATATATCTCTGGGCTAAAAGTAAATATACAAAAATCTTCCATCTTTGGGGTTAACATTAATCAATCTTCTTTGGAGCACCTCAAAGACTTCTTAAAATGCAAGACTGAAGAATTCTCAATCACATATCTGGGTCTCCCCATCACCCCTTATAACATCACAAATGCTATTTGGAATCCCATAATTTCAAAAATAAAATCTAAACTCACAAACTGGGCAAACAACTTCCTCAACCTCTCGGGTAGGCTCACCCTTCTAAACAGTGTCATCACACCAATAACTACCCACTTCTTGAGCTGCATTCCCTTACCCTAAAAAACAAAGTCCATTCTAGATAAAATTCGGAGAAATTTTCTTTGGAACAACTTCCACAAACTGGGCAATCTAGGGAAACATTACCATCTAGTAAATTGGAAAACCATTTCTTCTCCTCTGGAACAAGGAGGTTGGGGTATCATCAACATTGAAACGCACTCGCTCTGCCTTATTGCCAAAATCATTGACAGTCTAATTCAAAACAAAAAGAAAATATGGACCAATCTCATCATACACAAATATTATCAAAACTCACCACCATGGCACCAAATCCATCTGAAAATAGCCTCCCCGCTTTGGAAATTCATCAATAAAAACATCCAAACGATCTCAAAAATTTTAAATACTCCTCATTCACAAAAAATTATCTCCTTCTGGTTTGATCCATGGTATGAAAACAACTCTGTCTTAAATCTCAGACCTTCTTGGTCTATTCCAAATAATCTCCTCAACCTAAGGATTGATAAAGCTCTCTCGCTAATCACCAGTACTAGATCAAATTCCTTTAAAAGATGTATTCTATCCTAGGTAAGTCAAAATGAATTCAAGCATCTATCATGTTCCATGGAAAACAACACCTCAAATACCATCACTTGGAAATGGGGGAAAGATTATTCGGTCAAACTTGCTTACAATATCCTCTCCTACAGAGGTATCACCCCTTCATCATCAAAGATTTGGAAACAGAAATGGCCAAAAAAATACAAAACTTTCCTTTGGCTTATTTTACACAACAAACTTCTCTCAGGTGAAAACATCACAAAAAAAGGTTTCATAGGTTCGTTTAGATGTGCTCTTTGTGAAAAAAATAGTGAATCGGTCAGCCACATCTTCTTTAAATGCTCTTTTTCCCAAACTATCTTTTCACACTTCATGAGAAACTGCCTTCTTGATCTCCAGGAAGCCACTTCCCCATCCAAACAACACCATTAAGACTTTACAAGAATTTTAAGAGAAGCGATCTTTTCACCACAATCTGCTGGAATCTTTGGAAAGAAAGAAACAATAGAATTTTCAACAACAAGAAAAATTTGGCAAAAAATATTATAACTCAAATAGATGCCGATCTTCACATCCTTACAAAACTGCAGGTAAACTAGCAGATGGGAGGTAGGAAGATTCAGAGGAAGGAGAATCATAAGCTGCATTTCTTTGTGATCTCAAAGAAATGGTTGACGACGAGACCGGTGTCAGCTTAGTACAGCAACAATTGTGACTTGTCTTTCTGGATAAAGGGAAGCTTCATCAGCAAACTTTCTAGGAAGCTAAATTTTTAAACACCAAGGGGCTTGTTAAGGGGTGCCTCCCCCTCGTTAGCTAAACACTACTCTCATCAACTTTATTTCCCTTTCAGTTTTCTTTCTATTTCTATTTCAAACTTTATGTAGGTGTTTCACATAAGCAGGTTTCGCTTGCTTGATGTGCTTTTAATATATAACATTACCTTTGCTCAAAAAAAAAATCATCAACAAGGAAAACATCTCCTAAAATCAGTTATCAAAACCCTAACACTTGTATTATGAAACCACCATGAAGAGGGATCTCAAACAAAAGAGAGAACCAAGTTAAACCACACCAAAGTAGAACCAAAACTTCATAGAAAACCAAAACACTCTATCATCATGCATGCAACCAAAACAAAGGTCAAGAGATAGGGGAAAAACATCATTGCACCACAATCACCATAAAATTGAGTACAAAACTAGGGTTTTAGATTACTTCCAAATGAAGAAAGATCTCAACATCAACCAAGCTCTAGAGTCTATCATCATCTACTATCATGTTAAGAAAACATTCTAGAGATATAAAATAGTAGCATGTATTTAGAGAAAGTTCATTAATAGAAAACTTTGAGAGTTATATAACCCACCTGAAAGAAGGTCACTCCAAGTGTTGCAAGATCCAAACACTCGACCACCAAAGGATAAAGAAGCTCCAACAAAAGCTCCACTCTTAACTACTAGGACACCTCAAGAAAGAGAAGACACCATGGTCAAAGATTTCCCAAGGAAAGAGAGCAATAAGCTCAAGATCACACCAAAATAAATAAGGGTGAAAAGAGTGAAGAAACTTCCTCTCACTTGGGTGTCGCCTTGTCAAAAACGGCCCATGACCCTCTATGTGGAAGATTTTACTCTCAAGAATGACAACCATGTCAAACGATTGTCTAAGGCCGTTAAAAGGGAAGAACATGGGGTAGAAGATCCAAGGAAAACACCATAAAGGAAAGGTAAACACTTACCAAGGTAGAAGATGATCAAGGGTCACCAAAAGCACCACATGCAAGGTTGATCCTCCCTTCAAGGCATGAAGAAAAACATCTACTTGCTCCACTAAGATTCAAGGACTACCAAGAAAGGAAGGACAAGGAATATGGCTGAAAAAGATCACTTCCATGGATAGAAGAGGGTTTATATAGTAAAGGAGGAGAGAGGTAGGGTAAGAGATGAGGTCTCAGAAGGCTCCAAAGGGACACTTGTCCACCCAAGAAACTAAAATGAAACCACTTAAAACCCACATGCATGAGATGGTGATTCACTTTGTGTTGGTTCTCTACCCACTTGGATCACCCACATGGTCACTATCGTGACCCACCATGGAACACCATTCATCGTCACGACAACACTACCAAATAAAACAAGGTTGCAACACACAAGGTCACTAAACTCCTCCTAGGTTGAGACACTCTATAAAAAGGCAACTATCTCAACCCAAGATCACTTAAAACCATCTTGGTTTCCAAGAAAACACCTAGAGGGGTGTCTCGACCGCAACACCCACAATACAACCCATGGGTCATGATATAGGTCGCTACGCCCACAAGGTACACAAACTTTAGAAACTCTAATCACCCAAGGTGATTCCATCACTCAAACAAAGCTCAAGCAAGGTGCCCCAAAGCACCAAAACCTCTCTCATGAAGATAAGAGAGAGAAGGAACACTCTAGAGGTGACATATTTCAAGATAACCCCTCAACTTGGGAAATTTGCAATTTGTGCCATAACAAGCACACAAAGCACAACCATCATCCAAACAAGCTCAAACTGGAGACTTAGGCTCTTCACGATCTCTAAGATCATATTAAAAGAGTAGAGAAAGGATTTAAACACATCATCAAGCTAGAGAAAATAGGTTTAACCCAAAACATAGGTTAGGGATCTTACATTCCTCCTCTTTATCAAAATGTCTTTGATGAATTGTAACATATATACACCTCGCATATTAACTCTTGAAACTCTAGACACTTAAATAAGAGGTTAGTATACTTGGTCCATTAGATTTTAGCAAACAAAAATTATAATATATATGTTTGTAACTGTAATGAATATAGTTAACGCATGAACATGAATATCTCAACCTAACGTATATAGGTTTAAAAACATATACATTAGGTTAAATAATCAACATGACATATCAGGATACATTCCTATTAACCTAATAGCCTACATATATGCTAACATGTAAGTGAATCCATGAAATATGTCGCATATGTTTCCTTTGCTAACTAATATTCACATAATCGGTAAAATAAGTTTAATAAGAGGTATAATGTCCTTTCATGTGAATTGGAATAACTATTGGAGTTTTCATGTCCACAAATATGAATAATGTGCCATCATCTAAAATAACAATCAATTAATTGACTAGATAGGATAAATAAGTAAAATATGGAAATGTGTGCATAATAATACAATGTAACTCTTTTAGAATAAAGTGAAGATAATATGACTCAATTAATTGAATGTTGATAATAATGATGTAATAATATAATGATTATAATGGTGATGTGCCAAAAATCTAATTGTATTTGGACTCATTAAAGAAAACTCCAAAACCCAAAACTAATGTAAAATTCATGTTCCTTGGGCCCTATTTAGCTTGGGTTCCAAGTTTCACATTATTTGAACAATTCTAACTATCCTAATTTCATTAAGAGAATAAAATGTAAGACAAGGCCAAAGATATAAAATAAATTATTAAATGTCTTCAGCAAGTGGCAACAAATCTAAAATTCACTCACTACATGTTGTATTTAGTCTACGCATAAAATTTCATCTTGTTTGATCATTTAATGCACTCTTAACTAGATTTAGAAAGAAATATGCATTTAAATGACAAATTTGATCAATGTACCAATTAAAGAAATAAATTTCTTGTATTTTTTATTTCCCCATTTGTCACACAAAATAAATCTGATTTCCTAATGTATCTCAACATTATAATGTGAAATATGCTTTCCCAATTTCTTCAGACGTGGGATTAGTTTTAATCATCTGATCATGATTGGATGGCAAACAACTCATCTTCTACCCAAGTTAGAATTCATCTTTCTACATGCACAATGTACCGATGCCAAAATTGGAGTCGATTTTACTTTTATGATTCTCTTTCCTAATTTTTCACTTTCCTTCTTGATTTCTTTGTCGGTTCATTCTTGGTCGCATTTTGAACCTTTCCATACCCATTCTTCTAGGGTTTTATCTCTGTTAACCCCTAGACTATAACCAGCCTCCATCCTTCCCTATTTCCCCATGTTCCACACTTCTTTCCCTTTTTTCACCAACTAGAGTCATTATACCCCTATAATCTACCCAAAAATGATTCATGAACCTTCAAAACCTCAACACAACCATCTAAAATCCCTCTTGCAATTTGGAACTTGTTATCCATGTCTCTTTTGGTTGTGGTGAACTCCTCAGATCTGATGACAAGGATGAAGCCTACATAGTCTCCGACGAGTACCCATATACGCTGCACTGATCTTCTCAAAACCTTCTTTGCCTCTCATTTCAACAAATTTATGGTAAGGTGTATTTCCCTCTTTTTGCCTACAACTAGGTATATTCTCAATTCTCATGATCTACCCCATTATTTTCACCATTAATTCATGTATGGGCTTCTTGCAGATTGATGATCCTATTTGATCTCTCATTTAATGGTTGGTTTAGGTGTAGGTGAGGTTTTGAACTTGTTTTTCCTCTTCAATAGTGGTAGAATGCTTACCTACACCATCTAGGAGTCTATGGGCCCAAAATTTGGTTTCCCTGAGACTGTTGGGTAATGAGGAATGTGATGGGAACCCTTCCTACTGTTAGAGGAGTGGTTTGGTAGGCTTCCATCCTTGCCAATTTGAGTTCCTAAAACTATTCATACTTTTTTCATTTTCATCACATGAGTGAATAAAGGAGATGACTACCTGTGAGTTCACATTTGTAGCTCTCGTATTTTTTTGGAGTTGAGGGTATTATCATATTTTTTTATATTTTAGGTTATTGTGATGGCAGGTGGCGAAATTCTATTGGTCCATTAATGCATGTCACTCCTAGTTTTCCAACTAATTTATCAATGTGGATTTTCTTGGGTTTCTCATTGGTCAGTGTTTCCAAATTTGACAACTAATTATCTATTTATAAAAATATTTCACAAAAATAGTAGTTTAAATTAGAAAAATATTATCTACCTAAATAAAAATATTTCATAACTTAAATATAACAGTAATAAGAGTTTAATTCTAATGTTTATAAAACACATACTAATTAATGGTTTGTATATATTATTCAATACTCAGTGAAGAAGACCCTGACTTAGATCTAGATTCTGGACTTTGATGAGTTGACACACATCTCATGCTATGTTGCATTCCCTAATTACATTGATAAATTAATCTAATTTTCTCTCTCTCATGATGTATGTTGCATTACACAATGAGTTGTATTGAGAAATTACTTTCTTTAGTTTGTCACTTGAGCCTCTTTGAGGTATTTTGATGATGAATACTCTCTTTGTTGACTTTTTAAAGTATTTGGGTCTAATATTGATGGTTGTTAATCATGAGATTATTAAAATATCTATAATTCATGGTGGACTTTGAAATTTTACTTTGCTTCATGATGAAACCCTAGTTATAGAATTTGAACCAAATTTTTCCTCCTTGTAAGATGGAACCCTAAATTGCCCACTTTTGTGGTGGATGTTTTATATATTCCATTTATGTGATGGAAGACTTATTAATTTTATTTTTGTGATTATACTTTCACTAGCCTCTACATTTTTGCATGCTTTATGATTCAGTAGCCCTATAGTTATATAAGTACTTTGGTTTTTGGGTTATGTGCCCTTTATGTTTTAGATGGTGGTTCTGTGCCCCGTATCTGTTCCCACACTATTTTGGAATGGAGGTTATGTGCCCGATACTTGGGTTGTGCCCCCTTTATATATTGGGGATTTTAGGTATGTATCTTACTCTATCAAGTTATTGGGTTATGTGCCCGAACCACCATTGTTTATTTGTATTTCCCTAGTGCAATAATTATCTCACTTGCATGCATGTTGATGATAATTGTTGACTGTTTATGTACCCTAAACTCTTTATGTGTTCATTTGTGGCATACCTCATTTTGATTAATGGAAAGTGTAACAGTTGATTATTATCTTATTGATGTTCATATTCTTTTGATATTCACATGGATGATACTTTCTTCTTGGAAGGGAATGCTTGTTAAATTTGATGTCTTTTTTCCTAACATTTCTCAATCCCTATTAATAAGCTCATACCAACTTGTTTTGCTGATAGCTTCCACTTTGTCTTCTCTTGAGGGGTATGCTTCAAACCACTAGGTAGAGAGAAAGGAGGAGATAATCAAAATTGACCAAGACATAACAAAGTGTATATGATCCTTTTTGATAGACAGAATCAAGGTAGTAAGATACTAGTCCTATGCTATAAGTTAGTTTCCTTTTTGCATCACCCTTTTATGGTGAAGTATTATGATATAATCAAGAATTATAGTAGTTAGATCTTTTATCTTGCCCTACTAAATTTTGGTTTCTTGAAACATACTTTTGAATGAAATGGATAATCATCCATTTGCAAAAATTTGGTTGTGTGTTTGGCATATGGTATGTTTCATTTTATTTGATTTAGTAGTGAGTCGGTCCCCTCTTGGTTCCCACTTCTTACATGAATTTAGCATTTGAAGGATATTCATAAATCACTACTACCAAGGGTAGATTGACACATATATTGTTCATAATATCCATAAACGTACTAAGCTTGATGTCATATTTCTTATTAGCAAAATTGTGAGAAAAATAAACATTTGGATTCCTTAAAGAATCACCTTGTAGAGAATTTCCTACTAATTTTCTTCTTTGATTTTTATCCACATCATCTTTATTGGTATAAACAACTTCATATGACTTCATCTTTGATGGTGAGGAAGATCCTCCTATGACGGCTTCACTCCTCAAAGAAAGCAACTTGCATGTATCCCTTTGATTCATTCCTTGTTGAGTAGGCAAGGAAGTAGAAGGTGCTTTTTGATTTGAATGTGCTTGTGGGGCAATTTGGTTCTCCAACATACTTATGTGTGTAGAAATCTCATCCACTTTGGAAGAAAGTTGGTGAATGGTATCGATCATAAACTTCCCTTGTTGGTGGAAGTCATCATTTTGCTTCATTGGGGATGAAAAAGAACTCTCTAGGAGGTACTCCATGTCGTACTTTGATTGTGGTTGTTACTGATTGTAATTTATGTTTGCATTATTATTCAATACCAGTGGATTTTTACCCATATGTAGCCTTCTCTTCATACATGGTTGTTGTTGGACATGTTGTCATAGAGGATTTTGAGCATTGTTGTTGTGGTATAAGTTAGTATGATCTCTCCATCCCAGATTCTATGTATTTCAATATGGATTCTAGGGTTGTTTGTTTCAAGAATTATCTATCACATTGCATTATTGTAAGGTTTCCTCAGATATAATGAAAGAAGAATAGCATGTATTAGATACATGTTGATGATCTTCACTTTCTTCACAAATTAAGTTGACTTGTTGAGTGGGTTCAGAGCTTAGCTTCTCAAACATTTGAGACAAGACATCCAACTTTGCTGCAATTAAGTCTGGTGCATCAACTATGTGCATGCCAACTTGCTTCCTGGAAGCAATGTTTAAAGAAGGTTGGATGTTCCTTTCAGTTTTCAATTTTCAATGATTTATTACCATGTCTTCAATAATGGTATAAGCTTTCTTATGCTATTTTCTCATTAAAACACCATTTTTATCATCATCAATGGACATCCTTGTGTTATAGAATAATTTATTGTATAAATCTTGTAAATGAAGACAATTACTTAAACCATAGTGTGGACAAAGTCGTTGAAGGTCTATTAACCTATTCCATGTGTCGTACAAAGTCTCTTCATTACTTTGGCCAAAGTTGGTGAGCTGACTCCTCAATTGTGCAATATTTCTTGGTGGAAATATTTGGGTAGGAAAATCTTGAGGAGTGGCCTCCTAGAAGTTGATGTAATTTCATACAAAAGAAGAGGACCACACCTTGGTTCTATGTCTCAATGTGAATGGGAAAAGAAGAAGGTGAATCCCATTAGTAGGAAAAACACTTATATTGAAAGTGCTAATTTATTGGGTAAATTCAGCAATGTAGAGATTGAGATACTCCATGGATATGCCTTTCAACTAGATATGTTGTATCATTTGCATTATTGTAGGACACATAGAGAATTTGTTTACCTCGATCAGTGGGTTGTTGATAGAAGCACTTATATTTATTATAGTGAATGACAAACTCCTTGATAGGGCAATCATCTTCTACAGTTAGTTCTTCATGTTGATCTGGTTGTTAAGGTTAAGAAGGTGATGAAGGGTGTGAATCTTCTAATTCTGAATGAGGTTTACTCCTTCTCACTCCTTCTTGGATAAGACATACATGCAAGATGCCCAATCAAGCATATATGTAACCTAAACACTGATATATAAACTAGCATTAAGTAATAGAATTAGTTTTTTAACAAAGCATGACATAGGAGTTACTATCCCATGCCCAAGAAAAAAATATCTACTCGTTCATGGCTGTAGAAAGTTGATACAACTAGTAGTAAATGGGGCTAGACATCATAAAAGAAGGAAACAAACTTGGATGTCCATTGAAGAAGTAGGATGCAGTTGGAAACTAGTCAAGGAGTCAAAACTCCATCCTTGCTATTGAATGCTCTCTAGAAATCTTCACTGCACAATGTAGGGAGGAGAAGATAGGATATCCCTACCGCAAATGTTAGAAAAGAAGAAGAAGTTTCTCTCCCGAGAAACCAACTTTTCACCCCTTGGAGTGTAATATTTTGAAATTCTATCAAATAAAACATCTTATTTAGGGTAAGTTGTAAAAACAAGCTTCTTTGAGACTTTGTTAGTAAATTCAATTATAATATTAAAATAAGATATTATGATTGATTTAAATCTTTTATATATTGAAAATATAATTGCCACACTTCTTGTCAAATTTTGAAAAATAACAATTTGGTGGGTAAGCACACAAGCATGTAGTTGGGTGGCAAAAAAGTTGCTTTTGAAGGAAAGGATGTATCTGGGTATAAAGTAGGTAGCTTGAGAAAACACACTACTTAGAAAATCATGTATCTTAGTGTCATGATCCTCTCTTAAACACCTACTACATCCTAAGGTTTGATGCATATCCTACCATGTGTCAATTAATCTTTGATACACATCTTAAGATGATATATATGTATCCAAGTGTCATACAACCACAAATTATATCTCTTAACATGACACATATGCATCCATGAGTCAGTAAACTACAATCATCTCTCTTTTGAAGACACACATTTACACATGTGTCATCCATATACTTTTTGCAATTTGGACCATGCTACCCTCTCACATCCCTATAAAAAAAGGAGAACTCCACTCAACTTATTCATATTAAAAAGCTCTCATCCTTACATCAAACAAAATGTCCCCTTGATCCATTTTATTCCTCAAAGACAACTAACCCTCTCCCTCTCTTTAGAAACCATAAACCTTTCCCTTTTACACTACTAAAGAGAAGTTCTTCTTGGATAAGATGTTAAATAAGAGAGTTACTTTAACAACATAGCCTATCATCTCTGAAGGTTTTACAGCTACAAGTGATTCTTAAATATAATTTTGAAATATGAACCCTCTCGCTCCTTGACTACATGCTCTCTCTTTTAATAAGAATCTATTTTAAGCAAAATTCTGTCAAAATACTCTTGAAATTTAATCTTCTCTCTCTGTCTTTAACCTATTTTAACAACACACTTCAGGGAAAGGTATGGTCCTCACTCCTTGTAATAGTATATTATGTAAGCATGAATGGAAAGTATGATTTTGTTTGGTCATCACTTTTTGACTTAATCTCTTGTACCACCACTAACAAAAGGTAGAATTTATTATCATTTAGTATAGTCAAGTAAAATCATCACTCCTTGTCATAATCCCTAATATAAACATCAATGAAAAGTATGGTTTAATATGGGTTGATAATGTTTAGTATGGTATTCAATTCTTATCATGATCTATGATATCAACATCAATGAAAAGCATGATTTGCATGGTTTGGCATATGCTTTGTAGGAATGAATAAATGATAAACTATATACAACTATTTTATAAATAATCTAGATATGAGTAATAAAGGATTTCCTTTCGTTACCCAAAGATATTACATACACTAGTCCCTATCATCCATTAAAATTGAGTTAAGATTTTGGATGATAATTAAGCATGTCTTTGTGCATTCTAGTTCTATTCTCTTTTGATTTCCTTTCCCTTTATTTCTCCCTATTATTTGAGATGTGTATTGATGGAAAATGGAATTCCATTAGACATTTTTAGGGTGACTAGGAGCCTATCTCCCAGATGCATGTAGCCTGTAAAGAGGAAAATCTATTTAATTGGTTCAGTGTTTGCACGAGGGGACTCCCTAACCTCTTGCATGCTTATGGCCATAGATTTGTCTTATTCAAAACCAAAATCCCACAAGATTACATTTTGAATGTCGTAGTGAGATACTCAATCGGTGATTCATTTATTCTTGGCTACCTTTTGACCTCATTAAACTTCGACTAGCCAACATATTGAGTTCTATATCTTTGATGATGTTCTTTTTAATTCTAAACCTTATATTGGGAGATGGGTTGGTAACAGAGTTGGCATGTCTTGGCTGGGGATTTATACGTTTAGGATCTAGATCTAATTCTTCTGAAGTCAATGATTGATGATTATAGTTCCCTACCATACTCAGGCCCACACTTGGGTTGGTCATGTAGAGTCAGGAATGATCATGTTAGTAATGGAGAATAATCGCATGCAAAGATTAAGAATGCTAACTAATGATACTCCAAGTGCCATTTTTTCTGCAAGGAAAACCCTCTTCCCATCTTGGAAAAGCGAGTGGTAGATGCATATGGTAATCTAATTCATTGTGTAGAGCATGCGGTGTACACAAGTGGGTGGGGGTGTGCCATTGTACTTACAAGTGATTTGGTAACTGTAATGGCCTAAACTCTTGGCTATATAAGTTTTTCAATGGTTGCAAGCCAGTTGCCTAAGGTGAATTGACACCTTCTCTAAGAGTTGTAGTTAAGATCGTTTATGGAATCAGGTCTCCCACTATTAAGATTTGTAAAAGAAATACAAAAATACCACGGTCTAAGAATTATGCTTCTTTATACTCTTCAGTATCAGTCTATTTTCTTTTGATATAGTTTTCATCTTAATAAATGATTAAAAATTTAACTTAGAGAGATAAAAAAGTATCTTTCTACAATATTTTTATTTTCTATCAACCATATTTAGACAATTGTCTAACTCTCTTTCTCCCATTTGGGTTATGTCAAACCATATGATGATTATGTGGATGTTGGTGTATGCATGTATCTTGTCATGGACTATCTTGGAAGATCCTAGAAGTAATATCAAGACCATATTTAGTTTTCATATTTGTAGTTTTGCTAGACCTATGGGTCATGTAAACATATGTACAAATTTTCTTTCAAAAAATGATTATGTAAATGACTATGTTGTCAATATATTTTTATTGGGTTGCATATATAATTTGTCTTGATACTTCAATTCTATAACACTCAGAAACCAAGTTAATATATTATGTCATGGGTTTTTGGGACGTTGCAAATTTAAACAATATCAGAGTAACAAGATGGACTCGACACAAGATACAAACTTTAAAAAACTTACAAATTAAAATGTAGATTGTTCATATCATTATCTACCAAGTCTTTACAATAGGTTAGGATAGTTAAGGTATCATCCACATAGTTGAATTTTGAAGGACCCTAGACACGTGGGAAATAAAAATCCAAAAGTCATATATCACTAAAAATAAGTACTAATATATTTGTTACTTTGTTCATACCACCACAAGTAGTTTCAAAGATACTCATTTATGTTGGACAAGTGAATCCTTATCTAAAACATAGATATTCTTTTGTATATATGGTTATTTGGTTGAAAGATAAAAATGACCGAGTAGAAATGACACTTGCGACAATGTAATTAGTCCATAAACTTACAAAACTAACTGAAGTGATGTGGAAACAAAGAAATGGAGAAAATGGAGACTCGTCAAAAACTATACCTAGTAACTCCGAGAGTATTAGAATGAAAACTTCATATTTTTTAATCCAAGCTCTTTTCAAGGAAGAGATGATCCTGATAAGGCTGAGATGTGGATAAAGGAAACTGAAGAGATTTGCAAAGTCCTTTCCTATCCTAAAGAAAACAAAACTCTATATGCCACTGTCAAACTACAAAATGATGCCAAAGTGTGGTTGGAAAATATTAACACCATCAAGTTCAGATATCTGGACTTTTTCCTTGGGAAACTTATAAGGAGGAATTCAATAGACAATATTTTCTGGACCATATAAAAGAAAAAAGTCTGATGATTTTATAAATTTGAAGAAAAATTTGGAGAGGAGCCTAGCTGAGTATATCACCAGGTTTAGAAGACTGGAAAAATATGCAAATACTCTTTTGATTTCTGAAGATATGAGGGCTTCTAGATTCCTAATAAGTCATTCTCCTAAATTAGCAAGCAAATTAGTTCCCTTGCAATAGAAAAGAATGGATTCTATGATGAGTATAGCCTAATATATTGAAGCATCCAATAAGCAGTTAGCAAAGGAAAATTCTTTCCAAACTCCATTGGTCTGTCCTAAAGAAATTTTTCTAATAGAAGAATCTAACTCTCAGTAAAGAGGTTGTCAATTGAATGTAGTAGATGGAAAAATATACACTCTGGATATTGCAACATGAATGACGTGCAATGCCATTTCTGCAAGCAATTTGTCCACACAAAGCTTTACCATCGTAACTTGGGAACAATAGCAAATTTCAGCCCAAACAGCCTTACACAGTAACACCCTCTAGGTAGAATCAAGAAACAAACCCGCCACAGTATAATCCACAAAGGAGGATTGGCAAAGTAATCACACTAAATGCTAGGAAAGTTGAAGCATCAAAAACACTTGTGGAATGTAATGCTTTCTATTTTGGAATTCCTGCAATATATGATTCTGGTGCTACACATTCATGCATCTATAGTCTTTATTTTAAAAATCTATTTTTGTATTTTACTTCTATGGAATATGCTTCAAAAGTACAAACGCCCTTCAACAATTCAACTGTGATGAATTCTATAACAAAGAATGTACCTCTATAAATAGAAGGGTCAACTTATCCATATAATCTAACAATATTGGATATGATTGGATTAGATGTTATTTTAGGAATGGATTGGCTGCATACACACAAAGTTGTCATAGATTGTCACCATAAAACTGTTACAATCTCAAAACATGGAGGAAAAGAAATTTTAGTCCACAACAATAAGGGACTAAACAAATGGAGTGTAGTCTCTACCCATAAGTCTCATAAGATGATTAGTAAAGTTTGAACTTACATTTTGTCAACCCTAGTTAGTGAAAATGAAAAGGGACAATAACTAGAAGAAATTAAGATTGTCAAGGATTTTCCATAAGTATTTCCTAAGGAATTACCAGGACTAACACCTGAAAGAGAGGTAGAATTTTGGCATTGAGTTAATACCCAGAACTCAACCTATATCTAAAGGTCCCCAATAAAATTGATTGAATTATAGAAACAATGGGAGAACTATTAGAAAAATGATTCATATGGCCTAGTTTTTCTCATTGGGGAGCTCACGTTCTTTTTTTTAAGAAAAAGGATGGAACTATGAGACTATGTATAGATTACAAAATGATCAATCATGTCACCATTAGGAATAAATACCCATTACCTAGAATTGATGATCTTTTTGATCAACTTAAGTCAGCAACCATATTTTGTAAGATTGACCTATGGTCAGGATATCACTAGTTGAAAGTGATAGAGTCTGATATACCTAAGACAACTTTTTAATCCAGATATCAGAACTATCAATATTTAGTCATGCCTTTTGGGTTGAGTAATGCTCCTCTAGATTTCATGGATCTAATGAATCGAGTTTTCCAAGACATTTTTGACACCTTTATTATAGTATTCATTGACAAAATTTTATATTTTCTCTATGTGAATAAGATCATAAAAAGCATTTGAGGATTGTTCTAGAAACCTTGAAGAAACACCAACTATATGCAAAGTTCTCTAAGTGTGAATTCTAGATGATGAAAGTTGACTTTCTAGGACATGTCATATCTTCTGGTGGAATATCAATGGATCCAAAAAAATAGTTGAATCAGTAATGAATTGGGAACATCCTATGTCTGTAACTGAAATTCAAAGTTTTCTTGGACTAGTGGGTTATTATAGAAGATTCATAAAGGATTTTTCTAAGCTTGCCAATCCTATGACCAAGTTAACAAAGAAATGGGGTTATCCTTTAAGTGGATATAAGAATGTGAAAAGAGTTTTTAAGAGATGAAAAATAGACTACTTTTTGCTCCAATTTTGACTTTACCACAAGATGGTAAGTCATATGCCATATACTATGATGCATCAAGATTTGGGCTAGGATGTGTACTCAGGCAATATGACTGAGTCATATAGATTATGCATCTAGACAATTAAAACCCCATGACATGAACTATCCTACACATGACTTATAACTAGATGCCATCATACATGCCCTAAAAATGTGGCGTCACTACATTTTTGGAGTACCATTTGAAATATTTACAGATCATAAGAGTCTAAAATATATAATGACTCAAAAAGATATGAATTTTAGACAAATAAGGTGGATAGAATACCTAAAAAGTTATTACTTCAATATTTATTATCACCCAGGAAAAGCAAATGTGGTAGTAGATGATCTAAATAGAAATAAAGTATCGTCAGTAGCAGTTGTGATGATTCAAGAATGGAGGATGAAGGAGGAAATGGAAACATGGGGACCAACCATAGAAAAAGAAACTCTCCAAATAGATACGTTCTTCATAAATTCATAACTAAAGGATGAAATCATACAAGCACAAAAGAGTAATTGTGAGTATGAAAACATGAACAAGGAGATAGAAAAGACTAAGTCTAGGTCAAATCTTGACAAAGAAGGGGGGGGGGGGTTGGTTTGACAATATAGTTTGGGTTCCAAATTATCTAGAGTTAAAGAAAAAGATTTTTGATGAAGCACATTTATCAGGATGTTCTACCCATCCAGGAACAAATAAAGTGTATGTGAATATACAAAAGAATTTTTGGTGGCCTTACATTAAGAAAGAAATAGAAGAATATGTCCTTAGATGTTTGAATTGCCAACAAATAAAAGTTTAACATCAGAGCCATGGTTTTTTTTAAACCACTAGAAATACTAGAATGGAAGTGGGAGCACATAACTATGGACTTTTTCAATGGTCTACCCAAAATAAAGAAAGAAAGTGATAATGTATGGATGATTGTAGACAGATTGAGAAAATCAACCCATTTCTTGCGTATGAAGATAACAAGTTCAATGGATAGTCTAGGTAAACTATAAATGAATGAAATTGTTAGACTACATGTCATCCCTATCTCTATACCTCCAATCAAGACTCTCATTTTACATCCAAGTTTTAAAGGCAACTCCTTGATGATCGAGGAACAAAACTCAACTTCTGTACAACTTTTCATCCTAAAACTAATGAAAAGTCTAAAAGAGTAATACACATTTTAGAAGACATGTTGAAATCTTGCATTTTAGATCGGAAGGGAAGTTGGGAAGAACATATTTCTCTTGCAGAATTATCTTACAACAATAGCTACCAAGCTAGAATCCAAATGGCACCTTTTGAAGAATTATATGCAAGACCATGTAGGTCACCAATTTATTGTGATGATGTGGGAGAATCTAAGGTCTTAGGACATGATCCCACACATCAGTGTGCTGAAAAAGTAAAAGTAATACATAGAAGACTACAAATAGCCCAAAATAGATAGAAATAATATGTTGGCACAAAAAGAAGAGAAGTCAAATTCAAGACTAGTGATTTGGTCTATGTTAAGATATCACCTACAAAAGGAGTGTCCAGATTGGGAAAGAAAGGAAAATTTAGTCCAAGATATGTTGCACCATTTGAAATTATTGGAGAAGTTGGAAGTCAAACATACTGGCTAAATCTTCCTTTTCTTTATCAGAATGTTCATATGTAACCCTACTTAAGAGATACATACATGATGAATCTCCTGTTATCCATAGATATACACGAAGATTTGGCATATGAAGAGTTCCATGTAATTATTTTAGACAAAAAGGAACAACTTAGAAATCAAATCATAGCTATTATCAAAGTTTTATGGAAGTATCACAGACTGAAAGAAGAAACATGGAAGCTAGAATCTAAAACACAAATGATGTATTTGTACCTTTTTGGTAAGATTTATAATTTTTTAGGACAAAAATTTCTTTTAGGGGTAGTATATGTAATATCTTAAATTGTGATCAAACAAAACATCTTATTTAGGGTAAGTTGTAAAAACAAGCTTCTTTAAGAACTTGATAGTAAATTCAAATTTAATATTAAAATAATCTATTATGATTGATTAAAAAGCTTTTATATGTTGTTAATATTGCAATACTTCTTGTCAATATCTGAAAATTAACATTTTGGTTGGTAACAACACAAGAAGGTAGTTGGGTGGCGAGAAAGTTGCTTTTGAAGGCAATCATGTAGCTGGGTAGAAAGTAATTAGCTTGAGAAAACACACTACTTGGTAAAGTAAGTAGGTTAGTATCATGCTCCTATATTAAACACCTAGATAATCGTAATTTTTCACACATATTTTATCATGTGTCAACTAATCTTTGGTAGACATCTTGAGATGACACATATGCATCCAGGTGTCATATAACCACGAAATATCTCTCTTAAGATGATAGATTTGCATCCATATGTCACTAAATTACAAATCATCTCTCTTTGGATGACACACATATACACATGTGTCATCCATATACTTTTTGCAATTAGGACCATGCTACCCTCCCACATTCCTATAAATAGAAGCCAACTCCACTCAACTTAACTCAATTTCCAAAGCTCTTGTACTTCCATGAAACAAAACGTCCCCTTAGTGGAATTTATTCCTCAAAGACAAGTAACCCTCTCCCTCTATTTAGAAACTATAAACCATTCCCTCTTCCTCCACTAAAGAGAAGTTCTTCTTGGAGAAGATGTTAAATAGGAGAGTTACTCTGACATCATAGCCTATCAACTCTAAAGCTTTGACCCCTACATGTGATTATTAAATATCATTTTGAAATACTAACTTTCTCTCCCCTTGACCTCATGTTCTCTCTTTTGATAAGAATGTATTCTAAGCCAAAATTCTGTCAAACTAATCTTGGAATTTGATCTTCTCTCTCTATCTTTAAATTATTTCAACATCACACTTTAGGGAATGGTATGGTACTCACTCCTTGTAATAGTCTCTTATGTAAGTATCAAAGGAAATTATGATTACCTATGGTTTTCACTTCTTTACTTAATCTCTCGTATCACCACTAATGAAAAGTAGGATTTACTATGGTTTAGTATAGTAAAGTATAATCTTCACTCCTTATCATGATCTCTAATATAAACACTAATGAAAAGTATGGTTTAATAAGGTTTGATATTGTTTAGTATGGTATTCAATTCTTATCATGATCTATGATATCAACATCTATGAAAAGCATGATTTGCATGGTTTGGCATATGATTTGTAAAGAAGGAATAAATGATATACTATATACAACTATTTTATTAGTAAGCTATGGATGGATAGTAATAGATTTCGTTTCACTACACTAATATCTTATAGATATTAGTCCTTACCATCCTTAAAAATTGAGTTAAGTCTCTAGTTGATAATTAAGCATTCCTTTGTGCATTCTAGTTCTATTCTCTTTTGATTTCCTTTTCCTTCATTTCTCTCTATTACTTGAGTCATGTGATATTGATGGAAAGTGGAATTCCATCTAACATTTCTATGGTGACTAGGATCATGTTTCACCGATGCCTGTAGCTAATAAAGAGAAAAGGTTATTGAATGGGTTCTATTTTTGCATGGGTGATTCCCTAACCTCTTGCACGCTCCTGGCCATAGATTTCCTTGAGTCAAAATCACAATCTCACAAGTTTATATTTTAGATTTCATAATGAGATACTTAACTAGTGATTCATTTATTCTTGTCTACCTTTTGACCTCATGAAACTTTGAGTAGCCAACATATTGAGTTGTATATCTTTGAAGATGTCCTTTTAATTCTAAACGTTATATTGAGAAATGTGTTGGTAACAGAGTCATCATGTCTTAGCTGGGAACTGATGCATTTGGGATTCAGATCTAAGTCCTTTAAAGTTAGGGACGGATGATTATAATGGTCTACCATACTCAGGCCTACACTTGGGTTGGTCATGTAGAGTCAGGCATGATCATGTTAGTAATGGGGAATAATATCCTGCAAAGATTTATCATGCTAACTAATGATACTCCAAGTGGCATTATTTTGCTAGGAACACCCTCTTCCGATCTTGGAAAGGTGACCGGTGGCTGCATGTGGTAACCTAATTCATTGTGTAGAGCATGCGGTGTGTACGAGTGGGTGGGGGTGTGCCAAGGAACTTATAGGTGGTTTGGTAACCCTAATGTCCTATAGTCTTGGCTAAGAAAGTCTTTTATGGTTGCATGACAGTTGCCCAAGGTGAATTGTCATCTTCTTTGATACTTGTAGTTAAGCTCATTTATGGAATAAGGTCTCCCACTTATTAAGATTTATAAAAGAAATACACAAATGCAATTTTTTATAAATTATGTTTCTTTATTTTCTTCAGTATCAGTCTATTTTCTTTTGATATAGTTCTCATCTGAATAAATGATTAAGAATGTAACTTAGTGAGATATGAAAAGTGTCTTGCTGCAATACTTTTATTTTCTATTAGACATATTTATACAATTGTCTAACTCTCTTTCTCACATTTGGGCTATGGAAAACCTTTTTTTCCATAGGTTGATTGTGTGGATGTAGTTGTATGCATGTATCTTGTCATAAACTATCTTGAAAGATCCTAGAAGTAATATTACGACCATATGTAGTTTTCATTTTTTGTAGTTTTGTTATACTTATGGGTTATGTAAACATATGTACAAATTTTCTTTCATGAAATGCTTGTGTAAATGACTATGTAATCACAATACTTGTTTTTGGGTTGCATCTTTAATTGGTCTTGATACTTAAATTTGATAACCCTCAGAAACCAAGTTGATATATTATGTCATTGGTTTCTGGGACGTTACATGGATGCCTCCATTTTCTCCTAGCTCTTATCTTCTTTGGTTACACTGCAAATGGTCTGTGATTATTCTTAGTATTCGTACCAAGACAGATTAGGTTTGTATATGTAAGTATGGGACAATTACATTTGCATTTAATTAAAATTTGCTTAATAGTAATGCAACCCAATTTTTTTCATCTAATTCTCTCTGTATAAGTGTAGCTCCACTCTATCCCTAGGACAAAGCTTTAGGGCGTTGGTGTGGCAGGTGCTAGTCGTACCGACTGGGTCAACCCTGGTCGACCTCCTATCCTGATTGCCTTCTATACCACAACTGTCTACACCACCCTTCCTATCATCTCCACCATCCTTCTCCTTCCCTAACCTCCTCCCTCCCTCTCTTCCAACGTCTATATGGCCTACTTTTCTGGATGCCAAGAGACCGCCATGGATGAACCCATAAATTGATATTGTAGTTGGAAGACCTTAGGAGGACACAATATGGAAGGCCATGATGGTATAGAGAAATTTGCGCCTGATGGTGATGCCCAATGATCCCAAGAAGCTTTTTTAAAATAGGAGGATAGTGGTCCATGACAAAGTTCTTTGCATCCGTGGTTAGCGACATGGATGAGTTCCATCCATGATCAATCATGTGCAAATTTTAGGCAAAAACATTTCATCCAAGAGGTGTATGGGTGTATGTTGTGGATGTGGAAATCAAACATAGAACTCTAGACTTCACCATTCAAAGATGTAATCTTCCTAGAAATGTTTGTGATGGAGGATGATGTGCAAATATTAGTTAAACAAGGTCCTTGGTTTTTTGATAAGCAATTGGTATTGACTTGGACATAGACACTAGGGGCAGATGTGCAACACACTTCTCTCATATCAACACCTATGTAGGTCACCTTCCCTAACAAGAAGACCATTGAAAATTGTTGGGTTTGCTCTGAGCACACCTAAGGTTGTAGATTTCTAGTTGGAAGGAAAGAATGTGGGGGTGCCACATATTCTCATCGAGGTCTTTTCCAGCAAGAAGCCTTTTCCATTTGTAATGGTGGAAAAGTCGAATGGTCAAGAGGAGGAAATCTAAGTTGAGTACAATGCCTGCCTAAACATTGCCTTTCCTGCAAATTGTTTGGACATATGCACACAAGATGCCCTATAGTATGACAAGTCCACATGGAACCTCCAATTCTATGAGGTATATCTAAGAGCCGCAAGACAATAATAAGAAATAAGAGGAAGGGAAAAAGCCAAGTTGGACGAGATGAACCTATGCAGACAATCGAAGATGGTAACACATGTACGGATGATACAATCCCAAACACAGGTGGTGGAACTTCTTATGGGGTCCCAATTATGGTTGTAGATAAGGTCAGAAAGGAGTGGTGATTAATACTTCGTTGGAGTCTATGGATGCGGGAAAGGAAGAAGGGGAATGCTTTGAAGTGTCGTTGAATATTTTTCATATCCCTAAAGACAAAGAGTCTAAGGAAGTTCTAGTTCCCAGTGCTAGACGTATCTATACAAGGAATAGCAGGAGTACTGAGAATACCTACCATGGCAACAGTTGAGGTAGTGCTAGGAGAAACCTAGGAATGGGAGGCTTGCCAAATCATTCTCATGAAGATCATGGTGTAAAATGTCAGAGGGTTTTTTCTTCCAGTGAAATAGAGAACTCTTAGGCAGATCATCAAAGAGAAGGATGTGAATCTTGTCTTTTTCTCTTAAAACCAGAATCAAAGTAGAGTTGGGGCATACAATGTGAGGTTTGTTTCCTAATGGTTGGATATTTTTTTCTAACTTTGAGATAGATGAAGGTGGAAACATTATTATGGGCTAAAACCTGTTGATTTGGGATGTCCAGATGATACACGAGATTGATAGTTGGTGACTGTCAGCTGTATTAATATGGGGTTTCCTTATGTGATATGTTGTGTATGGCTCCAACTTAGACATCAATAAATGGAGGTTTTGGGATTATATGATCAACACAACAAAACAAGATTTACCTCAATGGTTATTGGTGAGTTCAATCGTGTCGGGAAGGATAGAGAAAAATTGGCCAGAATGTTGGTCCCTGATTGTGTGGTTCTAAGTTAAAATGATGTTGTGGATGAAACATGGTTGATGGAGCTGAATATGAAAGGCAGAATCATCACTTGGCATGACAAAAGGACACCTATCAGAAGGATTTTTTTGCAATCTAGATCATGGTCTGGTGAATAAAGCCTAGTTGTATATCTTTCCAAAGGCTATCATGAAGTTGGGGGTGCACCCTAATGGTGACCATTGATGGAAGTATATTGACTTGGTCTCTAATAAAAAAAAATTGCCTGTTTCAGTTCCTTAACCATCGTATCTCTTGGCCTTCCTTCAAAGGAGTGGTGAAGGAGGTATGGAGTCGTTATGGTGAAGGGGATCCTCTTTTTGTTGTGATTGATAAACTCAATAATACAAAAGTGGAACTAAAAAAATGGTATAAAGACATGATGAACTTTCCCAAGTTAATTAAAGAAGCTTGAGAAGCCTTTAAGAATGCAACAAGACACCTTCGATTAGATAAATCATCTAAAGAGCTAATAAAATTGGATGAGATTACTAGTAAGCAAGTCATCCAATTGGAGAAAGTTAATGAGGTGACTCTTTGACAACATAGCAGATTGAATTGGATCAACTATGGGGATACAAACTCAAAGGTATAGCATTCTGTGGTGAAGATAAATAATACAAGAGATTATATATATAACTTGTTTGATGCACAAGGTGCTATGGTGAATGAGGAAGCACATATTTGAGTTGGCATTGAATTTTTTCTTTGACTTATACAATCAAGATAGAAATAATTACCAGTCACAAACTCATCCTTTACCTAGAACGAGAGTGACTAAAGACATGAACACATACCTCATGAAATAGGCCACAAATGAGGAAACCAAAACAATTGCATTATCTATAGGAGCATCCAAAGGTCATTGAGCTGACAGGTTCAATGTGAATTAGTTTCATTTTTGTTGGGATATTATTGGTGGTGATGTTTGCAAGGAAGTGAGATGCTTTCTCATAGATGGAAGGATGGTTCGCTAAGACAATAATTCTTTCATTAAAGTGATCCCAAAGAAGAATGTTGGTTCTTCCGCAAGTGATTTTATGTCCATCTCCTACTTCTCTATAATGTGTAAGATCATCTCTATGGTGATCTCTATAATACCTAAGAACATCTTGCCCAAGGCGGTGTCCATTAGTAAATCAACTTTTGTTCATGGGAGAGCTATCTCAGATAATGATTTACTTGTACCTGAATTTAGTTAAAATAAATCCAAGAAATCTTGTTTGAAGATGGATATTTCTAAGCCTTACGATTATGTAACCTAGAGTGGTATGTGGAGCTCTATGCATGATATATAATTCTTGATATGAATTATAGATATACTCAAGTAGTGTGTGGAAACTACTTCTTTCTTCGTGTTGATCAATGGGGTTCATAAAGGTCTCGTTAGAGCATCGAATGGACTAAGGCAGCGAGATCTTTCATCCCCCTTCTCTTCACCTTATTCATGGATAACCTCACCAATTTGATGGAGAGAGCTGAAATAGAAGTAATGATCAAACCATACAAGATCTAGAGAACCTAGGTTTACTGATACATTATATTTGTCGATGATGATTTATTCTCTATCGTCAAACATGCCAAATATCTAAAAGGGGTTAGAAACATTCTCAAAGGGTTTGGTGATTACTTGCATGCATATCAGTGATATCAAGCTACAAGTGTTCTTATCCAAGTCTTGTGACTTGACAAAAAGTAGACTAAAAAAGTTGTTGGCTAAGGTGAGGGACACTTCCCCAGAAGGTACTTGGGAATCCCTCTTACTAGGGGTGTTGCATGAGGCTCTAATTTTAAATGTTGTGTGGACAATCATCATGAGTCTCTAGATAAGTTGAGTCATATTAACTTGTTAATGGATGGGAGGATAGTGTTGATCAAGTCATTCCTTAATAGAAAAATTAGTTATTGGTGTAGTTGGATGAGATCCTTGAGTTCATAATAGACAAATTTAAAGCCATCATGGATGGTTTTCGTTGGGGTGAAGGAACCATGTTTTGTCCTGGACTTTTGTTGCTCAATTGAGACAAGATGGGGGACTTGAACTCACAGATCCTAAGGATATGGCATGAGGCTATGGCCAACAAGATCAATGCTTTTTGCTAAAACTAGTGTCCTTCAGGGTTAGATGGATTCTCTACAAGTATGGTAATAGTCTAGATGTTATGAATTCTAGATAAGGAACATATGTAGTGTGGATGAGAAGGGAGGCTTATTTTTCATATATTAGTGACTCATTTTAACATAAAACTCTCAATTAATACTTGATGTTAGTGGTTGCTTTCAAGTTGTTACTCAGCAACCACGAATTGACTCAAATTCTCTGGGGTTGTTGTGGAAAAAACTCCACTACCCCAAGTGTAGTTTATAGTCTTATAGAGCCATCTAAAGAGGGTTCCCATGTGAGAGACTCCTCAAGTGCGGTCTTAGTGTTAATCATATTTTCCCACTCCCATACCTATTTAGAGTGTGATTTTTCTTTTTACTTGTGGAAGAGATGTTCTCTGAAATGCAAGTAGGGTGGTTTCCCCCCGATGGACTTCATGATATCAAGCAGTGGATCTTTGATCGTACTAGATGCAACCCTATGATGAGAATGTTGGGCGGGCTGATATTCACTTGACTTATAGTCCATATATGGAGTAATAGAAACAATAGAGTACATGGAAAGAAGGATAATGATACCCTTCATGTTTTTGGTACTCTTGTAAATAGCTTAGTCTGGTTTTCCTAAGCTAATCGAAGCATCCTGAAACATATGGAAACTGAGGTTCTTTAGATGTAGGGTCTCTAGTAGATCTTTGTATAGTATATGGGATTTTTTTTGTAACCCTATATGTCTTTTTTGAGTAGTAGTAATATTTTAGATTATCCAAAAAAAAAGAAATTTTCTAGTGACACGGCGTGTAGGTTGATATAAATAGCATGTCACTTACATGTTCCATTAATCATAGCTGATATGCTAGGAGAGACACGGTGTGTCATCGAGAAATGTGAGGGAGTTCTATTGATATTTGGAGCCAAGTTGACATGACACATAAGAGAGTAACCTGATCCACCACTAGATGACAATGTTGGTAAGTATGCCCAAAAAGTCAGTCATGTGATGATTGTATTGGGATATCATGTAATTGATTTGATTAATAATAAAGGAAATATCCCTTTATTATATTTTTTAGATGATATAACATGTTGATGTATAAATAAAGATATTACCCAATGACATATGGTTTGTGTTGAGGCCTAAACATGGGATCATATGTATGACAAGAGTATAGACATTCTTGTCATGTCCCTAATCGATTATTATTATGGAATCTATATAAACAACAATAATACTTAACACTAGATTGTGTGTTGACTAATGGTTGAATCTCATCAGTCATTATATTGGATATCAAATAAAGCACATAGGTACTTGTTATATAACAAGTGTAATGGACAGACCAACCTTGAGAGTGACACATGGAAACCATTGAATGATAGTGTGAATCATATCTTCATATGAAAATAGTAATTCTATTTCTTAGACTTGAAGTCACTACAATCATCACATGGAATTTAAAGGACTTTAACACCATTCAACATGACCTTGAATAAGGGTTGCCACACATATGGTGCTTGGGTATATTGTGATACATGGGGATTGTTGTGAATGATGTAGATGGGATATATCCCTTCTATTAGGGTGGTATCCTAGCCACTTAATGAGTGAGATTATGAAACACATGACCACACTCATGCGAGTCAATATGTGATTTTGAGCTCATGTGTAACTAAATAGTCTACTCTAATTCAAGAAACATAGATTCAATATTAAGAGGATGATGATTCCATGCCTCATGTTCAATTTGGATATATGTGACAAAGGAACTATTCTATCACTATGACACTGATCACATGTTTAGGTTAAAGTTTTCCTCCTACTTTTCCTATTTCTTCAGTAGCAATGATGTGTTGCTAGATACCTCTCATTGCCTATGGTTGGACTATGTTTATAGACATCACTGCCAACATAATCTTTATTCTATATGGTTAGATGGATAGGATTCCCTAGGAAAAGGAGTTTAATCATTGACATAATTTAATTTTCTTACAAAAGTATTTAGGTAATCAAATGAAATAATACTAACAATCTAACTGATTGACTGGGAATCTATTCAATTGAATGGAGATTCCATTTAAGTGACTCGAGAGTCTAGTTGATCGACTGGACAATATCATTTATAGATGATAGTACCTACTAGTCAATCGACTGGATAGTGTCACCCAACAGATGACTAGAATGGTTAGTCGATCGACTGATTCAAATTGACCAATTGGACTAGGTCAAGCAATTAATGATAGTTGTAGTTATGCCCACTAATCACTGCATTAAAACTAGTGTTATTGCACTGTTGATCACAAGACAATACACTATATGAATAGTCCAGTCGACTAAATGGTTCTCCACATCCAGTAAACCAATAGGCCACTCAAATGACTTGATAGTCTAGTCGGTTGATTGGTTGTGCACAATCTCTGTCAAGCTAAGAAACTTTAATGTGACATCCCTGGATTTTCTAAAACTTAATCTAATGTGTGATTTCCAAATTGAAATCTCACTTCAGTGAGCATCCCAATTTAAACACCACACACTAGGCTAAGAAGAAGAAAATCAAGGGAGTCAGAAGAAAACACAGTAGCACATGCACATGAACAATAAAAAAACCATACAACACATGTTAACCATTCAACATATAATTACAACATGAAATGTTACAACATTTGATATTACATATTGAACAACAAACTTCTACATAAACATGTACTACCACTAAACTACAGGATCTTAAGACAACAGGTCCACCTGTACATCAGCTCGCCACACAACTCTCACTATCCTGGATCTTCAAGAGAATAACCACAACCTAAACAAAATATTACAAGTGGTACACGTCAACACAATATTCAAGAATATTGTACTGAGTACGCCTACATGTCCTTTATATACCTCTCATCATATCTTGGAAATAAGATAAAACTAATACTTGGTAGTTATAAAGAAATATACGAAAAGCGTATACTTGCACAAATATATTCATTAATAAAAGCGAACACATATTTTAAGCTTATTTTCATCATATATCTCATACATCTGCCCCCAAGGACTTTGATGTTTTTAGGCCTTATGATCTACCACCAAGTGGTTTATGATCATTATACAAACATCATATGATCTACCACCAAGTGGTTTGTGATTATTATGCATGCGCTCTACCACCAAGTGGTTTATGTGCTATCTTATGATGGAATATCTATATTATGTTTGTAGGTGTTCATAGCCATAAGTATGGAAATTCAAGAAACATATCATACAAGACAATCATTTCATCCAATACCATATGCCAAATATTTTACTACACATATAACACAAGCATATTGTACAATAAGCCAAGTAAGAGGTTATAGCGTACCTTCCAAAGAGACAGATCATTCTAATCACATATTCCTCATGTCATCTATAACTTTGTTAAACTTGATAAAGACAAGATCATATACTAGCATCAGATTCTCATCATCTTACATCTCATCTTAACCTTAGTCATGTTCATTAGGGTTTAGCTTACTTCATTAGGATGTGTGCATCATTACTTGTATTCTTGACTTAGAATTATCTTATTGATGTTATTTTCCATATTATGGTCCAAAATTAGGCTTCATTAACTAATAGTTATAATTCCCATAATGATGTGAACATATTAACCATAAGTTACATGTATTATTCAAAATAGGGTTTCATCCTATGTATTAAGGGTCATCGTCATATAACATTGATTCTACGCATCGTCATGATCTCATAATTAAAACTGAGGTTCCATATACTGATATCAGCTACTTTGTAAAATTTCATCAATTATTGAGTATGTATGTATTTATTGCATATTAATTAGGGTTATTATCCCAAATTAGACATATTAAGAAAATTACATGATTTTGTGCACTCAACATCATAATATCTAACCTTATATGGATAACAAACATGATTTATGGTTTACTGGTATTTTCTCATAATTTTAGGCCATTGTTTGATATTTATTATCCATCCTATGACCATTTTTCCACTTACATGATATCACTATTATTAGTGAATCAAAAGCCTTATACCTCTTATTGGGTTGTACTCATTTTTCTGAGAAGTTTGGTACCTTATTTGTATTTTTCAGATAATAGAGCTAATTACTACAAATTATCAAAGATATCAATATTTTCTCGGATTTACCTTTTCCTGGCCAATAGCCTATCGACATGTGGCTTCTGAGGCTGGGTGCATCCTTTCCTAGCTTGCAAGGGTGGGCCGGATGGTTCTAGAGTCTGAAACCGGCTATCTTGGTGTTGGACCCAGTTTGTCTGCTCCCCCTTTGATGTGAGCCCTACTCACTCTCCTTTCTCCCGATCGTAGAGATTTTGTGGTATTTGCTCTTCTAGAGATGCAAGCGCCACCTTTTGAGTCAGTTGCCTTCCTCTCAATCTACCTCCAAGCTTGTCCTCTATTCTCCATCCTAGCCTACCCTCTCCGTTCTGGGCATGTACGACCACTATCATCGCCTTCTTCCTCAGCCATCCGCAGGCCGACCCGCCAAGCTCCAGCCTCCAGTACGCTCGATGAGTCCCCAACATGACTCTGTTCTCCCGTTCACAAGCACCACCACACGCCTCCTACAGGTTGCATATTTCAGTGTGAGCTTTGTTGCAAGCCTATTTGCCGGTGAGACATGGAAGCGGGTCTTCCATCACGATCAGGGGCATCCGTTTCTCCTGTTGTGCGCCGTCGTGACTTGGGTCCATGATGTCACCACCACTGGCATCTTCTCCAATGAGGAACCGTCCCCCACAAAGTCTTCAATATTTCTGCAAAGAGGCGATCCTGGTAAGGGATAGCAGCGGCATCATCCCTCCTCCAGATAGACTTCTGCATCCGTAATCCCCCTTCAGGTCTATCCAAACACCACCGATCTGGTGGCTTCCATTGGTACCTCCACCTGGTTACTTGGAGGGGTTGACCGCCACCTACTAGCCTTGTTGATGGCGTCTCCTCCTCACATACTTGAGGAGCTCAGCAGGATTGGGTTCTATTGCTGCAACGAAGCACAAGGGATATCTAACCAGTAACCAAGCTCAAGATCGGTGCATGGAATAGCATTTGTAGATGTCTACTAAGCATATGAGAACATCCAACTGTGGTTACAAAACATCTACAAGTCTTCACCTCACTTCCCTTGTGGTATGCAATGGAGAGAAAGAGTAGCGAGGATGGTCTCTCACTCTCTATTGTTTTAAGCGCATGGCCCTAATGCAAAGGTTCCTATCGATGTTAACTACTTGGTCAATTTTCCTCCCTAGCGCATGTACTCCATGATCGTGACTTAGAGGTTGGACCATGACATCCCACGTTTAAGTATCAACATGTGGGAGGTTAATGGTAAGGTTGCATCCCTCAAATCCATCATGGATTCTACTGGATCAATGCTAGCTATGGGACAATCCATGGTAGTAGTCCACTACCAGGCCATGTGATACAACATCAGTCAGCAACTAGGTTTTAAAATAAAATGAAGCGACCAACGTCCTATAATATGTCATGCATATATGTCTCCCCAAAATTAAACTCTTATAACATTCTTTAGGGACACCCGAACTGCATGAAATTGACCATATCTTACTCATAAATCAACCGTACATCCTATTCAAATTTGGTGCCAAAACTCAAATGTCTGATCAGTCAATTAAGTACCTCAAAAGGCATATATTAGGGGTATAAATCATAAGATCAACATCACATTAAGCTCGTCTATGTGTAAATAAATTCAAAAGGCCATTTCAAAATCGAATATATATATGAGTTCACTTATCCAACTAGGTATCCTGAATCCCAAAAGTCCACTCCATAACATCCTACACATCTTAAAACAAATTTCGTCCTTGAAATTAATCCAAAATCCAATTTGTCACATCATATACATCTTAAAAGAAATTTCTTCCTCGAAATTAAGCCATCCTCCTACTCTGAGGAAAACCAAAGATCTCAACTCCACTTACAGGACACCTCTCTATGGAAAGCATATTCAAAAGCAAAGTTCCATGATCACATCCAAACAACTTATTAGGAGGTTTTAAAAACATCTAGGGTGAACCACCCCTTCATAAAAGATGAAACAACGACTTAGATAATGTGGTTATGTCACGACATATCTCATATGTTAGATTTGCTTCCTTATCTTTAGCCATGGATTAGGGTTCCCTCATCATATTACCATGTTCTAAAGGAGTTAACTAAGATTAACTCATACATCATGGTGTCATCAACATTTTATTGAGATAATTTGTTAGAAAATGTTCAACATTAACATATGCCTTTTAGGAGGGAGTTAACTAAAGTCATCCCACTTTATTCATCTAGATCATATCAAGGTGTTATAATCATTATTTTGTGATAGATGTTAAACTATATTTTCCATCTTTATTAAGCACTAAGTTTAACACCTCGTGTAACTTATTTAATTAATATGATCTTATTTCATTTCTCATAATAAATTGATACATTTATTAGTGATTTCATCAGAAGATTAACCAACATTTTCACATTAGCACCATTATTCATGTGTATGGTTAATTATTTCTACTTGATGTCATTAAACCATCTTTAGATATTTCATCATATCATGTCTATATATCACGTCTAGAGATTAGATCACATCCTTACATATATTATACTATGGTTGTGCTAAACAAACTTATGTGAGTGGCTAATCAAACATATATAAAAACTTCATCTACTCCAATTGAGGTTCTCCTGACCCATATCATGAGGGTAGGGCCATGCTGAGTCTCTCTGAGCTAACTCAACTCAATGAGTATCTCGTAAACAAAACTTTATCTTCCCTTCTTAGTCTAGGGTTCTTGTATTACCTCATTGGCACTAGTGATAGCCTTACAAGATCTAGTCACATATGCACAAACCAAAACATGATATGACATTCTCTTCATAGGTTTTCTACCCATGAGTGATGCTTACCCAAAACTCTCTTATATACACCACTAGATTCCTATGTGGAAAACCACCAACCCGAGCATGAGGCTTCACAGAAACTAAGATAGCTACCTCCTCCAGGGTCTTGGGCTCTCTCCCTCAGCCATATGGTAGGCACTCGTAATCATTTCCACTGGCACACATATATCGAGCCTCTCTCTAACTCTAGGATTTGGTCTTCCCAAGGACATCTAGGGTTCAACAAGACTATAGGAATCATACATTAAGCAACACAACTCATTCACTCAGGAGTATTCTAGTTTAGGACATATCATATCACATATCTCATAATTCTCATATCATGGAGTCTAGGTTCTCTGACCTTCTCCCTATGGGTCTCACTCTCTCTTGAGATAACCCCAAAACTGGTCCTAAAACTGGAGGTCCTCCTTTGTAAAAGAGCTTTAGGCTCATGCTGACTCACAACTTGTCTCGTCTTATCTTATCCCATCTTACAAAAACATACTTACTTTCACCATCAAAGCCTATCTCAAATCCTCAAAACTAAACTCATGTCCTCAAAGACAAACATAGATTATCATAAACTATCTTATATCATCTATATAAGACCTATATCATATCATCAAAACTTATTTCATCTATTCCATCTATCATATATATCAAAAAAACCTCTAGACATCTAATCTAGAACTACTCTCTCTTCTAGACTGATGTCATTCACTTTTACTTAGGTTGCATGATCACCTCCTACTCATACATGCATGGGGACACATTTTTTATAATACAAATATATAATAAAATATTATATAGTTTTTCTTCGATAAAACAAGCTTCAGAGAAAACTATCGAGGTTCGATTCATTTGGAATTAAAAACAAAATCCAGAAATGAGTGTCCCACACAAAGTCGAGAGTCCAGTGTCATGAAAACTAGTGAAAAGGGTGAGAACATAGTGTAGACTAGTGTAGCTACTCTAGACAATGTGCACAATATGTCTAGGGTTTCTCTTCCCTTGACGCACGTCATTTACAAATAGTGCAACATCCCATACCGCAACACTATAAGGAAAGAATGACATCTAAGGACTTCCAATTCAACAAGCACCAATCTAGACCTAGTTCTCGGACATCTAGGTGCTAACCTAGAGCCTAGGTCAGATCTACTCTCTAAAAGACGACTAATCTAACCCTAAAAGATCATTATGTTCAAGGTTCTTTAGTTTTGAGTTGCATAATGAGCACATGCCAAGCTTTGCTATTGTTCATGCTCTGATATTACCTGTGATGTCCACTGATTTTCTAAAACTTAATCTGATGTGTGATGTCCAAATTGAAACCTCACTTCAGTGAGCATCCCAATTTGAACACCACACACAAGGCTAAGAAGAAGAAAATCAAGGGAGTCAGAAGAAAACACGGTAGCACATGCACATTATCAATAATAAAACCATACAACACACATTCACCATTCAACATATAATTACAACATGAATTGTTACAACATTTGACATTACATATTGAACAGCAAACTTCAACATAAACATGTACTACCACTAAACTACAGGATCTTAAGACAACAGGTCCACTTGTACATCAGCTCGCCACACAACTCTCACTATCCTGGATCTTCAAGACCATAAGCACAACCTAAACAAAAGATTACAAGTGGTACACGTCAGCACAATATTCAAGGATATTGTACTGAGTACGCCTACGTTTCTTTTATATACCTCTCATGATATCTTGGCAATAAGATAAAACTAATACTTGGCAGTTATAAAGAAATATAAGAAAAGAATATACTTGCACAAAGATATTCATTCACAAAAGAGAACACATATTTTAAGCTTATTTCCATCATATATCTCATACATCTGCCCCCAAGGACTTTGATGTTTTTAGGCCTTATGATCTACCACCAAGTGGTTTATGATCATTATAAAAACATCATATGATCTACTACCAAGTGGTTTGTGATCATTATGCATGCGCTCTACCACCAAGTGGTTTATGAGCTATCTTATGATGGAATATGTATATTATGTTTGTGGGCGTTCATAGCCATAAGTATGGAAATTCAAGAAACATATTATACAAGACAATCATTTCATCCAATACCATATGCCAAGTATTTTACTACTCATATAACACGAGAATATTGTACAATAAGCCAAGTAAGAGGTAACAACGTACCTTCCAAAGAGACAGATCATTCTAATCACATATTCCTCATGTCATCTATAACTTTGTTAAACCTGATCAAGACAAGATCATATACTAGCATCAGATTCTCATCATCTTACAAATCATCTTAACCTTAGTCGTGTTCATTAGGAATTAGCTTAGTTCATTAGGTATGTGCATCATTACTTGTATTCTGGACTTAGAATTATCTTACTGATGTTATTTTCCATATTATGGTCCAGAACTAGGCTTCATTAACTGATAATTATAATTCCCATAATGATGTGCACATATTAACCCTAAGTTACATGTATTATTCAAAATAGGGTTTCATCCCATGTATTAAGGGTCATCAGCATATAACATTAATTCTACACATTGTCATGATCTCATAATTAAAACTGAGGTTCCATATACTGATATCAGCTACTCTGTAAACTTTCATCAATTATTGAGTATGTATGCATTTATTGCATATTAATTAGGGTTATTAGCCCTAATTAGCCATATTAAGCAAATTACATGATTTTGTGCACTCAACATCATAATATCTTACCTTATATAGATAAAAAACTTGATTTATGATTTATTGGTATTTTCTTATAATTTTAGGCCATCATTTGATATTTATTATCCATCCTATGACCATTTTGCCACTTACATGATATCACTATTATTAGTGAATCAAAAGCCTTATACCTCTTATTGTGTTCTACTCATTATTCTGAGAAGTTTGGTACCTTATTTTTATTTTTTAGATAACAGAGCTAACTACTACAAATTAACAAAGATTTCAGTATTTTCTAGGATTTACCTTTTCCTGGCCAATAGTCTGCCGACACGTGGCTTCTGAGGCTGGGTGCATCGTTTCCTAACTTGCAAGGGTGGGTCAGCCGGTTCTAGAGTCTGAAACCGGCTGCCTTGGTCTTAGACCCGATTTGTCTACCCCCCTTGGATGCAAGCCCTACTCACTCTCCTTTCTCCCAATCGCAGAGATGTTGTGGTCTCTGCTCTTCCAGAGATGCAGCTGCCACCTTGTGAGTCGGCTGCCTTCCGCTCAATCCACCTCCAAGCTTATCTGCTATTCTCCATCCCAGCCTACCCTCTCAATTTTGGGCATGCACGACTACTATCATCGCCTTCTTCCATAGCCATCCGCATGCCGACCCGCCAAGCTCCAGCCTCCGACGTGCTGGATGAGTCCCCAACAGGACTCCATTCTCCCGTTCACAAGCACCATTGCACGCCTCCTACAGGTTGCATATTTCAGTGTGAGCTTTGTTGTAAGCCACTTTGTCGGTGAGATGTTGTGACGTCCCCGGATTTTGGCTTCTCCAAACCCTATTTGGGAATGAGATGTCAGAATCCGAAAACATCATCCAATCATATCGGAAAGCGATGTGGAAACATAATACGCATACATGAACATACAACCATAACATTCTCAACATTCAACATGTAAATTTATACCATATGAATTATTACAAAATGATTTGCAGTTACATATTGAATGAAAATTCAACAATCTATGAACATGTATGCTATCTAGGATCTTAGACAATAGGTACAACCTGTACAACTGCTCACTTCCTTTTTTTTATCCCACGCTAGCTCTGAACCTAAAACATATGTGAAACAACGAATCAACACACAAGGTGTTGTGCACGTGGGTAGAAAGATACATACTAACATGTTTGCATAATTGAAATAACTTGAGAAAGAAAGATTAAGGAAAACATTGTTTAAAGTGATAATCAGGTAAACATATTTTTAGATGCCTTTTGATGCGTTTGTACTACTAAGTGGTGTCACACTTCATTTTTCCCCGCCCCTTGGGCTATGGGGAACGAGTGTCGACCTTATATTCAAAGGGGAGAGAGAGAGATGTCGCACTTCATTTTTCCCAACCGCTTGGGCTATGGGGACCGAGTGCCGACCTTATATTTAGAGGAAGAGAGAGAGAATTGAGGGAGAGAGAGAGGAAGCATATATCCACTCAGTAGCTACAAACCATCTATATTCTTTTATGTTCTTTAATGTTTTGCGGAGCATATACTACTAATACACATCCAAGAATTTATATGCAAACACAAGCATCCAAAGTACATCATATCATTATGCATTCATGAAAACTAGTCTTATACTTAATAAAACCCACGTACATGAGTTCAAAGAATTCTAATCATCTTGGATCATCTAGAACTTTTTCCACGACCTGATTAAATATAATTGAGCATCATTAATACAAGGTTCATCATTATTAATGGTATTTAGGTCCAATTTAGGGTTTAAACAAACCTAGGTTCCATCTGATCTTAAATATGCTTATGACATTTTTCTACCGATCTATATGTCATAAGTAAGGTATGGTATGAATTTCATATTTTTCTGATGCTTAGTCCATTTCCTAGAATTAAAATGAGTTTAAAAGCATTAATTTTCTCATTATTCTGGAAAGACATAACATTTTGGCATTAATATCATATTAGAGTCCACTTATGGTTTCTATGTGGTATTAGGGTTCCAATAATATTTTTCTCATATTTTATATCCATCATTTGCTAAGTATACAAAGTAAATGAACCCAAAAGAAGCATTTCACCCTAAATTGAATATCATCAATAGTTGTGCTTCAAAAGACTAATATAAGGGTCCAATAATATAGGAGATGTTTTTCTAAGTCTGGGGATATTTTTGGGGTATTTTTAGGCCAAGGGAGATATTTTTGGTGGATTATACAAGTTCTGTGTATTATCTAATATATATACAAATATTTGCCTGGTTGGATTTTATTGAACCGGCTGGATTGGCATTTGGGCCCAGTGAACCGGATGGTCCACCTGTTGGGCTGTCTTCTCCTTAATCGTGATTTCCAGCCAACGCCTAGGTGTGCCTCCGCTGTGAACTTTGGTTCTGAGACCTTCTAAGGGCGTCGCCGCATCCTGGAACCCCAGCGTGGAGTTAGAGCTTGATTCAGGATGGATTGCACTGACTCTCTCTTCGTGCATGGGGAAGCACTGATCGGGACTGTTGTTACTTCTTTAGCCACCGGTTTCTAATGCCAACCTGGTTGAGGGTGCTTAGGGCTCTAATGATAGGAGAGGGCTCAACGGATTGGTCTGATAACCTGAACTGATTCATCTGGTGGGTTGACATCACATTTCCCATTCGGTTCAGGCCTCTCCACCCCCACGCGATCTGGAGTTCTATGCTCCTCCGATGCGTGACCTCTGCCGCAACGACTAGCTCCGATGAGAGTCCACCTCGGCTGGAACCTCTACGATCAAAGATAAATCCATTGATCTTCGTCTGACCTTAAAGATATGAATTGACAAGGACTCGAGGTGCCTCCGCGCTTCAGTTCACCGCACCAACCATCCAGGAGTGCTTCTCAGCAACCCTTAAGGCCACCTTTGTCGCCAGACGCCTACGACGTCGTCGTTTCTTGCGTGAGGCCTATAATAGAGCCTCCACCGCCAAGATCTCAGTCGCCTCCTCCTTCCGCTCGACCTGGGCGCCGTCGTGGCCAGGTCTGCTCCAGCGCTCCACCTTTGTGAGGTCACTGCCATCCATTGCCGTTGCAAGCCTCCATGCTTCGGACCCTCCTATTGTGGCTACTACTAGTGGCTGGAGGAGCTTCACATCATCTGAACTCCTCCTCGCGGTCTCTGTCTTCTTGCTCGAGTCCGCAAACAACGCAACCACCTCCGCAAGGCTCCTCCACAGCAAGAACTTGGGAGGAACTTGCCCCTCCGATGATATCATTTCCATGTTCTCTAAACTCCTTTGATGCCGATTGGAGACAGCAGACGACTCCCTCCATATCCAGGGTTCGCTGCTGTTGGAAGCAATGGGGAAAAGGAGGAGGAGGTCTAGGATAATGTCTCTCTCTCACCTTCCCTTCATATCCCGCAAGCTGGGGTTTGTTTTCCGAGTCACATATCTGGTAATCATCCCAGCTTCATCGGATCTAGGGGGACACCTCAATGGCATGTTGCTCCTCCATTTTCAGATGGTGAGGACGACCAGGTAGCATTGGACCCAACAGCAAGGTGTCACGCAGCCCGTCAAAGAAATTGGGTGTGTGATAGGGTAATTGGATCAAACTATGCCCTTATAACTATATGCTACAAAGATCATTCAAATGAAATTTCACAACTTCACCCTCTTGTATCTTCTGGCACAAAAATCCAATTCATCTAAAATTTGAACCATGGTTTCATCATCACCTAAACCATCTTATTAACAAGTTTAAAAACTAGAAATATACCACGTGGTTATCTAATTTAATTCCTCAAATAACCTCATAAATAAGTGTATAGACCTTAAAGAAAGTTCAATTAATCCTCAAATCTTGATCAATAACCTCAAAATACTTTGTACGATCCTCATAACTGTAGGGTGCATCAATTGACCCCTCAAGCTCATCGCGACTACTCAATGGACCTCTTGGTCTTGTAAGTACAAAAATCATTTAACCAACCCATTCATCATGTTTGAACTTGATTAATGTTCTAATAATCAATTTGGTATCTGGTTACTTCTTTTGTTTTTAGTGAAAAGAAACACTAATTAAAAACACATTCCCCTATTTTGTATCAATCCTCCAAATGGTACATATGATCTTAAAATTCTATATTAGTTATCAAAACCCTAAAACCTGGGTTATCACAGATGTGGAAGTGGGTCTTCCATCATGATTAGGGGCATCAATTTCACCTACTGTGCATGATGTTGCCGCCGCTGGCATCTTCTCCAATAAGAAACTGTCCCCCTCCAGGTCTTCAGTGCTACCGCAAAGAGGCGATCCTAGTGAGGGATAGCAGCGGCGTCATCCCTCCTCCATATAGACTTCCGCTTTCATAATCCCCCCTTCAGGTCTATCCAAACACCACTGATCTGGTGTCTTGCATTGGTACCTCCACCTGGTTACTTGGAGGGGTTGACTGCCACCTGTTGGCCTTGTTGATGGCGTCTCCTCCTAGCAGACTTGAGGAGCTCCCCAGGATTGGGTGCTATTGCTGCAACGAAGCACAATGGATATCTAACCAGCAACCAAGCTCAATATCGGTGCTTGGAATAGCATCTGTAGATGTCTACTAAGCATATGAGAACATCCAACTCTGGTTACAAACATGTGCAAATCTTCTCCTCACTTCCCTTGTGGTATCCAACAGAGAGAAAGAGTAGCGGGGATGGTCTCTCGCTCTCTATTATTTTAAGCACAAGGCCCTAAGGCAAAGGTTCCTATCGATGTTAACTGCTTGGTCAGTTTACCTCCCCAACGCACGTACTCCATGATCGTGGCTTAGAGGTTAGACCATGCCATCCCACGTTTAAGTCTCAACATGTGGGAGGTTAATTGTAAGGTTGCAGTCATCAAATCCATCATGGATTCTACTGGATCGATGCTAGATATGGGACAATCCATGGTAGTAGTCCACTACCAGGCCGTGTGATACAACATCAGTCGGCAACAAGGTTCTAAAATAAAACGAAGCCACCAATGTCCTCTAATATGTCATGCATATATGTGTCCCCAAAATCAAACTCTTATAATATTCTCTAGGGACACCCGAACTGCATGAAATTAACCTTAGCTTACTCATAACTCAACTATATATCCTATTCAAATTTGGTGCAAAAACTCAAATGTCTGATCAGTCAATTAATTACCCCAAAAGGCATATATTAGGGGTATAAATCATAAGATCAACATCACATTAAGCTCACCTATGTGTAAATAAATTCAAAAGGCCATTTCAAAATTGAATATATATATATATATATATATATATATATATATATATATATATATATATATATATATATATATATATATATATGAGTTCACTTATCCAACTAGGTATCCTGAATCCCAAAAGTCCACTCCTTAACATCCTACACATCTTAAAACAAATTTCATCCTTGAAATTAAGCCAAAATCTAGTTTGTCACATCATATACATCTTAAAAGAAATTTCATCCTCGAAATTAAGCCATCCTCCTACTCCAAGGAAAACCAAAGATCTCAACTCCACTTATAGGAAACCTCTCTATGGGAAGCATATTCAAAATCAAAGTTCCAAGATCACATCCAAACCACTTATTAGGAGGTTTTAAAAACATCTAGGGTGAACCACCCCTTAATAAAAGATGAAAAAACGGTTTAGATACTGTGGTTATGTCATGACATATCTCATATGTTAGATTTGCCTCCTTATCTTTAGCCATGCATTAGGGTTCCCACATCATATTACCATGTTCTAAAGGAGTTAACTAAGATTAACTCATACATCAAGGTGTCATCAACATTTTATTGAGATAATTTGTTAGAACATGTTCAACATTAACATATGTCTTTTAGGAGGGAGTTAACTAAAGTTCACTCACTTTATTCATCTAGATCATATCAAGGTGTTATAATCATTATTTTGTGCTAGTTGTTAAACTATATTTTCCATCTTTGTTAAGCACTAAGATTAACACCTCATCTAACTTATTTAATTCATATGATCTTATTTCGTTTCTCATAAGAAATTGATACATTTATTAGTGATTTCATCACAAGATTAACCAACAATTTCACATTAGCGTCATTATTCATGTTAATGGTTAATTATTTCTACTTTGATGTAATTAAACTATCTCTAAATATTTCATCATATCATGTCTTTATATCATGTCTCAATATTAGATCACATCCTTACATATATTATACTATGGTTGTGCTAAACAAACTTATGTGAGTGGCTAATCAAACATATATAAAAACTTCATATACTCCAATTGAGGTTCTCCTGACCCATATCATGAGGATAGGGCCATGCTCAGTCTCTCTAAGCTAACTCAACTTAATGAGTATCTCATAAATAAAACTTTATCTTCCCTTCTTAGTCTAGGGTTTTTGGATTACCTCATTGGCACTAGTGATAGCCTTACAAGATCTAGCCACATATGCACAAACCAAAACATGGTATGACATTCTCTTCATTGGTTTTCTACCCATGAGAGATGCCTACCCAAATCTCTCTTATGTACACGACTAGATTCCTATGTGGGAAACCACCAACCCGAGCATGAGGCTTCACAGAAACTAAGATAGCTACCTCATCCAGGGTCTTTGGCTCTCTCCCTCACCCAGATGGCAGTCACTCATATTTATTTCCACTTGCACGCATATATCAAGCCTCTCTCAAACTCTAGGATTTGGTCTTCCCAAGGACATCTAGGGTTCAACAAGACTATAGGAATCATGCATTAAGCAACACAACTCATTCACTCAGGAGTATTCTAGTTTAGGACATATCATATCACATATCACATAATTCTCATATCATGGATTCTAGGTTCTCTGACCTTCTCCCTATGGGTCTTGCTCTCTCTTGAGCTAACCCCAAAACTGGTCCTAACACTAAAGGTCCTCCTTTGTAAAAGAGCTTGAGGCTCATGCTGACTCACAACTTGTCTCGTCTTATCTTATCTCATCTTACAAAAACATACTTACTTTCACCATCAAAGCCTATCTAAAATCCTCAAAACTAAACTCATGTCCTCAAAGACAAACATAGATCATCATAAACTATATTATAGAATCTATATAAGACCTATATCATATCATCAAAACTTATTTCATCTATTCCGTCTATCATATATATCAAAAAAAGCTATAGACATCTCATCTAGAACTACTCTCTCTTCTAGACTAATGGCATTCACTTTCACTTAGGTTGCATGATCACCTCCTACTCATACATGTGTGGGGACACATTTTTTATAATACATATATATAATAAAATATTATATAGTTTTCCTCTGATAAAACAAGCATCAAAGAAAACTATCGAGGTTTGATTCATTTGGAATCAAAAACCAAATCCAGAAATGAGTGTCCCACACATAGTAGAGAGTCCAGTGTCATGAAAACTAGTGAAAAGGGTGAGAACATGGTGTACACTAGTGTAGATACTGTATACAATGTGCGCAATATGTCTAGGGTTTCTCTTCCCTTGATGCACGTCATTTCCAAATAGTGTAACGTTGCATATTGCAACACTATAAGGAAAGAACAACTTCTAAGGACTTGCTACTCAACAAGCACCAGTCTAGACCTAGTTCTCAGACATCTAGGTGCTAACCTAGAGGCTAGGTCAGATCTAGTCTCTAAAAGACAACTAATCTAACCCTAAAAGATTATTATGTTCAAGGTTCTTTAGTTTAGAGTTGCATAATGAGAACATGCCAGGCTTTGCTATTGTTCATGCTCTGATACCACCTGTGATGTCCCTAGATTTTCTAAAACTTAATCTGATGTGTGATGTCCAAATTGAAACCTCACTTCAGTGAGCATCCCAATTTAAACACCACACACTAGGCTAAGAAGAAGAAAATCAAGGGAGTCAGAAGGAAACACAGTACCACATGCACATGAATAATAATAAAACCATACAACACATGTTCACCATTCAACATATAATTACAACATGAATTGTTACAACATTTGATATTACATATTGAACAACAAACTTATACATAAACATGTACTACCACTAAACTACAGGATCTTAAGATAACAGGTCCACATATACATCAGCTCGCCACACAACTCTCACTATCCTGGATCTTCAAGAGCATTACCACAACCTAAACAAAAGATTACAAGTGGTACATGTCAATATAATATTCAAAAATATTGTACTGAGTACGCTTACGTGTCTTTTATATACCTCCCATCATATCTTGGCAATAAGATAAAACTAATACTTGGAAGTTATAAATAAATATAAGAAAAGTGTATACTTGCACAAAGATATTCATTAACAAAAGAGAACACATATTTTTAGCTTATTTCCATCATATATCTTATACAACTGCCCCCAAGGACTTTGATGATTTTAGGCCTTATAATCTACCACCAAGTGGTTTATGATCATTATACAAACATCATATGATCTACCAAGTGGTTTGTGATCATTATGCATGCACTCTACCACCAAGTGGTTTATGAGCTATCTTATGATGTAATATCTATATTATGTTTGAAGATGTTCATAGCCATAAGTATGGAAATTCAAGCAACATATCATACAAGACAATCATTTCATCCAATACCATATGCCAAGTATTTTACTACACATATAACACAAGCATATTGTACAATAAGCCAAGTAAGAGGTAATAGCGTACCTTCCAAAGAGACTGATCATTCGAATCACATATTCCTCATGTCATCTATAACTTTGTTAAACCTGATCAAGACAAGATCATATACTAGCATCAGATTCTCATCATCTTACATCTCATCTTAACCATAGTCGTGTTCATTAGGGTTTAGCTTAGTTAATTACGATGTGTGCATCATTACTTGCATTCTTGACTTAGAATTATCTTACTGATGTTATTTTCCATATTATGGTCCAGAATTAGGATTCATTAACTGATAATTATAATTCTCATAATGATGTGCACATATTAACCCTAAGTTACATGTATTATTCAAAATAGGGTTTCATCCCATGTATTGAGGGTCATCATCATATAACATTGATTCTACACATCATCATGATCTCATAATTAAAATTGAGGTTCCATATACTGATATCAGCTACTCTGTAAACTTTCATCAATTATTGAGTATGTATGTATTTATTGCATATTAATTAGGGTAATTAGCCCTAATTAGTCATATTATGTAAATTACATGATTTTGTGCACTCAACATCATAATATCTGACCTTATATGGATAACAAACGTGATTTATGATTTACTGGTATTTTCTCATAATTTTAGGCCATCGTTTGATATTTATTATCCATCCTATGACCATTTTGCCACTTACATGATATCACTATTATTAGTGAATCAAAAGCCTTATACCTCTTATTGTGTTCTACTCATTTTTCTAAGAAGTTTGTTACCTTATTTGTATTTTTTAGATTACAGAGCTAATTGCTACAAATTATCCAAGATTTTAGTATTCTCTGGGATTACCTTTTCCTGGCCAATGGCCTACCGACACGTGGCTTCTAAAGCTGGGTGCATCCTTTACTAGCTTGCAAGGGTGAGCCAGCCGATTCTAGAGTCTAAAACTGGCTGCCTTGGTCTTGGACCCAGTTTGTCTTCTCCCCCTTTGATGCGAGCCCTACTCTCTCTCCTTTCTCCTAATTGCAGAGACACTACGGTATCTGCTCTTCTAGATATGCAGGCGTCGCCTTGTGAGTCAACTGGCTTCCACTCAATCCACCTCCAAGCTTGTCCATTATTCTCCATCCCAACCTGTCCTCTCCATTCTGGGCATGCACGACCACTATCATCACCTTCTTCCTCAGCCATCCGCAGGCCGACCCACCAAGCTCCAGCCTCCAAAGCGCTCGATGAGTCCCCAACAGGACTTCATTCTCCCGTTCATAAGCACCACCCCACGCCTCCTACAGGTTGCATATTTTAGTGCGAGCTTTGTTGCAAGCCTCTTTGCTGGTGAGACATGGAAGCGGGTCTTACATCATGATCAGGGGCATCCGTTTCTCCTGTTGTGCACCACCGTGACCTGGGTCCATGATGTCGCCACCGCTGGCATCTTCTCCAATGAGGAACCGTTCCCCTCCAGGTCTTTAGTGCTTCCACTAAGAGGCGATCCTGGCGAGGGATAACAGTGGCGTCATCCCTCCTCCATATAGACTTCTGCTTTTGTAAGCCCCCCTTCAGGTATATTCAAACACCACTGATCTGGTGGCTGGCCTTGGTACCTCCACCTGGTTACTTGAAAGGTTGACCACCACCTGTTGGCCTTGTTGATGGTGTCTCCTACTTGCAGACTTGAGGAGCTCGCCAGGATTGGGTGCTATTGCTGCAATGAAGCACAAGGGATATCTAACCATCAACTAAGCTCAAGATCGGTGCTTGGAATAGCATCTGTAGATGTCTACTAAGCATATGAGAACATCCAACTGTGGCTACAAACATCTGTAGCTCTTCTCCTCACTTCCCTTGTGGTATGCAACGGAGAGAAAGAGTAGTGGGGATGGTCTCTCACTCTCTATTGTTTTAAGCACAAGGCCCTAATGCAAAGGTTCTTGTCGATGTTAACTGCTTGGTCAGTTTTCCTCCCCAGCACATGTACTCCATGATCGTGTCTTAGAGGTTGGACCATGCCATCCCATGTTTAACTCTCAACATGTGGGAGGTTAATGGTAAGTTTGCAACCCTCAAATCCATCATGGATTCTACTCGATCGATGCTAGCTATGGGACAATCCGTGGTAGTAGTCCACTACCAGGCCGTGTGATACAACGTCAGTCGGCAACTAGGTTCTAAAATAAAAAGAAGCGACCAACGTCCTCTAATATGTCATGCATATATGTGTCCCCAAAATGAAACTCTTATAACATTCTCTAGGGACACCCGAACTACATGAAATTGACCATAGCTTACTCATAACCCATCCGTACATCCTATTCAAATTTGGTGCCAAAACTCAAATGTCTGATCAGTTAATTAAGTACCTCAAAAGGCATATATTAGGGGTATAAATCATAAGATCAACATAACATTAAGCTCATCTATGTGTAAATAAATTCAAAAGGCCATTTCAAAATCGAATATATATATGAATTCACTTATCCAACTAGGTATCATGAATCCTGAAAGTCCACTCCATAACATTTACTCTTTGTCTTTCAGGGGTTTGGAAATTGTAGCCCCAAAAGTCCTTTATAAAGGGTATGGCCAACAATCTCAACACATTTCTCATTCATGTTATTCTAGAATGAGAGCCTAGCATATAACTTGTGAATGAGAGAGATTGCAAGGGAGAAGACATTTGATGCTAGCATGTCGATGAATGATTGGGCTATTCCTTGTTGTCGACTCAAGAGGAGCGATGTGGAGTTCTCGATGGTCTATGTGGACTATGTAAAGGAGAAAAAGATTCATTGTTGCACTAGGAGGATGTCGTCAACCATGACCCATGTGCTGCTCAAGAAGGAAGCACATTCGTGAGCAAGGATAATCGACAAACTTGCTCTCGGATAAGGTATATCTTTTACCCTCTTTCCTAATACATCATTATTGATGTGATATTCTAGTTAGGTAATATAATTTTTTTTTGTTTCAGTTGTCCTTCTCTGGATCCATATTTCTAAATAGTTCTATCTGAGCCATATCAATTTATAGTGTATTGGGATTTAATCAATAATATGAAATTTTGTTTTATCACTTATGGTGTCGCATACAATGCGAATATCTAAATGGTTTATGTGGATATCTAATTAGATAACACATACACTAGGGAATGTCTCTTAGATCATATATATCTATGATATATATATATAGGGCATTCATTCGTTGCCCGCGCGGGTAGCCTGGATTTTCACTACCCGGCAGCCAAAAAAGTAACTCTCCTGCCCAAAAAAGTAACTATAGTGAATAGAAAGTAACTACACAAATAAAAGAGTAACTCTATACAAAATATACAACAAATATATATATAAGGACGGGTTTTTTTATTTTGGAGGGGCAAATGATATTATTTTTGGCTAAAATTTTTTGGAGAGCTAGACAAAATAGTCCTCTACAATTGCAATGTTTTTTTTGAAAAAAGGTGATCTGAAGGGTGGGCGGGTAGCTACCCGCGCTGGCAATAAAGATGGGCCCATATATGTATATATGGGGATTTATTTAATACGCGCGCGGATAGCTACCCGCGCACCCTTCCCATCATTTTTTTTAAATATTTGCAATTTTAGAGGATTATTTTATCTAGCTCCCCAAAAAATTTCATCCAATAATAATATCATTTTCCCCCCAAAATAAAAAAACCCATCCATATATTTACTGATTGTATATTTTCTGTGAAGTTAGTTTTTTGATCTCAAAGTTACTCTTGTGTACCATATAGTTACTCTATTAATATTTAGAGTTACTTTTGTATACCATATAGTTACTCTTTTGGATGTGTGGGTAGCGAAAACTCAGGCTACCCGCACGGGTATTATAGATGAGCCCTATATATATATATATAAATCATAAATCATATGTATCCCCATAAAATATGTTGTGATGTGAAGGTATGTGTGGTTATGGAGAATACCCCTTGGATGCTTGTGTGGTTAAATGGTTTAATTCCTATTTTTTAAATTTGTTTTGCATGTCAAGCCTTATTTTTATCCCCAAATGTATTTTATGCTTAAACTTCTACGTTCCCCTCAAATGTAACTTGAGGTCTCCAAATTTAATAATGTAATAGTAGATATTATTAGCATTTATATAGATATATTTTCAAAAGGGGAAGCTTTGAACATGCCAATCGACCGATTGGAAGCCCAACCAATCAATTGAACCACAATCTAATTGATTGGTTGGAGGCCCAACTGAACGACTAGAGTAGGATCCCACTACGACCATATGGAGGACCAACTGATTGACTAGAGTAGACTCCCACATGACCGACTGGTGTAGGATCTAGATGACTCATTGAAGGCCCAACTGATCGACTAGAAGTCTCTAGTGAACCGATTCAGCAAGGTTCTAGTCGACAAACTAGCAGGATTCAATCTGACTGACTGGAGGACCAATTGATTGATGGGATGAGTTTAGTCAACCAATTGACATGTTTCAAGCACCAAGGCTATGCAGATTGATATATGTGATGACTGACCTTAGGTGGGTAGAAATTCTCTTTGGCTTCAATTAATTGCATTAGTATGTCCATAACCATTTCTCCTTTGTTTGTGACTGCATGTTTTGTTTATGGATATAGTATGTATATGATACATATTATAAGCATGTGGTGATTGTATGTGTGTATATATATATATATATATATATATATATATATATATATATATATATATATATATATATATATATATAGAGAGAGAGAGAGAGAGAGAGAGAGAGTCAGGCTAGAATACACTCGAGTGTATAGATTACACCATACACCTCAATGGTGTTTGCCTATCTAGACCTTGTCTTTCCAAAATCCAATCCATTGATCTTCATGGTTACAATAATAATAGGCCACAAACAAAATTTGAACTCATTTTGATGAGTGTAAGTCACTCATCCAAGGGAAACAAAATCAACACAGAAAACTAATTTGAAATGCATGATTTTTGCCTCCTTTAGATGCATGACCTATAAGTATCAAAATGAGCTAAAATTTATTATATAGTATGTTCTTAAGATATTTAAGAAGATCAACAGTTTAAAATTTTCAAAAAGTTACTGCATCTTTATAAATTACTAAGGTGTACGGTGCCTCCAGTACACTCGAGTGTACACTAGACTGACTCTCTCTCTCTCTCTCTCTCTCTCTCTCTATATATATATATATATATATATATATATATATATATATATATATATATATATACATATAATCCCTCAATCAAATATGAAGAAAAGCACACTTGCAAAGCTTGATTGATTATGTGAGGGCATGCCAAAGAGTGGTGCACAACTTGTCTCCTCGTAGTGTGAGGATAGATACATGTGTCTACCAAAGTGGAGTGCATATTCTATCATGTTGACTATTGGGTTATGCTTAACTAGGTGAGCTTATTGGGATTAAGTGTCTAGAAGAATAGAGATGGAATATGAAAAAAAGTTTTTCTTATCATCTATCAAGAATTTCATGGGATGTAATTGGAAAATGTTACCTACCTAAACAATGAAGTTGTGGATGATCAGCCAAAGATTACTCATGATTCGATGAAATATGGATCTTGACCCACTAGAACATTATACACTACAATTTTTGTGAATTCATAGTGAGAGACATTAATTTAAAGAAATGATGAAGGTTATAACTAATTAAAGGCCTTAGTTAATATGTTAAATATTTTTAAATCACATGAAATCAAATCAAAAGTCTCTCGACAAATGCAAATTTTCTTTTGTAGAAATCACAAACAACAACACCTTTCCATCGACATCGGTCCTTGAGAAGGGAAAACTTAATGGGAATGACTTTCATGACTCGTTCATGACTTTAAGAATCATTCTTACTCATAAGCCCAAGAACTATGTCTTGGATATACCAGTTCTAGAGGATCTCACTCCCACTATGCCTATGACTAAAGTGGAAGTATATCATTTATTTTAACTGATTTCATTCACACTAAATGTCTCATGTTATGATCCATGAACTATGAGTTGTAGATGCAACATGATATCATGGATGTTCTATGATAATTAAAGAACTTTGATCTGATTGAGGTGGAAAATACTTAAGCTAAGAGTTTGAGGACCTTCTATGAGACTTTGGTATTGTATCACAATGGGCTCCACCTAGAACACCACAACATAATGGTGCATCTGAAAGAAGGAATAAACCTTGTTGGACATGGTATGATCAATGATGAGTTTTTTTTATCTTTTGACTTCCTTATGGGGTATGCTGAAGATATTGCAACATTTGTCGTTATCATGTAACTCCTCAATCAGTTCAAAAGACACCATATGAGAAATGGATCACAAAACATCTCAATGTGTCTTTTATTTAGATTTGGGGTTGTGAATCTTAAGTTAGGAAATGGTTTCATAAAAATCTTGGGCCCAAATCAGATAAATTATATTTTCTTGGATATCTAAGGAAACTAAAAGATACTAAACTATTTTTTTCCAAGAATATTGTATTCATTGAAAATGAATTTATTTCCAAAGGAACCAGTGGGAGGAATGCATAACTCAAAGAAGTTTGACACTAACAAGAAAACATTGAACCTATAAAGATACAAAAGTAAGAAGAAGAATCACAAGTATTTGTGGAAACTCAAGTTCCACTTGTAGCACATGAACCTCGTAGATCACTAATACACACCTTGAGCGAGAGAGATTTGGATATCTTGTGACTCAATCAAGCAATGAGTTGGTCATAAATGATGATGAACTATTGACCTACCTAGAAACTATTGAGGGACCAGATTATGAGCTATGGTTTGAATACATGAGATTTGATATGGACTCCATGTATACAAATAAGGTATGGACCTTGGTGGATCCACCTAAAGGGGTAAAACCCATATGGTGCAAATGGGTCTTCAAGAACAAGATAGTTAGTGGATGGCAATGTACAATCCTATAAAGATCAATTGGTTGCAAAAGGATTTAAACAAGTATAAGGTGTTGACTATGATGAAACCTTTTCTCCATTTTCCATTGTTAAATCCATCGGGATCATGCTTCTCGTTGCATTGTATTATGACTATGAGATTTGGAAAATGGATTTTAAAACTACTTTCCTTGATGGGAACCTTCTTTAAGATGTGCACATGAACAACTTAATTGTTTTATACTTCCAACTGAAGCCAATAAAGTCTTCAAGCTGCAAAGTTCAATCTATGGATTGAAGCAAGCATCTCCAAGTTGGAATCTTCAATTTTACAAGATAGTCAAAGAGTTTGGCTTTAGTCAAAATGAAGATGAACCATGTGTTTATAAGAAGGTTAGTGGGAGCATAATTATACTTCTTATATTGTATGTAGATGACATACTATTAATAGGGAATGATATCCCTACCCTATAAATGGTAGAAACCTGGTTGGGAAGTACCTTCTATATGGATATCTAAGAGAAGCATCATATTTCTTAAGAATCAAGATCTATAGAGATAGATGTAGAAGGCTTCATAGGATAAGCCCAAAGTACATACATTAACAAGGTGCTAAAAAGGTACAAAATGCAAGACTCAAAGAGAGGAAACTTGTCCATGTCTCACGGTGTTGACTCTCTAGGGTCAATGTCCCGATTCTTCTAAAGAAAGGGGATCAGTGTGTAAGATTCCATATGCATTTGCAATTGGATATCTCATGTATGCAATTTTATGTACTCATATGAATGTATCATATGTTGTGAGCATGATGAGAATGTATCAGTCAATTCCTAATGAAGGTCACTAGACTGCCATAAAGAACATTCTTAAGTACTTTAGAAGGACTAGGGATCAATTCCTAATTAATGGTGGTGGTGAAAAGTTGGGTGTAAAGGGATATATAGATGCCAACTGCCAAATTGACAAAGATAATTGTTGATTGCAATTTGGATTTGTGTTTTGTCTTAAAAATGGAGATGTGAGGTAGAAAAGTCCCAAAAAAGAGATAGTTCTTGATTTTACAATTGAAGTCGAGTACATTGTAGCCTCCAACATAGAAAAGGAAGTTGTTTGGATCAAGAAGTTCATTAGTAAACTTGGAGTGGTTACAACAATTAATTATGTAGTAGATTTAAATAATGGAAACAATGGTGCTATTGCACAAGACAAGGTACCTAGATCACATTACCATTCCAAGCACATACTTTGGTGTTTCCATCTCATACAAGCATCATCCATTGAGGAATTAGATAACGGCGGCTCCCTGTCGTCTAGGGCTCTGGCGACCACGGTGGAGATCTAGGGCTCCCCCAACGTGCAGCGCTCAAGCATGGGGGAGGGGGTCAGGTGTCCTGTTGGGCCGTCACCTTCTCCCCCTGGGCCTCCTCCTCGACTTGCCTCTCTTTCTGGTCTCCTTTGGCAAGTGCCTCTCCGAGCTCCTCATCTCTCCCCCCTGGGCGGCGGTCGTGCGATCTGATTGGGATCGGGTCTTCTCTTAGACGTGTTGCTTGCAGGAGGTCGTGGAGCTCTTCTCCTGGCAGATTCTTGCTTAGATCTGCCGTGAGGCTGAGGCGGGTGGCTGGTGGGGGTGTCCTAGCTGGGGTTCCAAAGGAGGCAGTGGGGATGTCCTCGCTGGGGTTCTGAAGGAGGCGGGTTTCCCTCCTTTGTTTCTGCCTTGTTGGTTTTTCGCTTGGGTGCTAGTTTCTGGCAGGCTATCTTCCTTGTTCCGCCGTATATCGACGTTTCTTGTTCCTTTGAATAAGGATTGTTTCTCCTTCCTCTGTGAAGGCGGTGGTTTTTCCCCGGTAATTCAACCTTGGTTACGGCTAAATCTCGCTCTGGATTGATCTTATTACTCAGTTGTATGGCTTCATTTGAGTTGATATACGAGCAGAATACCGTCTTGTTCTAGCCCCCCCTACCACTACTTAACGCTCAAGATGAAGGAATTCTTCTGGAAAAGCTACTTAAGACAGCCTCAATGAAGAAGAATCAATGCAGAAATGTCTCTCTCTCGTTCCAATATGAGTTGTAGTGCCCTTGGGTTACTGAAAGTGATGTTTGTATGTTTTGTTTGTATCTTTCTCCCCAATTGTAGATGTCGTATGGCTAACAAGTAATGAATCGATCCATTTTCTCTAAAAAAAAGCACCATCCATTGAGGAAATGTGAAGATTTGTAGAGTAACAAATGAAATTAATGTTGTTGATGTCCTGAAAAAGAACTGTCTTAGTAGAAGCATGATGTTCATGTTAAATTACTTGGAATTAGATTCATGAATGATTGGTTATAAGTGCAAGTGAGAGTCTAGTAGTATGTATAACCTAAGAGCCATTCATGCGATGATTGCATTGAGACACTATGTAATTGATTTGATTAATAATAAATGTAATTTTCATTTATTATGTTTATTTAATTTTGAGATTATTATATAAGATCATAGAAGACTAAAGAATGATGTTATTCTATGACATATGGTTTGGGTTGAGGAAATGAACATGGGATCATATATAAGATAAGAGTATATACATTCTTGTCATGTCCCTGGTCGATTATTATTATGGAAGCTATATAGACAACAATAATACTTAACACTAGATTATGTGTTGACTACAGATTGAAGCTCATCAATCATGATATTGAATATCAAGTCAAACACAAAGGTACTTGTTCGAAAGAATTATACCAGATAGACCCACCTTGAGACTAATACATGGAAACCATGGAATGGTAGTCAGAATTATCTCTCAAATGTGATAATGGTGATTTTGGTTCTTAGACCTGAAGTCACTACGTTGATTTCATGGCGTTCAATGGACTTTAACACCATTCAAAATGACCTTGAATAAGGGTTGCCATACTGATGGTTCTTGGATACATTGTGATACATGGGGATTGTTGTGAGAGATCACCTGATAAGTGAGACTGAGAAACTCATGACCGTTCTCATGTAAGTCAATATGTGTTATTGATCTCATGTGCATCTCACTAGTCTACTCTAGTTCAAGAAACATCGATTGAATATTAGGAGGATGATGATTCCATGCATCATGTTCAATATGGATATGTGTGCAAAGGAACTATGCAATCACTATAACATTGATTACAAGTTTAGGTTGAGGTTGTCCTCCAACTTATCATACAACTTGGGTAGAAATGATGTGTTTCTAGATACCTCTCATTGTGTATGAAGCTATAATATGATTATAGAAATCACTACCAACATAATATGGAGCCTATAGGCTCACAACATATGATGCATTGATAAAAAAAATTAATCACAAACATGATTTAAATTGGAAACTAAGATTTTTAGGTAATCAAAATAAACAATATTATCAATACACTCAACCAACTGGAGAGTCTAGTCGACCGAGTGGACAATATCATTTGTAGCTTATAGGACTTGCCAGTCGTCTGACTAAAGAGTTCAGTTGACCTACTAGAAAGTCTCACCCAACAAATGATTTGAATGGTCAACTGATTGACAAAAGAATCCATTTGATCATCTAATACAAGTTAACCAGTTGGACTGGGTCAAACAATTAATAATTGTTGCAGTTATGCCCATGAATCGTTGCATTAAAAACCCAAGTTATTCTTCCATTGACCAAAAGCCAATCGACCGACTGTATAGTTTAGTCCATTGACTAGAATTGTGTAGATATCAATGTTCTGAAATGTGTTATGCGATATGCGTTCGGTCAGGGTACCGCATAGAGTATAAGCGGAATGCGGGAGCATAAGAGGGGCATATGCGGTTTTGGATTTTTTTAATTAATTCTATATTTTATACATCTATTTATTTTAAAAAATAGAATCATAATCATAAATTTCATGCTATCTAGTTTTGTAGCCTAATATCCCAAAATGTACCAATGGATCATTACATCATGGAAGAAGAAACACATATTTTCCAATGATCAAGAAGAAAAAACAATCAACAAAACCCTAAGTTTATATAATGTACTAAAATATACAAGTCAGAAAACACACTAACACATGTAGTTCATAGAAGAACATTTATTGAATGAACACAATAAGAATAACCACAGTAACACAAAACATGGTAGTTCAAAGTAGAAACAGAAAAAGAACATCAAAAACAAAATCAAAACATCAAAATAATATGAAGAAATTAAGTCAGTAATAAATAGAGAAGAAAAAGTTGTAGGGAATATAAACTACTCCCTAGGAAGCACACAAAATTTGAAACTTTGTAAAAGAAAATATCACATCTAATTAATATCTACAATAGATTCCCCTTTTATACAAGACAAAATCAGAACTGTTGCATATGCAACAGGCTCTAATATTATTAGAGAAAAATAGAAGAGAAAAAGAGAGCAAAAGGAAAGAGCAAAATGAAACATTGACAATTGTAAAATGTAATAATATATTTTGCACCACTCATTCAAAATAGAATTATTTATGAGGTAGCAAAATTTCTATATTTGATCTAAAACCAACTATATAGAAGTTGTCATTTAATTTGGTTGATTTTATTTGAGGTTCTATTTATTTTTTTACTTAAGTCATCAAATGAAATGCGGGGCCTAAGCGGCCACATATGCGGACCGCAAGATGCATATTCGGTCCATGCCCAAAAATAGCACTGCATAGTTATATGCGGAGCAGCTGAGGGCCGCATAAGAATATGCGGCCGCATAAGCGGCCTAATGCGGGGCATATGAGAACACTGGTAGATATCAGGTTTCATGGGACTATTTGTTACACTCAACCTACCTCCACTGACTACAAAGTCAGTGGCAATAGGACTTAGGAACCCATTTGTGAAATGACATAGATCACACACAATCATATTATATAGCAGGGAAAAAAGGAGTCCAACATCATTATTTAGAACCCAAAGTTTAGTACAACATAGATGCAAGCAACAACAAAAGATAGACATGTTTTTGAAATATCTAAGCTATTACATAAAGGGAAAGAGTAACTCCTTTAATTCTACTAATTCCCCATGATAAGAAGATATCCTTTGGTGTAGAAGATTTTTCATACAGCTTGATTCATTTTTTATTACCTAAATAGGCAACAAATAGGACACAATTTCAATGCAGGTGCAAGGGTACACTTGAAAATTGAAATAAGAAAGTCTAAAAGGTTAACATAATATAAGGTTGGCAATAGAACAATAAGTAAAAGGCTATAGGAAAAACAACATTGTAAACATGTAAAAATGTTTTAAAAACATGTTTTAAGTGCATTTAACCATTATACTTTATCATATCATCGTAAGGCCTTATATTCTTGTGAGAACTTCCAATGGAAGAGTCCATAAAGCAAACTAAGGCTCAAAGCCAATAGTTGCACATATTTCAACCATGAGGGGCCCAAATGGCCATTTCCATAAGGTCGTCCAATATTCTACAAGTGTTGTGCTCCCCTCTTGACAACTCAAGGAGAGTAGAAAGTGTACTTTGCTAAGTAGGTCGATGTGATAAACCTAGCACAAGATGCTCAAAGAGAAATCCCCTCAAGGAAGTGTTGACTTGAGAGTTATACATATTTTATATTTTGATAATGACTTAAACATTCCATTTATATGTATCTAATATATTTATTTAGATTGATTTCAGGCTTGACGTATATGAAAAGGATCAAATTACACAAGCCCTAGCTTGTCTAAGTTCATGTCAAAAGCAGTGCAAATGAATTTTTGTGGAAAACACTCCAAACCACCTTAGAATATTAATCATTTGTATTGATGATATGACTTGTAAATAAGATGAGAAAAAATAAGGGTCACTTAATTCCATCATTTAATCACTTAAAAATCATTTTGGAAAATTTGTCACAACACTTTAATCAGTCGAGTTTGGATCTCGATCGATTAGTGATGGATTTTTGGAAATGGTTGCATCGGTCAAGTTGTACACTCATAGAACTTGAGCAAGCAAATTTCTGACTAAAGTTGATTTTAGTTGGTCAGTTGAGTTACCCCTGGACAAACTTGACTAACAATTTGAAAATTGTCTTTGTCGGATAGTGGATTGATCGAGTTACTTTTATTGAAACTGGACCAAATGTATTGTATGAAAATTGCAGAAAAAGTGATTCCAACCATTGGAGAGTTGTTTGAAACGAAAATAGATCCTTTGCAAGTTGTAAAGTGGTTATTTTTCATTTTTAAGTGATTCCACACTCAAAGGAATACCCACATCTATAAATAGGACCTCTTGGAGCTCATTCCAAGGTTGCTCATTCATGCTACCCTTGGTCCTTGCTATAGTTGAGTGTGCTACTGTGATGGAGTGGATTTTTGAAATCCATAAATCTCCAATAACATATTAGAATCCATATATTGTGTTATAATGAGAGTTCTAAGTGTTTTGGTAAAGTGGAAATGTTGAATGAGATTTATATAATGATTATGATCTCTCTTTCTATGCCTTCTTGAGGAATTTAATTGGATAGTCTAACAATTCAGTTTTGGCACCAAATTCAAGTACAAGGTACCTTTTGTAGCAAGGAATCTATGGTTAAAATTTTGTGGCAATTGGGTCCTCCTAGAGAGAGATAATAAGGTTTGAAGTTTGGGAAATAATGTGCTTATTTGATGATTTGAGGACCTAAGTTGCTAATGTATATCAATGTCACGCCCCCCTTAGTTGAGTTGGGTATGCGTGGCTGAATCCTAGCCCTAGGTTTTCAATCTAGTGGAAGTACTCTTGGGTTTGAGTGAGCCACAGATGGACTCAAGTGGAGGACTAACTCAGACCATAGGATTGGCAATCAAGGGCAGTGGTGTTGTCTTGTACCTTGCAGTTATATCTTTGACCCCAGGTAGCAACCACGATGTCGAGCTACTCGCTGATCGTGAGTCGTGGGCGAGAACTAACCGGAGAATGGGACTCCCCTACTCTTTACGAATCATTCGACCCCTTGAACAGGTTGCCTCACCACTCCAGGGGAGAGAACCAGCTAACCTCCCTCGCTACTTCTCCACTGAGACGAACATGTCCTAGTTAGAAGAAGGGAAGTGGAGTTCGAAAGTGTTTTAGAGGAAGATAAAAGAGGGAAACGAAAGTGCGAGGTTAGAGGAGACGTTTTATGCTACCCCTGTGCACCCTTGCGGTGGTTCTGCTCACCCACCAAACCCAGATTGGTCGGAGATGAACACCGAGCTCGAGGACCCTCAACAGCTCTCGTTGCTGCAATTGTATTCTACCGACGGGTTTCTAGAGGGTGGCCGCAGATCTTGAGGCTTCTTCTTGGCACTGAGAGGCCCTTGTATACGGATGCCACTTTCTGGCCATGGAGAGCCACTGGCGCAGCAGCGTGAGAGCAGCGGAGAGCTCCTCCAACCGCAAGGGATGACCAGAAGGTTTAGATGCCAAGCTGGAGGCATGAAGGGAGGCATAGGAAGCTTTTGATGGGTCCAATGCTCGCAAGGAGGCGGTTTTGCCACTTGTTTTCTTCCTCTGGAGTAGCCTAGTCGTGGCGTCGGTGAGTAGTCCGGAGCTCCCATCGACCCATAGCTCCACAGACGAAGCTCTGAAGTTGAGTGGTCGTGGAGGTCTCTTCAAGGTGCTCAAACGTGATGGCGGCGTGAGGAGCTCACGAAGAAAACTTGAGCATTGTGGATTCCTCACCGGAGCTGGGCGGCTCGGCGGCACCCTGCCACAACAGGGGATCGGGTTGCGGGTGCCCTGGGCATCCTGTCGTTCACGCGAGAGAGGGGGTGAACCCCGGTCCAGTTGCCCAAACCCAGCCATGAACCGGGTCCAGGAGCTGTAAACCAGCCGGCCCAAGGCAAGTCAGGAAAACAACCGGCCGCCAGCATAAGGGAGCGCCCTACCACGTGGCAACACGTGATTGGCCCTAAAAGGTAAAAAAATCCCAGAATTTACATAGTTCTGTAATAAATCACAGTAATTAGCACACTTATCAGAAAAATACAAACAAGGTACCATTTTTCTCAGAAAAATGCATAGCACAAGATGGAACAATAATATCAGGCTTTTGATGCATTCATATCAGTAATAATATGTAGGATGTGAAATGCTCATATGATGGATGATAAATATCAAACGATGACATAAAATTATGGAAAAGTGTCAGTAACTCTATAATAATGTTTATAATGCACCTGATGTCTATAATCATGATGTTGATGAAATGAAATCATGTAATTTTCTTAATATGGTTAATTAGGGCTCATAACCCTAAATAAAATGTAATAAATGCACACATGCTCAATAAATGGTGAAATTTACATAGAAAGCTCCTATCAGTATCTGGAACCTCAGAATTAAATATGAGATCAATATGATACACATAATCTATGTTATACGAAGATGACCCATAATACACATGATGAAACCCTAATTCGAGTAATACATGTAACCAGTGTTAATATGTGCACCAAAAGGACATGGAACCTAATGTTCAGATGATGAACTTTGATAATGAGATGTAATCTGGAAAATGACATTAGTGATATAATCACAAGACAAGAATACAAATAATCATGAGAATACCATAATGAGATAAGAGAAACCCTAATGCACATAATTAGGGTTAAGATGAGATATAATAAGATGAGAACCTGATGATAGTATATGGTCATGTTTTGATCAGGTTTGACCAAGCTTATAGTTGACATCAGTGATATGTGTTTAGTATGATCTATCTCTTTGGAAGGTACGCCATTACCTCTCACTTGGCTTATTATACAATATGCTTGCGTTATACGATAGTACAAACTTGGCATATGATATTGATTGAAATGATTGTTCTTGTATGATATGTTGCACGATTTTACATACTTATTTCTATGAACACATGAAACATAAGATATTTGGTCCATTATATGGTAGCACTAAATCTCTTTGGTAGAATAGTGCATTGATGAAAGTACTAAATCTCTTTGGCAGAATAGTACATGTGAGCACTAAATCTCTTTGGTAGAATAGTGCATTTGTGAAGTACTAAATCTCTTTGGCAGAATAGTACATGTGAGCACTAAATCTCTGTGGTAGAATAGTGCATGTGGTTGATCAAGTTTACATATAATGGAAATGTGCCTAAAATATGTGTTTTCTTCTAGTCACAAATATCTTTGTGCAACTATACGCCTTTTCATATATTTTGTTTAATGCTGCCAAGTATTAGTTTTATCTTATTGACAAGATATGATGAGAGGTATATAAAAGACATGTAGGCGTACTCAGTACAATATTCTTGAAATATTGTGCTGACGTGTACCGCATGTAATCTTTTGTTAGGTTGTGGTTATGCTCTTGAAGATCCAGGATAGTTGAGAGTTGCATAGCGAGCTGATGTACATGTGGACCTATTGTCTTAAGATCCTGTTGTTTAGTTGTAGTACATGTATATGTATAGTTTTCTGTTCAATATGTAATATCAAATGTTGTAACAATTCATTATGTAATTATATGTTGAATGGTGAACATGTGTGTACGGTTTTATTATTGTTCATGTACATGTGCTACTGTGTTTCCTTCTGACTCCCTTGATTTTCTTCTTCTTAGCCTCGTGTGGGATATTTAAATTGGGATTCTCGCTGAGGTGAGGTTTCAATTTGGACGTCACACATCAGATTAAGTTTTAGAAAATCTGGGGACGTCACAGGTGGTATCAGAGCATGAACAATAGGAAAGACTGCCATTTTCTCATTATGCAACTCCAAACTAAAGAACCTTGAACTTAATAATCTTTAGGGTTAGATTAGTCATCTTTTTAGAGACTAGATCTGACCTAGCCTCTAGGTTAGCACCTAGATGTTCGAGAACTAGGTATAGACTGGTGCTTGTTGAGTAGCAGGTCCTGAGATGTCGTTCTTTCCTTGTAGTGCAGCGGTATGGGACGTTGTACTATTTGGAAATGACGTGCATCAAGGGAAGAGAAACCGTAGACATATGGAGCTCATTTTCAAGAGTAGCTACACTAGTCTACACCATGTTCTCACCCCTTTCACTAGTTTTCATGACACTGGACTCTCTACTATGTGTGGGACACTCGTTTTCAGGATTTGGTTTTTGATTCCAATCAGATCGAACATCGATAGTTTTCTCTGACGTTTGTTTTATCGGAGAAAAACTATATAATATTTTATTATGTATATGTATTACAAAAATGTGTCCCCACACATGTACGAGTAGGAGGTGGTCATGCAACCTAAGTGAAAGTGAATGACATCAGTCTAGAAGAGAGAGTAGTCCTAGATTAGATGTCTAGAGCCTTGTTTGGTATATGTGATATATGGAATAGATAGAATAAGTTTTATGATACGATCTAAGTCTTATATAGATGATATAAGATAGTTTGTGATGATCTATGTTTGTCTTTGAGGATGTAAGTTCAGTTTGAGGATTTGAGATAAGTTTTAATGATACAAGTAACTAGGCTTTTATGAGATAAGATTTGTTAAGATGAGACAAGGTTGTGAGTCAACATGAGCCTCAAGCTCTTTTACAAAGGAGGATCTCTAGTGTTAGGACCAGTTTTGGGGTTAGCTCAAGAGAGAGCGAGACCCACAAGGAGAAGGTCAGAGAACCTAGACTCCAAGATATGAGATTTATGAGATATGTGATATGATATGTCCTAAACTAGAATACTCCTGAGTGATTGAGTTGAGTTGCTTTTTGCATGATTCCTATAGTCTTGTTGAACCCTAGATGTCCTTGGCAAGACCAAACCCTAGAGTTAGAGAGAGGCTGGATATATGCGCATGTGAGTAGGAATATGAGAATCTACCATCTGGGTGAGGGAGAGAGAGCCCAAGACCCTGGAGGAGGTAGCTATGTTAGTTTCTGTGAAGCCTCATGCTCGGGTTGGTGGTTTCCCACATAGGAATCTAGTGGTGCTTATAAGAGAGTTTTGGGTATGATGTTTCATGGTTAGAGACCTATGAAGAGTATATCATAGCATGTTTTGGTTTGTGCTTGCGTGGCTAGAGCTAAAGAAGTTATCACTAGTGCCAATGAGGTAATCCGAGAACCCTAGACCGAGAGGAAAGATAAAATATATGTATATGAGATACTCATAGAGTTGAGTTAGCTCAGAGAGACTGAGCATGTTACTACCCTCATGATATGGGTCAGGAGAACCTCAGTTGGACTAGATAAAGTTTTGCTATATGTTTGATGAGCCACTTGTATAAGTTTGTTTAGAACAACCATGGTGTAATATAAGTAAAAACATGGTTTGATCTTGACATGTAACATATAGATGTGACATGATGTGATGGAAACCTAGAGATGGTTTAATAGATGTTAACACATATATGGTTAACCATATACATGAATAATGATGATAATGTGATAACTGTTGGTTAATCTTGTGATTAAATCACTAATAAATGTATCAATTTATTATGAGCAATGAAATAAAATCATATGAATGAAAAATGTTACATGAGGTGTTAATCTTAGTGCTTAATAAGGATGAAAGATATAGTTGATAGTTAGCAAAACATAAAAATTATGACACCTTGATATGATCTAGATGGATAAAGTGGGTTGTTATAGTTAACGCCCTCCTAAAAGGCATATGTTAATGTTGAACATGTTCTAACATTTTTCTCAATAATATGTTGATGACACCTTGATAATGGGTTAAATTTAGCTAACTCCTTAAGAATATGGTAATATGATGTTGAATAATAACGCATGAATAAAGATGAGGATGCAACCCTAATATATGAGATATGGAATGACATAAGCTAAGCTTCTAAACCTTGAGTTAAACCTTGAATGGAGTGTCTGTGCACCCAAGATGGTTGTAAACCCCCCTAATAGTGCTTTGGAAATTTGGTACTTTTCCTTGGAGTGTGAGTATGGTTTACTTTCGAGGACGAAAGTTCTTTTAAGATGTATATGATGTGACAGTGGTTTTTGGCTTAATTTCGAGGATGAAATATCTTTTAAGGTGTGTAGGATGTGATGGAGTGGATTTTTGAAATCCATAAATCTCCAATAACATATTATAATCCATATATTGAGTTATAATGAGAGTTCCAAGTGTTTTAGTAAAGTGGAAATGTTGAATGAGATTTATATAATGATTATGATTTCTCTTTCTATGCCTTCTTGGGGAATTTAATTGGATAATCTAACAATTCAGTTTTGGCACCAAATTCAAGTACAAGGTACCTTTTATAGCAAGGAATCTATGGTTAAAATTTTGTGGCAATTGGGTCCTCCTAGAGAGAGATAATAAGGTTTGAAGTTTGGGAAATAATGTGCTTATTTGATGATTTGAGGACCTAAGATGCTAATGTATATCAATGTCACGCCCCCCTTAGTTGAGTTGGGTATGCGTGGCCGAATCCTAGCCCTAGGTTTTCAATCTAGTGGAAGTACTCTTGGGTTTGAGTGAGCCACGGATGGACTCAAGTGGAGGACTAACTCAGACCATAGGATTGGCAATCAAGGGCAGTGGTGTTGTCTTGTACCTTGCAGTTATATCTTTGACCCCAGGTAGCAACCACGATGTCGAGCTACTCGCTGATTGTGAGTCGTGGGCGAGAACTAACCAGAGAATGGGACTCCCCTACTCTTTACGAATCATTCGACCCCTTGAACAGGTTGCCTCACCACTCCAGTGGAGAGAACCAGCTAACCTCCCTCGCTACTTCTCCACTGAGACGAACATGTCCTACCTAGAAGAAGGGAAGTGGAGTTTGAAAGTGTTTTAGAGGAAGATAAGAGAGGGAAAAGAAAGTGCGAGGTTAGAGGAGACGTTTTATGCTACCCCTGTGCACCCTTGCGGTGGTTCTGCTCACCCGCCAAACCCAGATTGGTCGAAGATGAACACCGAGAACGAGGACCCTCAACAACTCTCGTTGCTGCAATTGTATTCTACCGACGGGTTTCTAGAGGGTGGCCGCAGATCTTGAGGCTTCTTCTTGGCACTGAGAGGCCCTTGTATACGGATGCCACTTTCTGGCCATGGAGACCCGCTGACGCAGCAGCGTGAGAGCAGCGGAGAGCTCCTCCAACCGCAAGGGACGACCAGAAGGTTTAGATGCCAAGCTGGAGGCATAGGAAGCTTTTGATGGGTCCAATGCTCGCAAGGAGGCGGTTTTTCCGCTTGTTTTCTTCGTCTGGAGTAGCCTAGTCACGGCGTCGGTGAGGAGACCAGAGCTCTTATCGACCCATAGCTCCACAGACGAAGCTCTGAAGTTGAGTGGTCGTGGAGGTCTCTTCAAGGTGCTCAAACGTGATGGTGGCATGAGGAGCTCACGAAGAAAACTTGAGCATTGTGGATTCCTCACCGGAGTTGGGCGGCTCGGCGGCACCCTGCCACAACAGGGGATCGGGTTGCGGGTGCCCTGGGCATCCTGTCGTTCAAGCGAGAGAGGGGGTGAACCCCGGTCCAGTTGCCCAAACCCAGCCATGAACCGGGTCCAGGAGCTGTAAACCAGCCGGCCCAAGGCAAGTCAGGAAAAGAACTGGCCGCCAGCATAAGGGAGCGCCCTGCCACGTGGCAACACGTGATTGGCCCTAAAAGGTAAAAAAATCCAAGAATTTACATAGTTCTTTAATAAATCACAGTAATTAGCACACTTATCAGAAAAATACAAACAAGGTACCGTTTTTCTCAGAAAAATGCATAGCACAAGATGGAACAATAATATCAGGCTTTTGATGCATTAATATCAGTATTAATATGTAGGATGTGAAATGCTCATATGATGGTGGAAAAGTGTCAGTAACTCTATAATAATGTTTATAATGCAACTGATGTTTGTAATCATGATGTTGATGAAACGAAATCATGTAATTTGCTTAATATGGTTAATTAGGGCTCATAACCCTAAATAAAGTGTAATAAATGCACATATGCTCAATAAATGGTGAACTTTATAGAGAAAGCTCCTATCAGTATCTGGAACCTCAGAATTAAATATGAGATCAATATGATACACATAATCTATGTTATACGAAGATGACCCATAATACACACGATGAAACCCTAATTCAAGTAATACATGTAACTAGTGTTAATATGTGCACCAAAAGGACATGGAACCTAATGTTCAGATGATGAACTTTGATAATGAGATGTAATCTGGAAAATGACATTAGTGATATAATCACAAGACAAGAATACAAATAATCATGAGAATACCATAATGAGATAAGAGAAACCCTAATGGACATAATTAGGGTTAAGATGAGATATAATAAGATGAGAACCCGATGATAGTATATGGTCTTGTTTTGATCAGGTTTGACCAAGCTTATAGTTGACATCAGTGATATGTGTTTAGTATGATCTATCTCTTTGGAAGGTACGCCATTACCTCTCACTTGGCTTATTATACAATATGCTTGCGTTATACGATAGTACAAACTTGGCATATGATATTGATTGAAATGATTGTTCTTGTATGATATGTTGCAAGATTTTACATACTTATTTCTATGAACACATGAAACATAAGATATTTGGTCCATTATATGGTAGCACTAAATCTCTTTGGTAGAATAGTGCATTGATGAAAGTACTAAATCTCTTTGGCAGAATAGTACATGTGAGCACTAAATCTCTTTGGCAGAATAGTGCATTTGTGAAGTACTAAATCTCTTTGGCAGAATAGTACATGTGAGCACTAAATCTCTGTGGTAGAATAGTGCATGTGGTTGATCAAGTTTACATATAATGGAAATGTGCCTAAAATATGTGTTCTCTTCTAGTAACAAATATCTTTGTGCAACTATACGCCTTTTCTTATATTTTGTTTAATGCTGCCAAGTATTAGTTTTATCTTATTGCCAAGATATGATGAGAGGTATATAAAAGACACGTAGGCGTACTCAGTACAATATTCTTGAAATATTGTGCTGACGTGTACCGCATGTAATCTTTTGTTAGGTTGTGGTTATGCTCTTGAAGATCCAGGATAGTTGAGAGTTGCATAGCGAGCTGATGTACAGGTGGACCTGTTGTCTTAAGATCATGTTGTTTAGTTGTAGTACATATATATGTATAGTTTGTTGTTCAATATGTAATATCAAATGTTGTAACAATTCATTATGTAATTATATGTTGAATGGTGAACATGTGTGTATGGTTTTATTATTGTTCATGTACATGTGCTACTGTGTTTCCTTCTGACTCCCTTGATTTTCTTCTTCTTAGCCTCGTGTGGGATATTTAAATTGGGATTCTCGCTGAGGTGAGGTTTCAATTTGGACATCACACATCAGATTAAGTTTTAGAAAATCCGGGGACGTCATAGCTACAACCCTTTGAGCCCCTTTCTCTCTCTTATTTAGAAAGAATTTCATTATTATGAGTAAGTTAGGCATGTTGTAAGAGTGATACCTCAATGTTACCTTGTAAATCTCTCCTTCTTTCCATCTTTCCAATCCCCTTTATCAAAGAGAAAAGGCTGAAGTGATGTTCTCTGAGTGAAGGAGGAGTTGTTGTTCTTCTTCAAGGTTGAAGGTGTGAAGATCTTCTCCAAGTGAAGAAGAAGGACAATGTATAAGATCCAAGAAGAATGGGTAATCCCTATGAGGCCAAAGACTGGATGCAAGTGTGGGTAAGTCCTTGTTTAAGGCTAAAGACATATTGATCAAGTGGGTAAGTCCTTGTGTAGGTGAAAGACTCTCATCTTGGATAGGTAGCACTTAGATGTAAGGTGGTCTTCTTGTATCTCTTATAATGAAATATAAGTATACATGAGTTGCAAAGTCCTAGAGGTTAACCTCTCTAGGTATTGTATTGATGGTCTCCTAGTTTGGAGATTGGAACCACTCTAAACACTTTGTCCAAGTGTTTGTTTCAGTCTCTCTCATCCTTGCTATGCTTGTTAGACAGGACTTCAAATTCACTTTTAGAATTTCGTTTCAATTGATATAATTTGAAGGTCTAACTATTCTTGTGAGAATTTTGAAACTCTATTCACCCCCCCTCTAGAGCCCTAGATCCAAGTAGATGACCTATGGTATCAGAAGTACAAATAGGGGGGTCTTAGATAGTAGACATTTAAAACATAATCAGGTTGCAAAGCTTATGGATTTTCTTATAGACTTTAGGTCCTACAACAACAATCATGATTCTCTTTTTATATCAACATGTGCACATCATAGTTATCATGGTACTAACATCATAAGGAACCTTATGTCTAGTTAGAACATCCATGTTTACAAGGTATACAAGATGGTTTTGGATCTGATTTCAACTAGATAGATTATGGATTGCATACATTTTTGTACTTTTGATGCGATGAGTTTGAGTCGCATTTATAGACCTATTTCATATGTGTTTTGTGCTCTAATTACTCATTTTTATGGATAATATTGCATAATTCACTTAATTTGGTCTTTGCCATCATATTATATCAAATTCCCTTTGTTTTACTATTTTGAGCATTATTTATCATAATATTATTATATGTGTGGATTTACTTGGTCCTGTTGTGAAATTTCAGGAAAAACAAGTGTATGCTTCCGTCGATACCATCGACGGAAGTCGATACCATCGACCAAACCACAGGTTGCCAACCGAGAAGAGCAGCACAAAGTCGATACCATTGACACCTAAGTCGATGGCATCGAGATCACTTCATGTTGCTGGCGAAGATGCAGTCGATACCATCGACGAAAGTCGATGCCATCGACACAAGGAGAGCTACAGCGTCGCTAGAAGACAAAACCGACACTACAGGAGTCGATACCATCGACGCCCAAGTCGATGGTATCGAGATCACCACAGGCGCTCAAAATAAAAGAAAGGAAAGTTGCCGCTAATCCGCTGGGTCGATACCATCGACCCGCGTCGATGGTATCGACGCCGGCAGATATGCGTTGGATTCGTTTTGATCTCAATCGGACGGCTGGAGTTATTTGACGACCTAATTAGGGACTTATACCTAATGACGGCCGCCCAGAGGAGAGGATCATCTCATTTTTGCATTGCACGAGTGTCGAGGAGGAGAAAAAGGAGAACGGAGGCCGAGAAGCTCATCCCGGGTGATTCGGACGCTGTCGAAGACGATTTCCACCACCGACAGGCGGGGAAGCTCGTGTTCTACGCCAAGGATCCACCGGTTCTTCTCCGTTCAGGGGTTTTCCCATTTATTTCCCGTTTTTCTTATGAATTCCCCAATTTCTACCATGTATTCGTGTGAGATGAACATGAGAGGCTAAAACCCTCAATCTTTAGGACCGGGAGTAGCCCGGGAATGCATTGTATGACAATTTTATATTGATAATTCATATTTTCTCTCTCAAATCCGTGGTATAGTTTCGTTTGCTCCGTATATTGTTATGCTTGATCACCATAATAATAATCTAATGCCCTTAATCACTTCGACAGAAGGATTAACGGTTGAAAAGAGACGAAACCTACATTAATCGATAAATCCCTTGACAAAGGAGGTGTAAAATTAATGGTGGAAACTGAGAGACCGTTTTTAATGCGCTTAGTTTAGGGGAATGATTACTACGAAAGTGGAATCAACCTAAACCGAAGTAGTGAATTACACCACGACAGTGGGTAATTCTCATTTCAGGCCACTACCCGGATAGAGAGAGAAGTGTGAGGAATTATATGAAACCTAATACAATGTTGACCCGCGGTGAAACTGCAATCCTAAAGATACTCTTTTGAATTGATTAAATTAATCTTTAATTGATTGTTTTCTTTGTTTCATTTTGTTTTCTTTTTAATTTCGACAACAAAACCCTACTTTGTTAATCGGTCTAGCTGATTGCGATTAGTTAGTAAAAGTCCCCAATAATTCACGTATCCCTGAGTTCGACTCGGGCCTCACAAGGCCTATATTACTCGACGCGTATACTTGCGTTTAAGCGCGTAGTAAAATACACGTCAAGTTTTTGGCGCCGTTGCCGGGGATACGACAAATTTTTGGCACTTTGAGTGCTAAGAGCGGCCACTCTAGGCCACATTTTTTTTATTTTAAAACAATTTCAAAAATTCCTTTATTTCTCTATAATTGTGTTGACTCGTTCAAAGCATTGTACTGAACCCCTATTTCCATATTTCAGGTACTTTGCATGGTGCACACACGTAGTCAAGACTACGTGAATCGCACACCTGAGGTTCCATCTGCGGGACCAGAGGACGAGGACTACTACGAGGAGGAACACCAAAGTGATATAAATTCTGAATCTGAGCAAGAGCAAGTAGAAGAAATGGCCGAACCACAGACGATATGGGAGAAGATCAAAGCGTCTTCTTCATCATCTTCAAAGGGGCCTATAAAGAAAAAGGGGATCGACTTACCAACATACAAGATCGATCCGGCGTTGATCAACTTGGTAAAATCTAATGCATTTCACGGGCTGAAAAATGAAGATCCGGTTGCACACATCAGCCAGTTCGTGGAGAACTGTGATATGGTGAAGATAGACCGATTTCCACAAGATGCGTTGTACCTCAAGCTATTCCCAAGTTCATTGGCGGGAGCAGCAAGAGAGTGGCTACATAACCTCGATGATGAGTTCGTTGAATCTTGGGATCATATGGTGGAGGTTTTCTTCGAAAGGTTTTTCCCTCCTGAGAAGACCAACGACATGATCAGGAAAATTCACAATTTCACCCAACAGGCGGGTGAGACGTATTCTGAGACCTAGGAGCGATTCCAGGTTATGTTGAGGAGGTGCCCACATCATGGGCTGGACAGGGAAACACAAGTGAAAATCTTTTATTTTGCTCTCTCCGAGCATGATAGAAGTAATCTTGATTCAGCCGGATCCAGATTCTTTCTGAATAATACAGACACCAGATGTTGGGAGATACTAAAGAACATGGCTAGGAAACAGTCATGGGGCGACAGAGGTGCAGTGGAACAGGTCAAGGCTGCCGGTGAATCCAGAATAGTTAGGGAGCTGAACGACAAGCTAGATCTCCTAGCCAAGAAGCTGCTAACTAAAGAAGATGCATCTGATGATGGGGAGGCCCAAGTGAAATTCATGCAACAACAGGGCTATAGAAACAATGACTATGCATGGAGGAAGGATAAAAAGTTTTCATGGAAGGATCCGAACAATTTTCTACAGGATCCAGATGCCAAGCCACAGCAGAAAGCCGAGGACAAGAACACTGAATTACTAACTCAAATGGTGCAGCAGAATCAGGAGATGATGGCTATGTTTGGTAAACAACTACAATCTCAAGGTGATATTCTAACCAAATTTGGGCAGACGCTACAAAGCCATGGAGCACAGATGCGGGCATTAGAAACCACCGTGGCTCAGATTTCAAGTGAAGTGGCGGCCATCAAGCACGCCAATCAACAGAAACCAGCCGAGAATGCAAATGTGGCCCAAGCACACCATCAGGTCAAGTACATGTCTGTGGTGAGCAATGAGGAGGAATCTCAGGTGCAAGAAGCTGTAGAAGAAAGAAAAATGATTTTCAATGTGAATGCAACACCAGCAATACCATATCCACGCACTTACTATGGATTGCCTGGTGGAAACCCTTTCTTCAGAAAATCACAAAGAGTTGTGAATATTGTATCTCCACCTAGGCAGGAAGAACAAGTGCAAGTTGTTTGTGCACATGTGGAGACATCTAAGGCGAGAGAGGAACCACAACAAGCGGCCACTATTGAGGATGTCTTGCCAAAGCCCACACCGAAGGGAGTAATTGAAGCAAGCTTAGGGGAGGTACCCCCGAAAAGCTCTTATGTGCCACCTCATAGGTGTGTTGAGGCAGCAGATGTTTCAAATGTGGTTAATCCTAAGTCAAAGAAAGAGCATCGTCACTTTAAAAAATTCTTGGAGATATTCCGAAAACTCCACATCAATATTCCATTAGTGGAGATGATCGAGAAAGTACCCGCCTATGGGAGGTTCATCAAGGAAATCATTAATAAGAAGAGGCGGATAAAAGACGATGAAATTTATTGGATGAATGAGACGGTGAGCTCTATGATTCACGGGAATTCACCAAAGAAGAGAAAAGACCCAGGAGGTTTTTACATTCCGTGTTCAATAGGTGGTCAATATGTTTCTAAAGCGCAATGTGATTCCGGCGCCAGTACAAATCTCATGCCTTTGGCTACATTTCAAAAGCTGGGGTTAAAAGAGATAAAGAAGTTGGCTGCAACAATTGAATTGGCAGATGGGTCTACCGTGAGACCCTATGGAGTATGTGAAGATGTTCTCGTCAAAGTGGATAGATTCATATTTCTTGTGGACTTTGTCGTCATGGATATGCCACCACTCCAAAGTTTTGAAATTCTCCTAGGAAGACCGTTTCAAGCAACGGCAGGCGTTGTGACTGCCTTAGGGAGAGGTACTTTGTCTTTGGACATTGGAGGAGATCGTGTTGAATTCAAATTACCGCATGATCCTCTAAGTGCAGTCCCCAAGGTGAAAAGATGATGACTGTCATACGTCTAGCCTAAGACGTTAAAGAAGGGCGCTTGTTGGGAGGCAACCCAACCGTCGGTACATTAGGATAGTTTAATTTTAGTCATAGATTGCTTTTATTTCGTTTAAATTTTAGTTTAAAAATGATACCTTGATCCGTTTGTTGAATGTGCAGGAACAGGCAGGGTCGATACCATCGACACACTCTTCGATGGTATCGACATGGGTTCAGGTCGACACCAGCAAAAATCGCACTGCGTCGATACTATCGACACCCCCGTCGATGGTATCGACATGGTCACAGACAGGCTATGCAATAAAGGTCGATGGTATCGACATGCCAGTCGATACCATCGAGATCTCTGGAGATTTTCAGAAGAAATCGACTCAGTGGAGTCGATACCATCGACGGGTGTGTCGATGGTATCGACATTTTCAAGTGATAAAGGCGGCGGCCGGACTCGCGAGGCAGTTGCCCTAATCAGCGAGTCGATACCATCGACTTCCGTCGATGGTATCGACGGGCACACAGCAGTGTCGGTGTCAGTTATTCAAGATAGGTTTATTGGCCAAATGAAGTCACATCATCCAGAGCAAATCCGGACCCCACGACCCTGGCAGTACCCACCTCCACCACCATTGGACTGATCTGGTATCACTGTTCCACCTTTAAGTTGGTTTTTGACTATGAGGCCATAGTCGAATTCAAGCTTAGGGGGGTGGCTGGAACAACTCTATCTTTTATCTTGTCTTTTGTTATTTTTAGTTTTTGCTTTGTTATCTGTTCTTGCAATTTTAGTTTTTGTTTAGGATCCACATCTATCTATAGTAATCGTGGATGTCTTAACTTGGTTGTCCTTGGGGAACTTGTCCTATGTCCTATGTCACTATAGTTTAAGGGAATTTAAAAATTTCTGTGTCTTTTGGATAGCTTAACTTGGTTGTCCTTGGGGAACTTGTCCTATGAAAATGATTGATTATGTCAACTCTAAAGCAATATGTCACACCCACACCCCCATTGACTCATGAAAAGTGGATAGTAACGGTTGTTTGAGCCTAACCTAATCAAATGGTAATGAGACCTTAATTGGATATAAGAGAAAGAACCCTTTGAACTACTACACATGTCAGTAAGGAGGGACACATGATATTTTTCTAAGGTTCAGTAACTTAATCTTGTGATCATTCCACTTTATATTTTTCCATAATCCACCAAAGAATTGGAAGTAAAGTACAGTTTTAATTCCTTCTTGCGTGCATAGCATGTAGATAGGATTTGCATTGTTATTTTCATACTTTTGCATAAAACGAAAAAAAATGTATAGTGATTCATGCACATTACCTTTAGGTGCATGTCATGTAGTTGCACTCGTAACTTTCATGATTTTCATGCATAAGTACACCATGTACCTCAGTTTGTCTTGAAAAGTGATCTAAATTGTTACATACCCTCGAAAGAGTACAAAGATTTCCAATCATGAAGAAAATAGCCTAACACATGTATCTCTAAGCAATTATGGATATGTGGGCTAAGAGAAAAAGAAAAAAAAAATTCTGAAAATCTGAAAAAATTGAGAAAAGGAAAAAAAAGAGAGAATTTAGAAGGAAATGGAATAAGAGGGAGAAAGGAACATGATATCACTTGCATAACAAGGAAATTGAGTACATGATGTGGCTTAATTAGATTTCTATCTCTTTTTGAGGTGGAAGGTTAGTGCATGCATCATTCCACCCAATTATAGGCATTAGGGCATTTTTAATGTGCATTCACATCATTTAGGGCATTTTGTTTTATGCATTTTGAAACTGTGTAATACTTCCAAATTCTTCCATGAACCACCCATTCCATCCACCCGTTGTTCGGATTGGTAGGCCACTGTGATTTTCTCCTCACTCATGTTTATGAGGAGAACTGCTTCCATGTAGATGGTAGTTAGGGCGAGCAACGTAGTGTAGGCGATCACAAGATGCACCAATGCTGAATCGGCAAATTTTATTATGTTAACTGCATTATGTGATAGTGTTCATCGGTTTGAAGGATAATTTCTTTTATTGATGATTATTGTCACCTGTAGGGTAATTACTGTTCTGTGATTAGGAAAGGCTGGTTTGAGAACGTCCAGTGGGAGTCATGTGTGATGTAGGTTGGTATGTTGATTGTTAGTTGACATCTGCAATTCTATTCTAAGGATTAGTTGCTCGAGGGCGAGCAATGTTTCAGCTTAGGGGAGTTTGATGCGATGAGTTTGAGTCGCATTTATAGACCTATTTCATATGTGTTTTGTGCTCTAATTACTCATTTTTATGGATAATATTGCATAATTCACTTAATTTGGTCTTTGCCATCATATTATATCAAATTCCCTTTGTTTTACTATTTTGAGCATTATTTATCATAATATTATTATATGTGTGGATTTACTTGGTCCTGTTGTGAAATTTCAGGAAAAACAAGTGTATGCTTCCGTCGATACCATCGACGGAAGTCGATACCATCGACCAAGCCACAGGTTGCCAGCCGAGAAGAGCAGCACAGAGTCGATACCATCGACACCTAAGTCGATGGCATCAAGATCACTTCATGTTGCTGGCGAAGATGCAGTCGATACCATCGACGAAAGTCGATGCCATCGACACAAGGAGAGCTACAGCGTCGCTAGAAGACAAAACCGACGCTACAGGAGTCGATACCATCGACGCCCAAGTCGATGGTATCGAGATCACCACAGGCGCTCAGAATAAAAGAAAGGAAAGCTGCCGCTAATCCGCTGGGTCGATACCATCGACCCGCGTCGATGGTATCGACGCCGGAAGATATGCGTTGGATTCGTTTTGATCTCAATCGGACAGCTGGAGTTATTTGACGACCTAATTAGGGGCTTATACCTAATGACGGCCATCCAGAGGAGAGGATCATCTCATTTTTGCATTGCACGAGTGCCGAGGAGGAGAAAAAGGAGAACGGAGGCCGAGAAGCTCATCCCGGGTGATTCGGACGCTGCCGAAGATGATTTCCACCACCGACAGGCGGGGAAGCTCGTGTTCTACGCCAAGGATCCACCGGTTCTTCTCCGATCAGGGGTTTTCCCATTTATTTCCCGTTTTTCTTATGAATACCCCAATTTCTACCATGTATTCGTGTGAGATGAACATGAGAGGCTAAAACCCTCAATCTTTAGGACTGGGAGTAGCCCAGGAATGCATTGTATGACAATTTTATATTGATAATTCATATTTTCTCTCTCAAATCCGTGGTATAGTTTCGTTTTCTCCGTATATTGTTATGCTTGATCACCATAATAATAATCTAATGCCCTTAATCACTTCGACAGAAGGATTAACTGTTGAAAAGAGACGAAACCTACATTAATCAATAAATCCCTTGACAAAGGAGGTGTAAAATTAATGGTGGAAACTGAGAGACCATTTTTAATGCGCTTAGTTTAGGGGAATGATTACTACGATGGTGGAATCAACCTAAACCTAAGTAGTGAATTACACCACTACAGTGGGTAATTCTCATTTCAGGCCACTACCCGGATAGAGAGAGAAGTGTGAGGAATTATATGAAACCTAATACAATGTTGACCCGCGGTGAAACCGCAATCCTAAAGATACTCTTTTGAATTGATTAAATTAATCTTTAATCGATTGTTTTCTTTGTTTCATTTTGTTTTCTTTTTAATTTCGACAACAAAACCCTACTTTGTTAATCGGTCTAGCTGATTGCGATTAGTTAGTAAAAGTCCCCAATAATTCACGTATCCCTGAGTTCGACTCGGGCCTCACAAGGCCTATATTACTCGACGCGTATACTTGCATTTAAGCGCGTAGTAAAATACACGTCAACTTTCATCATGCAGTTACAAGCTTAGAACATATTCATGTTCAAAAGTGAGATTAAGGTATTATGAGGAAATAAGTCATAATAGTAGTAGATCATGATTCAAGAGTACATAAAACATATTAAGGATCATCGATTTTAGAGTTAAGATATTTCTAACGGATCACATAGGTATAAGATCATACCAAAGTTCAGGGTGGATGCAAACTAGAAGAGAATGAAAGGTTAGGGGCCTTAAATAGAGGAGGTAGGAAGCATGGAGGATTGGTTTGGGATAGTGGAAGGGGGTGGTGGCCATGTTTGTTGAGGTGGGTACCAGATGCCCCATCCAGTGCGCACAACCCTTATTGGCCGCAACGACGGGTTGCATGGCCACAAGCAGGATCCGATACGTCTACCCAACACTTCTCACACTGGTGTCATGACCTTTCCCCATCCATATTCTCCCTTGCATGGTAGGAGATGGCGAAGGGTGTGGGTTGTTGGATGGCGCCCCGAATTTGTGGCTTCCCCATCAAGTCGTTCACATTGGACCTGATCCAGGGGTGGCGTCGCTTGAGCCATAGCAGAAGAACACATGAGAAGAATGCATGAAAAGAAAAGGGAGGGGAAGGGTATATGATGGAATTGACATGGGCCCAAAGGAGGCTGGCCCAAAGTCTAGAAAAGGGAAAAATAAAGTACTAAAATAGAGTGAGGGAAAGGGTATATTCAAAAGACCATAAGACCCTCATTTCGACTCCGATTGGAGCAAGAAGACATGTGTTGGACTCATGAGAAAGAGATTTACAAGATGAGAGTGGAAAAAAGGTTATTGCATATTTTGAGTTAAGATAAAAAAAAGGGAGAAGAATGGTGACGAGTGTTAGGGTTGTAAACTAGATTTTCAGTGAAATTGGGCATCTTATGTCCATCCAATGCGTTCAAGGTTCATCAATTATGCATCCAAAAGTATCGAGTGACAAGATTGAAATCAAGATAAGTTAATAGATCAAGATAGGGTTTTGAAGGTACCTAGATACAGAAGGAAATTTCCAGTCCATCACAGTAGGCCACTCGACTGACTGGTTAGTCCAGTCAATCGATTGATGGTGTGTAGCTGTCTTCCAGTGAAGAAACTTGACCCTTCATCTTCTGAGGGTTTTAGAAATCCTATCCCTACCACTCCTACATAAAGGGGGATGGATAAGGATCTCAACACACTTCAATTGATTGAATAACGGTGTGCAACTAGGCCAATCAACTGACTAGTAGTGCATAGCCACTGTCCATTCAATAAACTTGACCCTTCATCTACTAGGGGTTTTAGAACCCCTCGCCCTACCACTCCTATATAAAGTGTCATGTCCACAACTCTTAAAACACTTCTCATTCACGTTGTGGTATTGTGAGAGCCTAGAATCATACCCATGAAAGGGGGAGAGATAAAGGTAGAAGAAAGTTGATGCTAGCATGTCAAGGAAAGTAGGGGCTTCTCCTTCTTGCTAGCTCAAGAAGTGTAACATGGATTTCTGGGTGGTCCACATGGACTATGTAGAGGAAAAAATCTTTGCGGATGTGCTAGGAGGATGTTGTCAACCATTATCCATATGTTTCTCAAGAAGGAACCACATATGTGTGCTAGGATAGTTGTTGTACTTACTCCAAGACAAGGTACATCTTGCACCCTCTTTTCTAATACATTGTTTGTTTGCAACTTGCTAGTTAGGGAGTATGGACAATTTTTTGTTTGGGTTCCTTCTCTGGCTCCATATTTCCCAACACTCAGGGTGTTTTGTTAAAATATTGACCAAGTCGACACGGTGTGTAGGTGAGTAAATCAATGTGTCACTGGAAGTTAGGAACTTCTGACGATCCCTAAATCTGATTAGATACATTGTGTCAGTATGTCAACATGTCATGTTATTGCTTTTTGTAGAAGTTGCTTTTCTTCTATGGACATGCCTTGTTTGGTGACCAAAATGGGTCTCTCTGGTTGCTTTTGCATCCTTATTGACCTAAATATGTGGATTCTTGGGGACTGACTTGATGGATCACATGATGGTACTTTTCTCCCCATTTTGGTTCCAAATTTATGTACCTACAATTAAAACCATGGAGGAAGTACAGATAACATAAAAGTAAAAAAATCTAGCATGATTAGAGGAAAATTGAGTCAGAAAATGATTCAATGTATAGGCAAGAGTAGGAAAAAATACATTATAAATCATGCACATCAAATATGGAGAAGGTAGAGGAGCAATTTTTGGGGCAAAGAAGCCGACTCATATGGATAAAAGATGGTGACTGAAATTCAAAGACCAAATACTTCCATTAAGAAGAGAGAGAGAGATGAGGGACACCTTCTAGAAGCACATTGATGATTAAAGTACATGATAACATCAATTTTATGCACAATTCATGATTTTATCATAAATAGAATCATCTGACTAAATGTTTAAGGATCTCAAATTCATTCATTTTATACTCAAATATAAAATACTTAGTACTGACTAAGTTTTATTGCAAATTGTAGAAATTTAACTCAAAATAATGAACATAGAAGGCACTTCCATTGACCTCCAAGACTGATCAACATTCATGTTATAATGGTTGACCTAAATAGATTTCCATAGCTCATCAACCTATCAGGTGGAGGCTTGAGCCTTCATTCAAAGACCGATGGACCTATCCATTGAGCTTATTGCCATCGATAAGAAAGGGTGATGGACCTGAGGTCAACATAAAGATATCGATCTCAAAAATTGAAAAAACTATGTTGAGCTAATATCCAATGCATACCAATGACCTAATAGTAACAAAACTATTTGTCGACTATCAGGTCAATACTTCATCAAAATCAACATGTTGGTCTTTCTATTATCAATAATACTTAAGATCGATGGTGTCTTTGGCAAAACAAAGAATCATCAACCACCCCAAGATCGATGATAGGAATACCAAGAGTCCATGCCACCTGGACCAATCAGAAATTAACAAAGCACATGTCAAACCCTATAAATGGGCCCTAAGGGCAAAATTCAAGTTGTATCGGATCCTAGAGACAAATAAACTGAAAGTTTGATGCTGGAATCAGAGCCAAAGTCTAGAGCCATCGACCTAGTGAGATAATCTATCTCTAGACTTGGTATCCAACCACTTCCATCAGTGGATTGATGGACCTAGCTGAGTAATTTCTTTCTTAACTCTCTCTTGAGAGCCTTTAAGGTATTTTGATGATGATATTCTCTTTATTGACTTTGTAACCTATTTGGGTCTAATCTTCATGGTTTTAAACAATGGTATTCTTGAAGTATCTATAATTCATGGTCGACTCAAAAATTGTACTTTCTCTTCATGATGAAACCCTAATTTTGGAATTTGAACCAAATTGTTCCTTCTTGTGAGATGGAACCCTGAATTTCCCACTTCTGTTGTGGATAGTTCATACTATCCATTTATATGATGGAAATCTAATTAATTATATTTTTGTGACTATGCTTTCTATAGCCTCTAAATTTATTGCATTCTTTGTGATTTATAGCCTTATCTAGTTGTATAAGTACTTTGGCTTTTGAGTTATGTGCCATTTATATTTGGGATGGAGGTTATGTACCATGTACCATGTACCTAGTTATGTTCTAATGTTAATTTGGGATGGAGGTTATGTTCCCCATATATGGGTTTTGTGCCCACTTTATATATTGAAGAGTTTGGTTATGTGCCTTATTCTATCAGGTTACTGGGTTATGCACCCTAACCGTCATTATTTATTTGTATTTCCATAGTGTGATAATTATTGCACTTTCATGCATACTGATGTTTGTTGTTCATGGGTTATGTTCCCTAAACTATTTATGTGTGCTTTTGTGGCATACCTTATTTTTATTAATGGCAAGTGTAACTATTGATTATCATATTATTGATGTTCATATTCTTTTGATATTCACTTGGATGGTACTTTCCTCTTGGATGGGAAGGCTTGTTATATTTGATGTCTTTTTTCCTAATGTTCTCAATCCCTATTAATATGCTCATGCTAGCTTTTTTTTTACTGAAAACTTCCAGTTTGTCTTCTCTTGTGAGGTATGATTCCAACCCCTAGGTAGAGAGAAAGGATGAGAGAACCGGAGTTGACCAAGACATGATCAAGTGTATTTGACTCTTTTTTGGAGATAAATTCAAGGTTCTTAGATAACCTTCTATTGGTCCTATGCTATAGATTAGTTTCCTTTTTGCATCACCCTATGTGGTGAAGGACTATGATATAATCAAGCATTGTAGTAGCTATTTATTTTATCTTTTGCTACTACATTTTGGTATCTTAAAACATACTTTTGAATAAAATGGATTATCATCCATCTATGAAAATTTGGTTGTGGATTCGACATATGGTATGTTTCCTATTATTTAATTTAGTAGTGAGTGCATTGATAACACCAACTTTTGTGATATTTTAGACTGTTTTTTTGTTATCAAAACTGCCATTTTTAGCTTTTTCCTCTCTTTTGAATGCACTTTCGCAATAATTGGCCAAGCAATGCTCTTAATCCAATTTTCCTATCTTTTGTAGGGTTTTTCCTCATTTTTGGGTAATAAGGCCGCTCCGACCCATGAATAAGCCCAAGCCTGTCTCGGCCTCCCTGACGCCCGATACAACCCCTGCCCGACAGGGGTTGGGCAACACAAAGACGCTCGACAAATAGGCGTCACGCGAGAAGAAGCTGACGGACGACACGCCTTCTACCCGACAGGGAGCCCGGCTCACCCCGACAACCCAGCTTGTCGGGCGACACAGCCACCCACCAGCGGGCACGCCAACCGTCACGAACGATAGACGACACCATCTACATCGAGCGACACCTCTGTATCGGCCCGTCCAACGATTGGCGCATAAGGGGGCCACGTGGCGCTTCGAGCACCATGTCTTCTCCCCAGCCAGCTGACTATAAATAGCAGCTACAGGGAGCCAAAAAGACAGTTCGGAGTTCGGGGGGTTAGAATTCGGACAGTTGGGAGTTGAGCCATCTTCCGAGGAGACTGTGAGAGCATACGTGTCGTGCCCAAGTGCTTGTCTCGGGGGACACTAGGTGAACTTCTCCTCGTCCTGAGAGGGAGGGGACAGTTCACTTAGGATCATCCCGGGCGACACTGCGGGCCGATATCGGCCGACACAGATGAGCGACACAAGTGTCCGAGAACAACAATGTGTAGCTCTTAGCCCGACACGATATCAAACTGATACACTTAGCTTGTCGAGTGCGCCGCCCGACATGAGTGTATCGGCTAGGGTCCTTGAGCGATACGGTCAACAATGGATGCGTGCCTCCCGAGAGGGTGTTCCGCCCGCCACCTCTGTATCGATCTAGGCCTCTGACTGATATCGGGCAGGAGAGCTACAACACCGTGTCGTCCTTCTACATCAAGGAGGCGACACCTATCTTTACTTCCTGTCATTTCATTCCTTACTTATGCATTGTAATTAAGACCCTTTATTTGTCTATGGAAATAGAAGATGCTTATTTACTTGCTGCTCTGTGCTTGGTACACTCTTTTGGATGACTGCTATGTTTGATATCCGAACTCTAGCTTGCATGTTTGGATCGTGTTTCGCTTAGCTAACGAATCGTGTATTCCCGTCGCAACAACTTTGAGAGTTGTGTTGTGGCTCTAGTGTTTGGTCCGATTCTGGAGTACGAGAGTGCCTGGAACGGAGTTCCTTTAGTGACCCTTCCACTCTAATTTTAGTCCAGTGACCTCGAGAGGGGCGCTGATGCCTTGTTAGAGGTACCCGCTTCGAGAGGAGGGGTACATGACTGGTTCTACCGCCGCTTGTCTTACCGGAGTTTTATCCTTCGTACCTCGCTTTAGCTCGAGCAATATCCTTTTGTTTCTATTGCATGAAAACCCCTAAGAACAGCTAAATGACTAAAACCTTAAATCTTTCTAGTAGCTCCAGTTGGAGATAGTTTTCTTCGTTTTATTTGTGACATCTTACTGCTTCCATTTTGGGAATTTATCTCTCTTTATACCTACCGGAGTGTAGGGTGTCGATTCCGGTTCTCAACACTACCCCCCTTGTCCCTATGTTCAACCCCATATATCTACTTCAACCCCGTAAATAAAGTTGCGGGGGCCTATAAGGATTCGGGTTTATAAATGTAAAAGCTCGACTACCTCAAATCCACCTCCAATTTTAGGACGCGCGATTTAGGCCGGTCAACTTTTTGGCGCCGTTGCTGGGGATCGAACCCGGGTCACCCGCTAGACAGGCGGGAATACTCACCACTACACTACAACGACCTAAATCGCGTGTCCTAAATCACACCCTCTTCAAGCTAAGCGTATCAGTTTTATCACAAAATATTTTGTAGTATAAATTTTGTGATATTTTGGACAAATTTTGTTCTTAAACCAGTAGAACCTTAATGTAAAGAGTATAAAATTTGTATCGGGCCAGGCCTCTGACCTAAAATTTGTAGTATAAATTTTAAGTCAAAATATCACAAATTTTGTAGTATAAATTTGTCCAAAATATCACGGATTTAAGAACAAAATATTTTGTGGTATTTTGTGATATTTATCCTACAGACAAAATATTTTATAGTATAAATTTTGTGATATTTTAAGTCAGATATTTCCGGACAAATTTTAAACTGTTTTTAGACTAAAATATCACAAAATTTTGTAGTATAAATTTTGTGATATTTTGTCGATATAAAAAAGTTGACGGGCCTAAATCGTGCGTCCTAAAATTGGAGGCGGATTTGAGGTAGTCGAGCTTTTACATTTATAAACCCGAATCCTTCTAGGCCCCCGCAACTTTGTTTACGGGGTCGAAGTAGATATACGGGGTCAAACACAGGGACAAGGGGGGTAGTGTTGAGAACACAGAATCGACATGCTACACTCCGGTACGTATAAAGAGAGATAAATTCCCAAAAGGGAAGCAGTAAGATGTCACAAATAAAATGAAGAAAACTATCTCCAACTGGAGCTACTAGAAAGATTTAAGGTTTTAGTCATTTAGCAGTTTTTAGGGGTTTTCATGTAATAGAAACAAAAGTATATTGCTCGAGCTAAAGTGAGGTACGAAGGATAAAACTCTGGTAAGACAAGCGGCGATAGAACTAGTCATGTACCCCTCCTCTCGAAGCGGGTACCTCTAACAAGGCATCAGCGCCCCTCTCAAGGTCACTGGACTAAAATTACAGTGGAAGGGTCACTAAAGCAACTCCGTTCCAGGCACTCTCGTACTCCAGAATCGGACCAAACACTAGAGCCACAACACAACTCTCGAAGTTGTTGCGACGGGAAAACATGATTCGTTAGCTAATCGAAACGCGATCCAAACATGCAAGCTAGAGTTCGGATATCAAACATAGCAGTCATCCAACAGAGTGTACCAAGCACAAAGCAGCAAGTAAATAAGCATCTTCTATTTCCATAGACAAATAAAGGGTCTTAATTACAATGCATAAGTAAGGAATTAAATGACAAGAAGTAAAGATAGGTGTCGCCTCCTTGATGTAGAAGGACGACAGGGTGTTGTAGCTCTCCTTCCCAATATCGGTCAGAGGCCTAGCTCGATACAGAGGTGTCAGGCGGCACACCCTCTCGGGCGGCACGCACCGATTGTCGACCGTATCACTCAAGGACCCTGGCTGATACGCTCATGTCGGGCGGCGCACTCAACAAGCTAAGTGTATCGGTTTGATATCGTGTCGGGCTAAGAGCTACGCATTGTTGTTGTCGGGCACTTGTGTCGCTCATCTACGTCGGTCGATATCAGCCCACAGTGTCGCCCGAGACGGTCCTAAGTAAACTGTCCCCTCCCTCTCAGGATGAGGAGAAGCTCACCTAGTGTCGCCTGAGACAAGCACTGGGGCACGACATGTGTGCTCTCGCAGTCTCCTCGGAAGATAGCTCAACTCCCAACTATCTGAATTCTAACCCCCCAAACTCCGAACTGTCTTTTCGGCTCCCTGTAGCTACTATTTATAGTCAGCTGGTTGGGGAGAAGACATGGTGCTCGAAGCGCCACGTGGCCCCCTTATGCGCTAGTCATTGGACGGGCCGATACAAAGGTGTCGCTGACGTAGATGGTGTCGGCTATCGGTCGTGACGGTTGGTGCGCCCGCCGGTGGGTGGCTGTGTCGCCCGACAAGCTGGGTTGTCGGGGCGAGCCGGGCTCCCTGTTGGGTAGAAGGTGTGTCGTCCGTCAGCTTCTTCTCGCGTGGCGCCTCTTTGTCGAGCGTCTTTGTGTCGCCCAACCCCTGTCGGGCAGGGGTTGTATCAGGCGTCAGGGAGGCTGAGATAGGCTTGGGCTTATTCATGGGCCGGAGCGGCCTTATTACCCAAAAACGAGGAAAAACCCTACAAAAGATAAAAAAATTAGATTAATAGCATTGCTTGGCCAATTATTGTGAAAGTGCATTCAAAAGAGAGGAAAATAGCTAAAAATGGTAGTTTTGATAACAGAAAAACAGTCTAAAATATCACAAAATTTGGTGTTATCAACTCCCCCAAACTTAGCATTTTGATTGTCCTCAATAAATATTTAAACTATATTTGTGATGCTTCTCTTGCTTGGTATAACTTCTTGTTCAAAAAGTGAAACAGAGATCGTAATGCCTTAAAGATAATGCTATCTCAATACGAACAAAAGACTTAGTTTTCCTTGCCTTATTGTTTAAGTAAGATTTTTCTCTACAGCTTCGGCGAGACATAGTTGTATGATTTTGAAGTTAGCTTACACACCAAACAACTTTATTTTTGGGGCAGAAAGTTATGTATAGGGTAGGCAAAGGCTTTTTGGGTTTTTCATTCTTGTCTCCCATCAGTCCATCCAGGTAAGGGTCTGTTAGCGGGCAAGTGGTCCCTACAGCCCAAGCCAGTTGGCTTTAGAGCAGTGATTTCACATCCTACGTACCACTGCCCCAGATCTACCATGCCTAAAGATGGGTAATTTTGGAAGACAAGTGTGTATATATATTTTTTTTTTTCTCTTCTACTTTTATTGGGCACAACTCTCATGCTTTTATTCACACTCATAAGGCTTTTCTCTCTTTTTGGGATTTTTGTTGGGTAAATGGGAACAAAGAGATTCCTGCTGTTTGGGCAGCTTTTTCCTTCTCCATACTCGTCTCTTAGCTGTTTGCGAGATTATTGTATTTTTGAAAATTTTTGACATGGCAAAACATATTCTTTTGTTCGTTTGAAGCAACATTATCAAAAAGATATAACAGGACTTGTGTCACATTCAGCACAAAGAAAATAAACTTGGCAAGCATTTGCATTAGGTTTTTTTACTAATATAGTGACTTTGTACATATGCATGGGAACAAAATAAGCAAAATAAGCAAAATTTTCAAAAATTTTGGTATAAACATATATATGTACACATGATATAGGAAAGAACAGAAGGATAAAGAACAAAAGAATAAGGAATTTAAGTCAGAGAGATCAGAAGATTTTTGTACCTCCCACACTGGTACATGGTACCCCCCCCCAAACTTACTCCACACTCTGTCCCCAGAGTTGTGAAGTAAATAAGGTGAGGTAATGTTTAATCCAGTGAGGTTGCGCCTGCATTAGATAGGAGTTTCCACACATATTTTTCTCATTTTTTGTGATATCCTATGTGGTGGAGCTGGTCAGGCGTTGCTTCACTTGCCATCCATTCCAGGACAAAGATGCCACAGTTGTTGGATAAAGGAATTTGCAACGGACTGCGGTGGCAGAACTGGAGTTCGTGCCATTTGCCTCCCTGTATGTCCAGGAACGGTTCAATCATCTTTGACACTTCGTCGTAATATTTTCGAACTAAGCGTTCGATGGGTGTCAAAGGTTCCAATGTACACGACACGGGATGGTTCTTGTTGCTGTCCGAGCTGTTGTAGAAAATGCCTGCTCGTTGTCGAGTATACATCGCTAGGAGCGTCCAATGATTGTAATGCACAATAGGCAGAAAGATAGTGCCTGCGACTTCGTCCTTCAATTCTTGCAGGAACATCTTCTTCGCTCCTATTTCGTCGGCGAGGAAGATATCGTTGAAAAGCAAAGGATGGGCTATATATGCATGTTCTAGATTTGGCTGTATATATTGGATGTAAGCGGCTGCAACTCTTACAGTCAAGCACCCTCCTTCCTTTACCATGTCCCTTAGCTCATCTGCCAGGACTATGATATCTCCTGTCTGAAAAGCAACATCTGATGGGGTTGAGTCAGCAAGCTTCTTCTGGATGATGTTGACCTTCTCCCGTGTGAGAGTTGAACACAAAAAGCGGTCGAAATTTTTGATCTGCCCTTCAGAAGCTTCGGGCAAAGCAGTGTCTTCCTCCCCATGCACTTTCTTCAAAATTTCTAGCTGCTTGCCCGCCCCATGAATTTCGGTTGCTATCTCTTCTTCTCTTTCTTCTGGGCTGCTGGATCGAGAAGAATCTTCCTCTACATCACTGTCCAGCAGTTGCTCCGGCACACCTGCATCCCAGAAATAGCGCTTGTCCTTGATTAGGAGCATGGCGTAGATGCCCCTGCGCTGATAAAAGGACATGCCTCTGAGGACTCCTAAGTTTCCGATTTAGTTGAGCACTTCAATGGCACCCAAGACGGCGATAGCACTGTTTCCGCTCCCCTCTTTTGCCTGTTCGGGGAGGTCTCTGATAGCAAAGTAGTTCCAAGGTCCTTGAAGACGTTGGATTCCTTGCTTTAAAGCTCGTAGTAGGCGTATTGGCAGGCGTTTCAACTGTCCGTCCTCCGGGCGGTAGAAAATACCTCCGAAGTGTGGTACTTCATCCTTGCTGCAACACAACAGCTGGACGTCACAGTTTCTGATGTCCGTCACACAGAGAAACCACACGTTGTGATGCTTGTACGGGGCCAACACCAGATTTCATCTATGCTCTTCAACGTATTGCAGCATGTCGACCACTGCACAGGAGTCTTGATCTCCCTTCATCAGCCTTCTTGCCAAGGTCGGGGTGGCTGTGTATATTTGTCTCCGACCTGTCCTGTTGTCGATCTTCTCTATTATTGCGTTCTCCAGGACCCTGAACACTCGTTTGCCGACGACAATCGGCGTGCGGAACATTTTCTGAAGATCTCCCCGTCGTAGGGAGAGGTAGAAGTCGCTCTAGATGATGTCTTCTTCATTGTCTTGCAACCTCAAGACCTTATTCAGTAGCTTCTGGTCTCTGATCGCCAGGTTCCCGATGGCTCTTCTATCAAAGTTGGCCATCTCGAAGGAGGGTATCTCAGACGGCTCGTGGAATTTGTCTACAAACGAGCGCTTTCCTCGGGGTGGATGTCTGTTATTCACTGTGTATACATCCCCCTCCTCTCCATCGGACTCATCAGACGAGTCTTCCCTGATGCTGATGTCTGCGCCATCATCTTCAACTTCATTCAGGAGGATGGAGACGTTAGCATCTCCCAAACCCAAAGAGCTCTCCTGTCTGCTGGGAGACCCTTCGGCAGATCCTTGTTGTGTCCCGTCCTCGGGCGTTGATGATCGCCCACTAGAGGAGGAGGATGGGGACGCCGTTCCCAAGGGGGAACCCAAAGAAGAGGGATTAGGGCTCCGGCTGGGAGGTGACGGCGACCGTCTCGGCTGCCTTCGGTGCGGATGGTCATCGCTTCTGTCCATCCTCTCCTTGAGCCTGTCAAGACGTTGGAGAACTTGCTACATTGTTGCATTTAAGGCCTCTAGTCTGCCGGGTATGCTCGCTAGAGCCAGCAGCTCGCTCTCTTGGATGTTCAGCCTGATCTCGTGGTTGTCCTGCTTGTCTTGAAAAGATGCAAGTTTGTGGGTCAGGGAAGTACAAGTAGCAGAGTTGATGGTTGTTACCTCCCGCAGATCGTCGAGTTTGTTTCCGAGAATCTTTCCGAGTGACGGAGGGGGTCCGGAGGATCTCCCTTCCGTCCTCGTGACATCTAGCCCGCGTGAAAGTCCACCCGGAGAGGTAGAATCTATAAAAATCGTTCACGAACCAGATGCCGCTAGGCGGGGAGTCGGTGCTTTTTCAGGTGTTGCCGCCTTGCCTTCCCTTCTGATTGGGGATGGCCGCAGTGAGGGTGGACTTTGCTCCACCTCTGCACTGTCGGTGATCTCCTTGACTGCTGCAGGTGGGGACTTCGGCGGCAGGGATGGTGTTCTTTCAAGTTCCCTCATGATCTCGTCAAACATCTCGTTGTTGTTGCCCCGCTGAAGCTCCTCTCCCACCTCTGCAGTTTTAGAAACACGGATGGGAACTGCGGCCGTCTCTTCCGCAGAAGATCCCGAAATTTCCATCCTGGTGACCTCAACAATCACCGGCTCTTTCTCAGCCACCATTGTCGTTGTTGGTGTGGTGGCTGGTATGGTTGGGGCGACGACAGCTTCATCAGCAGTTGTCACTGGCAGTTCTAGGGATGGCCTCTCTATGGCCCTGATCGTGGTGGCGGCAGTCGTGTTATTAGCTATAGCTTCGATCTCGGCGGTGGTGAAGACCAACTTCTCCTTGTCGTAGTTGGTGCAGTGAGGAAGGGGAAGGAGTATGTCCGTCCTTGAAAACTTGTAGAAGAAACTTCCCCCCTCCTTCCTGATGATGTTGGTCCTCATCAGATATTTGGTGTCAAACACATCATCGCCTTGCGTTCTAGTATGGCTGTGCGGCTCGAATGGGTACCCGAGTCCTACTGCAATGAGGTTGATAATGTCGCCCATGTAGTACTCCTTAGTGGCCTCCTTCATTGCATGCAACCTGTTCAGCAAGAACCGACCGAGGTTGATCACTCGGCCCTCCATAATATGCCACATGACGTGGAGCTCTTTCGTGTAGATGTTGCTGGATTCATTCTTGCTGAACAGCAATCATGCCACCAGCTTGTGCACGATCCTCCAGAAGCAGGAGTGCACTGCCACGACCTTTGATCACAGCTTAAACGAAGATTCGCCAGTAAGCCTGCCCCAAAACTCCACGGGATTGAACCTGTCTTCCTCGGTGATCCTCTCACTGTTGTCCATCTGATTCTTCTCTTCCTCGCTGGAAGAGAAGATCTCGTTTAAGAGCTTCTCAGAGATGGTGTGCTCTGAATTGTACAGCCAGGCCTGTAGTCTGTCTGGCCCGCCGAATTTTTCTTTCTCTGCTGGTGAATTCCTGACCCGGTGGAGAGAGGACATGAATTCCATGGTCAGCTTGGTGTACGAAGAAGTCCGGCTGAAGCAGATCTTCTTTAGTCCTGTCGCCGCAAGGACGCTCTTCAGCCTCTTCACGATCCCTAGCTCATCAAACGAGGATCTATGGCAGAACCTGCTTGACTTGTACATCTTGGGTACCAGCTCAGCATAGCGGTGAGCATGCTCGTCGTCTCTTGGCTCGAAACTCCCCGAAAAGGATTCCGAGAGTTCTGCTGCTGGTGTTGGCACTGCTGCAAGTGGTGTTGGTGTTGGTACTAGAGTCACAGCTTCTCCAACCCTTGCCTTCTTCTTTGTCCCTGATGTCCCAGCCTGTCATGGGTTTGGGTGCTTGGGTCTGGCAGCCTGCCCTTCAGCAGCAGTCTCAGGGTAGACCCTCCTACCTTGCTCGTCGACTGGGACATCGGTCATCTTAATGCGGGCCATCTCTGTAAGTCAACAAAAGAAATATCTGTTGGGTTTTAGGGGAGACAAAGAAGGCAGCGGAAACAAAAATTTCTCCCCAAACCCATACTGAGGAAACGCGTCAACGTCTATATAATAGGAAAGGATGGTTTGTGGAATCATACCTTGTCCCGAGGCTTGCTCGGCGACAATACCTCGCGCAATGCGCGGTCTTCAACTCCGGTCTTGGACGGCGTCTGTGCAGCTCCTGGTCGCACCAGGACTGACGACTCCTCCTCCTACCGGACTGTTAGATGACAGTTGTCCTCCTGAGCGGCAGTGTCCTCCCGCCTCTGTAGTAGTCCACACGGACCACCTGGAACTCCACTCTCCTTGTCCTACAAGGAAGTGGAAGGAGTCTCACACTCATGTTGACGTACTAGTCGCCAACACACTCTCCTGCTGCCAGTTGCAACTGCAGTTGTCCTTCCCTTGCTGCACCTCCCTTTTGCGGGAAGCAATTGCTCGGGATCTCTCATGGTTACCAAAACCAAAGAGAACGACAACTTCGCAAAGCAACTGGCTTGCATTGAGTTGTACTGTGAGAAGCCCCCAATACCCCTATATATAGGCGGGTCATGGGATAGGGTTCTCTGTGCCCGGCAATACGGGACTAAAGCAGGAGTAGAAGGGTTCGAGAATTTTCCACAAAAAGCAACCGGTTCGCAACTTGAAATGAACAGTTCACAACTGAACCGATCGGTTCGGCCATTGAGCCGATCGGTTGGACCTGAGCCGATCGTTTGGGGCACTCCAACCGATCGGTTGGTGCCCTGAACCGATCGGTTCATGGTCCTAATCTGGCTCAAAAAGACTTTCCTTGTTTCGTTCTCAATTGGTATCGAATACCAATGTTATTCCCAATCGAATTGGGCAATTTGAAACCAAAGGAAAATTCTTGCCGACATGACTTTCCCAACTGGTCGGTTGCACCAGTTGAGCCGATTGGTTCACCCCTTGAACCGGTCGTTTCAACCTGGGCATGAGCCGATCGGCCTGGACACTCCAGCCGACCGGTTCAGCACCTCCGCCGACCGGTTCATCACATGAGCCGATCGGTTGGGAGCACAGGTTGGGCAAAATCAGTCAATTGCGATTTCAATCAATCTGATACTCCAATCAATGCGTCCAACACCTTGAACCATAAGATATTGAGCTATCGACTGATTGAGTGTTTAATTGAACTACTAAACTCCTTTTGTAATCAATCTAAACATTGCTTTGTGGACAAAACTCCTCTTCCAGGTTAAATCCTATGTGTGTGACCCTGCAGGTCCATTTCACGTTGGCAGTGAAAGTCCATAACACTTATGACTTCACAAGCAAAGAGTGGTACCTAGTCACACATCAGTGCTACCCAAGTGAAAGTAGAAAGTTGGAGAACAACTTTCATCCTACAATCCGTGAATGGTGTTACAGTGAATGTATAATTCCTTTGTCACTGATATCTCGAATGAACTCAAGGCATGGAACAGTCATCCTGTCAATGTTCATTCACTTTCTTGATCTCAGAGCAGATTGAACGAGATATGTATGACATCAATATCACATACTGATTCACACATGCGTGCGCACGCCTATCTCAATCCTACTCATCAAGTGGCCTTGGATATCAAACTCCCTCAGGAGGGACAAATCCCATATCTATCACTCACCCCTCAAAAGCCCCATGTGTCAAAGCCACCCAATCATCACCTTTATAACAACCCATGTTTCAGGACTGCGTTTGATGATGTCAAAGTGTGCCCAACGACATGTGTTGAGTGTAGTGATTTCAGGTCTAAGAATCACACTCACCACCATCACTGTGAGTACTGACTGTGACTACCATCTCATGGTTCCATGTGTCAAACTCACGGTGGGTCTGTCTGGTACCTTGTTCTCTAACAAGTACCTATGTGTTTGGTTTGATATCTCTATATCATGACTAATGAGATTCTGTCATCAACCAACACCACAATCTAGTCTTGTGTATCATTGTTGTCTATCTACCTTCCACAATGACATCCGACTAGGGACATAACAAGAATGTACAAACTCTTAGCATCCGTATGATCTCATCGTTCAGGTCATGAACCTGAAGGCATACGTCATTGAGTACTGTCATTCTCTAGACATTCAATCTGTTCTATCACTATCTCATATGACTGAACCAGAAAGAATTGGAAGCTTGCCTTTGATGTTTATCAAATAAATCTTAATGTATCCCACCAATCATCCCATGATTGGCTCTCAGGGCATACATACCAACAGACTCCCACTTGCACTGCGAGCCAATCACCCTTGAATCATATTCATAGTGATCTTCAAACATGTCCCACATGTTACTGTGCTCTAGTGCGAACATAGTGAGTAATGACAACACCTTGCCAAAGTCAGTATAAACTGCATGTCTCTCATCTCTTCACTGTACATCGCACGTATGAGATGGAGTTGTCGTAATATGTGATCTAGTATTCATTTGCTAACCTTTAGCCACATTGCATGATCAAGGATTACAGACTTGTCATCAATGAGTGGAATATGTATAAGTTCATCTCATGAACTTCCAGATCCATATAGTATCTACTGATGTTCTCTAACACATAGATACTAGGTATTTCCCTTTTAAATGGCTTTATTGGAACATTTCCAATTATCAACAAAATTTTCACTTTTATACATCTTATGTATATATATTGCGATTAATTTTCTGTCCTTTCAGAAGTTCGCATCAATGTAACTCTTTACATTGAACTCTTCCTTATCTCCATAGAACTAGTACTTCTCAAGCACTTATCAAGTTCTCATGGTATTCCAGTAACCCTTACTGGAAGTAGACAAACATCCACTCGTCATGTCCTACATACGAGTTATCAGGATGAGCACATCATATTGCCATGTCCTACATACAAGATTATGAATGCATTTTATTCTTGCCATGTCATACATGCAAGATAATGGGATGATTACATACATGATAGATCCATATCTATTCTTAGTGTTCCCATTCTTCATAAGAATTGGACACTTGGCCTTGGGATACTAACTCCATGTAACATGGACAAGTTTTCTCCCACTGAATCTGTGCATACTAAAAACTTCAGTACAGATTGCCAATGTATGCTCTCTCTTTCCAGGTCAAAAGATTTTCGAGAACTATCTCTATAGATATCTATTCCTATCACATAGGAAACATCTCTATCTTCCTTAAAGATAATTTCCACATTAGGATTTCCAATCTAGAACATTTCCATTTCACATCAACATGTGGAATGTGAACACGCTCCCACTAAATCACAGATCCCTTCTTTATCTTTGACATGTCAGTCAAACCCTTTGACTATATCATCAAAGTAAAGATTCAATTCTGAGTTTCTTGTACTCAATCAATCACATTGATTAGTCCATTGTAACTTATAGACTTCATTTGCATTAGTGGATTCATAAACCTTATAAGTTGTGTCACGTACACATCCTTGTTTTATTCCTCATAGGAATGCGGTTTTAGTATCCATATGCCAAATGTCTCAGTCATTAAGTTGCAATCAACAAGCATCATCCTTCTCAAAATGTTATCCATGTGTCTTAACACTTAAGACTCATTTGCACTTATGGATATGATCAAATGAGTGCTACCATCAAGGTCATACCTTATGGTTCACATGGATGTCATTTAGGATGTAATGGTCTTATACCATAACTCAAAATCTGATTCCTCATATTCATCTAGATAGTTGACTCATCATATGAACAACTCATCACATAGATAATTGAGGTGTGTTTGTTAAGGATATAAGAACTCACAACCCTTGTGATTCTTAATTTCCTTTATTAGTGTGGGGTATTCTTTTATTAAGAAGAATTCAATTATTTGATAATCATTCTCTAACTCCTTAGAGTATGATTCCTTCTTGATTCAGACATCACCATGCCTTAATCATGAGTTCACTATGATACACTATCATAATCACTCATAAGGATCTCAAACATTTGGTTCAAGTATTTCATTCATTGATCTCATCAAGAATTAACACTTTACCAAATTTGTACTTCATCTATGATAATCTTGAACACTTCAAGATATTCATATTGGTATTTCTCTAAACACCATTTGAAGTATTAGCATTTGTTCCAATAGGTGTGTAAATACATCACATGTATTATACCTAATAGGACAATCATTCTCCCACTACCATTAGTGAAGATTGATTAATCATGTACAAGAGATTCATGTCTCTTACTAGTTCTCTAACCAAAAGAGTCTAGATTTATCCATCATATGGAAACTAGAAATGAATTTCTCATGATTGATGCTAATTTGATTGTTTGAGTTATCTATAACTTTTAGGCATCATTTTATCTTATGCATATCAAATACCACAAGATAAGCAAGGCATTGCCACAAAGATCATATCTTTAAGATCAAAACATCAACTTTATTAATTGCCATCATTGTCATACAATATGCAATAATAAAGTGTTTCTATCTATTGGCAATATATGAAATAGCAGTTCTCAACTCTATTTTGTGCCCTTTAGGATGAAATAAACTGAAAGATACTCCTATCTATGGCAGCAACACTTGCTCCAATGATGGGTACTTCTTTCTTGGTCCTTTCACAAAGGCCATCACTTCTTTGCGGATATTGCATATCATATATGACATATCCATATTTTGGTATCATATACCTCGGATAAAGAAGCGGTTCATTTAATGATAACTTAGGTGGAGATCTCCATCCCCTCCTTCATCTTCTTTTCTTCTTCCAGATATAGAGGGCAGTTCCCTCATACACCCTTTCCCCATGTGCCTTGAGGCTGAAGACGGCTTGGATTGCTGGCTAGCATCAGAACACTTCTTTGCTTTGCCCTTATCCTTGCCCTTAAGAATTACCTTTCTCTTTGATCACATCAAAGATTATGGTTTGTCTTTCTTCATCTTTGCCTTTACTATCCTCAACATGTCCAACAACTCTGTCAACGCTTGTCAAAGTTGTTCATGTTGTAGCTTATCATGAATTGTATGATCCTCGCAACATTTGCAGTATCATACCAATAGCCAACTCTTGGCTCAGAGGGAATCATTCTTAGTCAGGTTTTTCATATACCCAATCACATTGAGTGTGTGAATACCTTACTGGATCTCCTTCTGTCATGACATACTAGGACAGTATCTTGGAGACATCATATGTCTCATGTTTTCTCTACAACTCACAGTTCAGAGAACACAACATCAAGCACTCCTCATCAATGTCATCCTTGGTATGCTTCCATAAGCATACTTCCAGCCATTGATGTGGTGGGATCGAGTTCATCTGGTTCTGGTATAATTAGGACTTAGAGCTTTCACTCTTTGATTGAGAACACTTCTCATCATCATCCTAACCAGTCGTGGAATTATTCCCATTTAATTTGTTGGTCTCAAAGACCGATCACAAATAAAGTGATTTGTTGATTAACCATTTATATTAAAAAAAATGAAATATATGCAATTTTAGTCCAAAACTCTTTTTGACTTATTTGATTGATTTGAAAATTTGACGATATAATTAGGCCTTTAATTAATTATCTCTCCCACTATTTTAGTTCAAATTGATAGCCCTCACCATCAATTCGGAAGATTGCAGCGTACAACCTTCTAGTGGGCAAGATCCTGAAATCCTCTAACCCATGGACCAGCTAGGGCTGTCACCCACAACATAGATCTCTCAGGTAGGCAACTTTTGCCAATTGCATCATATGCAACTCTTGATAAGATGTCATCTACAACTCCTTGCAATGATCATCTCCATGCCTCAAGGTGCTAGATCCTATCCAGGTCACCTTGTTAAGTCTGACCCAAAGCAAACACGATGAACATGCACCCTGCTAGGGCAGACCCACACATTCATCCTTCACGCTTCCACGAGGTAGACGGTGCACCACGCTAGGGTGTGCCCACACTTGGTCGAACAAGCTTTTCACGTGTGTCGCATTTGGAAGGCATCTAAAACTTAATATTTTAATGAGGGATTTGGTTTTTATATACATATATATATCCAATCACCACAATACATAGTATGTATCATATACATGCTATATCCCACATAAAACATGCACAAACGATAAAAAGCGATGATTATGGCCATCCTAATGTGATTCCTCGAGCCAAGAGGAATCACGGTCATCTAGGTCTACATCTCATACAACCTGTACAAGATGAACATCTGTGCCTTGCCATCTGAGTTGATCAACTCATCACATGAATGATCTGTTGATGCATGGGTTTTGAGTCACTTTTATAGGCTTATTTTATATTTGTTTTATGCATGTATTTGTCATTTTCTTGATTATATTTGCATAATTCACTATAGTTGGCCCTTAAACTCTTTTTGCATCAAATTATACTGCTTTTATCATATTTATATGATTTTATATAATCCCCAGACTTATACACATGTTTTGGCACTTTTTCAGGCACTTTTGCATTGTCCGGAGTCGATACTATCGACCCCCAGGTCGATAGTATCGACATTTCATCAAAAAGCAACCCCAAAACGTGATCTTGGAAGGAATAACCTATGCCATGGTCGATACCATCGACCTAGGGTCGATACTATCGACAGCGTCGGGATCTGGCGATTTTCAGCACTAAAACGGATCATTTTAATCCGACGGTTGAGCTTTTTCGGAGCCGTAAAGTGGTCCTATGACCTAAGAAGAGCACGGACGGCCCGAGAGGGAGAGGAGATTGTGTTGCACAACATCCAAGAAGGAGAGAGAGAGATAGGAGACGAGAGACGAAGGTCGTCAACCGAGCGATCCGGGCACCTCCGACGGGCGATTTTGCTGCCGGAAGACTGCAAAACGCACGTTTCTCGAGGAGGATCTCTAGGAACACCTTTGTATCAGGGGTTACACGAGTTTGCTCCATGTTTCCCATGTTTTTCTTCTCTACTCCTCTATCTTTCATTGAGATGACCATGCGGGGCTAATCCCCTCCATCTTTAGGACCGGGAGTAGCCCGGGAATTCATTGTATGATAGTTTTATATCAGTGAATCATATTTTATCTCTTAAATCTGTGGTATAGTTTCGTTTCTCCATATATTGTTATGCTTGATCACCATAATAATAATCTAATGCCCTTAATCACTTTGACAGAAGGATTAACGGCTGAAAAGAGACGAAACCTACATTAATCGATAAATCCCTTGAACAAGGTGGTGTAAAATTAATGGTGGATACTGAGAGATTGTTTGTAATGCACTTAGTTTAGGGGATAGGTTACTACGACGGTGGAACCGACCTAAACCTAAGTAGTGAATTGTACCACGACAGTGGGCAATTCTGTTTTCAGGCCACTACCCGGAAAGAGAGATAAAATTGAGTAGCTATATAGAATTTAATACAATGAAAACCCGCGGTGAAACCGCAATCCTAAAGATACCCTTTTGAATTGATTAAATTAACATTTAATCGATCGTTTGTTTCGTTTTTGTTTTTATTTTCTTTTAATTTTAAAAACAACCCTCAATTTGTTATTCGGCTTAGCTGATCGCAAATAGTTAGTAGGAGTCTCCAACAATTCCGAGTATCCCTGTGTTCGACTCGGGCCTCACAAGGCCTGTACTACTCGACGCGTACACTTGCGTTTTTAGCGCGTAGTAAAATACACGTCAAGTTTTTGGCGCCGTTGCCGGGGATACGGAGAATTGTTGGCACTTTGAGTGCTACGAGCGGCCACTCTAGGCCACATTTTTTTTATTTTTTTTTCATTCCAAAAATTTATAAATCATTTTCTAAATATTTACAATCGTCAAGCACTGTACTAAATTCAAGTTTTCTATTTGTAGGTACTGTGCATGGTGCAGACGCGTAGTATTGACTACACACGTGACACACCAGAGGTTCCACTGGAAGGATCAGAAGACGAGGCTGAGTACGAGCAAGAGCATCTCGAGGAAATTAACTCAGAATCCGAACAAGAAGAGATGGCCGAGCCACAGACTATATGGGAGAAGATCAAGGCTTCATCAGCATCAGCTTCAAAAGGGCCTATTAAGAAGCAGGCAATCAACATACCTACTTACAAGATTGATCCAGCTTTGATAAATCTAGTGAAATCGAGTGCTTTTCATGGGCTTAAGAATGAGGATCCCGTCGCGCACATCAGCCAGTTTATTGAGAACTGTGACATGGTTAAAATCGATAGGTTTCCACAGGAGGCACTGTATCTCAAGCTTTGGCCGAGTTCATTGGCGGGAGCGGCACGAGAATGGTTACATAATTTGGATGATGAGTTTGTGGAGTCCTGGAACCATATGGTGGAGGTCTTCTTTGAGAGGTTTTTCCCTCCTGAGAAGACTAACGACATGATCCGGAAGATTCATAATTTTACCCAACAGGCCGGTGAGACATATTCTGAGACATGGGAGAGATTTCAGGTCATGATGAGGAGGTGCCCGCATCACGGGCTTGATAAAGAGACACAGGTGAAGATCTTCTATTTTTCTCTCTCTGAGCATGATTGAAGCAACCTTGATTCTGCAGGCTCAGGATTCTTTCTGAACAACACAGATGAAAGGTGTTGGGAAATCCTAAAGAATATGTCCAGGAAGCAATCATGGGGTGAAAGAGACACTGTTGAGCATGTTCGAGTTACAGGTGAATCTAAGGCAATCAAGGAGCTGAACGACAAGCTAGATCTTCTAGCCAAGAAATTGCTAGCCAAGGACGATGCATTCGAGGATGAGGAAGCCCAAGTCAAATTCATGCAACAACATGGCTACAGAAATAATGACTATTCATGGAGGAAAGACAAAAAGTTCTCCTGGAAGGATCCTAATAATTTCCAACAAGACCCGGAGGTAAAGCCACAACCTAGAGCTGAAGATAAGAGCACCGAATTGCTTAGTCAAATGGTGCAGCAGAATCAGGAAATGATGGCTATGTTCGGTAAACAACTGCAATCTCAGGGTGATATCTTAACCAAATTTGGGCAGACGCTTCAAAGTCATGGAGCACAGATGCGGGCATTAGAAACCACCGTGACCCAGATTTCCAATGAAGTGGCAGCCATCAAGCACGCCAATCAGCAGAAACAAGCTGGGAATGCAGATGTGGTCCTAGCACACCATCAAGTTAAATACATGTCGGCGATCAATGAGGATGAACCCCAGGTGGAAGAGATAAAAGATCAAAGCAAACTGACTTTTAATACGGAGGCGACACTGGCAATACCGTACCCTCGCACTTACTATGGACTGCCGGGCGGAAACCCTTTCTTCAGAAAATCACAGTGAGTTATGAATATTGCATCTCCATCTAGGCAAGAAGAACAATTGAAGGTTGTTTGTGCATGTGTGGAAACATCGAATGTGAGAAAGGAACCGCAGAAATTTGTCAATGTAGATGATGTCTCGCCAAAGCCCACGCCAGAGGGAGTAATTGAAGCAAGCTTAGGGGAGCTGGCCCCAAGAAGCTCATATGTGCCACCTCATAAGCATGTCAATACGACAGATGTGTCAAGTCTGGACAACCCAAAGCCAAAGAAAGAGCACCGGCATTATAGAAAATTCTTGGAGATGTTCAGAAAACTACATATCAACATTCCGTTGGTGGAAATGATTGAGAAGGTTCCAGCCTATGGGAGGTTCATCAAAGAAATAATCAACAAAAAGCGGCGGATTAAAGACACCGATGTATGCCGGATGAATGAAATGGTGAGCTCAATCATCCTTGGGAGTTTACCAGAGAAGAAGAAAGATCCGGGGAGTTTTTATATTCCATGTTCAATAGGTGATCAACACTTCCCACGAGCTCAGTGTGACTCAGGGGCAAGTATTAATCTTATGCCACTTGCCACTTTTCAAATGCTGGGATTGAAGAAGCCAACACAAACATCTATGACAATTGAGTTGGCGGATGGATCCATTGTGAAGCCACAAGGTATATGTGAGGATGTTCTAGTCAAGGTCGACAAATTCATCTTTCCTATTGACTTTGTGGTCATGGACATTCCTGAGTTGGAAGGAGGTGAGATGCTATTGGGAAGGCCGTTCCAAGCTACGGCTGATGTCATCGTTGCCATTGGGAGAGGTACATTGACCTTGGGGATTGGACATGATGGAGTTCAATTCAAATTGCCACATGACTCATTGGAGACATCTCTTGACAATGCAGGTTAAAGGTATCTTTATGTCAAGCCTAGGACATTAAACAAGGGCGCTTGTTGGGAGGCAACCCAAATTTAGGTTCAATTTTATGTTTGGTTATGTTCTTTTATGTTTATGTACTTAGTTTTTGCTTAGGTTTTGATAATTTTTGTAAAAATGGTACCCTAACTCGTGTTTTGAAGTGTGCAGAATGTTAAGGTCGATACTATCGACACCCATGTCGATAGTATCGAGTTTGGATCAGTAAACACTGAAGAAAAGTCGATACCATCGACCCTAGGGTCGATAGTATCGAGATTCCTGAAGATTTACAGAAAAATTAGTGCCAGTAAAGTCGATACCATCGACCCTAGGGTCGATAGTATCGACACTTTTGAGTTCCCAGGCTTTTAGATGCGTCGATTCAACAAAATCACTGAGTCTGGGTCGATACCATCGACCTTGGTCGATGGTATCGACACCTGCAGGACAACTACATAAAATAGGCCGTAAAAGGTATCGAAACGAGATTTTTTCGAACCGTTTTTTGCAGAGGAAAGATGGATGAAGCAAGTCACGTCTTAGAACCACTAAGACACAAAAATGGGCCACAAAAAGGAGGGAGATAGCAAGCATCACTTGGTCTACTTGAGCATCTAACCATCCTTCTTCACCACACTTCAAAGCGAATGGTACCGTTGTTCCACCTCTTAAGTGAGAATGTTGACTATGAGGCCATAGTCATATTCAAGCTTGGGGGGGTGTTGGAACAACCCTCTATCTTAGTTTTTACTTACTTATTCATGTTGATTTTATTTTTGAATTATTAGTTGTTTTTATTTCTAGGTTTACCGCTTTTGTAGGATCCACATCTATCTAGTGTAATCTGTGGAGCAATAAATGCATGGTTTCAATTGCAAGTTTTACTCTTGGGTTGTGTGCACATGAAAATATGAGCATATTGAAAACTTTTTGAGCTTATTCTTGTGAGTAATTGAGTGGCATAATTGAGGAAGTGCTTGGGTGAGTCAGCTTCAGGACACGGGGACATGAATGACCATCTTTATTGTCTAAGGAAAAGTGATTGACAAGGATGTTTGAGCCCAAACCGACCAAACGCTAACGTGACCTTAGACTAAAGTTTAAGAGAGAAATCCTTCAGTTACCCTGTACACAGGTCTTTAGAGAGGGACATATGATATTTTTGAAAGGTTCTGTCAATTAGTCTTGTGATCTGATCCACCGCAATTTCATTCACACTCCACCATAAGAAATGGGAGCACATTATTGTCTTTCACTTTTTGATTGCATACCATGTAGATAGGTCTTCCATTACAACTATTTTCACATTTTTTGCATGAGAATGAAAAAAAAAGATAGAGTAGTTATACATGCACATTATCCTTAGGTGCATGTCATAGTAGTTGCATAACTGTCATTATGTAGTTGCATTTACATCTTTTGAGCATATTGTACACCATGTATCTTATGTTACTCTAAAAACATTAAAGGTGATGAACTTGTTCCATACCCTCCAAATAGGATGCTTCAGATGCATAAGTATGTAACAAGAAGTGAGCCTGACAAATAATTCATTGTCATCTATGAAAATAAGGGCTTGAAAAAAAAATTGAAGAAAATTTGAAAAAAAAGAGAAAAAAAAAAGAAGAAAAAAAAAGAATTGAGAAGTAATAAAGAAGAAAAGGGAGAAATGAATATGTTATCACTTACATACTAAGAAGAATAAGCACATGGTGTAGTTTTCTTAGATATTCCATCTCACCTTGAGACGGAATGATAGTGCATGCATCATTCCACCAAAAATATAGCATTAGGACATTTTCACTTGCATTTTGCATCATGATAGGTCATTAATTTTTGTATTTCATGATTGACTATTATGTGCTTCCATCTCTTCCACAACCACCTATCCCATTCACCCGTTTCTCTAATCGGTAGGCCATCCATGATATTCTCCCCATTCATTAATATCAGGAGATCTACTTCCATTTAGATGGTAGTTAGGAAATGAGCAACGTAGATAGGAGATCACAAGATGCATCAAGTATGGACCTGATGAGTTTATCATATTAACTGCTTTAATTGATAGTGTTTCATTGTTTGGGGGACGGACATCTTTTACATAGGTCTTTGGTCGCCTGGATGGCAGTTAGTGTTCAGTGGTAAATGAGGGCCGGTTTGTGGAAAGAAAGTGGGGATGATGTAGATTCATTTCATGTATTTATGTCCTGTTGCTGACTTATCTCAACCAGATCCAAAGTTTTGTTGCTCGAGGACGAGCAAGGTTTAAGCTTAGGGGAGTTTGATGCATGGGTTTTGAGTCACTTTTATAGGCTTATTTTATATCTGTTTTATGCATGTATTTGTCATTTTCTTGATTATATTTGCATAATTCACTATAGTTGGCCCTTAAACTATTTTTGCATCAAATTATACTGCTTTTATCATATTTATATGATTTTATATAATCCCCAGACTTATACACATGTTTTGGCACTTTTTCAGGCACTTTTGCATTGTCCGGAGTCGATACTATCGACCCCCAGGTCGATAGTATCGACATTTCATCAAAAAGCAACCCCAAAACGTGATCTTGGAAGGAATAACCTGTGCCATGGTCGATACCATCGACCTAGGGTCGATACTATCGACAGCGTCGGGATCTGGCGATTTTCAGCACTAAAACGGATCGTTTTAATCCGACGGTTGAGCTTTTTCGGAGCCGTAAAGTGGTCCTATGACCTAAGAAGAGCACGGACGGCCCGAGAGGGAGAGGAGATTGTGTTGCACAACATCCAAGAAGGAGAGAGAGAGATAGGAGACGAGAGATGAAGGTCGTCAACCGAGCGATCCGGGCACCTCCGACGGGCGATTTTGCTGCCGGAAGACTGCAAAACGCACGTTTCTCGAGGAGGATCTCCACGAACACCATTGTATCAGGGGTTACACGAGTTTGCTCCATGTTTCCCATGTTTTTCTTCTCTACTCCTCTGTCTTTCATTGAGATGACCATGCGGGGCTAATCCCCTCCATCTTTAGGACCGGGAGTAGCCCGGGAATTCATTGTATGATAGTTTTATATCAGTGAATCATATTTTATCTCTTAAATCTGTGGTATATTTTCGTTTTCTCCATATATTGTTATGCTTGATCACCATAATAATAATCTAATGCCCTTAATCACTTTGACAGAAGGATTAACGGCTGAAAAGAGACGAAACCTACATTAATCGATAAATCCCTTGAACAAGGTGGTGTAAAATTAATGGTGGATACTTAGAGATTGTTCGTAATGCACTTAGTTTAGGGGATAGGTTACTACGACGGTGGAACTGACCTAAACCTAAGTAGTGAATTGTACCACGACAGTGGGCAATTCTGTTTTCAGGCCACTACCCGGAAAGAGAGATAAAATTGAGTAGCTATATAGAATTTAATACAATGAAAACCCGCGGTGAAACCGCAATCCTAAAGATACCCTTTTGAATTGATTAAATTAACATTTAATCGATCGTTTGTTTCGTTTTTGTTTTTATTTTCTTTTAATTTTAACAACAACCCTCAATTTGTTATTCGTCTTAGCTGATCGCAAATAGTTAGTAGGAGTCTCCAACAATTCCGAGTATCCCTGTGTTCGACTCGGGCCTCACAAGGCCTGTACTACTCGACGCGTACACTTGCGTTTTTAGCGCGTAGTAAAATACACGTCATCTGTACTCTCCAGCCGGTCGTCTGGGTTCCACCAGCCGATCGGTTGGCTCCTCCAACTGATCGGTTTGCCTGGTCGTCGTGCATCTCGTCATGTCCGCCACCCGCTCGTCTCGCTCCTCGAACCGGTCATCAACCGATCGGTTCACTCCTTGAACCGACCGTCTGGAACGTCAACCGACCGGTTTATGCCTTGAACCGATCGTTTCAGCTGTCGTCTTGATGTTCGCCGGTCTTTGACATAACAGGAAATAAAAATCTATCCTATTATTACATTACTTAAAAGAAGAAACCCCGAGTTACATTCGGGGGGAGCAAAGGTAGAAAAGAATTTTGAATTATTTCGAGTTACATCGGGAATAAGAGAGGGAAGATCGGTGCGCAGACCGAGATGCAAGAAACCACAAACAACCACACATAGATAGGGGTTTATAGGCCATAATCACGCTACACACATCCACCACAAAACTCGTTTAAGTGTGACGCGTATCGAGTGCATTAATAATACATATCATATATGTAATTAGGGTTTTGTGGATTTAGGATTGGACATGCATAAAGTCGATATTATTCGCATCGCATGCAATAAATAAAGGTGACAAACCAAAATCGATCATATCGATACTCCTAAAATATAGAGCAGTTGACCTGGCTCTGATACCACTGTTGGGTTTTAGGGGAGACAGAGAAGGCAGCGGAAACTAAAATTTCTCCCCAAACCCATACCGAGGAAACGTGTCAACGTGTATATAATAGGAAAGGATGGTTTGTGGAATCATACCTTGTCCCGAGGCTTGCTCGGCGACAATACCTCGCGCAATGCGCGGTCTTCAACTCCGGTCTTGGACGGCGTCTGTGCAGCTCCTGGTCGCACCGGGACTGACGACTCCTCCTCCTACCGGACTGTCGGATGACAGTTGTCCTCCTGAGCGGCAGTGTCCTCCCGCCTCTATAGTAGTCCACACGGACCACCTGGAGCTCCACTCTCCTTGTCCTACAAGGAAGTGGAAGGAGTCGCACCCTCCTGTTGATGTACTAGTCGCCAACACACTCTCCTGCTGCCAGTTGCAACTGCAGTTGTCCTTCCCTTGCTGCACCTCCCTTTTGCGGGAAGCACTTGCTCGGGATCTCTCATGGTTACCAAAACCAGAGAGAACGACAACTTCGCAAAGCAACCGGCTTGCATTGAGTTGTACTGTGAGAAGCCCCCAATACCCCTATATATATAGGCGGGTCATGGGACAGGGTTCTCTGTGCCCGGCAATACGGGACTAAAGCAGGAGTAGAAGGGTTTGAGAATTTTCCACAAAAAGCAACTGGTTCGCAACTTGAAATGATCAGTTCACAACTGAACCGATCGGTTCGGCCATTGAGCCGATCGGTTGGATCTGAGCCGGTCGTTTGGGCACTCCAACCGATCGGTTGGTGCCCTGAACCGATCGGTTCATGGTCCTAATCCGGCTCAAAAAGACTTTCCTTGTTTCGTTCTCAATTGGTATCGAATACCAATGTTATTCCCAATCGAATTGGTCAATTTGAAACCAAAGGAAAATTCTTGCCGACATGACTTTTCCAACTGGTCGGTTGCACCAGTTGAGCCGATTGGTTCAACCCTTGAACCGGTCATTTCAACCTGGGCATGAGCCGATCGGCCTGGACACTCCAGCCGACCGGTTCAGCACCTCAGCCGATCGGTTCATCACATGAGCCGATCGGTTGGGAGCACAGGTTGGGCAAAATCAGTCAATTGCGATTTCAATCAATCTGATACTCCAATCAATGCGTCCAACACCTTGAACCATATGATATTGAGCTATCGACTGATTGAGTGTTTAATTGAACTACTAAACTCCTTTAGTAATCAATCTAAACATTGCTTTGTGGAAAAAACTCCTCTTCCAGGTTAAATCCTATGTGTGTGACCCTACAGGTCCATTTCACGTTGGCAGTGAAAGTCCATAACACTTATGACTTCACAAGCAAAGAGTGGTACGTAGTCACACATCAGTGCTACCCAAGTGAAAGTAGAAAGTTGGAGAACAACTTTCATCCTACAATCCGTGAATGGTGTTACAGTGAATGTATAATTCCTTTGTCACTGATATCCCGAATGAACTCAAGGCATGGAACAGTCATCCTGTCAACGTTCATTCACTTTCTTGATCTCAGAGCAGATTGAACGAGATATGTATGCCATCAATATCACATACTGATTCACACATGCGTGCGCACGCCTATCTCAATCCTACTCATCAAGTGGCCTTGGATATCAAACTCCCTCAGGAGGGACAAATCCCATATCTATCACTCACCCCTCAAAAGCCCCATGTGTCAAAGCCACCCAATCATCACCTTTATAACAACCCATGTTTGAGGACTGCGTTTGATGATGTCAATGTGTGCCCAACGACATGTGTTGAGTGTAGTGATTTCAGGTCTAAGAATCACACTCACCACCATCACTGTGAGTACTGACTGTGACTACCATCTCATGGTTCCATGTGTCAAACTCACGGTGGGTCTGTCCGGTACCTTGTTCTCTAACAAGTACCTATGTGTTTGGTTTGATATCTCTATATCATGACTAATGATATTTTGTCATCAACCAACACCACAATCTAGTCTTGTGTATCATTTCTGTCTATCTACCTTCCACAATGACATCCGACTAGGGACATAACAAGAATGTACAAACTCTTAGCATCCGTATGATCTCATCGTTCAGGTCATGAACCTGAAGGCATACATCATTGAGTATTGTCATTCTCTAGACATTCAATCTGTTCTATCACCATCTCATATGACTGAACCAGAAAGAATTGGAAGCTTGCCTTTGATGTTTATCAAATCAATCTTAATGTATCCCACCAATCATCCCATGATTGGCTCTCAGGGCATACATACCAACAATATCTTGATTAAATATGTTGGCCTTTGCAAGAAATATAATAAAGAATAGACGTGTGACCCTGTATTATCCTGTAAAAAAACTGCCCGACACTCCTGCATCGGGCGACACACTGGTTTCAGCAACGAAGCCATGTGCCCGATACAAGAGATTGGTATCGCCCAATACGTCGAAAGATTCAATCACGCGATAAAGATAGGTCGGAAAGGCGGTGAACGCGTGTCAGGTCTGCAAAAAGAAAGGCGTGACGGGCGATACGAGGGAAATAAGACTAGGTGCCTGATACGTTCTTATTAAAGAAAAGCAGCGTATCGCCCGATAACAAAAATAGGTAAAGCGATGCAACATCGGGCGACACGACTGTTCAGCCAAGGAAACTTGAGACCGATAAACTACTTGTAACAAGAAAAGAAGCGTGTCGGCCGACACGATCTGTCGGGCTATACCTCGCTGTGATCTGGGCTATCGGGTGACACAAGAGAATTGCAGTCTCATGCGATACGGGAGCAGAAGCACAAGTTCTCTCGCTCGAAACGGGAGCGTAAAAATAGCAAGGTAAGGAACTCGACACGGTAAAACTCACTTTCCTTTTATAGTGACTAAATAGTAAAACTCGGATGCATGTCGACTGTCAGCTTCAACGCATAAGCTGGCAAGACCAACCGTCGACACGACTGTTGCACTCCACGAAGCCCCACCGCCTGATAAGGGTGCACTCAAAGCACTGGTTGGGTTGCCCCCTGTGAATCGTGAAAACAAAACGGGTTAAGCTGCGGCTGATGAGTAAAACATCATTGGCCTAGGACTAAGCTCTCTGGATCATATGGTATTACCCATCCCGGTTAATAAAACTAAGGCGGTGGCCCACAAAACATAAGAGTCAGTGCATGTGGCACATGCACTGCCTCGGGCCTTATTACATACCAAATGTTCGTAATGTTTGTTCTGCAGGAAAGTAAATTGCAATCCTATTCTATGAAATAAAATAAAGTAAAGCTCGGGTTGCCTCCCGAGAAGCGTTGCAGTTATCGTCTCCAGCTTGATGACTCCAGTTTACTCCTTATCTTCCAGCATCATCCCTTTTCCTCAACTTGATCTCGGCCTTCCATCTGTCACAGCCTTGTCCTCTTCGTAGGTTCGGTGTTTGACGGTATCTTTCTTGAGGGGTTCTTCATCAGTTCGGCCATTTGAGCTAATTGTTGGTCAATCTGGCATTGATGCGTCTGCATATCCGCCAGCTGGACCTATAATGAGTTCAAAATGCCCGAATTTGATAGCGCGCTCTGCGCTAGCTGGTTATTAATCGTGTCTTGCTTTTTTGCAAAATCAAACAACTATCCCACCACATCTTCTTGGTTCGAAGCATGGTTCTGTCCTTGTTCTTTAGATGATCCCTGGTACTTGCCTTGACTTTGGAAATTACCTTTGTTCTGCTGGAAGGGGGCATTTCTAGCATACTGACTGGTTCCTCCCCTCTTTTCGAAAGCTTGGGGTGGCTTAGTGGAGTTATGCAGCTGATGAGAATTCTCAGCTGCATCCTTGTTCCCATAGCTGAAACCAGGGTGGTCCGGTCTTTTGAAGTTTACAAAAGAGACATTTTCAGTCTCTTCTGCCTCGGACTCGATATCGGTTGATGCTTCTGGCCGGGTGTAGATGCAATTATCTACCCCATGGCCGCCTTCTTCGCATGTTACACATTTCATTACTTTTTCTACCTGCTTCTTCCCCTTACCACCAGCTTCTCACAACTTTTTTACATCCGTAGCAATCCTCTGGATCTGCGAGGTGATTGTTTCCAGCGCCTTAGATTCAAGGGTGGACCCTTCACCTGCCTTCTTTATCTGTCCTCTATCGGACCGGTCAAACTCAGCACCTGCCATCAACTCGGCCATATTCTTGATAATCATTTCGGACTTCTTCGCCTTCTTCCCCAGGAAGTCACTGCCCGCGGCCACGTTCAGCGACACCCTATCTTCGGGAGTCAAGCCGTTATAGAAGGTGGTGACGAGGAAACCCTTCTTGTAGTTGTGATGGGGGCAATCTCTTAGGTACTCCTGGAATCGCTCCTAGGCGTCATGGAGGCTTTCATTCGGATTTTGCATGAAGGATGTTATCTTTTTCCAATTTCTGACTGTCCTTTCAGTGGTGTAGAACTTATTCACAAATGCATTAGCTAACGCTCCCCACCCGTTCAGAGACTGGTGGGGTACCCCGAGGTACCAAGACAGTGCCTTGTCTTCCAGTGAAAAGATGAAGCCCTTGCAATATATCACCTCCTGGGGAACACCTCTCATCTTAATCGTGTCACAGATATTCTTAAAAGCATCCAGGTGATGATAGGGATTGTCATTCTTGGAGCTCCCTCTAAAACTCTTATTTTGGATCATAGAAATGACAGAAGGCTTAAGCTCAAAGTTGGCCACATTGAACTGCGGAGTGACGACAGGACACCTAGAGTTGTTGTCTTTTGAGGATGCCAACTCCCTAAGCGTCTTTTCTTCCTCTTCTGAGTCGTCACGGTCACTCTCTCCCCGGCATTGTTCCTGATCGTTCTGATTTCTTCTTTGCCTCTGACGGTGACGGCGTCTGTGTCGGTGATGGCCCTCTCCGTACTCCCCTAAGTCTGGATCTTCTCGTTGATGGTCACCGTCGTACCTGTCATTTTCTTCAGGCGGGGGCAAATCAGGCTTCCTCCCTTGGTGTTCGCCTTCAGAATGGGGTGGTTCAATGTGAGGTGGCATGTTGGTTGGAGTTGGTGCTCAGTGGAACAGATCACCGTCCTTCTAAGTACCTATTATTGGCACGAGGAATCAAGTTTAGAAGATAAATCTATTAAATTCGAACAAAGAATAATAGTAAAGAAGAAAAAGAGTGTTGTCAAGCTCATTGCTAAGCTTGAGGCACAGGAGTGTAGTTAGTGGATTCAGATTCGTCAACAGTACCGTTTTTGCCTTGTCCCCGGCAACGGCGCCAAAAAGTTGACCGGCCAAAATCGTGCGTCCTAAAATTGGAGGCGGATTTGAGGTAGTCGAGCTTTTACATTTATATACCTGAATCCTTCTAGGCCCCCGCAACTTTGTTTACGGGGTCGAACACAGGGACAAGGGGGGTAGTGTTGAGAACACGGAATCGACACGCTACACTCCGGTAGGTATAAAGAGAGATAAATTCCCAAATGGGAAGCAGTAAGATGTCACAAATAAAATGAAGAAAACTATCTCCAACTGGAGCTACTAGAAAGATTTAAGGTTTTAGTCATTTAGTAGTTTTTAGGGGTTTTCATGCAATAGAAACAGAAGGATATTGCTCGAGCTAAAGCGAGGTACGAAGGATAAAACTCCGGTAAGACAAGCGGCGGTAGAACCAGTCCTGTACCCCTCCTCTCGAAGCGGGTACCTCTAACAAGGCATCAGCGCCCCTCTCGAGGTAACTGGACTAAAACTAGAGTGGAAGGGTCACTAAAGCAACTCTGTTCTAGGAACTCTCGTACTCCAAAATCAGACCAAACACTAGAGCCACAACACAACTCTCGAAGTTGTTGCGACAGGAAAACACGATTCATTAGCTAAGCAAAACGCGATCCAAACATGCAAGCTAGAGTTCGGATATCAAACATAGCAGTCATCCAACAGAGTGTACCAAGCATAGAGAAGCAAGTAAATAAGCATCTTCTATTTCCATAGACAAATAAAGGGTCTTAATTACAATGCATAAGTAAGGAATTAAATGACCAGAAGTAAAGATAGGTGTCGCCTCCTTGATGTAGAAGGACGACAGGGTGATGTAGCTCTCCTGCTTGATATTGGTCAGAGGTCTAGCTTGATACAGAGGTGTCGGGCGGCACGCACCGATTGTCGACCGTATCGCTCAAGGACCCTGGGCGATACGCTCATGTCGGGCGGCGCACTCGACAAGCTAAGCATATTGGTTTGATATCGTGTCGGGCTAAGAGCTACGCATTGTTGTTGTCGGGCACTTGTGTCGCTCATCTACGTCGGCCGATATCAGCCCGCAGTGTCGCCCGGGACGGTCCTAAGTGAACTGTCCCCTCCCTCTCGGGATGAGGAGAAGCTCACCTAGTGTCGCCCGAGACAAGCACTGGGGCACGACACGTATGCTCTCGTAGTCTCCTCGGAATATAGCTCAACTCCCAACTGTCCGAATTCTAACCCCCCAAACTCTGAACTGTCTTTTCGGCTCCCTATAGCTGCTATTTATAGTCAGCTGGTTGGGGAGAAGACATGGTGCTTGAAGCGCCACGTGGCCCCCTTATGCACCAGTCATTGGACGGGCTGATACAGAGGTGTCTCTCGACGTAGATGGTGTCGGCTATCGGTCGTGACGGTTGGTGCGCCCGCCGGTGGGTGGCTGTGTCGCCCAACAAGATGGGTTGTCGGGGCGAGCGGGGCTCCCTGTCGGGTAGAAGGCGTGTCGTCCGTCAGCTTCTTCTCACGCGGCGCCTCTTTGTCGAGCGTCTTTGTGTCACCCAACCCCTGTCGCGCAGGGGTTGTATCGAGCTTCAGGGAGGCTGAGACAGGCTTGGGCTTATTCATGGGCCGGAGCGGCCTTATTACCCAAAAACGAGGAAAACCCTGCAAAAGATAGGAAAATTGGATTAACAGCATTGCTTGGCCAATTATTGCGAAAGTGCATTCAAAAGAGAGGAAAATAGCTAAAAATGGTAGTTTTGATAACAGAAAAATAGTCTAAAATATCACAAAATTTGGTGTTATCATGCATCCCCTATGGCGTCCCCCTCCTTACGTGAATTTAGCATATGAAGGCATTTCATAATTCACTTCTACCAAGGGTAGATTGAAACAGATCTTGTTCAAAATATCCATAAACTTATTGAACTTGATGTCATCTTTCTTACTAGAAAAATTGTGATAAAAAGAAATATTTGTCTTTCTAAAAGAATCACCTTGTGGAGAATTTCCTACAGATTTCTTTCTTTGATTTTTATCTACATCATCTTTATTGGTATAAACAACTTCATATGATTTTCTCTTTCATGGGGGAAGATTCTCCTATGACGATTTTACTCCTCAAAGAAAATGACTTGCATGTATTTCTTGGATTCACTTCTAGTTGAGTAGGCAAGGAAAGCAAAAGGTGCTTTTTGATTTGAAAGTGCTTGTGGGGCAATTTAGTTCTCCAACATTCGTGTGTGGTACTAATCCCATCCACTTTGGAAGGAAATTGGTGAATGGCATCCTTCGTAAACTTCCCTTGTTGGTATAGCTCATCATTTTTCTTCATTTGGGATTAAACATAACTCTCTAGGAGGACTCCAAGTGGACTTTGATTGTGGTTGTTGTAGATTGAAATTTATGTTTGCATTAATATTAAAGCCTAGTGGATTGTTACCCATTAGTAGCCTTCTATCCATAGATTGTTGACGTTGGACATGTTGTTGAGGATTTTGAGCATTGTTGTTGCAGTAGGAGAAGTTGGTATGATCTCTCCAACCTAGATTTTAAGTAGTATTTGACTATGGATTGTAGGGATATTTTTTCAGGAATTCCCTATCACATTGCATTATTCTAAGGTTTCCTCAGATAAAATGACATCAGAATAACATGTAGAATATACATGTCCATGATCTTCACTTGCTTCACAAATTAAGTTGACTGGTTGATAAGTTTGGGTATGTAGCTTCTCAAACTTTTGAGACAAGGTGTCCATCTTTGTTGCAATTATGTCTACTACATCAACTATGTGCATGCCCACTTTCTTCTTGGAAGTAATGTTTAAATAAGAAGGATGGTTGTTCCTTTTAGGGTTCCATTGGAAATCATATGTTTCCATGTCTTCAATAATGGAATAAGCTTTCCTATAAGATTTTTCATTAAAGCACCATTTGCATCATCAATGGACATATGTGTGTTATAGAATAACCCATTGTAGAAATCTTATAGAAGAAGCCAATTACTTAAATTATGGTGTGGATATTCATATTGGCGAGTGAGGTCGTCTCGAGCTCTGAAGGTGTAGAGACTTGCATGCCTCTAGGGGCCTGGGAAGAGAGAGTGAGCAAGTTGTTTAGGATCCAAAAGGCTCGACGTCCAGTGGTGGAACTTGAAGACCCAAAATAACCTTTCTTCCGAAGCAACGATGTGAGATCATGGCTGTTACAACCCCAAATTTTGGGTTCATTTGGTGAGAAATGTAATTTCTCATATTAAAGATATTTGGAAAAATAATATAATTTGTTGTGAATAAATGGATTTCGATTAAAATAGCCTTGTTGTTTGATTTGTGGGCTTTATTGGCTATTTGGCCCAATAATAAGGAAATTCAATTAATTAATGAATAATTGAATATTTGAGAAAAGAAAGAGGTAGAAACCTCTAGAAGGCAAATCCAAGGAGGGATTTCGTTCCTCTTGGGTTCCTTGGGTACCAAGGAGTCCAAAGTTGCAGAAAGAGAGCAATAAGAAAAGAAAAGATCAATTAAGTATTTCTTTATTAAGAAAGAAATTGAAAATATGGATGAAATGTGGAAAATAAGTAAAAAGAGGTATAATTAAGTGATCCTTGGTGGAATTTCGTATCCCAAGGATTGCTTATGATAAAAGGAATACCAATGAGGAAAACAAAAGGGAAATAAAGAGAAATCCTCAAAAAAAAAACTATTTTAATGAAGAAATAAACAAGATAATGTGAAATAATGCATTTAGATGCATCTAGAAGGATAATGAGTGTCCAATAAAATGGATTTCGAAGTATTAGAGTTTCTTGGGATCCAATGAGTCCCAATGAATAAAGAGGAAAGAGAAAATACCTATAAAAGAAGATAAGAGAATAATGTAATACATTATTATGTGGTTTTGCTAGAAATAAAGTAATTTTCTATTAAAGGAAAATAGGATTTCGTGCCTATGGATTGAAAAGCAAGAAATAAAGAGAGTGAAGAAGAGGAATTTCGAATTCCTAGTATTTAAAGAAAATATAATATCAAAAGGATGGTAAAATAGGAGAGAGAATCTTGCTTCTTCCTAAAGGAATTGGATTCCCAATAGAAAAGAACCTTGTTTTCTTCTTGACCAAGCACGTTAGGGCGTGGATTCCTCCCTATATAAAGGGTCGAATCCTTTCCCAAGTCCAGAAGGACCCCAAGAAACTATCTCTCTTCCATCTTCTTCTTCACATTTCTTGACGTCTAAACCCTAATCAAGGGAGGTAGGCCAACCCCACGATCGAGGTCGGGATGGAGCTGGGAGTCGGGCCTAGGGCTACAGGCTGGCGCGTCTGCGGCAGTTCGTGAGGAAGAAGAAGGTCCAGGCGATTGGACGGTTATGCCCCTTCGGGCGTTGAAGAGACAAAAACTTAACCGAGGGCTAAATCGTCATTTCGAAATGTTTCTATGCAAAGCGCCTTGCAAGGGAATAGAGTGACGTGGCATCTCCTAATTGGTCAAGTAAGTGGTTTAATGCAAAAATCATAACTCCTAATTGGTAGTTCCGATGAGAACATATAATACATGAATTTTGCTCAGAAAAACGAGAGGAATCCATTAAAAATATATCGGGAGCCTGATTATGTTTGTAATTCGAAAAATAATAGAAGTTATTAACTTTAGTGTAATGATGATTAAAGAAACCCTACTTTGGTATGATTAATGTGATTTATAGGGTTTAATTGATGATTAAAGTTGATATTAGCCTGTTAATGATAAAAAGAAACATTAGGAAGAAAAAGGATGAACTTTTCATATAATTAGTTAATTTGGAGTTTCATATGCATGAATATACTTTAATGGGTCTTGAAACCCTAATGTTGATTAATTCGACTATTAATGGCTTCAATTGATTAATTTCATGGTTAAAGTTGGAATATTCTATTTTGAACATTAAAATCCCTAATTTGGGGATAATTAACCTTAATATAGAAATTAGGGTTTCCGATTGAATCAAGGTAGAATTAATAATAAATAGAGTTCATATGGGAATTAGAACATAATGAATTATGAGTTGTTAATCCGAAAGAACTAATGGTGATAATTGAGTCTAATGACCTTGAAATAACTGAAAAGGATAAAGAAGGTAGTTTTGGTGTAAAAGAAAAATAATCAACTTTAATTGGGCTTATGATGCTGAAATTAGGGTTTATGAACTAAGAGAGTATTTAATATGATAAAAGTGTTATGGAGGCAAAAACCCTAATAAAACCCTAATGTGATCTAGAAAGCCTAAGGTGGAATCCAAGTCTAGCTTTAGAATGTTTTGGATAAACTATAACACTTGGATCGCATGCATTAATTTCAGGATATTGTTGACTGCTTGTTGATTTATTCTTTATCCTTATTGCTTGGACAATCAAGTTGCTCTGGATCAGGTATGTGGTTAATTATGAATAACTGCCTTAGTTTCTCGATGATTTTTCGGATGGTTAATCGCATTGAATGCAAATTATCAATTTGGATGTTCATACTTGCAAATCATAAAGTCACTATGATTATCACATTAAAAATAAATGTATAGATTCTCGCACCTACATGCCACCCTGATGGTAGATGCCAAAGGTCAGGCCCAGATGGGTAGACCAATGGACACCTTGAGTGGTGACCCCATGCCCCAAGAAGGTGGCCTATGATAATGCATGACTAGTGGGCACCATGAGTGCTGACCCCAGGCACCAAGCTCGGGATTGAGAAGGTGGCCTTAAGTCATTGGCAAAGGGCACCCTAAGGTGGGTATGCCAGGGTTAGGGCAAAAGCGGTGGAAAATGTTATACTGAAAAATGTAAATTGGCTTGTTAATTAATTTGATTGTGATTATTAAATTGTTAGCCATATTTGCAAGATTTGGTTGTTCCCACATACCAGTATATTTCGATATACTGACCGACGTTTTGTTTGTCGGTGTTTTAGGAACAACAATTGAAAGAACAAACAGTAAAGTGACACTTTGTGAAAGTAAAACATAAAGTGCAAGGAGGATTTGTTAGAGTGGATTAAAGCTTGGATAGATAGATTCCTAAAGTTTTCAAAGGTAAGTAAAGTTTTAATTTTATACCAAATTCCAGTTAGTTAGTAGAATTTCATAATTATTATTGATTATTTGCTGAACCTTTGATCTTGTTAATTGAATAACGGCTCTGACCTTCGGGTCTCCCTTAATTGGGGGTTACCGGGAGGCGGGGTCGTTACAATTGGTATCAGAGCATAGGTTCCTCAATTAATCTTTAATAATTATTAAATTTTACAAATTTTGTAGAAACCAAGGGAGTTATTGGAGGATTGTCTGAAAAACTGAGGTGTCTAGAAAAGGATCACGTCCGGGGGCTGGCAATATTTTCCTCTGCACCGCTAGTTAGAATACGAGGACTCCCGGATTGTGTGACTGCCTGGCCGATGTCTTAGGGTATGACTCGAAATAAGATACCTTTAGGACTCTCTCATCTTGTTCACCCCTTCTCAACTCAAATTCTATTAAGGACCTTAAGGATTAGGGTTTTCTCTCTTCTCCTCATCCCCTCGAGGTATGGGTAAAGTTAATAAGGTCTAAGGAATCCTCAACCAAATTAATGAAAAGCATGTAAATAAGATGTCATGGACATAAGCTTAATAGATTAAGCACAGACTAAAGAATAGATACATGCTTAGGTCGTATGACACGAGTTGTCTTTGCCCTCAGGAGAGACCTGAGGCTAGACCTTCTTGTCAAGAGGATGAGTAAGGAAAGTGAGTCTTGGAGGTAGAGATCTCCATTAAAGTAGAGACCTAGTGCATCCTTTGAGGATGATGTTAACCCTAACCCTAAGAGAAGGTTAGAGAGAGGGATATGATGAGATTAGATGTCATGGTAGACTGGGTGTTTGGATGAACATGCCTATGGTTTGTCATATCAGCCATGAGAGGTTAGATGACCTAGCACCTTTGGCAACCTGGGAAAGGGTCGTGCATGTTAAAGCAAAGGGTAGCTCCTTAATGGATGAAGTTAGTGAAGGACCTATAGAAACCTATGGCTTATGCAAGTAAGGGATAGCATGCCCCCTAGAGGACGTCAGTGGTACGGTGGTAAGTTGAAATCCTGGCCAGAAGGGCATGATGGATGGCTTATGAGATAAGCATAAAGAGATATGAATAATCTTGAACCAAACATGAGTTGAGCATAGGCTTCAACCACATAGGGGTTGCTTGAGAACATGAGTCTTCATGGATATGTGACCTCTAGTAGGTATGGTTGGAGGTGGTTGTATCTCTAGAGAGAGGAAACAGGACCTCAACAAGGAGGTTGGAAGTCTAAAACCCCGAAACATGAGGAATAGTGGGGAGTTGAGGATGATGTGACCTAAGGGGATGATAGTGGTTGCATTATGCATGACCCCTGGAAGCTGACGATATCTTGGTTGCCTTTAGAGGAACCAAACCCTAGAGAGAGGACGATGCTTCTAGTACCCATGGTATAAGTGGTTACCTGCTGGATGAGATAAATTGTGCCTTAGACCCTGAGGAGGTTTAAGTAACCTGTTGTGAGATTTTATACCTAGTTGGTTGTCCTGGAAGAGGACTCAACCCTGATGTGTTGCTCGAGTAGAAGGATGACAGGGAGTACACGACATACCTTGGACATGCTTGAATCGTGGTTAAGAGGTTGAGCATGTAGTTGGATACCCAAAGGAGAACCTAGGGTTCCTAGGCCTAAGAGGGAAAGCAGTGTATCTGATACTCATGATGAGATTTGAGTCGCTATAGTTTCGAGCATGGTACACCTCATGTGTAGAGGTAAAGGAAATCCCTTATGTTAAGGGTATGTTTGATGAACCCCTCACAACTAAGTTGATGTAATGTTGAGGATGAGAACAAGTGCAACCTAGCATGGTTTTGTAGGTACGCTTGTGCCTTAGTAATTGTTGGTTTAAGCATGCTCATATGGATGTAAACCCTAAGGATGCTTGTGACCTTTGTTATAAAGGTGTAGTTTCTTCCCATCCTGGGAGAGCGACCCTTTGGTAGGGAGTTTACCAATTTGGTTGGTTTTGAGGTAACCTAAGGAGGTTTCTTGAGAAGCTAAGTGAAGAGTACATGGCATGAGAATGAACTTATAGACCCATAGATAATCATCTCTATGTGCATGTGGATCTGTCACCATGGAGGTAACCGGTATGGGGCTCGACCAAGGTAGGCAGGTCACCATGGAAGGATGAAAGTCAGCACATGAATGCAAGAAGAGGGATGATGAATGTTTGGGTAAGGTTCTATGTTGTACATACACAATAATAGAATCCTAAGTCTATACAAGGATCAGGTAGGGATAAGACCGATGAAAGACAGAGTTGTCTAATTCCCTAGTTGCACATGACCATAGGGTCGGGAGGTAACGACTATCATTGTCCGAGGGCCATGGGTTAGGAGACTGATCACCTTCTGGAACTCATGGGACCCAAAGGGCAGATGAGTAGGGCACTCTCTGGATGCATAAGGGAAAAGGGATGACCCCAAAAGTGCTGGCACCCTATAGACCCAGGGGAGGGTACCAAGGATTGTGGGTAAACCCAAATAGGTTTCAGATCAGTTTTCCATGGAAGTAATTTTTTATATCATGATGCTTGTGATGTAGAGACATATGTGGCACATTTCAACTTAGATTGGAAAGTGTATTGGCGAGATGGGTTGTACCATCTCTACTCTTAGAACAGGAAGAACTTTGTATTTGGACTGTAGCCAAATGCTTATTTCTTCTTGTTATGGGAGTGAGAGATAGGACAATACGCATGCCTTACACCAAGGATAAAGATGATGTAAGTTGGAACGTAGCTACAAGGTATGAGGACAGAGATGATAACATACCTTGGTGGAGTGAATGATACATGGATGGTTTACAAACATTAAGAGAGAGTAGTGTAGTCAGCTTATGAGGATGTTTTATCAGGAGCTATGGGGAATTTACAAGTTAACCAAGGTTGAGTTTGATCACCATGAGGATGAGCTCAGAGCTTCTTAATGAAGACCAACTCAGAGTTTGAGATGAGATGATAAGTATAATACATGGAGGTGTATGTTACCTAACACCTAAGGATAAGAAGTGGTAATGAATGCTCTGGTTGAGATCTAGCTGCCTAATTAGATGCTAGAAGAAGTTGAGGTTGTTTGGCTAACCCTAAGTTTCGAAAGAAGACGTGTTTTGGCTAACACTCAAATGTAATAAGATATGTTGAACAAGTTAATGGTTGTTTGGGTAGCCAGTTTAGTCCTTTATGTAGTTAAAGGATGGTGTTAGAACCTCGGATAAACTTCTTTGGATAGGAAGGTAATAAAACCCTTTTGAGAGTGGTTTAGGGTCTCCGAGGTATCAAGCTTGAGGAATCATAACAATACAAGAGGTCATGATATACCTTGATACTACAAAGATAGTAAGTGATGGTAGCATTCTGGATACTTAAAACAAGGTTGTATGTAGCATGTGGCCATGCAAGCCAGGAGGTGAAGGACGAACACCATTAACCCAGTGCATGAATATAAAGTATAAAGAGTTCCCAAGAGGGAATGGGAGTTCACCACTATAGGTGTTGTAGTAAGTCTCCCCTGAAAAAGAAAGATCAAGATGTAATATGGGTTATGGTATATCGCCTTACCTAGATGACATGAGAAAGAAAGGAGTGTTGTCAAGGGACAAATTCGTTGAACTACTTAAGAGAGAAATATGATTCAACCACATCATGATGCGAGTTCAAAAGTTCTTGGGTATGACTAAGGTTCACTTCCATTAGGTGCAAGTGGATACATGAAGAACTTGATGATAGTACAGTTTATCACCCCATAATAATGGACAATATGATCCAGACTAGAGGGTCTGATGAGAGCATGTGTGCTCATTTAGGGTGATACATAGAGATAGTTCTTAAAATGTGATGCTACCCACCATAGCCTTTATCGGGATGTAAGAAGTCGTATAGAGAGGTTGTGTTGGTCACCACTTCATTAAGATGATGTTGGTGAAGGAGGCCTCACGAAGGATAGAAAAGAACCATAGTGTGTGTAGATGAAGTCACTTTGATCGTGCAATGGCCGAGAGGGAGCCCAGTGGTGACATGAGTTACAAGCTGATGCAAAGCAGACTGACATTCAGGTCACTGTGGGAGAATATGTGATGTGAAAATCTGACCCCTCTAAGCTACAGCTAAGAAAGCTAAGTCCCCAATATATGGGTCCATTTGAGATGGATTGGTGGAGATGGTTTTGTTTAACCTTACCCCTCAGGATAAAATGATGTGTTTCATGAGTCCAATCTAGAGCACTATGTGAGATACCCAAGCCAGGTGTTGTGCCCTGAACCTATTCAACTTTTGAAAGGTTGAAAAGTCCTGAGTCACCTATGAGGGTACAATATACCAAGGTAAGAAAGAACTCAGATGGATGAAAATGAGATAATAAAGGTTCTTGGGAAACACCATGGAAAGGGGGAAGCCACGTGGGAGCCCTGATGGACATAAGAAGACGTATCCTGTTTGTTTGCTTGCTTGATGGAATTTTGAGGGCAAATTCTCATAAGAGGGGAAGGATGTTACAACCCCAAATTTTGGGTTCATTTGGTGAGAAATGTAATTTCTCATATTAAAGATATTTGGACAAATAATATAATTTGTTGTGAATAAATGGATTTCGCTTAAAATAGCCTTGTTGTTTGATTTGTGGGCTTTATTGGCTATTTGGCCCAATAATAAGGAAATTCAATTAATTAATGAATAATTGAATATTTGAGAAAAGAAAGAGGTAGAAACCTCTAGAAGGCAAATCCAAGGAGGGATTTCGTGCCTCTTGGGTTCCTTGGGTACCAAGGAGTCCAAAGTTGCATAAAAAGAGCAATAAGAAAAGAAAAGATCAATTAAGTATTTTTTTATTAAGAAAGAAATTGAAAATATGGATGAAATGTGGAAAATAAGTAAAAAGAGGTATAATTAAGTGATCCTTGGTGGAATTTCGTATCCCAAGGATTGCTTATGATAAAAGGAATACCAATAAGGAAAATAAAAGGGAAATAAAGAGAAATCCTGAAAAAGAACTATTTTAATGAAGAAATAAACAAGATAATGTGAAATAATGCATTTAGATGCATCTAGAAGGATAATGAGTGTCCAATAAAATGGATTTCGAAGTATTAGAGTTTCTTGGGATCCAAGGAGTCCCAATGAATAAAGAGGAAAGAGAAAATACCTATAAAAGAATATAAGAGAATAATGTAATACATTATTATGTGGTTTTGCTAGAAATAAAGTAATTTTCTATTAAAGGAAAATAGGATTTCGTGCCTATGGATTGAAAAGCAAGAAATAAAGAGAATGAAGGAGAGGAATTTCGAATTCCTAATATTTAAAGAAAATATAATATCAAAAGGATGGGAAAATAGGAGAGAGAATCTTGCTTCCTCCTAAAGGAATTGGATTCCCAATAGAAAAGAACCTTGTTTTCTTCTTGGCCAAGCACGTTAGGGCGTGGATGTCCTCCCTATATAAAGGGTTGAATCCTTGCCCAAGTCCAGTAGGACCCCAAGAAACTATCTCTCTTCCATCTTCTTCTTCACGTTTCTTTGACGTCTAAACCCTAATCAAGGGAGGTAGGCCAACCCCAGGGTCAAGGAGTAGCCACGGACTGCAACCATGATACCCTCACGACGCTGTATGGGAGCGTAGACATTCCCATGTGCTCTGGAGCTTGTGCAACGTCCAAGGTCTTGTTGCAGGTCGCCACGAGTCGTGGGACCTAGCAGGCCTGAAGTAGCTACTCCACCTATGAACCAAAAGCACCCAGAGGTGCGAGAGGGTATGACAGAGGCAGGGGAATCCACCCTGACGGCCATCGATGTCGGGATGGAACTGGGAGTCGGGCCTAGGGCTACAGGCCGGCACGTCTGCAGCAGTTCGCGAGGAAGAAGAAGGTCCGGGCGATTGGACGGTTATGCCCCTCCGGGCATTGAAGAAACGAAAACTTAACCGAGGGCTAAATCATCATTTCGAAATGTTTCTATGCAAAGCGCCTTGCATGGGAATAGAGTGACGTGGCATCTCCTAAGTGGTCAAGTAAGTGGTTTAATGCAAAAATCATAATTCCTAATTGCTAGCTCCGATGAGAACATATAATACATGAATTTTGCTTAGAAAAACGAGAGGAATCCATTAAAAATATAATTGGAGCCTGATTATGTTTGCAATCCGAAAAATAATAGAAGTTATTAACTTTAGTGTAATGATGATTAAATAAACCCTACTTTGGTATGCTTAATGTGATTTATAGGGTTAATTGATGATTAAAGTTGATATTAGCCTGTTAATGATAAAAAGGAACATTAGGAAGAAAAAGGATGAACTTTGCATATAATTAGTTAATTTGGAGTTTCATATGCATGAATATACTTTAATGGGGCTTAAAACCCTAATGTTGATTAATTCGACTATTAATGGCTTCAATTGATTAATTTCATGGTTAAAGTTGGAATATGCTATTTTGAGCATTAAAATCCCTAATTTGGGGATAATTAACCTTAATATAGAAATCAGGGTTTCCGATTGAATCAAGGTAGAATTAATAATAAATAGAGTTGATATGGGAATTAGAACATAATGAATTATGAGTTGTTAATCCGAAAGAACTAAAGGTGATAATTGAGTCTAATGACCTTGAAATAACTTAAAAGGATAAAGAAGGTAGTTTTGGTGTAAAAGAGAAATAATTAACTTTAATTGGGCTTATGATGCTAAAATTAGGGTTTATGAACTAAGAGAGCATGTAAAATGATAAAAGTGTTATGGAGGCAAAAACCCTAATAAAACCCTGATGTGATCTAGAAAGCCTAAGGTGGAATCCAAGTCTAGCTTTAGAATGTTTTGGATAAACTATAACACTTGGATTGCATGCATTAATTTTAGGATAGTGTTGATTGCTTGTTGATTTATTCGTTATCCTTATTGCTTGGACAATCAAGTTGCTCTGGATCAGGTATGTGGTTAATTATGAATAACCGCCTTAGTTTCTCGATGATTTTTCGGATGGTTAATCGCATTGAATGCAAATTATCAGTTTGGATGTTCATACTTGCAAATCAGAAAGTCACTATGATTATCACATTAAAAATAAATGTGTAGATTCTCGCACCTACATGCCACCCTGATGGATGATGCCAAAGGTCAGGCCCAGATGGGTAGACCAATGGACACCTTGAGTGGTGACCCCAGGCACCAAGAAGGTGGCCTATGATATTGCATGACTAGTGGGAACCATGAGTGGTGACCCCCAGGCACCAAGCTCGGGATTGAGAAGGTGGCCTTAAGTCATTGGCAAAGGGCACCCTAAGGTGGGTATGCCAGGGTTAGGGCAAAAGCGGTGGAGAATGTTATACTGAAAAATGTAAATTGGCTTGTTAATTAATTTGATTGTGATTATTAAATTGTTAGAAATATTTGCAAGATTTTGGTTGTTTCCACATACCAGTATATTTCGATATATTGACCGACGTTTTGTTTGTCGGTGTTTTAGGAACAACAATTGAAAGAACAAACAGTAAAGTGACACTTTGTGAAAGTAAAACATAAAGTGCAAGGAGGATTAGTTAGAGTGGATTCAAGCTTGGATAGATAGATTCCTAAAGTTTTCAAAGGTAAGTAATGTTTTAATTTTATACCAAATTCCAGTTAGTTAGTAGAATTTCATAATTATTATTGATTATTTGTTGAACCTTTGATCCTGTTAATTGAATAAAGGCTCTGACCTTCGGGTCTCCCTTAATTGGGGGTTACCGGGAGGCGGGGTCGTTACAATTGTTATCAGAGCATAGGTTCCTCAATTAATCTTTAATAATTATTAAATTTTACAAATTCTGTAGAAACCAAGGGAGTTATTAGAGGATTGTCCGAAAGACTGAGGTGTCTAGAAAAGGATCACGTCCGGGGGCTGGGAATATTTTCCTCCGCACCTCTAGTCGGAATACGAGGACTCCCGGATTGTGTGACTGCCTGGCCGATGTCTTAGGGTATGACTCGAATAAGATACCTTTAGGACTCTCTCATCTTGTTCACCCCTTCTCAACTCAAATTCTATTAAGGACCTTAAGGATTAGGGTTTTCTCTCTTCTCCTCACCCTCTCGAGGTATGGGTAAAGTTAATAAGGTCTAAGGAATCCTCCACCAAATTAATGAAAAGCATGTAAATAAGATGTCATGGACATAAGCTTAATAGATTAAGGACAGACTGAAGAATAGATACATGCTTAGGTCGTATGACACGAGTTATCTTTTCCCTCAGGAGAGACCTGAGGCTAGACCTTCTTGTCAGGAGGATGAGTAAGGAAAGTGAGTCTTGGAGGTAGAGATCTCCATTAAAGTAGAGACCTAGTGCATCCTTTGAGGATGATAATAACCCTAACCCTAAGAGAAGGTTAGAGAGAGGGACATGATGAGATTAGATGTCATGGTATACTGGGTGTTTGGATGAACATGCCTATGGTTTGTCATATGAGCCATGAGAGGTTAGATGACCTAGCACCTTTGGAAACTCGGGAAAGGGTCGTGCATGTTAAAGAAAAGGGTAGCTCCTTAATGGATGAAGTTAGTGAAGGACCTATAGAAACCTATGGCTTATGCAAGTAAGGGATATCATGCCCCCCAGAGGACGTCAATGGTACGGTGGTAAGTTGAAATCCTGGCCAGAAGGGCATGATGGATGGCTTATGAGATAAGCATAAAGATATATGAATAATCTTGAACCAAACATGAGTTGAGCATAGGCTTCAACCACATAGGGGTTGCTTGAGAACATGAGTCTTCATGGAGAAGGGACCTCTAGTAGGTATGGTTGGAGGTGGTTATATCTCTAGAGAGAGGAAGCGGGACCTGAACAAGGAGGTTCGAAGTCTAAAACCCTGAAACTTGAGGAATAGTGGGGAGTTGAGGATGATGCGACCTAAGGGGATGATAGTGGTTGCATTAAGTGTGACCCCTAGAAGTTGACGATATCTTGGTTGTCTTTAGAAGAGCCAAACCCTAGAGAGAGGACGATGCTTCTAGTACCCATGGTATAAGCGGTTACCTGCTGGATGAGATAAAGAGTGCCTTAGACACTGAGGAGGTTTAAGTAACCTGTTGTGAGGTTTTATACCTAGTTGGTTGTCCTGGAAGAGGGCTCGACCCTGATGTGTTTCTCGAGTAGAAGGATGACAGGGAGTACATGACATACCTTGGACATGCTTGAATCGTGGTTAAGAGGTTGAGCATGTAGTTGGATACCCAAAGGAGAACCTAGGGTTCCTAGGCCTAAGAGGGGAAGCAGTGTATCTGATACTCATGATGAGATTTGAGTCGCTATAGTTTCGAGCATGGTACTCCCCATGTGTAGAGGTAAAGGAAATCCCTTACGTTAAGGGTATGTTTGATGAACCCCTCACAACTAAGTTGATGTAATGTTGAGGATGAGAACAAGTGCGACCTAGCATGGTTTTGTAGGTACGCTTGTGCATTAGTAATTGTTGGTTTAAGCATGCTCATATGGATGTAAACCCTAAGGATGCTTGTGACCTTTATTATAAAGGTGTAGTTTCTTCCCATCCTGGGAGAGCGACCCTTTGGTTGGGAGTTTACCAGTTTGGTTGGTTTTGAGGTAACCTAAGGAGGTTTCTTGAGAAGCTAAGTGAAGAGTACATGGCATGAGAATGAACTTATAGACCCATAGATAATCATGTCTATGTGCATGTGGATCTTTCACCATGGAGGTAACCGGTATGGGGCTCGACCAAGGTAGGCAGGTCACCATGGAAGGATGAAAGTCAGCACATGAATGCAAGAAGAGAGATGATGAATGTTTGGGTAAGGTTCTATGTTGGACATACACAATAATAGAATCCTAAGTCTATCCAAGGGTCAGGTAGGGATAAGACCGATGAAAGACGGAGTTGTCTAATTCCCTAGTTGCACATGACCATAGGGTCGGGAGGTAACAACTATCATTGTCCGAGGGCCATGGGTTAGGAGACTGATCACCTTCTGGAACTCATGGGACCCAAAGGGCAGATGAGTAGGGCACTCTTTGGATGCATAAGGGAAAAGGGATGACTCCAAAAGTGCCGACACCCTATAGACCCAGGGGAGGGTACCAAGGATTGTGGGTAAACCCAAATAGGTTTCAGATTAGTTTTCCATGGAAGTAATTTTTGATATCATGATGGTTGTGATGTAGAGACATATGTGGCATGTTTCAACTTCGATTTGAAAGTGTACTGGCGAGGTGGATTGTACCATCTCTACTCTTAGAACAGGAAGAACTTTGTATTTGGACTGCAGCCAAATGCTTATTTCTTCTTGTTATGGGAGTGAGAGATAGGACATTACGCACGCCTTACACCAAGGATAAAGATGATGTATGTTTGAACGTAGCTACAAGGTATGAGGACAGAGATGATAACATACCTTGGTGGAGTGAATGATACATGGATGGTTTACAAACATTAAGAGAGAGTAGTGTAGTCAGCTTATGAGGATGTTTTATCAGGAGCTATGTGGAATTTACAAGTTAACCAAGGTTGAGTTTGATCACCATGAGGATGAGCTCAGAGCTTCTTGATGAAGACCAACTCAGAGTTTGAGATGAGATGATAAGTATAATACATGGAGGTGTATGTTACCTAACACCTAAGGATAAGAAGTGGTAATGAATGCTCTGGTTGAGATCTAGCTGCCTAATTAGATGCTAGAAGAAGTTGAGGTTGTTTGGCTAACCCTAAGTTTAAAAAGAAGACGTATTTTGGCTAACACTCAGATGTAATAAGATATGTTGAACAAGTTAATGGTTGTTTGGGTAGCCAGTTTAGTCCTTGATGTAGTTAAAGGATGGTGTTAGAACCTCAGATAAACTTCTTTGGATAGGAAGGTAATAAAACCCTTTTGAGAGTGGTTTAGGGTCTCCGAGGTATCAAGCTTGAGGAATCATAACAATACAAGAGGTCATGATATACCTTGATACTACAAAGATAGTAAGTGATGGTAGCATTCTGGATGCTTAAAACAAGGTTGCATGTATCATGTGGCCATGCAAGCCAGGAGGTGAAGGACGAATACCATTAACCCAGTGCATGAATATAAAGTATAAAGAGTTCCCGAGAGGGAATGGGAGTTCACCACTATAGGTGTTGTGGTAAGTCTCCCCTAAAAAAGAAAGATCAAGATGTAATAAGGGTTATGGTAGATCGCCTTACCTAGATGACATGAGAAAGAAAGGAGTGTTGTCATGGGACAAATTCGTTGAACTACTTAAGAGAGAAAGATGATTCAACCACATCATGACGTGAGTTCAAAAGTTCTTGGGTATGACTAAGGTTCACTTCCATAAGGTGGAAGTGGATACATGAAGAACTTGATGATAGTACAGTTTATCACCCCATAATAATGGACAATATGATCCAGACTAGAGGGTCTGATGAGAGAATGTGTGCTCATTTAGGGTGATACATAGAGACAGTTCTTAAAATGTGATGTTACCCACCATAGCCTTTATCGGGATGCAAGAAGTCGTATAGAGAGGTTGTGTCGGTCACCACTTCATTAAGATGATGTTGGTGAAGCAGGCCTCACGAAGGTCAGAAAAGAACCATAGTGTGTGTAGATGAAGTCGCTTTGATCGTGCAATGGCCTAGAGGGAGCCCAGTGGTGACATGAGTCACAAGCTGATGCAAAGCAGACTGACATGCAGTTCACTATGGGAGAATATGTGATGTGAAAATCCGACCCCTCTAAGCTACAACTGAGAAAGCTAAGTCCCCGATATATGGGTCCATTTAAGATGGATTGGTGGAGATGGTTCTGTTTAACCTTACCCCTCAGGATAAAATGATGTGTTGCATGAATCCGATCTAGAGCACTATGTGAGATACCCAAGCCAGGTGTTGTGCCCTGAACCTATTCAGCTTTTGAAAGGTTGAAAAGTCATGAGTCACCTATGAGGGTACAATATACCAAGGTAAGAAAGAACTCATATGGAAGAAAATGAGATAATAAAGGTTCTTGGGAAACACCATGGAAAGGGGGAAGCCACGTGGGAGCCCTGATGGACATAAGAAGACTTATCCTATTTGTTTGCTTGCTTGATGGAATTTTGAGGGCAAAATTCTCATATGAGGGGATGGATGTTACAACCCCAAATTTTGGGTTCATTTGGTTAGAAATGTAATTTCTCATATTAAAGATATTTGGAAAAATAATATAATTTGTTGTGAATAAATGGATTTCGCTTAAAATAGCCTTGTTGTTTGATTTGTGGGCTTTATTGGCTATTTGGCCCAATAACAAGGAAATTCAATTAATTACTGAATAATTGAATATTTGAGAAAAGAAAGAGGTAGAAACCTTTAGAAGGCAAATCCAAGGAGGGATTTCGTGCCTCTTGGGTTCCTTGGGTACCAAGGAGTCCAAAGTTGCATAAAGAGAGCAATAAGAAAAGAAAAGATCAATTAAGTATTTCTTTATTAAGAAAGAAATTGAAAATATGGATGAAATGTGGAAAATAAGTAAAAAGAGGTATAATTAAGTGATCCTTGGTGGAATTTCGTATCCCAAGGATTGCTTATGATAAAAGGAATACCAATGAGGAAAATAAAAGGGAAATAAAGAGAAATCCTCAAAAAGAACTATTTTAATGAAGAAATAAACAAGATAATGTGAAATAATGCATTTAGATGCATCTAGAAGGATAATGAGTGTCCAATAAAATGGATTTCGAAGTATTACAGTTTCTTGGGATCCAAGGAGTCCCAATGAATAAAGAGGAAAGATAAAATGCCTATAAAAGAATATAAGAGAATAATGTAATACATTATTATGTGGTTTTGCTAGAAATAAAGTAATTTTCTATTAAAGGAAACTAGGATTTCATGCCTATGGATTGAAAAGCAAGAAATAAAGAGAGTGAAGGAGAGGAATTTCGAATTCCTAGTATTTAAAGAAAATATAATATCAAAAGGATGGGAAAATAGGAGAGAGAATCTTGCTTCCTCCTAAAGGAATTGGATTCCCAATAGAAAAGAACCTTGTTTTCTTCTTGGCCAAGCACGTTAGGGCAAGGATTCCTCCCTATATAAAGGGTCGAATCCTTGCCCAAGTCCAGAAGGACCCCAAGCAACTATCTCTCTTCCATCTTCTTCTTCACGTTTCTTGACTTCTAAACCCGAATCAAGGGAGGTAGGCCAACCCCAGGGTCAAGGAGTAGCCACGGACTGCAACCATGATACCCCCACGACACTGTATGGGAGCATAGACATTCCCATGTGCTCTGGAGCTCGTGCAACGTCCAACGTCTTGTTGCAGGTTGCCACGGGTCGCGGGACCTAGAAGGCCTGAAGTAGCTGCTCCACCTACGAACCAGAAGCACCCAGAGGTGCGAGAGGGTACGACGGAGGCGGTGGTCGCCACCCTGACGTCCATCGAGGTCGAGATGGAGCTGGGAGTCGGGCCTAGGGCTACAGGCCGGCGCGTCTGCGGCAGTTCGCGAAGAAGAAGAAGGTCCGGGAGAATGGACGGTTATGCCCCTCTGGGCGTTGAAGAGACGAAAACTTAACCGAGGGCTAAATCGTCATTTCGAAATGTTTCTATGCAAAGCACCTTGCATGGGAATAGAGTGACGTGGCATCTCCTAATTGGTCAAGTAAGTGGTTTAATGCAAAAATCATAACTCCTAATTGGTAGCTCCAATGAGAAACATGAATTTTGCTCAGAAAAATAAGAGGAATCCATTAAAAATATAATTGGAGCCTGATTATGTTTGAAATTCAAAAAATAATAGAAGTTATTAACTTTAGTGTAATGATGATTAAAGAAACCCTACTTTGGTATGATTAATGTGATTTATAGGGTTTAATTGATGATTAAAGTTGATATTAGCCTATTAATGATAAAAAGGAACATTAGTAAGAAAAAGGATGAACTTTGCATATAATTAGTTAATTTGGAGATTCATATGCATGAATATACTTTAATGTGCCTTGAAACCCTAATGTTGATTAATTCGACTATTAATGGCTTCAATTGATTAATTTCATGGTTAAAGTTGGAATATGCTATTTTGAGCATTAAAATCCCTAATTTGGGGATAATTACCCTTAATATAGAAATTAGGGTTTCCGATTGAATCAAGGTAGAATTAATAATAAATAGAGTTCATATGGGAATTAGAACATAATGAATTATGAGTTGTTAATCCGAAAGAACTAAAGGTGATAATTGAGTCTAATGACCTTCACTACTACAGAAGTGCCTTTTAGTGTCGGTTGTTTAACCCCCTTTGGCGTCGGTTTCTGAACGACGCCTATGTGGGCGCCGCTAAAAGGTTGGACACTTCAGCGTCGGTTAAAAAACCGACGCCTATTTAACATCAAGGCGTCAGTTTATTATAAAACACCGACGCCAAAAGGGTTCGCGCCACAGAAAACAGCGTCATCTAGGACGCTTTCTGCGTCGGTTATATACTAAACAACCGACGCAGAAAAGTGTCCTAGATGACTCCCATTTCCTGTAGTGCGAAAACTTTTGGCGTCGGTGTTCAACAAAAAACCGACGCTGTAAGTCTGTGCTGACGGTTATCGGTAAATAACCGACGCCTATATATATATGTTTTTTTTTATAAATCTATTTGCAGGCCTGCTGTGGCTGGTCAGCAGGATGAGAACCTGCAGTTCAGTTTTCTGAACTACAGGTTTACGACATCCATTGATATCAGCCTACAAACAGGCCACAAACCTACAAAATTAACATAAAAAGATTCACACAAGTAGATACATTCAGAAATCAATTCAATTGTCACGTTCACACATATAGAATCATTCAAATACATGTTTTAACATTCAGAAACATTCATTTACAAAGTATCATTCATCATCACTATCAACATCCTAATTATATCTTACAGTTGCCACTGTTTGTACAGCTATTGCCCATTCTTCTCTTACTTCATTTAATGCTTCCCTCGTATATGGAGCATGTACATTTTTTAAGCGTTTGCCTATAGTGTGGTCAGTTTTAAACACCTGCAAAGAGAATGATGTATATATATAAGTAATAATATAAAAATAAGATTAATATATTTCATACTAACTAATGAGACTATATATAATACCTCATGTATGGTATCGATGTCCCATGCGGCATGTTTGATAATCATCTGCATAAATCGCATCACATAGTATGCGCATGCCCAGCCATTGTCTTGTGTAGCGCACTATAAATTGAAACATACAAATTAATACAACTAAGCACAATTCACATCAATAATATATACATTGGAGTCGGGGAGTCGGGAACTTACTTTTACGTTCTCCCAAGACAATGGCTGGTTCTTTTTCCTTGGGACCTTTCCTCCAGCATTTTTGAATGCATCTAAACCCCTACATGTTAATATAACACACTAAGTTGCATAAGTAAATAGTAATGTAATAAAAGATGTTAACGGATATAAAAAATAAAATATTTCTCACCAGAATAATGCCATTCTCATTACGTGTCCAATTTTAGTGTTTAATGTACTTCCTGCGGGATCTAGATAATAAACAGTGAACGTCCCGGGGACAATAACTAGTAACTCCCAATGTCTACCACTAGTGGTAAAAAGTTAACAATTAATAACTCAAAATGCAAAATAATAATGGAATTTTCTTAAGTCCAAAATATAAATAAAGCAAACTTACTTGACATTGAATGGAGCTATTATTATCGTCTTCATTTGATGACCAAAAATTGTAAAAGCATCTATACAGTATTGTTGAACACTATCAGGGTCTTTAGCTACCATACTAATCAATGATGGAATCAAAAATCCCACATGATCATATGCAAATTGTTTGCAATGATCTTCGATTAAGTAGCTGCAAAACATATAGACGTATGCATTAATATATAAGAAACTAGATCACCGGATCTTACACAAGGTATATGGATGTATAAACAAGATCTCACCTTATCCATGTCTCTATCATTGATGTATTCAACCAATCATACATAAACAGCTCAATAATATCTTGTATAAATAAAGAGTTGTCGTATGATTGACCTGCATAATCTGCATCTAAAGAAACAATTATAGGGCAAAGTATATTATGTGCCCGTAGCCAACATGCCATTCCCCTACAAGCAGGACCTAACGGGTATTGTAGGTCAGTTGGAACCCAAGTTGGTAATGCGGGAATTGGAGGTGGAGGCCTAGGTGCTCCTGGTGTCTTCTTTTTAACCTGTATATATAATTTCAGATCAGTTGACATCATATATACACATTAACAGTCTAAATCAATGTAAATTTATCTTACAATTTCAGTCGTGTAGAGGACATCTGCTTTGGGCCACAATATGACCCCGCTTTCTGCCTCACCAAGTGTATCAATATCTGGGTGGGCATATGGCAACTCAAATTCCCTCCAATCGGGTAATACATGTATCGGGCTCACACGAATGTAGCCCTGCGGCATTGGAGTCCCATGAAACGTTGCCCCAGGAAGGGACTGGTAAGCTTGCGCCTCTGCAACAACATAGTTTTCCATTCTTAAGCGGCATGGCTTCAATGCCTACAAATTTACGTAAAGAATGTTATACATATATACATATCATCTTGAAAACATATCATCTTGAAAAGACTAGCTACAATGTCATAAACAATACTTACAGCAGACGTGTTAGGCGATGGGTCTCCAGGATTACTTGCAGTCTGTGCACCAGGAGAAGAGTGGGTCGGCATAGGCTGATTGGAAGCCTGAGATGCCTGCCACCGCAGCAATTCTTCCTTGACCTTCTCAGCAACCACATCGTTGAGCTTCTTAGCAACTATATCCTCGACTCTCTTATTCTCCTATACATGGATAAAACAAATATAAGCTTTTTATTAATGAATTTCCTTTTGCAGTAACATTATAAAAATAGAATATGTTACCTCTTCTTGAGAAAGTCCCGCTCTGGGTTTGCGCTGGGATGGCCCAAAGAATGCTTTGATTCCCACACCAGCGCCGGCACCTCTAACACATCCAGGATGCTCTAGGTTACCCAGAGTAACTGTCAATTCATCCCTTGTGCCCTGAGGGATGAACGTGCCTTGTTTCCTATGCTCGTGCAGCTCCCGCTAATCACCATAAACAAAATTTGGTAAGTTAACACCACAAATAATCAATATTCAAATGATTGCTCTAAGAGTTGTATTTTAACATTTTTGCAGCCGCCTCAGCAGTTTCGGGCTTCTTTATTTCACCCTTCTTGTTTTTCCTGCCAGCTATCCAGATATCATGGCAAGGGAAGGGTGTGGCCGCAGACTCCTGAGTAGTCGCAGACTCCTGAGTAGCCGGGGACTCCGCCTGTAGTCTTTGGCGAACGCTTGCATAGCCTTTTGGACCCATAGTATGGTCATGTACATTCAGTGCACGCCTTGCTTTTTGTGCGTCACTGAGGGCCTAGTTAGTATGCACATTTATAATTAGGTTAGTAGCACTAAATGTTAATCTTGAATAGGTGAATACAATGTATATTAATTAAAATGGGAGTGACGCCTAATACCTTGAATTCTTCAGATTTTCTTGAAGCAACAAAATTGTCCCAATCTTCTTTGTCCAAGAAGTTCCATTGTTCAAGGGCTGACTTCTTCTTCTTATCACCCTGTCTTATGTATTCTCTGTTCAGATTTGTCCTGTAATTCCTAAGCATCTTTCCAGCGCGTTGCATCACACTTTTATGATGCAACATCTCATCCAATGCAAACAGATTCTGTAAAATAGAAATGTTATTAACTAGTACCAAAAATATAATTGCAAATAATAGAATTTGTAATCTACAAAATAGAATTGCAAATAGTAATAACTCACGCATAAATATTTCCATATCAAGTCTTTCTTCGCCTGAGGAACTTTATGCCAATTATCATACTTAACACCACAATGGCTTCGAGTGACAACCCCAAGATAGTTTATAAAATTATTGCGGTTCACTCCAATTGCATTCCCTCCATTATCAAACTCCACAACCAATTTGGATCCACTGCCACTCAGCGCAAGTAACTTTTTCAACAGAGTGATACCCCTTTTCTTGTTAAGTTTTTGTTGCTGCGCATCAAGTTGCTCAATTGCTTCAGTGGGTAGTTGTGCATCATCAACCTAAAGTTTGACAAAAATAAACACACCGAATTAAGCCAATATAGAAATACAGGATATATGACATAACTAGAAGGTAATGAATTTTATAGAAATACGGGATATGTTTTTAGAACTAACGTTGGTATCCTCGCCATGCTCGTCATGGACAGCATGCTCATCATGGACTTCATGCTCATCATGGACATCATTCTCATCATGGTGAGCCATCTGAAAATTTCATTAAAAAGGAAAACATTTAGCATTTGTATCAACTAGAATAAGGAAAACATTTAGCATTTGTATAAACATACATGTCTCTAAAATTGTGATCTTTTATCAATTAGCAATCCTTCAATGTACAAGTAATATAAAAAACAATGATTGTTCACATTCTAGGCCAACAAACACATGTGATGTCATTCTTATATATAATAAATGTGTACCACCTATCCCATCCTTGAACACCTAATCTCACTAGTAAGTGTATAATGTGTATTGGGTTTTCAAGAAAATTTCGGCAGTATTTCCCCGCTGTTCTCTAAGTACATATGTACTTAGAGAACAAACGGGGAAATGCTACCAAAATTTTCTCGAAAACTCAATACACATTATACACTTACATCCTAAGTGAGATTAGGTGTTCAAGAACAGTCCCAAACTGGGGACTATCCAAGATTTACTCCTAATGAGTAAATCTTGGATGGGTTTCTAGGCCAACAAACACAATATTAGATATCTACAATGAAGCCGGACTCCATACAAACAGTATATAATTTAGTGATTGTTCATTCTAATTTATATCAATGTACAAGTAATATAAAAAACAATGATTGTTCACATTCTAGGCCAACAAACACATGTGATGTCATTCTTATATATAATAAATGTGTACCACCTATCCCATCCTTGAACACCTAATCTCACTAGTAAGTGTATAATGTGTATTGGGTTTTCAAGAAAATTTCGGCAGCATTTCCCCGCTGTTCTCTAAGTACATATGTACTTAGAGAACAAACGGGGAAATGCTACCAAAATTTTCTCGAAAACTCAATACACATTATACACTTACATCCTAAGTGAGATTAGGTGTTCAAGAACAGTCCCAAACCGGGGACTATCCAAGATTTACTCCTAATGAGTAAATCTTGGACGGGTTTCTAGGCCAACAAACACAATAATAGATATCTACAATGAAGCCGGACTCCATACAAATAGTATATAATTTAGTGATTGTTCATTCTAATTTATATCAATGTACAAGTAATATAAAAAACAATGATTGTTCACATTCTAGGCCAACAAACACATGTGATGTCATTCTTATATATAATAAATGTGTACCACCTATCCCATCCTTGAACACCTAATCTCACTAGTAAGTGTATAATGTGTATTGGGTTTTCAAGAAAATTTCGGCAGCATTTCCCCGCTGTTCTCTAAGTACATATGTACTTAGAGAACAAACCGGGAAATGCTACCAAAATTTTCTCGAAAACTCAATACACATTATACACTTACATCCTAAGTGAGATTATGTGTTCAAGAACAGTCCCAAACCGGGGACTATCCAAGATTTACTCCTAATGAGTAAATCTTGGACGGGTTTCTAGGCCAACAAATAATGTGTTGTCATTCTTATACCTAAAATCCTAGTTCTTCAAATTAGGGTGATTATTGATGTCTTTAAAAGCATGATTGGCAATTTAGGGAAAAGTTCATCATTTAAATTCCAAGCATTCACATGTGTGCATTACAGTTCATCATTAAGCAAGAAGGGTGATTAGGATTCTCAATATACTCAACAATAAAATAAGTTAAACATGTGTGCATTACAGTTCATCATTTACATTCCAAACATGTCACATGTGTGCATTACAGTTCATCATCAAGATATCTATAACTTACTTAAACATTCAATTATGAAGTAAATATACACTTAATTAAGAATAGCATGACACACAAAGTTGCAGTCAACATCATTATGTTTTGTTCTTTCATGGACTATCAGATTGGTATATCACATATGTATCAGTACATTATTAAATAAACACAATCAGTAAATAACTTTTAGCAAAAAATCCACTAGACGTGCAGCCTAGACGTGCCCTGGCGCCGCCCAAGCATCTTCCCAGAGGCCTATCTAGGCAGGGCACCTGGGCTTGGGACCCTAGGCGTGCCCTGGCACCTACTTAGCGCTGCCTGCGTGAGTTCTAGGTTGGCGGCGGCAGAGAAAAGCAAGGCAGAGGACAAAAAAGGTGGTGAAGGTTTGTGGGTTACCTTGCACGAGGACAGCACGAGTAAAGCTGCTTCTACCGGCGGGGGCGGAGGTGACGACGACAGCACCGTAGTTGCTTCTACTGGCGGCGACGACTAGAGGAGAGCAGGGGCGGTGGGCAACGACCGGCGGCGACGAGCGGACAGCAGCAGTAGCAGGGGCGGCGGAGAAGAAGGGCGCCGGAGAAGAAGGACGCCGAAGATGGGGCGCCGGAGAGAAGCGCCGGAGAGCAGCAACAGCAGAGAAGCGCCGGAAAATCGCCGCAACAGGGAAAATCGCCGCAATAGGGTAGCAATGAAACAGAAGAAAGGGGAAGAGTCGGGCGATCGCGGGGGGTTATAAGTTCCCAAATAGCGTCGGTTGTTTACAACAACCGACGCCTAAACATCTTTAGCGTCAGTTGGTTGAAACAACCGACGTCCAATTGGACGATATTTTCATGGAAATTTTTGGCGGGAACCACCTTCAGCGTCGGTTAGAGAGGGATAACTGACGCTGAAAATGACACTATTTTTTTTATCGAAAAATGGATTTCGCGGGCGACTTTAAGCGTCGGTTGTTTATAAAAAACTGACGCTTAATACAAAGCGGTACCCGTGTCTGGCTGGTCTTCGAATATAGACGTCGGTTTTATTAAACAACCGACGCCTTATATGTTAGGCGTCGGTTTTCCTTAATAACCGACGCCCAGAAAAGCAACACTGAATGCTATTTCTTTAGTAGTGCTTGAATCAACTTAAAAGGATAAAGAAGGTAGTTTTGCTGTAAAAGAGAAATAATCAACTTTAATTGGGCTTATGATGCTGAAATTAGGGTTTATGAACTAAGAAAGCATTTAATATGATAAAAGCGTTATGGAGGAAAAAACCCTAATAAAACACTAATGTGATCTAGAAAGCCTAAGGTGGAATCCAAGTCTAGCTTTAGAATGTTTTGGATAAACTATAACACTTGGATTGCATGCATTAATTTCAGGATATTGTTGATTGCTTGTAGATTTATTCTTTATCCTTATTGCTTGGATAATCAAGTTTCTCTGGATCAGGTATGTGGTTAATTATGAATAACCGCCTTAGTTTCTCAATGATTTTTCGGATGGTTAATCGCATTGAATGCAAATTATCAGTTTGGATGTTCATACATGCAAATCATAAAGTCACTATGATTATCACATTAAAAATAAATGTATAGATTCTCGCACCTACATGCCACCCTGATGGATGATGCCAAAGGTCAGGCCCAGATGGGTAGACTAATGGACACCTTGAGTGGTGACCCCAGGCAATAAGAAGGTGGCCTATGATATTGCATGACTAGTTGGCACCATGAGTGGTGACCCCCAGGCACCAAGCTCGGGATTGAGAAGGTGGCCTTAAGTCATTGGCAAAGGGCACCCTAAGGTGGGTATGCCAGGGTTAGGGCAAAAGCGGTGGAGAATGTTATACTGAAAAATGTAAATTGGCTTGTAAATTAATTTGATTGTGATTATTAAATTGTTAGCCATATTTGCAAGATTTTGGTTGTTCCCACATACCAGTATATTTCGATATACTGACCGACATTTTGTTTGTCGGCATTTTAGGAACAACAATTGAAAGAACAAACAGTAAAGTGACACTTTGTGAAAGTAAAACATAAAGTGCAAGGAGGATTAGTTAGAGTGGATTCAAGCTTGGATAGATAGATTCCTAAAGTTTTCAAAGGTAAGTAAAGTTTTAATTTTATACCAAATTCCAGTTAGTTAGTAGAATTTCATAATTATTATTTATTATTTGTTGAACCTTTGATCATGTTAATTGAATAACGACTCTGACCTTCGGGTCTCCCTTAATTGGGGGTTACCGGGAGGCGGGGTCATTACAATGGCTAAAAATACCTAAACCAATGATGGAAGCCATCGAGGACTACCACAAGACCTCGGTGGTGGTCCAAGTCTTTGGAAGAAGATGTTTCATACAACAACTCTAGGAATGGATGCAGAGATTGTGGAAGCCAAAAGGAGAACTACAGATCTCACCCCTAAAGGATGGGCTTTTTCTAGCCCGGTTTGCTAATATGGAAGACATGGTTGTTGCTCTGGAAAGAGGACCATGGTTTTTTGATAGAAAGTTGGTACTCACATGGAAATGGTCATTGGAGGGGGATGTGAGCCATGCGGGTCTCACTGTGATGCCGGTATGGGTAACTATACCTGATCTGGGAAGGCACTGGTAAAGGAGGGTGCTATCTATCATGGCTTATGCAATTGGTATGCCAAAATTTGTCGACTTCATTATGGAAGGTAGATACCTGGGTGCACCTCATTTGTGAGTTGAGACCACAACATAAAAGCAACCACCATCAGCCATCATGCTTAAACTCCCAGGTAAGAGGGAGTTGGAGGTGAAGATTGTCTATGATGCCTTACCAGATAGATGCCACACCTGTAAGGTGTTTAGGCATTTGACAAAGGAATGCCCACACACCTAGAGGATGCTAGATGTGGGGGAAGGAGCTTGAGGCAGGTCGAAGAGTGTCAGACCCAAAAGGAGTAAGGGGAGGACAATACCCATTAATCATAGGGTGCAACAATCGACAACTATGGTCCAAGGCATGGCTTCAGCAAGCACCCAAGGGGAACACAGATGTTGGTACAAGGCAGAGTGATCTCTCAGGTGGTTGTAGCTACCATCGTAGGAGTGGAAGCTGAGAAGGACGTAGACTCAGAACAAGTCCTGGAGATGGCTGACAGGGATAAGGTAGGAAACAATGGAGGATCACATATGGAGTTGCCCGAAGGGGAAGAGGGGCTTGTTGGGTTGGAGATGGAATCTATTTCTTTTCAGGTCTTGGAGGACTTGGTGGAGGAGGGGGAGACAGACCTAGGTAGTGCAAAGCATTCCACACAGAGTGGTATGCAGGGAGACAGAGGAGGAAGAGGAAGAGGAAGGATGGGTTATATTGCCACCTCCAGAAGGGGGGGGGGCAATCTAGTAGTTCCAAATGTAGGTGATGGTGTGGAATGTTTGAGGTGCTTCTCTACCGGCCAAACGAATAGTACTTCAGAAGATTTTGGAGGAGAAGGGAGTACAACTCACAATCTTCATGGAGTCCAGAATTAGAAGGGATGTGAGCGAGAGGATGAAAACATTGTTTCTGAGAGGTTAGGAGTGCACCTCTAATCTGGAATAGGTGGAAGGAGGAAGAATCGTGGTGGGGTGGTGCCCTATGGTTTGGGATGTGCAACCAATTTTCGAATTTGATCAGTTGGTTATGCTCAGTTGCATCAATAGGGGTGGTTTTCACTATGTCATTTCTATTATCTATGGATCAAATGCAGAGAGGGACAGAAGAAGGCTATGGGAGTGTATTAGGAGCATGACTCAGCATGAGTTAGCACATTTGGTGGTGGGAGATTTCAATAGCACAAGGAAGGCATGTGAGAAGAAGGGGGGGATGTCTATTCCAGACTCCATTCTTGGGAGATTCAATGATGCCATTAATGAAGCCAATTTAATCAAGTTGAACATGAGAGGTGGAATCACAACATGGCACAATAAGAGAAGTCATGTCAGAAGAATTTCTAGCGATATAGATAGAGGTTTGGTGAATGTGACATGGCTGGAGATTTACCCAAATGCATCTATTTCTTTATGAGTGCACCCCAATAATGATCATGCATGGATGGCGGTGAATTTGAGAAATACTAGTATGCCAAATTGGCCATTTAGATTCTTAAATCATCGGATTGAGTGGACAAACTTCTTTGAGATGGTCAAGAATGCTTAGGAGGTGGACATCTAAGGCAATCCTATGTTTATAGTCATCAAGAAGTTGAAGAGGGTGAAGCAAGCACTAAAGACTTGGTCCAAGGAGTTAATCAATTTGGACAACTCGGTAAAAGAAGCTAGAACAAACTTTACAATAGTGGCAGAAGCACTGAGGAATGATCCCACTTGTAGTAATAAAATGGAGGAGGAGAGCAGAGTTGGAAAGCATCTTACGCAACTAGAGAAGGCTCAGGAACTTTACAACTGGCAGAGGAGCAGGTTAAAATAGATTAAAGATGGTGATACTAACTCAATATTATACCATGTGGTTGTTGGGAAAAATGATATGAGGGACCACACCATAACCTCATTGATGGGGAGGGAAATTTGATTGATGAAGTTGATATGATGACTAAGATTGCGGTAGATTTATTTTCGGACATCTACAACTGTGATAATTTGAATGAAAGAAACAAAGTGGAATCCAAGCTACAAAATAAAATGATAGGTGAGGCGAACAGGAGTCTTCAAAAGTTAGCTGACGATGAAGAAATAAAAAAGGTTGTGCTTGCTATTGGGGCCTCTAAGGTCCCGGGGCTAGATGGTTTTAATGTGAATTTTTTCCACAACTGTTGGGATATCATTGGACCTGATGTATGTAGAGAAACCCATTGGTTCTTAGTCACTAGAAGGATGGTAAGGTAATCCAATCATGCTTTCATCAGACTAATCCCTACAAAGCCCTCTCCTACAAAGATCATAGATTTTAGACCGATAGCTTGTTGTAATGTGATCTATAAGATCATTTCTAAATTGATTGTGTCCAGATTGAAGCTATTGCTTCCTGACCTTACATCCCCAAATCAAGTAGCCTTTGTGAAGGGACGTTCCATATCAGGTAATACACTGCTAGCCAAGGAATTTTTGGTTGACTTTGGAGTTAAGAACGCTATGAGGAAATCATGTATTAAAATGGATATATCTAAAGCGTATGACCATGTGAAATGGGATGCTATCTGGAGTTTACTTATAGCTTTGGTATTTTTGTAGATATGGATTGAGGTGGTCAAACTATAACACCCCTTTCAAGCATACAAGTAGCAATGAAAGCAACATCCACATTGTCTATAATATGGGGCACTCTTGCTCAAAAGGAATGTCACAATCATAATAATCATTGCAAATAATGTAAACAAACACTATGCATTGATATTGAAATGGATTTATACATTATTCACAATTGGTTACATGAATTGAAGATAACTAGGATATGCATGATTAAACATAATTAATACATGAAGTTATCTATAAAATCAGGATCTTCTATCGTAGATGGCACCACACCATATGTATCTTTAGGAAACGTTGATCTATTCCTTGACCTTCTTATAGTCCTTTCTTGGAAGTTGCTTTGTACATGCAGGCATCACGCCCCCAGCCATGCATGCAAATAAAAACCCACATTAGAGTAAGCGGCATTGAGCATTATTAACTTGGCAATAAGGAAAGCATGAAACTAATCGAACAATAGATTTAGATTCACATAACATAATATTGTTGGGTGATTAAAGTATCCTAGATACTTATGCACCAATGGTGCTCATAAGACCCATAGGCTCAACATTAACATGATCAGGATAAATTTATTCAACCTACTACATATTTCATCAATATCTTGGAAGTAATTAACTTTACTTAGATTTCATATGAACATAACATGAATTCTTGAAATAGCATTGAGGCATAACATTAAATCAATAACTATAGAGGAATCTTTGATGTTGTTAAGGTTGAATTTGAAACAAATAACTATGCATATCATTCATCTTGATCATCCTAATAATTATAAGGCAATGAAAGAAAATACTAAATACTCAAAGTGCATGGATCTTCTTACATGATCATGAGGAGGTATACCAATAGTATATGAAGTCCAGATCAGTCCTAATGTCCTGTGAATAAGATAAATTATGAATTAATTTCATTTTCTTAACATAGGTGTATGATTCTTTAATTAAATTTGGAAATTGGATCAGGAGTCTGGGTCTGAAACTAGAACCATGAGAGAGATCTTGAAAAACTGATCAAAAATCATATATGGATCGTCCCCATCCGAGCTATGGATTATTTTCTATGAATTTGTAAAGATTAGATATATTTTGACCAATCAGAGGAGAGGAAAATCGATACAAGCTATTTCAGTAAATCTAGTAGTCGATTTAAAACAAACTATCAATTTACTATTTTGCCCTCGCATTATCAATCTAAGACGGGAGGCGTGACGTGGCATATGAGTAAAATACTCCTTAGCATACTCACAACTATATTGATATATGAATTTCTAATTACCTGTAATACCCCTGGACATGTGATGAATCAAATGAAATCATGGGGATACCAAAGTAAATTAACCACCAGGCTTCATCCTGGTTTAAGCCATGGTGAGACCATCTCTCTTGGAGCTCTGGAGTTTTGATCAAACATGGAGATCGGGAAAAGATCGCGACTGGGAAACCTCATGAGTGCCTTCGGCTGGTTGTTCTGATCTTAGTGAGCCCAAAATAATGCTAGGCGCGGTGGTTGGAGGCCTTGGCTAGGCCGTCATCCTGCCATGGCATAGGAACCACAAGGAATAGATGGTGATAAACTAGAGAAACCCAAAGCTTGAAGAATATATAAGGCTTGTGAGTGTTAGGCAATGATTTGAGAATAACCATAGGTTAAAAAGGACACTTGTATCTCATCCTTGAGTTCACCAGAACAAGGACAATGGAGCTCCAGGTAGAAAATGACGATGTGCAGCCAAATTGAGTAAGATAACCATTGGATCCTCTTCGTTGTTGTCTACCAAAGTTGGGGGACCTTTTTCTATGGTCTAAATGTGCCGAGAGGACAGGTCGACGACGAGCTCTATAGGCATGAAACTGGACTTCGTCGGTCCAGTGTTCAGGTGAAAGAGGTGACATTATAGCTTGTAGAAAAGGGAGGACGAGATCTTAGGAAGCTTACTAGAGGTTGAATTCCACTGGAAATGCCAGAGGTGCTTTCTAGCTCTCACCATCATCATTGGAGAAGGTCGAGCTTGTGGTGGTATCTTACGTCGACTTCGATGAAATTGATGGAAGAGGGGGGGGGGGGCTATCAGGGCCGTCCTTGCTTCCTGGATGGATTTCTCTCGGTCCGATGGACCCTCGTAGCCTGGGGTGGTGGCGTCGTTGACTGGAGGAGGAAGGTCAGTTGGGTGTTTCTGTTGTGAGGGGATCTAGGGCTCGAGTGGGGGCTCTTTTAACTCAAAAAGACCTCCTGGTTCCGTTCGTGGTGAGAAAAAGGGAAAACGTGGAGGAGAGAGAGAGAACAATCGGTCGGATTTGTTGCATTCCATAGAACCTCACACGCGGGTTTAGCGCGAGGAAGGGGATGAAAGCCTTACCCTCTAATTGTTATCCAATGACTCACAAAGAGCCCAATCATCTTACCGTGTGTGACAGGCCGAGCAAGGCTAAAACTAGGATAAACGATTGTATTATCGAGTTAATTAATCAAGGGAATGTCATTATCTTATATTTTCTTCCTACTATCATTTGGGGCATCTAGGATTATTCAAATCTAACCAAATTTGATAGACAAGCTAATTCAACCATGAGGAATCTAATTATCCACTCATATTTTGAATATGATTTAGGTAAACATGTGTCTTACATCATTAGTTACTTAGGGTAATTAGCACTTTAATAGTCATTAAAAAGAAATTTTATTACCAAAATTTGAGGGAAACTCTATTATCCTATTACTTACTCATATACCAAATAGTGGGATACATTATACATGTATGTGGGTCCAAACTATCATTCAATCCCAACTAGTCACCATTGCATAATTAGTGTTAGGTTTTCGTCTATTATACATGACATTAATGTGATTAAGTATTGATGTAAAAGATTCAATTCAAGGTCCACTTGGCATATTTAGCTCATATTGGAATATGAATTAAGCATGGTCTCAACTTAAGTCAACAAATGAGAGAAAAATTCTTTCAACTTAGGGTTTCATCTTTATTAAAGTTAAGAAATGTTGGGACTGGATTTTGAGGGTCGTTGCAACCTACCCACCTTATAGAAATTTTAATCCCTAGAATTTCCAAGTACTACCCACCTTAGGGTTTCACTTATTATGTGCATTTAAAATCTATAATATCATCTTAGAGTCTCATTAACATACTTAAGACATGACTTATTCGTAGTTAACATAATTTCATGAGAACTTGATTAACTTGATATAATTTTATAATATGATGATCGTTTACTTGTGTTGATATAGTCACTCTCCTGATTGCACCCACAGTTCTCATAAGGCCGGTTATGGCTCACATAAGGCCAATTAAGGCTCACATAAGGCTGATTAAGGCTCACATAAGGCCAGTTAAGGTTCACATAAGGCCAGTTAAGGCTCACATAAAGTCGGTTAAGGCTCACATAAGGCCAGTTAAGGCTCACATAAGGTCGGTTAAGGTGTACATAATGCTCCCACAGAGCTCATAAGGCCAATTATTACTCACATAAGGCCGATTAAGGCTCACATAACATGATGGAAAGGACAATTATCAACATAACGTGATTTCTTATACGTAGACATGATTTTTCATAATTTCATAATTCATAAGCATAGAAATAACACATGATGTTCAATACGAACACAATCATAAAATGGAAGAGAACATTATTTGGTAGCATGTGCATCATTTTTCTTTCGTATCCCTGTCAAATTATCTACCCCTTGTATGCATAGTTGGTCTTATTATGTAATTAATTATGTTTAGATGGCTATATGTCTCAAACTTTATTGTCAACTCTTGTCTCAGCACCTCCCTCATGCACATGTCCCATACCACATGCACTTGAGAGGGCGAGACAAGTATGATTTTGCACATAACATTCTCTCTACAAAACCGCATGAGCCTGTGTCCCATACCACAAACACTTGGGAAGAAGAGAGAGCATGCTATGTGTAAATTCAAAGTTAACACAAAATCTAAAACATCTAGGCACATAACCCTAACCCTTATCTAACTTGTGTCTTCTGACAAGACCCTACTTTGGTTTCCCATATCTTGAACTTAATATTATATACCTATGACTTAGAACATGAGGATGTGATTTCTACATGGTGGCCATCTACTTATTTGCTCTGATACCATTTTGTAACACCCCTTTCAAGCATACAGGTAACAACGGAAGAAACACCCACATTGTCTATAATATGGGGTACTCTTTCTCAAAAGGAATGTCACAATCATAATAATCATTACAAACAAAGTAAACAAACACCATGCATTTATATTGAAATCGATTTATGCATTATTCACAATTGATTTCTTGAATTGAAGTTAACTAGGATATGCATGATTAAACATAATTAATACATGAAGTTATCTATAACATCATGATCTTCTATTGTAGATGGGACCACACCATATGTATCTTTAGGAAATGTTGATCTATTCCTTGACCTTCGTATAGTCCTTTCTTAGAAGTTGATTTGTACATGTGGGCATTACGCCCCCAGCCATGCATGCAAATAAAAACCCACATTAGAGTAAGCGGCATTGAGCATTATTAACTTGGCAATAAGGAAAAGCATGAAACTAATCAAACAATAGATTTAGATTTACATAACATAATATTGTTGGGTGATTAAAGTATCCTTGATACTTATGCACCAATGATGCTCATAAAAATTGTAGGCTCAACATTAACATGATGAAGATAAAGTTATCCAACCTACTACATATTTCATCAATATCTTAGAAGTAGTTAACTTTACTTGGATTTCATATGAACATGACATGAATTCTTGAAATAGCATTGAGGCATAACATTAAAAAAATTACTTTAGAGGAATCTTTGATGTTGTTAAGGTTTAATTTGAAACACATAACTATGCATATCATTCATCTTGATCATCTTAATAATTATAAGGCGATGAAAGCTAATGCTAAATACAAAAAGTGCATGGATCTCCTTACATGATCCTGAGGAGGTATACTAATAGTAGATGAAGTCCAGATCAGTCCTAATGTCCTGTAAATAGCATAAATTATTAATTAATTTCATTTTCTTAACATAGGTGTATGATTCTTAAATTAAATTTGGAAATTAGATTAGGAGTGTGGGTCTAAAACTAGGACCATGAGATAGATCTTGAAAAACTAATAAAAAATAATATATGGATCGTCCCCATACGAGCTATGGATTATTTTCTATGAATTTGTAAAGATCAGATATATTCTGACCAAACAGAGGCGAGGAAAATTGATACAAGGTATTTCAGTAAATCTAGTAGTCGATTTAAAACAAACTATCAAATTATTATTTTTCCCTCGCATTATCAATTCGAGACGGGAGGCGTGACGGGGCATATGAGTAAAATACTCCTTAGCATACTCACAAATATAGTGATATATGAATTTCTAATTACCTGTAATACCCCTGGACATGTGATGAATCATATGAAATTGTGGGGATACTGAAGTAAATTAACCACCATGCTTCTTCCTGGTTTAAGCCATGGTGCGACCAGCTCTCTTGGAGCTCTGGAGTTCCAATCAAATGTGGAGATCGGGAAAAGATCACGACTGGGAAACCTTACGAGTGCCTTCAGCTAGCTGTTCCGATCTCAGTGAGCCCAAAATAACGTGAGGCGCAGTGGTTGGAGGCCTTGGCCGGGCCATCATCCTTCCATGGCATAGGAACCACAAGGAATAGATGGAGATAAACTAGAGAAACCCAAAGCTTGAAGAATCTATAAGGCTTGTGAGTGTCAGGTGACAATTTGAGAATAACTAGAGGTTAAAAAGGACACATGTATCTCGGCTCCATCCTTGAGTTCACCAGAACCAGAACAATGAATCTCCAAGTAGAAAATGACGATGTGCAAGCAAATTGAGTAAAATAACCATTGGATCTTCTTAATTGTTTTCTACTGAAGTTGGGGGACCATTTTCTATTGTCTGAATGTGCTGAGAGGACAGGTCGGCGGTGATCTCTATAGGCATGAAACTGGACTTTGTGGGTCCAGTGTTCAGGTGAAAGAAGCGACATTATAGCTTGTAGAAAAGGGAGTACGAGATCTTAGGAAGCTTACTGGAGGTTGAATTCCATTGGAAAGGTCATAGGTTCTTGCTAGCTCTCACCATCGTCGTTGGATAAGGTCGAGCTTGTAGTGCTAGCTTGCGTCAACTCTGATGAAATTGATGGAAGAGGACGGGGGGCTATCGGGGCCGTCCTTGCTTCCTGGATGGATTTCTCTCGGTCTGATAGACCCTCGTAGCCTGGGGTGGCGACGTCATTGACTGGAGGAAGGTCTGTTGGGTGTTTCCACTGTGAGGGGATCTAGGGCTCAAGTGGGGCTCTTTTAACTTAGAAAGACGTCATGGTTCTGTTTGTGGTGAGAAAAAGGGCAAACGTGGAGGGTCGAGAGAGAATAATCGGCTGGATTTGTTGTAGTCCATAGAACCTTACATGCGGGTTTAGCATAAGGAAGGGGACGCAAGCCTTACCCTCCGATCATTATCCAATGGCTCAGAAAGAGATCGATCAACTTACAGTGTGTGATAGGTCGAGAAAGGCTAAAACTAGGATAATCTATTGTATTATTGAGTTAATTAATCAAGAGAATGTCATTATCTTTTATTTTCTTCCTACTATCATTTGGGGCATCTAGGATTATTCAAATCTAACCAAATTTGATAGTCAAGCTAATTCGACCATGAGGAATCTAATTATCCATTCAGATTTTGAATATGAGTTAGGTAAACATGTGTTTTACATCATTAGCTACTTAGAGTAATTAGCACATTAATAATCATTAAAAAGAAATTTTATTACCAAAATCTGAGGGAAACTCTATTATCCTATTATTTACTCATATACCAAATAGTGGGATACATTATACATGTATGTGGGTCCAAACTATCATTCAATCCCAACTAGTCACCATTGCATAATTAGGGTTAGGTTTTCGTGCATTATACATGACATTAATGTGATTAAGTATTGATGTAAAAGATTCAATTCAAGGTCCACTTGGCATATTTAGCTCATATTGGAATATGAATTAAGCATGTTCTCTACTTAAGTCAACAAATGAGAGACAAATTCTTTCAGCTTAGGGTTTCATCTTTATTAAAGTTAAGAAATTTTGGGACTGGATTTTGAGGGTCGTTACACAAACAATGTTTGTAGACTACATCCTACTCTGTGTTGATCAATGGGGTGTCATATGGTCTATTTAGTGCTTCTAATGGCCTACGCCAGGGTGATCATCTATCCCCTCTATTATTTACTATTGTTATGGAGAATCTTACACAACTGAGTGATATTGTGGAGAGGGATGGTCACATTAAAGCTTTCAAGGTGAGGGGAGTTAAAGTCTTGACACATATGATTTTCACAGATGATGTCCTATTCTTTATCGTGGGACATTACAAATATCTCAAGAATGTGAAGGGCATGATGAAGGAGTTTGTGCTACTGTCCAACCTATATATGAATGCTATAAAATCCAACATCTTACTCTCTAGATTGTGTGATAGCAGAATGGGGAGACTGAGAGAGGTAGTTGGCATCCCTTTGGGTAGGTTCCCTACCAAATACCTAGGTATACCACTCTCAGGAGGTGGGGGAAGAGGCGTGGACTTTTAGGAGTGCATAGATAACCTTAGAAGCACTGTCGATAAGTGATGTGGCCTCAAAATTTCAATGGTTAGAAGAATAGTTCTCATCAAAGTGGTCCTTACTGCGAAGATTAGCTATTGGTGTAGACAAACAGAAATGCCAATGTTCATACTTGACAAGCTTAGAAGTATCATGGTTGGTTTCTTATGTGGGGGGGGGGGAGGGGCGCATGTTGTGATCTGGTGCAAAGTAGCACAACCATTGTTTGTGGGAGGTCTTGGCATCTCTTGTCCCAATTTCATAGTGTGGGAAGTTGCTACAAAGAGAGTGGATCGGTTCCTCAACAACCCGAAATCCCCTTAGATGAGTTGGATGAAAGACCATTATGGGTAGTTGGGTGATGATATGACCATAGGGGAATCATATGTATGGTGCAAGATGAAGAAAAATTATAAGGAGTTGGGCATGTGCTATCAACTACAGCAGCAACAAGGGAACATTGACCCGATCAGTAAACCATGAAAGATTAGGAAGTAGCTACCGCATGTCATGTGGTATGATGTTTTCTGGACTGAACCCAGATTCCTAAAATGGAACTTTGGATCCTATAGAGAGATCATGAGATGACTTCCCACCAGAGGCAAAATCATTAGATGGGGTTTAAAGTTCGACCCCAATTGCGTCCTATGTAACAACACGCCTGAATCGCACAAACACATCTTTTTTTAGTACGATTTCTCAACCTACCTATGGAGAAGAGGTTGCCTTAAATGTGGGTGGGGTGGCCTAGCTCCTCTGAACTTGGAAGAGGCTATGGAGTGGTTGATTGACAGAACAAGGAACAATATGAAGAACAAAATTTTGGGTGGGATCTTCATTACTTCACTCATCTTCCACATATGGGGTGAGCAAAATCACAGGCTGCATGGAAAGAGACCAGGGGATAACACGTTCATTTTTTATGTAATTAGTAATAGAATTTTGTGGTTTTTCAAAGCTGTCCCAAAGATCATGGTTGGTATAGACAACATGTCTCTAAGGAGGTGGGGTCTCTTGTAAAGCTTGTATAGTATACTAGGTTTTTGTTGTGTCCCCCTATACTTTGGTGTTGAGATAGTAATATTTTAACTTATCCAAAAAACAATTATGGTATGGACAATGTCAATGAAGGTCTTCGAACATTTCCTATATGTCATACAAAGTCTCTCCATCCCTTTGAGAAAAGTTGGTGAGCTGACTCCTAAATTATGCAGTCTTGCTTTGTGGAATATATTTGGCTAAGAAAACCTTGAGGAGTTCCTCCCAATAGTTGATGGAATGTCTTAGAAAATAAGAGAGCCACACTTTGGCTCTATCTCTCAAAGTGAATGGGAAAAGAAGAAGGTGAATCTCATTAGTAGGAACACCATTTATATTGGAAGTGCTAAGTTATTACAAAAATCCGGTGATGTAGAGGTTGGGATCCTCCATGCATGTCCCTCCAAACTAGTTTTTTTGTATGAATTGCATTGTTGTAGATATGATAAATGTAAGGACCCTAACCTACGTTTAGGGTTTACCCAGTTTGTTTTGCTTAACCTTGGTGGTTTGATGCTTGCTAATCACCTCTAAGTGGTGATTAGGGCTTTGTTGTGCCTTGTTGAGAGTTCGAGGGGCTACTTGCAAATAAACTAAGTTTAGGGTTTTATGTGCAAGTTTGCCATCTTGTGAGATGTTTTCCCCTCTTTGCTTCCTCTAGGGTTGAGAGGAAGGCTTGGGCTTGTTGTTTGAGTTCTTTGGGCCTGAGTTGAGCTTGTTTGGGCCTTGAGGTGCTTTGTTTGGGCTTGGTTGAGCTTTGTGTCAGCCAAAGCTTGCCTTGTGTCATCCAAGGTGAGTTTGTGTCGACCTAGGGTGAGTGTGTGTCGTCCAGGGTGGTCTTGTGTCGTCCAACACAGTGGTGTGTCGCCCAGGAGCTTGGTTGTGTCGACCAGCAGAGCTGATGCATGTGTCGCCCATGTTGCTTGGTCTTGGTTGGTGGACACTTGATGCCTATCTTGCACAAGTGTCCCATGCCTTACTAGAGTGTTGGCTTGAACCCTAGGACAAGTGTCCCTTGGGTAGACGACACATGGCATGGTTGTACCTTGGTTTCTCCTCCCCTTATTCCTATATATGTAGCTCTTCTCCTTGCCTTAGTCTCCTTTGATCTTTTGGTCTCCCCTCCACCTTGAGTGCACGATATCCCTCTCCGTCTTGCTTGTGTTGTCCGATACACTCCCTTGGAGTTGAAGTGGTGGCCGATACACCTTCCTAGAGGAGCTTGGTGGACGATAGCTTTGGATCTTGGAGTGTTCCTTCTTCCTTGGAGCTTGGAGCCTAAGGCGGGTTGCATAATTTCTAACCCTAACTTCATTACCTTTTGTTCTTGTTCTTGTTCATAGTGTAGTAGCTTAAACTTGTACCTTGCTTGAGTGTCCTTTGGTGGCCGATATCTCCTTAGGGTTTAGGGTTTCTAGTGTACCTTGTGATCTAGGGTTTGGGTTCCCTTGAGTTGGAGGTTGATGGTGACCTAGGGTTGGGTGATATCCTTTCTTTGTTGGTGTGTTGGACGATATCCTTTGTGTTGGACGACATGGCACCTTTGCCTTTGAAGTTGGACGATATGGTATCCCTTTGTTGGATGATATGTATACCTTGGTGGATGATATGTTATGTTCTTGGGTTGGCTGATACCCTGCCCATGTGTTGGGCGATAGGGTGAGCTAGAGTTATGTTGGCCGATATGGCTAGGTTGAACGTTATCCTTTTGATGGGCGATAGGCCTTAGCATCTTGGTAGTTCTTGTGGTGGACGACAGGGCCTGCTTTGGTAAGTTGGTTTGAGTTGCACGATATGCAAAGAGGATGTGGTGGCCGATAGTTGTGGGGGTGTATCGGGGGATACCCCTAGAATGTGACGGGCGTCAGGAGTGGGTCGTGACGGGCGTCACGCCCTTGGTTTGGGTGTGTGTCGGCCGTTAGGCCAGTTGCACGTTGTGAGGAGTGTTTCCTCTCTCCTCCTTTCTTTCCTTCTCTCTCTTGGCAGTTGTGGGTTGTTAGCTAGATGATAGCCTAGGATATCAGGCGATAGAGTCGGATGTGACGGGCGTCGCGGAAGGGCATTGCCCGATATGAGTGACGCGCGACACCCATGTCGCCCAGTACCCTTGTAACGCAGCGTTGCGGGCAGAGTACTGGGTGCAGCGCATCGTTGCTGCCTTCCCATGCCCTAGCCGTGTAAGCTAGCTTTGGTGAGGGTTGAGAGTTGTAGTGAGGGTGGTGTGGACCTTTGGTGACGGTCACAATTGTGACGGATATGGGTGCTCATGCAAACATAACGACAGTGTTGCCTTGATTAATAATAATAACTATGACAATGTCAATGACATGATAATCATGCTAATAGTGTTAATGGTAATAGCAATGTAAAGGATAGAAATGATGTTTGCCTTGCTAGTAGTGGAAGCAATAATAATGCTAATGTTGGTAATAATGATGCTAAGAGACAGTTACATTAATAGTTGCTTAAATGACATAGCAATGAAGATAATAGTAGATGATGATGTTGATAATAGTAATGATGGTAACAAGAGTAGTAGTGACATGCATGATGTAAGTCTTATGCTCATTTGTTAATGGCAATGATAAATGGTAGTAACATTAATGGTTTCTTAATGAAAAAGGTAATGGTCGATGATAATGGATGGTGACCATTCCAATAGTGATAACAATAGTGTTCACTTTGTATACTCAACATGCTCTCTATATAAAGTGAATACCTTGGTTGTTTGTATAATCTCGAGATAAGGGCAAGCATGTATATGGTCTGATAATGATGTGCTTAATACACTTGATCATCAAATAGTGTAACAATGATAAGAAGATTATCCTGAATGATAGTTCATGATAGTGAGCATATTTCTTATGTTGAAACTATGGTTATTGTGTATCCTAACCATGCAGGTGATGTGTAGCCATGAAAGGGCTACGTGACATATGTGACGAGTAACATTACTTTGATAGTTATTCTATGAGGCTATATGTATTATGTGTTTGTCCCATAATGATAATGTAAGCCTTGGAAAGGCAGTGACATGATGAGGGATTGAGATCCTATGGTATGTGATGATCCTTGAGATGGATCTGGATGGTTGGCAAGAGGCCAAGTGGTAACATGTGATGTTGGATCCTTGAGATGGATCAGGTTGATGTGGTTTCAATAATAATATAATGTTGTTTACTTTCTGTTATATATTGCATGTTATACAACTTGGTTGAATCTTGCAATCCATCTAAAAGATATTAATTAATTACAGTGAAATTATATCATGTAGTTTGCCCTGGCCATAGATCCATCATCGTCAGGACTTGGTGATGGTGAAACAGGTTCTCCTACGGGTTAACCTGGAAGCGCATATTGTTGAATATGTGTAGGTTGCTCATAGCCTGAAAATGAGGAGGTAAGAGTGTAACTTCGGTTGCAGACTCAGATACATATATAGAGCATGGTGAAAAGGCCCATGGATCGGGATATGTGATGTGGAGAGCATGAATACGTTCATGGCTCAGAGCACGGTGAACAGGCCCGTGGCTCAGTTTTACTAGCGCTGAGACCTGTACCAAGGCAGGCTAGAGGGTAGCCTATGGAGCTGACCCTGTGGCTTAGACCACTTTAGCATGTGACTACGGTCCTGCTTGTGTTGTACTCGTGTACTGACCACCAGGTGGGAGGTCGTGGAGTCCGGCTCTTCCATTGACCTTGTATGGCACCGACTTGGGTTTCGTAACCGAAGGTTGGATTTGAATGGTACGATTCAAATCCTCAGGGCATAATAATATGTAACACAACCGTTTAGTAATTACTACTTAAGATAAACACGTAACATTGGTTGAGGCCTTGTTTGTGTAATATCTTTGTTATATCTTGCAGGTTATGTGACAATATGTCTTATCTTGATAAGCAGGTTATGTGACATTATATCTTGTTCTGATGATCATGTTACATAGGGATACATATTATCTTGTTGATCATATTCCTTGAGATATATTTGGTTATATGCTTTTGTATAGCGGGTAAGCTTGTCGGTAAGAATAATATGTTTTATATAGACTGCTCTTGTTATACCTGTTATTAGATATTTGATGTTATAATCTATCTTGCTGAGGTTCTGTAGTTGCGGTGGGGAGTTATGTTTCCCGCTAGGACAATTGTTCAATTGTCTCACCCCACTGGTTTAACCCCTTTTTAGGTGGTCGAGGTAGGCGTGGTCGTGGTCATGGTGTTGCGGCCGAGTAGCTTGAGGATCAGTAGAAGGCAAGCGTTGGAAATGATGTTGTTTTGGATGTTTTGTAGTAGAGTCTAGAGTCATCCCTGTACTCTCAGGTCCTTGGCAGTGTTTTGACGATGTTTCACGATGATCGATCGATGATGTTTGTACATCCTGTTGTTGGCCGGATGTGGGCCTTTATGTATATGAACAGGTGGTGAACTCATGAGATGGATGGACAACTGTTTCTGTAAGTTGTAGACACGTATCAGATCTCATGTATGTATATATTTGACATGTTTCTGTGCAGGATGAGGACTGGAAAGTACTAGTTCCACAGTTTATATGTTTTCCGCAATCGGTTTTAATTAACCCGTGTTTTCATAATTTGTGGTTATGGTGATTTCTGCACGTTTTCGCGTAACACCTCGTTATCTGTGTGATAATGGGATGTGTTGCCACAATAAAGAAGTTGTTTTCCTCGATCTATGGGATTTTGATAGCACCGCATATATTTATTGTAGATCAAATGATGAACTCCTTGACATGATGATCATCTTCCACAGCTGGTTCTTCATGTGGATTTGGTTGTTCAGGTGAAGAAGGTGATGAAGATTGTGAATTTTCCAACTCTGAATGAGGCTCAGTCCTTTTTACTCCTTCTTGCATAAGACATACATACAATATTCTTAGACAAGCATATACATAAATTAAACACCGGTATATAAACTAATATTAAGTAAGTGAATTAGTTTTTCAACAAAGAATGACATGGGAGTTATTATCCCATACCCAAGAAAAAGATATCTACTCATCCATGGCTATAGAAAGTTGATACAAGCAGTAGTGAATGAGTCTTGACATCATAAAAGAAGGAAATGTACTTGTATGTCCATGGAAGAAGTAGGATTGTAACTTCAATGAAGGAGTCAAAATCTAGCCCTTCTATGAAATGCTCTCTAGAAATCTTCACTGTAGAGTGCAAAGAGGAGAATGCTGGAGATCCCTACTGAAATGTTAGATAAGAAGGAATAAGAATATGTTTCTCTCCTAACAAACCACTTTTTCTCTCCATGTATGCCTCTAATTTCTCATGGATCTTCTCTGCTCCGGTTACACTCCAAATGGTCTATAATTCTTTGTATTAATTGTACCAAGATGTATCAGGTTCGTATATATAAGCATGAGGCAGTTACATTTACTTTTAATTAAAATTTTCTGGTGAATAATATTAATGCAACCTGATATTTTTTCATATTTTCTCTTTCTAGTATAGGAGCTCAAATCCATCTCTAGGATAGTGTTCTAGCGTATTGGTATAGCAGGTCCTAACCCTATCAGCTGGGTCAACCTTGGACAGACTCCTATCTTAGCTGCCTCTTATACCACTACTATGGGAACCATCCTTCCCACAATCACCCCTTCTCCTTCCTTGGTCACTTCTTCTACCTCTCCCCCTACGGGTAGATGGCCAACTTTTCCTAATGCCAAGATACTTCCATGGGAAGACCCACAAGCTAATATCATTGTTGGTAGAGCCTGGGCAGACACAACATACAAGGCCATGATGGTATAGAGAAAATTTCCTCCTGATGATGATGCCTGATGATAACAAGAAATATTTCTTTAGTTAGGAGGATAGCATTCCATGGAAAAATTTCTCTACATCTATGGTTAATGACATCAATGAGTTCCATCCCTTTTCAATCATGTCCAAATTTTAGGCAAAAAACATTTCATCCGATAGGTTTATGGGTTGATGTTGGGGATGTGGTTAGAAGGGAGAAATCTAGCTTTCACCAGTCAAAGATGGACTCTTCCTAGCAAGGTTTGTAGTGGAGGATGATGTGCATATATATCTAGAAAAAGGTCCTTCATTTTTCAATAACCAATTGGAGTTGACTAGAAAGTAGACACCAAAGGCAGATGTGTGATGCACTTCTCTTATCTCCACACCTATGTGGGTCACATTCCCTGATAAGAGGAGCATTAACAATTTTCTGAGGTAGATCTAAGAGCCACAGGACAAAAAGGAGGAACAAGAGGAAGGGAATAAACCAAGTTAGACAAGATGAACCTATGTAGATAGCCAAAGATAGTAACACAACTACTGATGATAGTGTCCCAGAAACATGTGGCAGAACCTCTTCGGGGGTCTCAACTATGGGTACATGTAAGGTTACTAAAGTGGTCCCTGATACTAGTCAGATTGTGGTGGTGTTTAATCCTTCACCGGAGTCTATGGATGCAGGGAAGGAATATGGCGAGTGCTTTGAAGGATTATTGATTACTTCTCAAATCATTGAAGACCAAGAGTCTGAGGAAGTGTTGGTTCTCAAAGCTAGACATATCTCTACAAGGAGTATCAGGAGCAGTGAGAATACCTACCATGGAAGAGGTAGAGGTAGTGGCTGGAGCAACCAAGGAATAGGAGGATTACCAAATCATTCTAATGAAGATCATGGCATGGAATGTCAGAGGGGCTTAACTTCTAGAGAAATAGAGAACCCTTAGGCAGATCATGAAAGATAAGAATGTGAATCTTATATTTTGTCTTGAAGCCAGAATCAAAATAGAGGTGGGTCATAGGGTGAGAGGTTGGTTTCCTAATGGTTGGAACTTTTGTTCTAACTTTGAGATGGCTAAAGGTGGAAATATTGTTGTGGGCTGGAACCTATTGATTTGGGATGTCGAGACAACATGGGGTTTCATAGTAGATCTGCTATGTGTGGATCCAACTTAGAGATGGATAGAAGATGGTTGGGGGATTCTGTGGTTAACACAACACAACAGTCTTCACCTCATTTGGTTATTGGTGACCTAAACCATGTTAGATAGGCTAGAGAAAAATTGTGTGGACTGCTACCTGATTGAGTGATTCAAAGATTCAATGTTGTTGTGGATACAATAGGGTTGATGGAGCTAAATATGAAAGGTAGACTCATCAATTAGCATGAAAAAAAGGAAACCTATCAGAAGGATTTCTAGCAATCTACATCGTGGTTTGGTGAATAAAGTTTGGCTAGATATATTTCCAAAGGCTACAGTGAAGTTGGGGGTGCACCCTAACAAATATCATAGATCGATGGAGATTGACTTGGTCTGTCATCAAAATCCAAATTTCCCCTTTTGGTCCCTTAACCATGGGATCTCTTGGCCATCCTTCAGAGGAGTGGTCAATGAGGTATGGAGTCATTATGTGGAAGCAAAATCATATTTTTGTTGCGATTGAGAAACTCAAGAATACAAAAGTGGCACTGAAAAGATGGTCTAAAGACTTGATGAACATGCCTAAGTTAATTATACAATCCTGAGAAGCCTTTGAGAATGTAGTGAGAGACCTTAGGTTAGACCAAACATATGAAAAGCTAATGAAACTAGAAGATCTTACAAATAAATGAGTCATCCAACCAGTGAAAATTAATGAGGTGATTGTTTGGAAACATAGAAAATTGAGTTGTCAAGGATGGGAATACAAACTCAAAGGTCTAGCATGCCTACATGAAAAGAAATAGTATGAGAGATTATATACATAACCTGTTTGATGTGTAAGTTTCTATGGTGGATGAAGAAGCACATATTTGATAGCCGCAATGAATTTTTTCTCTGACTTGTATAATCAAGATAGAAGTAGGTATTAACCACATACTCATTCTTTGTCTAGAAGGAGAGTGACTAAAGACATGAATAGAGACCTCATGAAGCTGGACACAAATGAAAAAATCATAATAGTTGTGTTATCTATAGGAGCGTCCAATGTTCATTGAGCCAACAAGATCAATGTGAATTACTTTCATTCTTGTTGCTCTATTATTGGTGGTGATGTTTGCAAGGTAGTGAGATGATTTCTTGTAGGTGTAAGGATGGTGCGCTAAGCCAATCATGGTTTCATTAAAGTGATCCCAAAGAAGAATGAATCTTCTACCATGCATCATTTTGGGCCCATCTCCTGGTTCTCCGTCATGTACAAGATCATTTCACATGTGTTCTCTAAAAGACTTAATAACATCTTTCATAAGGTTTTTTCCGTTAATCAATCAATTTTTCATGAAGGAGCTATATCAAATAATGCTTTACTTTAAGCTGAATTTCTACTAGATTTTTTAGTTAAAATAAATCCAAAAAATCTTTTTTGAAAATGGACATTTCTAAGGCTTATAATCATGTCACCTGGAGTGGTTTGTTGAGCTCTATGCACGCTATGGTATTCTTGGTATGATTATAGAGATACTAAAGTTGTGTGTGGAAACTACTTCTTTCTTTGTGTTGATCAATGGGTTTCCTTAAGGTCTCTTTAAAGAATTGAATGGCCTAAGGCATGGGGATCTGTCATTCCCCCTTCTTTTCACCCTACTCATGGAAAACCTCACCATTTTAATGAAGAGAGTTGAAAAAAAAGGAAGTATGAAATCATACCAGATGCAGGGCACCAAGGTATGCTCACACATGATTTTTGCTAATGATATCTCATTTTTCATCGTTAGACATGCCAAATGTCTAAAAGGAGATGGAAACTCTCAAAGAGTTTGGTGATTTTACTTATCAACATATAAGTGATATCAAGTCACAAGTGTTCTTATCCAAGTTTTATGACTTGAGAAGAGGTAGATTAAAAAGTGTTGTTGTCTTAACTGAGGGACACTTCCCCAGAAGGTACTTGGAAATCCCTCTTACTGGGGGTTTTAGAAGAGGCTCTAATTTCAAATCATGTGTGGACAATCATTGTGAGTCTCTAGATAAGTTGAGGGGGATTAACATGTTAATGGATGGGAGGATAGTATTAATCAAGTTTGTCCTTAATAGAATATTAGTTATTGGTACAGTTGGTCGGGATCCTTGAGTTCATACTAGACAAATTCAAAGCTATCATGCCTGATTCTCTTTGGGGTGATGGGAACCATGTTGTGTCCTAGTATGATGTTTCTAAATTGAGACATGGTGGGGTCTTGGCCTCACAAGTCCTAAGGATATGGATGGAATGGCTATGGTCAAAAGGATTTATCCTTTTTTACTAAAATTAGTGTCCTTGTGGGTGAGCTAAATGCGGTATAAGTATGGTAATAGCCTGGATGGTATGAATTATAGATAGGGAACATCTAAAGCATGGATGAGAATGGAGGCCATTTGTCCAAATATTAGTCACTCATTCAACATAAAAGTCTCAATTATAATTGGATGCTAGTGATTGGTCGCAAATTATGGCTCATAAATCACAACTTTCATTAAGTTCTCTGGGGTTACTACGAAACAAATTCCACTTCCCCAAGTGTAGTTTCTAGTCTTATAGATCACACATGAAGAGAGTTTCCACACATTATAGGCTCATCATATGGGCTAACAGTACTAATGATATTTTCCCTTTGTGTAATAAAGCAATGTAGTCCCACTCCCATACCTTTTTTGAGTGTGATTTTTCTTTGTACTTGTGGAAGAGATGTTCTCTTAAATGCAAGTGGGGTGGTTTCCCCTCAATGGAATTTAGTGGATCTTTAATCATAATAGATGCAACCCTATGATGAGAAGGTTGGGTGGTCTGATCTTCACTAGACTTACACTCCATATATGGAGTGAAAGAAATAATAGAGTACATGGAAAGAAGGATAATGATAGCCTTCATGTTTTTTGTAGTCTTGTGAATAGCTTATATTGATTTTCCAAAGTTAACCCAAGCATCCTAAAAGGAGTGGATATTGAGGTTATTTAGATGTTAGGTCTCTAGTAAACCTTTGTATAGTATATGGGGATTTGGTTTGTAACTGTTACAACCCGTTCCTAGAATTGCTGGTAATCCTACAGATTTAAGATAATCTTAATGCTTGGCATACTTTTGTTAGTAATATTCTATGTTGTGCTTTATATTAACTTTGGTAACCTTAAATACTTGTTTGGGCAATTTATAATCATGACCTAAGCATACTATAAAGATCTGACTTGGAGTAACATAGCATTAACCCATACATGTATGCAAGAAGAGAGTTAATGACATGGAAGGAAATAATTAATAAATAATTTTTCCTCAGAGATTTTTATCAAAATAATATTGCAGGATTGTATATAATTCAATTATAAATCCGAAAAATAAAGAATGAACCAAATCGGAGTTAAAATGAGAATGTTATGCCCTTTTAGTAAACATATACAGAGCACCGCGACTGCGACTGACACAGCGACTGATGCTGCGTCGACACCGTGACTGCGACCGATGCTACATTGTCACCACGACCATGACCGTGACCGTGATCATGACCGATGCTGCATCGAAACCATGACTGTGGCCAACACCGTGACTGACAATGTGTCAACACCGTGACTGCGACTGACGCTGCCCAGGACAGCCAATTGTAAAACGATCATATCTTGAGCAATACTTATCTATTTTCAACAAAACAAAGTGCGTTTGAATTTCCATTCTATCCTCTATCATTAGACACCTTGTTCAACAAGAGGGAAACTTGGAAGGTGATTTTTGGGGAAATTTTTGGGGAAGAACGTGAAGAATGGCTGAAATCCAAAAGGGTTGCTATGGATTCAACTTAGTAAGTAGTTTTAACCATCAATTCTTCCTTCTCTTCATTTCTCCTTGCTCAAAATCTATGATCCAATGAATTTGAGGTTTGGGTTAACCTTTGATTATCATCTTCTACCTACAGCAGACCTTCTTTAGGGCTAAAAGGAAGAAGAAACCACTAATTTTTCAAGGATCTTGCTATGGATTTGAGATTTTTAGAGATGGACTATGTTTTTAAGGTGTTTTCACACCGTAGGGTAGTGGGTACTTCCTTTAAATAGTAGATTGCATGAAAATGAGTTAAATCATCAAAAATCTTCAATTCTTGGTATGTGAGTACAAACACTAAGTTGCCTTTTGATCTAGCTTTTGCAAGTTATATGATATGGATTATTTATCTGTTGTGATGAATTTCAAATGATGAAATCTTATTAGAAATGGGTATAATCCATCTAAATGATAATTCTTAAAGTATTTGCAGAGATTATAAGAGTAAACTAAAATATAAGATTTTTTTCTATGACTGAAATTGTTGTATAATTGAATAAAGAAGTTTGCCTAGATGAATATCCTTGGTTACAAATGATTGTTTTATTTGTATGTGTATTACATATATGTCAGATAAGATTTTGGATTTAATTCAATGATATCAATGTTTTCTTGATATATCAGTAAGGAGGGTGAAACCCTAAATGAATGGAAAGTTTGAGGTTTGCAAATATACATCTTCATTCAATGTTATTCTTGATGTATGATGTTTTAGTAAATGGCGTGGAAACCCTAGTTTAGTTCATTATAGGGTTTCATATATATATATATATATATATATATATATATATATATATATATATATATATATATATATATATATTCAATTATATGTGAACTACTGAGAGTAATTCTTATTGAATGATGTTATGATGTATTCAGTCCTTATGTGAGTTATGTGATAAGTGAATGAGGTAAATGAAACCCTAATGATAGGGTGTTCAGTGAAACAAGTATTGTGATATCAATATTTCTCAGTTTGAGATGTGGTGATGCTTAACAGTTCCGTTGTGGTAAATGTTATCAGATGGTTTATGAAATGAATGGTTTACAAAGATGAACAAAGATATGTTGATGTGATGATTGAATTGTAAATTTAAAGAGTGAATTAGACATGTAGATGCCCTGAACACTGTAGAATCCTTGCAGGATGAGGCCTGCGCTATGAGGAGGAAAAGGTTTCCTGACTGGAGATAGTCCAGGTCAAGGTAAGCTGGAGCACAACAGTAGGGTGCAGGGGTCTTGACCAGTAGGATAGACTCCTTAAAATTGTTTGGTACCCAACATCAACTGGGGATGTCGGTGGTACCTATGTTACATGTTGAGTGATCAGTGGTCAGTAGGTCCACTAATGCATAATAAGTCTGAGGGCTTTGACTCACCGCCTGAGTACCCAGGTTGAGAGGTGGAGTCTGAGATATCTGACCGCTCCCATTATCCACCGAGAGGCAGATGTGTTGAGTCTTGTTGCAGATGGGGTCTTACTCAAGAGATAGGCTTAGGAACTCAGGCTTGCTTCTAAGCCTTATACAGTTAGATTATAGCTTGATGTGATTCATTCACATGTTGTGGTACACCTCATGTGGGTTCAGGGCATAATAAGATGAATGATAGGTTAAACAAGTGTGTGGAGTTATTCAATTATTCTTTATATGTTTCTGAGATATTATTTCACTTTATAATCAATCAAGCATGTTTATATATTGATTCACTCTAGTAGAAGTCTAGAGTATTGTTCTATATTTATGTTTGTCAATGATTAGACTCTTTAAAGCTTACTGTTGTTATAATTGATATCAGTTTCTCAAAAGTATATTTGTAATTATATTAGTGCTTTAGACTGTTTCTTTGAAGTACTCATTCATTGAGCGAGTAGGCTCACCCCTCTACTCACAATTTTTAGGGAAACCATGTGGACTTGAAGAAGTTCAAAGCATCAGAGTAAATCTACGACATGCGTTAAGTATGAGATTAGTTAAGTACAGTCGGTCCTTGTCACTCTAGGTCCTTGTATATATGTGAGAGAATTGTAAATGATGTTTTGTATCTTTGTTTCCTTAATTAGAGAGAATGTATCTGATTGTCATATCATATGTACATGGAAGTGTGAGAAACAAAATGAATGTATGGATGTGTATCATTAATGTTGAGATCATATTAGAGTGATCAAAGTTTAATTCTCTTGTAAAGTTTGTTTATGTGATTGGATGCGAGAAAATAAAAAGTTTGAAATGAAATAAAGGAAAAAAAATAAGGGAGTGAAATTTGTATTAAGTATAATCCTTAAACTTATGCCCTAATCTCATGATTATTGGTAATCATGGTATGTGGGTGTAACAATAACCCTATACACCTTTTTTGAGTAATATTAATATTTAACCTTATCCAAAAAAATATTCTAGAGTCATGACATGTAGGTTGATATAAATGGTGTGTCATTAGGTATTCCTTCAATCATAATTGATCTGTTGGGAGAGACACAACATGTCATCAAGAAAAATGGTTTGCTGATGGATGTCAGGGAGTTTTGTCAAAATCTAGAGCCAAGTTGACATGGTACATCAAAGAGTAAGATGGGCTGTCACTAGATGTCAGTGTTTTTATGTATTCCCAAAGAGCCAGTCATGTGATGATTATGTTGGGACATTATGTGATTAATTTGATTAATAATAAAAGAAATTTCCCTATATTATGTTTGCTCCATTACGAGATGATGATATAACATGATATATGTCTGAATAAAGATGTTACTCAACGACATATGGTTTGGATTAAGGATCTAAACATAGGATCATATTATTATAATAGTATATACATTCTTGTCATGTACCTAGTCAGTTGTTATTATGGAAGCTATAGAAACAACTATAATACTTAGCACTAGATTGTGTGTTGACTAATATCTAAATCTATTCACTCATAATATTAGATATCAAGTTAAACACATAGGTACTTGTTACATAACAAGTGTGTCGGAAAGAACCACCTTGAGAGTGATACATGGAAACCATTGAATGGTAGTCAGAAACATCTCTTAAATGTGAAAGTCGTAGTTGTGGTTCTTTGACCTGAGGTAACTACAATGATCAGATGACAATCAATGGACTTTATCACCATTCAATGCGACCTTGGATAAGGGTTTCCATACAAATGGTGCTTAGGTACATTGTGACAAATGGGGATTCTTGTGAGTGATGTAGATGGGATTGTTCCTCCTATTGTGGTGACGTCGTGGCCAATTAATGAGTGAGACTGAGAAATTCATTACCATGCTCATGGGAGTCAATTTATGATTTTGAGCTTGCATGTATCTCAATAAAATCTAATTCAAGAAACATAGATTTAATGTTAAGAGGATGATGATTCCATGCCTCATGTTCAATCAAGATGTCTATGACAAAGGAACTATACAATCATTGTAACATTGGTCACACATTTTGGCTGAATTTGCCCTCCTACTTATCCATTTACTTGGGTAGAAATGTTGTGTTTCTAGATACTTCTCATTGCCTATGAAGTCAAAATATGATTATAGACATCACTGCCAATCTGATATGGAGCCTATAGGGTCACACACATAGGATGCACTAGGAAAAGTAGTTTAATCATGGATATGATTAATTTTGTTACATAAACTTAGGTAATCAAATGAAACAATACTGGCAATCTAGTCGACTAACTAGGATTCCGGTGGATTGAATGGAGAGTGCAGTCAACTAACTAGAGAGTCTAGTCGACTGACTGGATAATATCATTTGTAGCTGACAGGACCTTCCAATAGATTGACTAAAAAGTTCAGTAGACTAAATGCAAAGTGTCACCCAACAAACGATTGGAATGGTCAGTCGACCCACTAGAGAATCTAGTCGACCAACTAATTCAAATTGATCAGTGGGAATAGGTCAAATGATTAATGATAGTCATAGTTATGCACATTAATCATTGAATTAAAAATCAATGTTAGTGAACCCTTGGCCACAATACAATCGACCAAATGAATAGTCTAGTTGACTAAATGACTATGTGTAGCCAATAAGCCAATAGGCCAGTCGAACTACTCGATAGTCCAGTCAGCTGACTGACTGTGCACAGTCACCGTACAACCAAGAAACTTGACCCTCCATCTTATGGGTTTTTTAAACTATAGCCCTACCACTCCTACATAAAGAGGATGGCCAAGACCCTCAATGCATTTATCATTCATGTTATTGTAACATGAGAACCTAGCATCTTACCCATGAAAGGGAGAGATAGTAAGAGAGAAGAAAATGAATGCTAGCAAGTAAATGAAAAAAGGGTCTACTCCTTACCATCGGGTCAAGAGGAGACATGTGGATTTCTCAGTGGTCTGCATGGACTACGTAGAGGAATATAATCTTGACTATTGTACAAGGTGGACATCATCAACCACCGTCTGTGTACTGCTCAAGAAGGAAGCCAATCTGTGAGCAAGGATAATTGACAAGCTTTCTATCGAATAAGATATATCTTGCACCCTCTTTCCTAATAGATTGTTGATGATGTGATCTGCTAGTTAGGGAATATGAGAAAAATTTTTTGTTTGGTTGTCCTTCTCTGGCTCCATATTTCTGAATAGAGGTAAGAACCACGTCATTTTATGGTGTATTGTACTTTAATCAATACGATCAGATTTTGTTTTATCATTAATTTTGTTGCATTCAATGCGAACAACTAAATTATTAGTATACATATCTGATTATATACCACTTACACTAGGGAATGTCCCTTTGATCTAATATATATATATATATATATATATATATAATGCAAATCATATGTATCTCCCTAAAATATGCTTTGGTGGTGGATGTATGCGTGGTTATGGAGAATACCCTTTGGATTCTTGTGTGATTGAATGATTATTTCATGCTTTAAAAATTTTGTTTGCATATCAAGCCTACTCTTTTACTTCAAATGTCATTCATTATTAACCCCCTATGATCCTTTCAAATGTAATTCTAGGTATTCACATTACATCATGTAATATTAGATATTAATAGAATTTATTTAGAGACCTTGTTAAAGGAGGAAGGTTTGAATATACTGGTCAACTGATTGGAAGCCCAACTAATCGATTAAGTCGTTGTCTAATCGATCGATTGGAGGCCCAACTGACTGACTAGAGCATGAGTCCAATGACTGACTGGAGGCCCAACTGGCCAACTAGAGGTCCATCTGACCGACTAGAGTAGGATCCAGATGACCAACTAGAGGCCCAATTGACCAATTGGAGGTGTCCAATGAACCAATTGAGCAAGTTTCTAGTCCACTGACCCGCAAAAATATAGCCGGCTGACTAGAGGACCAATTGATTGATTGGAAGAGTCTTGTCAACCAACTGGCATGTGTGAAACACTAACTTTTTCCTGTGCAAGTTGATACATGTTATGATTGGCCTTAGGTGGATAGCAATTCTCTATGACTCCAAAAAATTGCTTTAGTATGTCCATAACCATTACTTTATGTTTATGATTGCATGTTTCTTTTGTGGATTTAGTATGTATATGATATGTATTATAAGCATGTAGTGATTGGATATTTATATATATCAATATTTAGAAATAAAATCCCTCATCAAATATTAAGCATTAAATGCTTCCCAAAAGAAGCACAGATGAAAATCTTGATCGAATGTGTGAAAATGCCAAAGAGTGGTGCACAACTTGTCTCGTGGCAGTGTGAGGATAGATATGTGGGTCTACCAAAGTAGGGTGGATATTCTATAATGTTGTCTTTTGGGTCGGGTTTACCAGGTGAACTTATTGGGATTAAGTGCCTAGAAGAATAAAGATGGAATATGAAAAAAATCCATGCATACCATCTATTAAGAGTTGCATTGGATGCAATTGGAAAATAATTCCTACCTAAATAACTAAGTTGTGGATGATCAACCAAAGCTGACTCATGATTTGATCAAAATATGGATCTCAAACCACTAGAATATTGTACACTACAATATTTGCAAATGAATAGTGATGGTTATTAATTTAAATAAAATAATGAGTTTGATGACTAATTGAAGGCCTTAACTAATATCCAATATATTTTTTAATCAAATCAAATTAAAAAATATTTTGACAGATGTAAATTTTCTTTTGTAAAAATTGTTGGGTTTTGTGGGACAGAAATGCAACGGAAACAATTTTTTTATCTAACCACAAACCCATAACCAGCTGATCGCATCGACAACAATGCAATAGGAAAGATGATTTAGTGAGATATACCTAGTTCTGAGGCTTGCTTAGTGACAATACCTTACAGCTAGTGTGGCCTTCAACCACCTAGTCTTGGATGGTGTATGTGCAGCTCTTGGTCTTGTCCTGGACTGTGGTTGATTGTCGTCCTCCTGAGAAGCAGAAATCTCCCGCATCTATAGATAGTCCACACAGACTATTGGGAATCTAGTCGTCCTGATGGACAGACTAGAAGGAATCATCCCCTTCTATCAGTGAACTAGTCACCGACACACTCTCCCACCACCAATCGCTTTTTTGTAGTTTTCTTTCCCTCATTATACCTCCCTAGACAGGTAGAACTAGCTTGGGCTCTCTCGGTTACCACAACAAGAGAGGACAAAAACTTTGCATATCAAGTGATGTTCTGAGTTGTGTGTTCTGAGAAGCCCCATGTACCCCTCTATTTATAATAGAGAGCATGGTTAGGGTTCCCAATCTATGCGAGAGTAGAAGGGTCTAGATTTTCCACAAACTAATTGCACTACAGCAGACGAACTGATTGTTTCACAACTGAACCAATCATTTAGGCAGGTGAGCCGATTAGTTCATAATTGAACCAGTCATTTAGGTAAGTGAGCCGATTGGTTCACCCACTGAACCAGACGTTTCACTTCCCAGACTTGCCCGTAATTGACTTTTCTTGTTCGTTTCTAATTAATGCAAAGATTAATTCTTGTCCCAATCGAATTGAACAAGTGAAATGAGGACCTTTTCTCACAAATCAGGAAAATAAAACACTGCTCGTTTGGTCCAAGTGAAACAATTGGTTCACTAGAGTGAATCGGTTGTCTCACTGACCATGAGTTGATCGATTCACCCAGTGAACCGGTCGGTTGGTGGTCCAAGTTGTGCAGAACTCGGTCAATGCAATTCTCAATCAATCTGAAACTCTAATCATTTGGTTCAACACTTGATGATTCTGAGTCAAGTCTATTGATTGAATGTTTAATTGAATACCTAAACACTTTAGTAATCAATATAACATGGATAAATTCCTCTTCCATGTTAATCCTTTGTGTGTGACCCTATAGCTCCCATTTCATGTTGGCAGTGGATGTCCATAACTAACTTATGACATCACAAGCAAAGAGTGGTTTCTAGTCATACATCAGTGCTACCCAAGTGAAAAGAAAGTTGGAGAACAATTTTCAACCTACAGTCAATTATTGGTGTTATAGTGAATGTATAGTTCCTTAGTCAGTGATATCCACATTGAACTCGAGGCATGGACTTGTCATCCTCTACGAATGTTCAATCCATGTTTGTTGATTGAGAGTAGACTGTCTGAGATATATGTAAGCTCAATATTGTATATTGACTTACATGTGCATGGCCATGCATTTCTCAGTCTCACTCCTCAAGTGTCCAGGATATCACACTCCCTTAGGAGGGACAAATTCCATATCTATCACTCATAGTCAAGTCCCCATGTGTCGAAGTCACCCAAATCATCACCGTTATAACAACCCATGTTTCAAGGCTGCATTTGATGATGTCAAAGTGTACCCAACCACATGTGATGAGTGTAGTGATTTTAGGTCTATGAACCACATTCACCACCAATACTATAAGAGATGATCCTGACTAACCATGTGTGTTTTCCATGCATTACTCTTATGATGGGTCTATCTGATACACTATTCTCTAACATGTATCTATGTTCTTGGTTTGATATCATATATCATGATTGATAAGATTTTGTCATCAACCAACACACACTCTAGTCTTTTGTGTTATTGATGTCTATGGTCATTTCCACAATAACAACTGACTAGGGACATAACAAGAATGTATACTCTTAACATCCATATGATCACATTGTTCAGGTCCTTAACCTAAAGACATACACCATTGAGTAATACAATTCTTTAGACATCTAACATGTTATACTATTATCTCAAAAAATTGTTAAAACATATAGATGGAAATTGCCTTTACTATTATCAAATCAAGTGTCACATGCCTCATTGCAATCATCATATGATTGGCTCTCTGGGCATACTATACCAACAGAATCCCACTTTCACTTAGAGCCAATCACCCACAAATCATATTCCAAGTGATCTTAACATGTTCATCATGTTTCTATTGCACAAGTGTTTTTATAACGGGAAAGCAACATTCGCTTCAAGTTAGTATATTGCATTTTTCACATCCCCTCATTGTACGACAACTCATATGAGATGGAAGTGCCATAGTATGCTATCTAAAATTTATTTACCTAACTAGTCGCTCCATTGTTGTCACAATATTACTACTAAGTCACCAATGGTCAAAACCTTCCATAAGTTCATCCATATGAACTTCTAGACCCATACAGTATCCTTCACAGTGTTCGTAACACTAAGGTACACGAATTTTTATTATATAATTAATCAATTGTCTTATGTTTGGAACATTTCCAACTAACAATTCTTATTCCAAGGTCAAACACAATTTTGTCATTTCAGAAGCTTGCATCATAATAACTCTTTACACCCAACTCTTCCTTATTACCATAATAAAAGAAATAATCCTCTTAGTACTTCACAAGTACATAAATATGTCCTTCATGGTATTCTAGTAACTCTTACTGGAGTTTGACAGATATCCATTCATCATGTCAAATACATACGAAATAACTAGATTCCATATCTTCTTGTCATGTCCAATACATACAAGATGATGAGTTTGTTTTTTTTTTGTCATGCCCAATACATATAAGATAATAGTTCATATTTTCTTGTCATGTCCAATACTTACAAGATAACAAAATAAGTTCATATGTGATAGATCCAATTTTGAATGCATATGGCATATGTCCATGTGTTCCTTATTCTTCATAAGAATTGGGACACTAGGTTGTTGAGAGACTAACTCCATGGAATATGGATAGGTTTTCTCTCATCATGGTTAGCCCTTTCAACATCCTGCCGATGTATTTTCTCTTTCTTAGGTCATGAATCCCTCTTCATCTGTCTATATAGATCATGATTCTTATCGCATATGATGGTTCTTTAAAACATTAGAATGCACTTTTTTCCAAAATTTAATATTTGCAGTATAAGGATGTATTTCCCCATCAATATGTGGAATACACATATGCTCCCACTAAATTCTTGTAATCACACATTACTTCTTTATTTTGACTCAAGTCAAACTCTTTGACTATCTTGTCTAATAGAAGATCCCAATTCTAAGGTGCCCACTACAATCCAAAGATTCATCTATGCATCTTCATGGACTTTATTTCCATTAAACTACAATAGAAATAATTATCCTGATGGATTTATCCTTGGTAACTGCTGAAAAGATTTCATCATGTTCAACACCTTGAACTTGTTAGAAACTCTTTGCAACCAAATTACCCTCCATGTCAGTCTTCTTCTGGAAGACCATAAAGTACCCTATGGGTTTTACCCCTTCAGATGGATCAACCAAGGTCATACCTTGTTGATGTACATGGATTCCATCTTGGATTTCATGGCTTTAAGCCATATCTCAGTTTATGGCTCTCATTAGCTTCTAGGTAGACTGTTGACTAATCATATGATCAACTCACTAACTTCTTGTCCATAAGATATCATATATTATTCAAGCTCTAGGCGTGTTTTATCAGAACCATGAGTTTTGTGTGTTACTTAAGGAACTTTTATATTCCACAACATTTTGTGATTCTATTTATTCCCATTGTACCTCTTTAAGTTCAATGTTTTCCTTATTTGTCTCAAACATTTTGAGTTCTACTTTTCTCTCCCACTGATTCCTTTAGAACTACGTTCTCCTCTAGGAATGCATCCATCCAAAACACCTTTGTTGTTGGATTTGGATATCAAAGTAGTATTCAACAAAATAACATTTACTTGATTTGTGGACAAAACCTTTTAAGAAACATATTTCTTATTTAGGCTTTCAATCCTAATTTTTATAAAGACATATCGGGACATTTCCCATTCTATATCACATATGGTGTCTTTTGAACTAATAAGATGGTACATTGTTTTAGTGTTAAGCATGTGTCCAAAAGGAAATTTGAAGTTTAGCTGGTATTCACACTCTGACTTATCAAGGTGTGATTCCTTCTTTCTGATACACTTCTCATGATACACTATCATTATGTTTCAGGTGGAGTCCATCATGATACATTATCATGATCTTCCAGAAGGTTCTCAAACTCTTGGTTCAAAGTATTTCCATATTGATCATATCGAAATTTAATACTTATACCAAGTTTGTTATGTACTTCATTTATGATCTCCTTGAACACTTCAAGGGATTCATGTTTGTATTTATTAAATACAAACTACCATATTTGCTGAGGTCATCAGTAAATATATTGAAGTACTATTGATTACCTTTAGCATTTATTCTAAAAGGTCTATATACATCAATATGTATGATCCTTAATAGAATAATCATTCTCCCACTACATCCAATGAAGAACCTTTTTCATATTGCACAATGAATGAGATCAACATGTCTCTATTGGTTCAATAACTAAAATGAGTCTAGATAACCATCATATGGATTTCTAGAAATGCAATTCTCATTTATGCACTACAGATGACTATGCTATAGGCATTCAAGTTTGAGTTATCATGTCATTCATTACATGTGTCACACACATTTGTCTCTTTAACTATCAAGTATAGTTGATGAGACATAGGCATTGACATCAAAGATCATTTCTTTGAAATGAAACATCAGTTCATTACACTTTTATCCATACAAAATGTATGACAATTGCATTGATGGCAGATGTATAATAGCAATTCATTAATTCCATTACATGCCCATGAATGTCATATTGTAACTGTAATGGTAGCAACTCTTGCTCTGCACGGTTTCTAGCTTACTTCATCTTAGGTCCTGAAGTAGAGATCTTGTCTCTCTTTCATCTTCCTGAAATCCTCTACAAATATGTTATTTCCCTTTCCATCTTACTTCTCTCCATATCTTGAGTGATGAAGACTTAGACCTAAGCTTATCTTTAGAACATTTCTTGGCCTTTCTTTAGTCTATGGACTTCACACTGATGATCATTATCACAGATTTTGTCCTTCCTTCATTTATGCTTTGGCATCAGCATGCCAAGCACTTCAGATAATGGTTTGGGCAAGTTTCTCAACATTTGATAAACTGGGTATATGATTCACACAATGAATTGTAGAATCATATGTTTGGTCAACTCTTGACCTATAAGAAATCATAGTTAATCTATATGCACAATCATATTGTGCGTATCAGATTATACTTAATCTCCATCAGTCTGATTATACTCAAACATTGCTTTGAAGACATTATACCTCCCACGATTTACATGATTCTTAAGATGTATAACCATCTCAAAAGTGTCCATACTTGAAACTATTTATGCAACTCATAGTTCATATAGCTCAACATAAGGTTCTTAATGTCTTAGGCATCATTGGCATACTTCAAGCAAGCATCCAATTTTAGCCTTAGGCGCATTTGGAGTGGTTCTACTAGCTTTGGTCTTTCAAGGACTTCCGAGTTTACACTCACTATTGAGAACACTTCTCAAAGGTCCCAAACTAGATTTAAAGTGTATCCCATTTATGAACTAATTGCAACGTTAATGTATTTGTGTTTGTCATTTGGATTCTACAAAATAATTGTGCAACATTTCAAAACATTTTTTATTTGTTTGATTTGATAAAGTTGACGATATTAATTATGCCTTTAATTAATTATTTATCCCACTATTTTGATCAAATTTATAGTTGTCACCATCAATTCGGAATATTGCAGCATAAAACCTTCTAGTGAGCCAAGATCCAAAACAATTGAGTTATTTCCCAGCCAACGCCAGTGTCCATAATCAATTATTAAGGTAGGTAACAATTACCAATTGCATCTTATGTAATTCTTGGATAGATGTCATGCACAACTCTTTGCCATATACATCTCCATGCATCAAGGTTCTTGATCCGATCAAGGTCACCTAGTAAAGTCCAACCCAAATGCCAACACAATGAATATGCACCCTACTAGGGTAGACCCACATATTCACCATCACACTTTCACGAGATAGATGATGCACCATGCTAGGACGTGCCCACACTTAGTCGATAAAGTTTTTCATGTGTGTTGCTTTTGGAAGGAATCTTAAACCTAATATTTACATTTAGGGGTTTGGTATTTATATACATATACATATCCAATCACCACATATATAGTATGTATCATATACAAGCTATATCCCACAAGAAAACATATGAAGCGATAAAGCAATGATTATGTCCATCCTATTTGTATTTCCTTGAGCCACAAGGAATTACACTCATCTAGCTTTACATCACATGCAACAACCTATTTTTGATGAAGATTTGTGCTTGGGCCATTCTGGGTTGATCAGATCACCCTATGACTGATCTCACCTCCTGGTCGGTTAGTTGGTTGTCACCAACTGGTCATCTGGAACCTCCAGATGGTCAGTCTGTCGGGTCATCGTGATCCTCGTTAGTCCACTATATGCTCATCTTACACCATTAGTTGATCATCTCGGTCCTTTAACTGCTCGTTTGGACGTCCTCCGTTCTTCGACATAACAGGAAATAAAACTATATATACTACTTTTACATATTTCTTTGGGAAACCTCAAGTTACATTCGGGGGGAGCAAAGTTAGAAGAGAAGGCTCGAGTTATCTCGAGTTACATCTGGAATAGAAGAAACGACTCAGTACACAGACTGAGATGCAAACAACCACAACCAACCAAGCACATACATAGGGTTTATAGGCCATAACCACGCCACGCATCCAACATCAAAACCATTTTAGGGTGACACATATCGATTGCATATATATACCATATCATATATGTATATAGGGATTTGTGATGTTTAATCAGATATAAACATTATCCAGTTAAAGTATTCACATCGTATGCAATAAATAAATGGCCATAAACCAAAATCCAATCATATCGATTAATCCTAAAACATAGTGCGTTGGTGTGGCTATGATACCATTATTGGGTTTTGTGGGATAGAATAGGAAGTGGAAACTAATATTTTATCTAACCACAAATCCATAACGTACAGATCGCATCAACAAGTATACAATAGGAAAGATGGTTTAGAGAGATATACTTGGTCATGAGGCTTTCTCAGGGACAATACCTCACAGCTAGTACAGCCTTCAACCACCTAGTCTTCGATGACATTTGTGCAGCTCCTGGTCTTGACTCAGACTATGGTTAACAATCGTCCTATTGAGTGGCAAAAATCTCCCGCCACTATAGATAGTCCACATGGACTACTGGGAACTCTAGTCATCCTGATGGATAGACTAGAAGGAGTTGTCCCCTTCTATCAGCGTACTAGTCACCGACACACTCTCCCACCACCAGTCACTTTTCCGCAGTTGTCTTTCCCTCACTGTCCTCCCAGGATGAGTAGAACTTTCTTGGGCTCTCTCAGTTACCACAACCAGAGAGGACAACAACTTTGTAAAGCAAATGATGTTGTAAGTTGTGTATTCTTAGAAACCCCCTGCACCTCTCTATTTATAGTAGAGGGTAGGGTCAGGGTTCCCAATTTCTATGGGAGTAGAAGGGTCTCGATTTTCCACGAACTGATCGCACTGCGGAAGGAAAACTAATCGTTTCACAACTGAACTGGTCATTTGGGTAAGTGAGCCAATTGGTTCACCTAGTGAACCAGTCATTTCACTTCCTAGACTTGCCCATAATTGACTTTCCTTGTTCGTTTCTAACTAATGCAAAGATTAATTCTTGTCCCAAACAAATTGAACTAGTGAAATGAGGATCTTTTCTCCCAAATTGGGAAAATCTAACACTGCTCCTTTGGTCCAAGTGGACTGATCAATTCACTAGAGTGAAATAGTTGTCTCATTGAACATGAGTCAATCAGTTCGCCCAGTGAACCAATCGGTTGGTTGTCCAGGTTGTGCAGAACTTAGTCAATGCAATTCTCAATCAATCTGACACGCTAATCAGTTAGTTCAACACTTAAACTTGATGATGAGTCAAGTCTATTGATTGAATGTTTAATTTAATACCTAAACACTTTAGTAATCAATCTAAACATCATTCATGGATAAACTCCCCTTCCAGGTTAATCATGTGTGTGTGACCCTATAGGTCCCATTTCACATTGGCAATGAATGTCCATGACTAACTTATGACATCACAAGCAAAGAGTGGTGCCTAGTCACACATCAGTGCTACCCAAGTGAAAAGGAAAGTTGGAGAAAAACATTCAACCTATAATCTATTATTGGTGTTACAATAAATGTATAGTTCCTTGGTTGCTGATATCCAAATTTAACTCGAGGCATGGGTTGGTCATCCTCTACAAACATTCAATACATGTTTCTTGATTCAGAGTAGAATGTTTGAGATATATGTAAGCTCAATATCATATATTGACTTACATGTGCATGGCCATGCATTTCTTAGTCTCACTCCTAAAGTGTTCACGATATCACACTCCCTTAGGAGGGACAAATTCCATATCTATTACTCACAGTCAAGTCCCCATGTGTCAAAGTCACCCAATCATCACCGTTATAACAACCCATGTTTTAGGGATGCTTTGGATGATGTCAAAGTGTACCCAACCACATGTGATGAGTGTAGTGATTTAATGTCTAAGAACCACAGTCACCACCAATACTATAAGAGATGATTCTGACTAACCATGTGTGGTTTCCATGCATCACTCTTACAGTGGGTTTGTCCAATCCACTGTTCTCTAACATGTATCTATGTTCTTGGTTTGATATCATATATTATGACTGATGAGATTCTGTCATCAACCAACACACAGTCTAGTCTTTTATGTTATTGGTGTCTATGGTTATTTCTACAATAACAACTGACTAGGGAGATAACAAGAATGAATAATATTAACATCTGTATGATCTCATTGTTTAGGTCCTTAACCTAAAGACATATGTCATTCAGTAATATGATTCTTTAGACATCGAACATGTTACATTGTTATCTCATTTATTATTATTAAATCAAGTATCACATTCCTCGTTGCAATCATCCTATGATTGTCTCTTTGGGCATACTATACCAACAAAAATAACAAACAACAATATCTTTCTGTTATCATCATACCTTGAGAAGGACAAACTAAATGCGAACAACTTCCATGACTATTTCATGACTTTGAGAATCATTCTCACTCATGAGCATAAGTGCTATTTCTTGGATACATCAGTGTCAGAGAAGCCCACTCCCACTATCCCTATGGTTGAAAGGGATTCTTATCATAAGCATTCTAATGATTTCATAGGCTCCAAATGTCTCATGTTGTTCTCCTTTAACTATGAGTTGTAGAAGAAACACGAAAACATGGACATTCTATGAGAATTAAATCCCTTCGATCCGATCGAGGTAAGGAATACTTATGCCAAGAGTTTGAGGACCTTTTGTGAGACTGCAGTATTGTATCTCAATGGATTGTATTTGGAACACCACAACAGAATGGTGTATCAAAAAGAAGGAATCACAACCTATTGGACATGGTGCAATCAATGATTAGTTCTTCTGATCTTGGAACTTCCTTCTGGGGATATGCACTAAATCATTTCAAAAGACACTATATGAGTTATGGATTGGGAAATGTCCTAGTGTGCCTTTTATGAAGATTTGGGGGTGTGAATCTTAAGTTAGGAAACTATTTGCTAAAAAATTTGGACCCAAATCAGATAAGTGTTATTTAATTGGACATCATAAGGAAACCAATCGATGCTAAAGTGTTTGTTTCCAAAGATTATTATATTCCTTGAAAAGGAATTTATTTCCAAAGGAACCGAAGGGTGGAAAGTAGAACTCAAAGAAGTTTGAGACCAACAAGAAAATATTAAACCTACAAAGATACAAAAGGAATAAGAAGAATTACAAGTAGTTCCACAATCTCAAGCTCCTCTTGTAGAAAATGAACCTCATAGATAAGTAGGACATGTTGTGAGCTAGAGAGATTTGGATATCACATGACTCAAGAAAGAAATGGGTTGGTCATAAATGATGATGAGACAATGGCCGACTTAGAATCTATTGAGGGACCATATTTTGAGAAATGTCTTGAATACATGATATTTGAGTTGGACTCCATGTACACAAACAAGGTATGAACCTTGGTGGATCCAACTGAAGGGGTAAAACCCATAGGGTGAAAATGGATCTTCAAGAAAAATAAGATATGGATGGTGATGTACAAACCTATAAAGATCAATTGGTTGCAAAAGGTTTTAAACAAGTTGAAGGTGTTGACTATGATGAAGACTTTCAGTATTTTCCATGATTAAATCCATCAGGATCAAGCTCTCCATTGCATCTTATTTATGACTATGAGATTTAGAAAATGGATTTTAAAACTGCTTTCCTTTACATGAATATTCTTTAGGATGTTTACAGGACACAACCTAAAGGTTTTATACTTCAAACTGAAGATAATAAAGTCTATAAGCTACAAAGGTCAATTAATGGATTGAAGCAAGCATCTCAGAGCTGGATTCTTTGATCTGACAAAGTAGTCAAAGAGTTTGGCTTTAGTCAAAAATAAAGACGAACCATGTGTTTACAAGAAGGTTAGTGGGATCATAATTGAATTCCTCATACTTTATGTAGATGAAAAACTATTAACAGGAAATGACATCCTGTAACGTCCCCGGATTCTACTGTCTTGCGACTTAGGAGGCCCGAGAGGGCAAATTCAAAAATGCTAGACAATTGTTTCAGAGTGCGTTGCGGAAGAAATTTGTGCATACATGAACATACAAATATAGACATACACCATAAATTTCTCAACATTCAACTTGTATATTTACCACATGAATTATTACAACTTACATTTACATATTGAAAGAAGATTTACAAGTCTTACATACGAACATGTACGCTAACATGATCTTAACACAATAGGTACAACCAGGACAACTGCTCACTTCCCGTCTTTCATCCCACGCTAGCTCTGAACCTAAAACATACATGAAATAATGAATCAACACACAAGGTGTTGTGTACGTGGGTAGAAACATACATACTAATATTCTTGCAAAATAAGATAACTTGAGAAAGAAAGAGTATAAGAAAACATTGTTTAAAGTGATAATTAGGTAAACACATATTTTTAAATGTCGTTTGATGCATTTGTACTACTAAGCAGTATCACACTTCATTTTTCCCTACCCCTTGGGCTTTGGGGACTGAGTGTTGACCTTATATTTAGAGGAGAGAGAGGGAGATGTCGCACTTCATTTTTCCCCACCCCTTGGACTATGGGGACTGAGTGTCGACCTTATATTTAGAGGAACAGAGAGAGGATTGAGAGAGAGAGAGTTTATATCTACTTAGTAGCTATAAACCATATATATTTTTTGATGTTCTTATTGACATGGTGAAGATACTATAATCATAGTACATCCAAGCAATATTCTCAATTAAAGACAAGAAATACATCATAGCTATTGCACACAAGAAAACTAGTCATATACTTAGATAAATCCCATGTACTTGAGTTTAGAGATTCTGAATAGTTCTTCATCATCTACATATCTGGTCGTCACCTGATTAATAGCATTCAATCATCATTAATATAATGTTCACCATTATTAATGATATTTAGGTCCAAATTAGGGTTTTGACCAAACCTAGGTTTTTGTCACAGAACCGTTCTTACCCCAATCCCAATCTCACTACCTAGATAGTGGTAGAGGGTTTGAAGTGCTCGTCCCTGAGTGGCCCGATAGGATCTATCACATTGGCATATATAATAAGAAATAATACTCAAAAACTGGAGATATAAAGAACAAACTAACCCAATATGGAGATATAACCAATTTTTCATTGTCATTACAGTATTTCGAGTGTTAAAAAAATCTTATTCAGTATTCCATTTGTATTGCCTAAAATCAAGAAAATCAAGACACAGTCATGTAATAGGATGAAAACTTAGAGGTAGTCATAATAGGGATGTGACCTAGGTTAAGGGAGTCATAAGTCAACTACTACCCTAAGTTAGCACATTACCTACATTGGTCATGATCCAAAATAGGGAGAGCATCCATGATTAAATCATATTCCATAAGGTAATGAGATCAAAAAAATTCAAGATCATAATAGGGAAATAATGCCATAATTTTAGGCAATACAAATGGAATACTGAATAAGATCGCTTCCATGCTCTACATACTCTGATGACAAAAATAAATTGGATATATGTCCATATTAGGTTAGTTGTTATTTAAATATCTAGTTTTTCGAGTTATTATTTCTTATTGTATATGCCAGTGTGATAGATCCTATCGGGCCACTCAGGGACGGGCGCTTCAATCCTTTTACTACTATCTAGGCAGTAGGATTGGGATTGGGGTAAGAACGGTTCCATGACAGTTTTACTGACTTAGAACATGATTATGATATTTTTCTACTGATCAGGAGGTCATCATAGGGGTCTGGTCCAAATTTCATTTTTTTTTAAGATTGGTCTATCTTCTAGAATGAATATGAGGTTTAAAGTATCTAATTATGCATTAATGCAAAAAGAGCTAATATTCTGAAATTGTAACTTGATCAGATTTCATATTTGGTCTCTAAATGACATTAGGGCTCATAAATAATCTTCTCATATTTAATTTCCATGATATTCTAACTATACCAATATTATAATCTCAAAAACAAGCATTATTATCTAAATACGATATCATCAGTAGTTGAGCTTTAAAATCATGATCTAAGGATCCAGTAATGTAGAGAACATTTTTCTGAGTCTAGGGGTATTTTTGGGGCATTTATAGGCCAAGGGATCTATTTACAAGGCATTTTCTAAGAAAAAGTCATTTTTTGGATATTATGAGTATTTTACCTTGACATTGCCTGAGGTGGAGACGCTTGATTGGTCCATGCTGGTAGGACTAGATCCATAGCTCGCGTCCCTAGTCCGGTTTGGTTAGGATCCGACCGGTTTATTTGATAGCCTGACACGGTTCGTCTGAATTGGGTATTGGACCAGTCTGGCTGCCCTTCTGCATTCTCGGGCCAGGCGAGATCGCCATCTCCGCAAGGACAATCAGAGTCGCCAATGCTACCACTGTGCGAGAACTATGTCATCTGCAAGTGTGTCACTACCATGTAGTCCAAATCCAATGTGATGGGGGTATCGAGCACGAACCTCCAGAAGAAGATTCAATTCTCCCTCCTCCTCTAGTTTCTTCCTCCTTCAACCTCTACAATGAATTCCTCCATAGTACCAAACCAAAGTAGGTGATTTAGTAGAGTCTAGGCCTCCATATTCATGGATGAGGCTTTCTCTAGGTCCTGCGACAAAGGAAGCATCAACAATGATGCATATTGGTGGTGTGATGGGTCTCCTCCGCATTTTATCTTCAATTTCTTTTCATCTGTCGTTCCTGCAAGCCCAGACACTATCGCAAGGGAATAGCCTGCAGTGACTTCTAAGGATTGATTCTTTGCCCCTTTTGTCACCCAAATCTCACAGTTTCCTACAATCATCATCCAGGATTCATTGCAGCCTCCAGATTTCCCTTGTAGAATAGTGTCACCATCGCTAGCTCCAGGTCCGGCGAGCTCTGTAGTCTATGACTAGCCCTGTCATTGACAAATGAAGCCCCTCATAGCTTCTGGGTGGGTAGAGGCATTGTTGAGGGGGGTGTAGTGGGGACGTTGACAGACTCATCCCTAAGGTCATCTTCCTTCTCCCTCGGCGGCTAGCTGGTAGCAATGGAAATTGTTGTGGTTCCAGATTGAACATGTCGAGTGGATTGGGTAGTAAGGATGATGGTTTCTCCCTCATGCCCATGTCTCTTCTAAACCCTCCTCCCTCTACTTCTTCTTCCTCTCAACCCCTACATTCTTTGGTGGAGGTAGTCAAGTGAAGGAGTTTGGTCTCTCTGATCCATAGTCTATATACATATTTTACAGATCCTTAAGACCCTCTTATCAGCCCAGGCTCAACGGCGTGAAGATAATTATTCGGTGACTTGTGACACACAAGATGGAAATGGACAGGAGGTCACAACAGACTTTGGTATCTACTCCACTAGTTTCGGACGTTGAAGACACTAGACAGTTGCTACATCATCTCCTTCTAAGTGGATATGTGGCTTATTACTTGTGTGAACCTCCACTACCATATTTGCCACCCAGAGCATGGTTGTGTGTGACATGTGCCTAAAGTGGGTGAATAAATATCAAACTTAGTCCTATTTATTTAAAACCTTAGTCATTGTTGCAACATTTAGTGATCATTACCTATGAAATAGTTCATTGAATTCCATGATATCATATGATTACTAAGATCAAAAAGGTGACCAATATTGCATTCAAAAACCTTGTCAAAAGAATAATTAACATGAATATCAAAGAGGGTGATATCAAGGATCACTTATATCATTATTAATTATGCAATCTTGCCTAAGGAACCTCACATAATCACATTCTCTCTCTATAGTTACACTTACCTCTAAAATTCATTCGATATCATCTTCATGTATCAACAAATTCAATTGGTCATCTAGTGATCACCCTTCAGTCAAAATACTATATTGGGTATCAAAACTTTAAAATTTAGGGTTATCACATTCACCCTACCTTATTAGGAATTTCGTCCTCAAAATTCAACTAACCATGTAATCAAGGTGATACCAAAGGTCAAACTTCATATAGGTCATCACTTCTAGATTGTTCTCAATTTCTATATGTATCTTAAGTTGACACTTAGGATCTAGAACATCTAGGGTGTACCCACACCACCTTATATAGTTTAAAACATCATTGAATAACTTAGTCACAACGTTGACATTCTTTTAAGTTAATATTTACATCCCCCATATCCATACGGAATAGGGTTCTATTCGTACCTATGAAGTTGAGAAGGTATTTTTCAAGGTTTCAATTTTTCACACTAGCTAAACCATGTAAGGTGATACAATATTTTTATGTCATTAATATTAGAATTTTAATACTTAACATCATTATCATAGATTATGATCAACACCATACTAGGATTTCAACATTAAACAAGGGGTTCTCTACATGCTTGAATGTTAGGGTTTTGCCTCATTATGACAATTCTTGTCAATCTGGAAACTTATCAGAAGATTTGAGGTTAAGAACTACATTTTATGATCATGTATTCCATAGTCCAAATATATATTTCTCTCAAGCTCATGATTTCAGACTTACATCTTTCATGTATAAATGAAGGGAAAGAGAATATTCTAAATATAAATTATCATGAGTTCAAACATATATCTTCCATGTACGATATGAAGGGAAAGAGAATATACTAAGGCAAGATCATGATTTGAAACTTGTGCATACCATGTATGTTGTATAAGGGAGGATAATATACTAGGTCAATCTTATCTGAGTGAGTCTTCATACATAACCATCAATATAGCTCAAATAAGGTTTCTAGCATCATATATCAAGAAAGAGAGAAGGAAGGAACAATGTTTATGTGTATCTTATGCATAAGGCATTTTACTCTCAGGATTAGAACTACATATATCACCTCACTTGCAGCTAATGATGAGCTTCACTAGCTTATTCCACTCAAGCTATGACCTAACTCAGTCAAAGTATTGACTTTCTCATTATGAGTTTCTACCCATCATTTTTTTACCCAACTCTCACATCTAGGATTGAACTATGCAAAAGGACGTATCTCATCTACTCAAGAGTAACGCAACTTAGGACACATCATTTCACATATATGCCATATTTTCATATATTGTAGAGAAGGTCTTATGACCCTCTCCTTGTGGGTCTCACTCTCTTTGAAGTTCACCATGTATCTTGTCCTAACATTGGAGGTCCTCTTTTATAAAAGAGCTTGAGGCTCATGCATATTCAACCTTATCTTGACTTAGCTCATCTTAAGTATGGAAAGGGAATATACTTTTATCATCAAGACTTAGCTTAGAATCTTTAAAATTGGATTCAGCTCATTTACAACTTAAATCTTTATAAGGAAACTTATAACATTAGAGATCAAACTTAGACAAGACTACACATGCTTATTCCACATATATAAATCGATCATCTACTCTAAGTTTCACATATCCAATAGGGCTCTAGACATCTAACCTAGATCTACTCTCTTTTCTGGACTGATGTCACTCCCTTTCACTTAGGTGGCATGAGCACCTCCTACTCTCCTGTGTGAGGGACACATTTTTGTATTTACATATATATAATAAAATATTTTATAGTTTATCTCTGAGAAAGAAGATGTCAAAGAAACTGTCGAGCATCGAGCTGGTCGAAAACAAAACCAAATCAGCAAAACAAGTGTCCCACACACAGTAGATAGTCTAGTTCCATGTCACCTAGTGAAATGGTGAGAACAAGGTGTAGACTAGTGTAGCTACCAAATACATATGAGCTCTATATGGAAAGGGTTTCATACACTTATCTAAACCTATTTTCGAACATCTAGGTTCTAACCTACATGCTAAATCAAACCTTATTCCTATAGAACAAATTAATAAGTTTCTAGGGATTAAAGTGAAAGGTAAATTTTAGTTTTATGTTTCATGGTGAGCAATGATCAGGTGTAGCTATTGTTCATGCTCTGATACCAACTGTAACATCCCTGGATTCTGCCATCTTGAGACTTAGGAGGCCTAAGAGGGAAAATTCAAAAATGTTAGACAATTGTTTTAGAGTGCGTTGCAGAAGCAATTTGTGCATACATGAACATACAAATATAGACATACACCATAAAACTTTCTCAACATTCAACTTGTATATTTACAACACGAATTGTTACAACTTACATTTACATATTGAAAGAAGATTTACAAGGCTTACATATGAACATGTATGCTAACAGGATCTTAACACAATAGGTACAACATGGACAACTTCTCACTTCCCGTCTTTCATCCCACACTAGCTCTGAACCTAAAACATACTTGAAATAACGAATCAACACACAAGGTGTTGTGTACATGGGTAGAAAGATACATACTAATATGCTTGCATAATTTAAATAACTTGAGAAAGAAAGATTAAAACAAAACATTTTTTAAACTGATAATTAGGTAAACAAATATTTTTAGATGTCTTTTGATGTGTTTGTACTACTAAGCAATGTCGCACTTCATTTTCCCCTGTCCCTTGGGCTATGGGGACTGAGTGCCGACCTTATATTTAGAGGAGAGAGAGGGAGATGTCACACTTCATTTTTCCTTGCCCCTTGAGCTATGGAGACCGAGTGCCGACCTTATAGATAGAGGAAGAGAGAGAGAGAGGATTGAGAGAGAGAGCATATATCCACTTAGTAGCTACAAACCATTCATATTTTTTGTTGTTCTTATTGACATGGCGAAGATATTATAATCATAGTACATCCAAGCAATATTCTCAATTAAAGACAAGCAATACATAGCTATTGCACACAAGAAAACTAGTCATATACTTATATAAAGCCCACGTACCTGAGTTCAGAGATTCCTAATAATTCTTGATCATCTAGATATCTGGTCGTCACCTGATTAATAATATTTAATCATCTTTAATACAATGTTTACCATTATTAATGATATTTAGGTCCAAATTAGGGCTTTTATTAAACCTAGGTTTTACTAACTTAGAACCTGCTTATTATATTTTTTTACTGATCAGGTGGTCATCATAGGGGTCTGGTCCAAATTTCATATTTTTTGATGATTGGTCTATCTTCTAGAATTAATATGAGGTTTAAAGTATCTAACTATGCATTAATGCAAAATGAGCTAATATTCTAAAATTGTAACTTGATCAAAGTTCATATTTGGCCTCTAAATGACATTAGGGATCATGAAGAATCTTCTCATATTAAATTTCCATGATATTCTAACTATACCAATATTATAATCTCAAAAAGAAGCATTATCATCTACATAAGATATCATTAGTAGTTGTGCTTTAAAATCCTGATCTAAGGATCCAGTAATGTAGAGAACATTTTTATGAATCTAGGGGTATTTTTGGGGCATTTATAGGCTAAGGGATCTTTTTTTTTTTGAATCACCTTTCAACTATTTCATCCAAAAGAGCTTACAAAGAACAAGCTAAAGCGGAGGTAATAAAACATGGTATTATCAGTACCATTACAATTATTATTATCTTCTAATCTAAGGATAGATTCTAGGTCTATCAACCTCTCAGAAATCTGAGAGAGAGTGTGTGTTTTAGGGTGACGATTAACCAAGCTCCTTTGAACTTGGATGTCTTCACGTGCCAATTGAGTCTGCAGTGGCATGAAAGGCATAAATGACCGAATCAATAATCTGTATAGTCTAGTATAGACCTTAAACTGCATTAGTTGCAATTTGAACCTCTTGATTGCCTCCACCCTATAAGAGTGGGTAAATCCCAGATTCTTAATAGTCTTTGATGCCTTATTTTCCCATACGTAACTCGACAGAGTAGCGCATCTATCTTTATTGCCTATACATCTCACGTTCCAACACAGAAGCTTCATAGGAAATGATTAACTCTTAGTTTTGAGAGGTGTTCAGCACCCACCGGTTAAGGGATCTATTTATAAGGCATTTTCTAAGAAAAAGTCATTTTCTAGATATTATGAGTATTTTACCTTGCCATTGCCTGAGGTGGCGACGCTTGATTGGTCCATGCTTGTAGGACTAGCTCCACAACGCGTGTCCTTGGGTTGGTTTGGTTAGAATCTGACTAGTTTATTTAATAGCTTGTCACGGTTTGTCTGAATTGGGTATTGGACCAGTCTGGCTGCCCCTCCATGTTCTCAGGCCAAGTGAGATCGCCATCTCCGTAGGTACGATCAGAGTCACCAGCGCTACTACTCTGCGAGAACTCTTTCATATGCAAGCATGTTACTGTCATGAAATCTAGATCCAATGTGATGGGGGTACAGAGCACGGACCTCCAGAAGAAGATTTGATCCTTGCTCCTCCTCAAGTTTCTTCCTCCTTCAACCTCTGCAATGAATTCCACCATAGTACCAAACCAAAGCGGGTGATTTAGCAGAGTCTAGACCTCCACAGTCACAAAGGAGGCTTGATCCATGTCCTGTGACAAAGGAAGCATCAACAATGATGCATATTGGCGGTAAGATGGGTCTCCGCATCCTATCTTCAATAGCCTTTCATCTGTCGTTCCTACAAGCCTGAACACTGCTGTAACGGAAGAGCCTACTATCAATTCTAAGGATTGATTCTTCACCCCTTTTGCCAGCCAAATCTCAAAGTTTCCTACAATCATCATCCAGGAGGCATTGCAACCTCCAAATTTCCTTGTAGAACAGTGTCACTGACATGAATTTACCGTGCGTAGAAACGCAAGTGTACGCGTCAATGTAATATAGGCCTTTGTGAGGCCCGAGTCGAACTCAGGGATACGTGAAATTGTCGGAGACTCCTACTAACTACTCACGATCAGCTAGACCAATTAAATAGTTGAGAGTTGCTGTTAAAATTAAAGGAAAATAAAAATAAAACAAAACAAAGAAATCGATTAAATGTTTGGTTTAATCAATTCAAAATGAGATCTTTAGGATTGCGGTTTCACCGCGGGTTTTCATTGTATTAAATTCTATGTAGTCACTCAATTTTTATCTCTCTATCCGGGTAGTGGCCTGAAATCATAATTGCCCACTGTCGTGGTACAATTCACTACCTACGTCTAGGTCGGTTCCACCGTCGTAGTAACCTATACCCTACACTAGGTGCATTAAAAACGATCTCTTGGTATCCACCATTAACCTTACACCACCTTGTTCAAGGGATTTGTCAATTAATGTAAATTCCGTCTCTTTTCAACCATTAATTCTTCTTTCAAAGTAATTAAGGGCATTAGATTATTATTATGGTGATCAAGCATAATAATATAATTGAGAAAACGAAATTATAAAATGGATTTAAGAGATAAGATATGAATTACTATGATAAAATTGTCATACAATGAATTCCCGGGCTACTCCCGATCCTAAAGAAAAAGGGGATTAGCCCCGCATGTACATCTCAGAGCAAAACATGGTAGAGAAAAAGGGAAACATGGAGAAAAACATGATTGAGTGGTGAAACCCCTGAACGGAGAAGATCCAAGCGATCCTTAGCGTAGAATATGCGTTCTCCCGCCTTTCGGTGGTGGCAATCATCTTCTTCGGCGTCCGGATCGGCTGGGGTGTGCTTCTAGGCTCCGTTCTTCTCTCCACACCTTCTCGGGATGTGTGTAGTGGCTAATGATGTGATCCTCCCCTCTTGGGCACCGTCATTAGGTATATTTCCCGAGTTAGGTCGCCAATTAAGCACAACCGTCGGATTAAGATCAATCTGAAGCAAACTCATATCTGACGGTGTCGATCCCATCGACGCGAGCCGATCCCATCGACGCGAGTCGATGGTATCGACCTAGCGCTGTATCGGCTGGTTTTCTTTTCTTTTGTCTTTGCGCCTGATGTCATCTCAATACCATCGACGAGGGTCGATGGTATCGACATTCTTAGGCGTCGCTTTTGTCTTTTTCTATCGCTGAAGCTCCACTAGTCGATAGTATCGACATATGAGTCGATAGTATCGACTCACTTCTCGTCAGCAACCTGATGGTATCTCGATACCATCGACATCCCTGTCGATAGTATCGACTTTCTTCTGGTCCTTGCGGCTGGCAACTTGTGGTCTGGTCGATGGTATCGATCACTGTCGATGGTATCGACAGTAGCAGATACTTGTTTTTCCTAAAATTTCAACACGAAACCACATAAGCCGAAACAAAATATATTCTTTTGATAATTTATACTCAAAATGTTGAAATAAGGGAAATTTGACATAGAGAAGTAGCATAGACCAAAGTAGATGAATTATGCAACATTAACCACGAAAATGACTAATAAATGCATAAAATACATATCAAACAAGTCTATAAATGTGACTCAAAATCATCACATCAAACTCCCCTAAGCTTGAACATTGATCGCCCTCGAGCAACTAAACCTTAGAATAGAATTGCCAGAGTCAACTAAAGAACAAAGCATCACAACAAACGTCCCATATGACTCCCACCGGACATTCACATACCGGCCCTCGCTAACCACAGAATGATAATTACCCTAAAGGCGACAGTAATCATCCGTAAAAGATATCTACCCCAAAACTGATGAACACTATCACATAAGGCAGTTAACATAATAGAATTCGCCGGTCCAGACATAGTGCATCTTATGATCTCCTATACTACGTTGCTCACGCTAACTACCATCTACATGGAAGCAGTTCTCCTGATATTCACAAGTGAGGAGAAAATCACGGTGGCCTACCAATTCGAGCAACGGGTGGATGGAATGGGTGGCTAATGGAAGAAGTGGAAGCATTATACGGTTTCAACATGCATAAAACAAAAATGCCCTAAATGATGCAAATGCACATGAAAAATGCCCTAATGCCTAAAAATGCCCTTATGCCTAAGATTGGGTGGAATGATGCATGCACTAACATCCCATCTCAAAATGAGATGGATATCTAATTGAGCTACATCATGTACTTACTCATCTTAAAATGCAGGTAAGATTATGTTCCTTTCTCCTTCTTATTCTACTTGCTTCTAAATAACTTTCTTTTTTTTCATTTTTTTCAGATTTCTTTTCTTTTTTTTCAAGCCCTTATATCCATGATTGACAATGAATACTTTATTGGACTTACTTTTTCTGCATAACTCAAATATTTGAACTATTTAGAAGGTATGGAACAATTTAATTCACCATTAAAGAAGAAATGAGGTACATGATGTACTCTATGCATAAAAGTTATGAATGCAACTAAATGGCATGCACCTAAGGGTAATGTGCATGTATAAATGTTCTATTTTTTTATTTTCCATGCAAAACATATGAAAGTGGTTGCAATGCAAGTCCTATCTACATGCCATGCAATCAAAAAGGTTAAAACCGTACTTTACTTCCAAATCTTGTGGTGGATTGTGAAAAGCAATGGGGTGGAAAGATCACAAGACTAATTGACTGAACCTTTGAAAAGTATTAAGTATCCCTCCTTACTGACCTGTGTAGTAGTTAAGAGGTTTCTTTCTCTTACTTCAAATTAGAGTCTCATTATCATTTGGTCAGTTTAGGCTCAAACAAACAATTCCGTCCACTTTCATGAATCATTAGGAATGTACAGTTGTGATTTTCTATTTTAAAGTTGACAAAACCAATCATTTTCTTAAGTTAAGTGCTCAAATTTGAACAACACTCAAGCTTGCGAACACTCAATATTTTTTTTAATTTTCCCTTAATTCCCATATACACACAACTGAGATGACATAAGACTTAAGACATCCACGGTTACACTAGATAGAATGTGGATCCTACAAACAACTAAGATTGCAAGAAATAAATGACAAGAACAAAAGCAATAAAACTAAAAATAGAGAAAATAAAAGATAGAGTTGTTCCAACTCCCCCCCTAAGCTTGAATTCGACTATGGCCTCATAGTCAAAAACAATCTTAAAGGTTGGAACAGAGATACCAATTTACTCTTCAGGCGGAGGCGGGTACTGTGGAGCCGTGGGGTCCCAAGATGGGTACTCCCCCTGGAAGCTCAGATCAAACTGGGCCCTAGGTGGAGGTTGTGGATAGCCTCCAAAGTAGTTTTGGCTCCAATAGTGATCGTAAAAGGGTTGTTAATGCATCTCCATCCTATGAAACCGGTCATGAATCTGTTGATGGTTGTCGAGGAGAAGACGCTCGTTCTCGAAGATTACCCTTTGATTGTCCAATAGCCGGTTTGTAGTCTCTTGAACACCAGTGTACATCGTCGTGTGATGCTGCTGCGTCTGTTGTATCTCATGCAGCATAGCATACATGCCCTGCATCGAATAGACATCCTCGCTTGGCTGTGAGGGCGATGGTGGTGGCGGAGGCTACGATGATGAAGATGCACCCGGATGCATGCGAGGATGCTTCCGGGGTGCCACTCGTGCCCGAAGAGTAGTGTAGGTCTCCTCTTCCTCTTCAGCCTCGACGTCATTGTTGTCATCGTCATTTTCGTCGTCTTCATCGGAGTCAACAATGGCTATGATAGGCCATCGGAAATGTTGTGCCCCTTCGATATTGAAGACAGGATCGGGAAGCGAGCATTCTTGGTAAGCATGGTTTACATGACAATGAGCTTAAGGTAAACCATCTCGAAGCAGGATTAAATTTGATCGGTGAAGATGCTACACATTGACCTTGCTTCGGCTGGAGAGTGGGGTCAAAGTAGAGAAATTCAGTCCGAGGTAGTGCGCCATTAGAGTAATAAGTCCTCCAAAGTGAATTGGAGCCCTCTGTGTGCTCCGCTTGACTGCCAAGACCCGTTGCAGAAAGAAGGCTCCCCAGTTGCACTCTTGGTGCTTCAGGAGTTTATGTAGGAAAAATAGATCCGACTCGTGGAATTTACTAAGGGATAGATCACCCCTAGAAAACAAGGTAGAACTCAGCATCCGATGGAGTATTCGTACGAATGGATGCTCGAAGTCGGCTACCGCAGCATTGTGGTAGCTCACTGACTTGCCCATCGGCACCGTCACAAGATCGGCAAAGATTGCTTCGTAGTCGATGTGGTTGTCTGACCGCCGGTAGTCATGTTGCAAGTGATTCCAATTGTAAATCCTATTGAACTGCCGGAGTGTAAGGGTGTAGTCGATGTTGTACAGCCGGAAAGACACCTGGCCCTTGATCCACTCATGATTGGTGGCTATGACGTCGTTGGGTACGACGCAGACATCCAGCAAAGCCATAAACTCAGCCACCAGCTCCTTGTACGTAGGCCACTTGCCGAAGAACGGTTGGCCATCAGCGTGAAACTCCAGCTCGTCAGGCCTTCTTCCCGTGTGTCGGGCATGTCCCTTCAGAACGTAGTCGAGGTTGGCTTCGAACCCCAAGTTGCGGATTGTTTCCCGTTCAACATAACGGGTCGGCTCGATCTTTCTCTTCAAGATCTCCTCGTAGATCTTCTTGTCCTCCGTTGATGGATGAATAAGCCGCAGACGTGAAATAGAAGTTGTAGATGGTGGCACGAACTCTGAGATGTCTATCGGGTTCGCACGTGAAGACGATGCACCAGCGACATGCACCATGTTCGCGACAGAAAGAGGAATAGAGAGAGAGCTCGGTGAAGATCGGAAAAGAAATCTCCACTCGATGAAGAATGTGCTTGGTGTTGCTCATCGTCGGGCTCGGATCGCTATGGAATACGCTCGGCACAGGTGGAGGAGGATTGCTTTGGAGTTGTGACGTCATATGACGAAAATACTTCTCATATATAGTCGTGGCCGGCGCTGCTATATGCCCGTCGATACAATCGACGCAGGTCGATGGTATCGACACGGGTAGCACAATCCGTACTGCCACGAGTATCGACGGTCGTCGATGGCTGGATTTGCAGGGCCCAGATTGCTGACGTGCCCCCGGATTGACTTCCTGGTTGCTGCGATCGCCGTAGATCTTTCCTCGCGGATTATTGATGTGGCGCGTCGATACTATCGATGCGAGTCGATGGTATCGACTCTCTGATTAGGGAAAACCCTCGCGAGGCCCGGCCGCCGCCTTCTATGTGTGAATGTGTCAATACCATCGATAGGCCCATCGATGGTATCGACTTTACTGAGATGATTCATTCTGAAAATCTCCAGAGATCTCGCGAGTATCGACACCCTTGTCGATACCATCGACCTCTGCTTGCGATCTGCCTGTTGGTATGTCGATACCATCAACGAGGTCGTCGATAGTATCGACGCGATGCGATTTCTGTAGTCGCCAACCTGTACAATGGTCGATACCATCGATACAAGGTTCGATGGTATTGACTCTGCCTCAGTCCTGCACATGTAGAAAACGATCACGGTATCTTTTTTACACTAAAAACTAAGTTAAAACAAATCAAACTACGAATGTAAAAGAACCAAACTAAAGTACCAATGGTTGGGTTGCCTCCCAACAAGCGCCCTTATTTAACATCTTAGGCTAGACGACATGAAGCTCCTCATCAACTTGGTATTTCGGAGAAGGTGTCCAAAGGATCGTGTGGCAGCTTGAACTCCACTCGAAATTGACCAATTCCCAACGTCAGCGTACCTCTCCCAATTGTAGTGACTACATCTGCCGTTGCTTGAAACGGCCTACCTAATAACATCTCGCAACTTTGAAGCTGTGGCATATCCATGATGACGAAATCTACCGGAAAGATGAACTTGTCCACCTTGATGAGTACATCTTCGCAAACTCCGTATGGCTTTACAATGGACCCATCCACCAACTCAATAGTTGTCGCTGATTTCTTCATTTCCTTCAACCCAAGCTTTTGAAATGTAGCTAGTGGCATAAGATTAATGCTTGTGCCCGAATCACACTGAGCTCATGGAAAGTTTTGATCGCCTATCGAACATGGAATATAAAATCTTCCTGGGTCTTTCTTCTTCTGTGGCAAACTCCCATGGATGATTGAGCTCACCATTTCATTCATCCGGCAAACATCTGTGTCTTTAATCCACCTCTTCTTGTTAATGATTTCTTTGATAAACCTCCCATAGGCTGGAATCTCCTCAATCATTTCCACTAACGGAATATTGATATGAAGTTTCCTGAACATCTCCAAGAATTTTCTGTAATGTCGATGCTCTTTCTTCGGCCTAGGGCTGTCCGGACTAGACACAACTGCCTCATTCCAACGCTTATGAGGTGGCACATATGAGCATTTCAGGGCAAGCTCCCCTAAGCTTGCTTCAATGACTCCCTCTAGCGTAAACTTTGTCGGAACATCATCAACAGGTATAACTTGCAGTGGCTCCTTTCTTGCAGTGGATGTATCCGCACCTTGACGAATGGCCTTCACATGCTCTTCTTGACTAGGTGGGGGCACGACCATCATGGGCTCTTGGCGGGATTTCCTGAAAGGAGTGTATCCGCCTGGTAGACCATAATGACTGCAAGGGTACGGTATTGCCGGTGTAGCCTCCGTATCAAACATCATTTTGCTTTGGTTCTTGATCTCTGCCACCGGGGGTTCTTCCTTATTAATCATAGATATGTATTTAACTTGATGATGTTCTTGAACCACATCTGCATTCCCAGCTTGTCTTTGCTGATTGACATGCTTGATGGCCGCCACTTCATTTGAAATCTGGGTCATGGTGGTTTCTAACGCCCGCATTTGTGCTCCATGGCTTTGTAGTGTTTGCCCAAATTTGGTCAAGATGTCACCCTGGGACTACAGTTGTTTACTGAACATACGCATCATCTCCTGATTCTGCTGCACCATTTGACTAAGCAACTCGGTACTCTTATCCTCAGCTCTAGGTTGTGGCATTGCATCAGGATCTTGTAGGAAGTTATTGGGATCTTTCCATGAGAACTTCTTGTCCCTCCTCCACGCATATTCATTATTTCTATAGCCCTGTTGTTGCATGAATTTGACTTGGGCTTCCTCATCAGATGATGCATCTTCCTTGGCAAGCAATTTCTTGGCTAGAAGATCTAGCTTGCCATTCTGCTCCTTTATGGCCCTAGACTCACCTGTAGCTTTGACTTGTTATGGTGCATCCCTATCGCCCCAAGATTGCTTTTTCGCCATATTCTTTAGAATCTCCCAGCACCTTGTGTCTGTGTTGTTCAAGAAAAATCCTGAACCCACTGAATCAAGGTTACTTCTATCAAGCTCAGAGAGAGAAAAATAGAAGATTTTAACTTGCTTCTCCTTATCCATACCATGGTGTGGGCACCTCCTCAACATAATCTGAAAACGTTCCCACGTCTCCGAGTAGGTCTCACCTGCTTTCTGAGTGAAATTGTGAATCTTCCTGATCAAATTGTTGGTCTTCTCGGGCGGGAAGAATCGTTCAAAGAAAACCTCAACCATGTGGTCCCAAGATTCCACATATTCATCGTCCAGGTTATGCAACCACTCTCGTGCAGCTCCTGCCAGAGAACTCGGGAACAATTTTAAGTAGAGTACATCCTGTGGGAATCTGTCAATCTTGACCATGTCGCAATTTTCCACAAATTGGCTGATATGCGTAGGGGTCTTCATTCTTAAGCCCATGGAATGTGTTTGACTTCACCAAATTTATTAATGTTGGATCAATTTTGTATGTTGGAATGTTGATCGCCTGCTTCTTTATTGGCCCCTTCGACGCAGATGAAGAAGAAGCCTTGATTTTCTCCCATATTGTCTATTCCTCTGCCATCTCTTCTTGTTCGGGTTCCGAATCTATATCCTCCAGATGGTCTTGATTATGGCCTTCCTCGTCGTCAGGTCCCGTCAGTGGAACCTCAGGTGCTTGTTGCGTGTAGTCGGTACTACGCGTCTGCACCAGGACGGTACCTGCAAAGTAAAAATTAAATTTCAGTACGGTGCTTGACGATTGCAAATATTTAGAAAATAGACTATGAATTTTTAAAATGATAAAAAAAAATGTGTGGCCTAGAGTGGCCGCTTGCAGCACTCATAGTGCCGACAACTTGTCGTATTCCCCGACAACGGCGCCAAAAACTTGACACGAATTTACCGTGCGTAGAAACGCAAGTGTACGCGTCAATGTAATATAGGCCTTTGTGAGGCCCGAGTCGAACTCAGGGATACGTGAAATTGTCAGAGACTCCTACTAACTACTCGCGATAAGCTAGACCGATTAAATAGTTGAGATTTGTTGTTAAAATTAAAGGAAAATAAAAATAAAACAAAACAAAGCAATCAAAAATGAGATCTTTAGGATTGCGGTTTCACCGAGGTTTTCATTGTATTAAATTCTATGTAGTCACTCAATTTTTATCTCTCTATCTGGGTAGTGGCCTGAAATCAAAATTGCCCACTATCGTGGTACAATTCACTACCTACGTCTAGGTCGGTTCCACCGTCATAGTAACCTATACCCTAAACTAGGTGCATTAAAAACGATCTCTCGGTATCCACCATTAACCTTACACCACCTTGTTCAAGGGATTTGTCAATTAATGTAAATTCCGTCTCTTTTCAACCATTAATTCTTCTTTCAAAGTAATTAAGGGCATTATATTATTATTATGGTGATCAAGCATAACAATATAATTGAGAAAATGAAATTATACCACGGATTTAAGAGATAAGATATGAATTACTATGATAAAATTGTCATACAATGAATTCCCGGGCTACTCCCGGTTCTAAAGAAAAAGGGGATTAGCCACGCATGTTCATCTCAGAGCAAAACATGGTAGAGAAAAGGGGAAACATGGAGAAAAACGTGATTGAGTGGTGAAACCCCTGAACGGAGAAGATCCAAACGATCCTTAGCGTAGAATACGCATTCTTCCGCCTTTCGGTGGTGGAAATCATCTTCTTCGGCGTCCGAATCAGCTGGGGCATGCTTCTGGGCTTCGTTCTTCTCTCCACACCTTCTCGGGACATGTGCAGCAGCTAATGACGTGATCCTCCCCTCTTGGGCGCCGTCATTAGGTATATTTCCCGAGTTAGGTCGCCAATTAACCACAACCATAGGATTAATATCAATCTGAAGCAAACTCATATCTGACGGCGTCGATGGTATCGACCTAGCGCTATATCGGCTGATTTTCTTTTCTTTTGTCTTTGCGCCTGATTTCATCTCGATACCATCGACGAGGGTCGATGGTATCGACATTCTTAGGCATCGCTTTTGTCTTTTTCTGCCGTTGAAGCTCCACTGGTCGATAGTATCGACTCACTTCTCGCCAGCAACCTGATAATATCTCGATACCATCGACATCCCTGTCGATGGTATCAACTTTCTTCTGGTCCTTGCGGCTGGCAACCTGTGGTCTGGTCGATGGTATCAACCACTGTCGATGGTATCGATAGTAGCAGATACTTGTTTTTCCTGAAATTTCAACACGAAACCACATAAGCCGAAACAAAATATATTCTTTTGATAATTTATACTCAAAATGCTGAAATAAGGGAAATTTGACATAGAGAAGTAGCATAGACCAAAGTAGATGAATTATGCAACATTAACCATGAAAATGACTAATAAATGCATAAAACACATATCAAACAAGTCTATAAATGCGACTCAAAATCATCGCATCAAACTCCCCTAAGCTTGAACATTGCTCACCCTCAAGCAACTAAACCTTAGAATAGAATTGCCAGAGTCAACTAAAGAACAAAGCATCACAACAAACATCCCATATGACTCCCACCAGACATTCACATACCGGCCCTCGCTAACCACAGAATGATAATTACCCTAAAGGCGACATTAATCATCCGTAAAAGATATCTACCCCAAAACTAATGAACACTATCACATAATGCAGTTAACATAATAGAATTCACCGGTCCAGACTTAGTGCATCTTGTGATCTCCTATACTACGTTGCTCGCCCTAACTACCATCTACATGGAAGCAGTTCTCCTGATATTCACAAGTGAGGAGAAAATCACGGTGGCCTACCAATTCGAGCAACGGGTGGATGGAATGGGTGGCTAATGGAAGAAGTGGAAGCATTATATAGTTTCAACATGCATAAAACAAAAATGCCCTAAATGATGCAAATGCACATGAAAAATGCCCTAATGCCTAAGATTGGGTGGAATGATGCATGCACTAACATCCCATCTCAAAATGAGATGGATATCTAATTGAGCTACATCATGTACTAACTCATCTTAAAATGCAGGTAAGATTATGTTCCTTTCTCCTTCTTATTCTACTTGCTTCTAAATAACTTTCTTTTTTTTCATTTTTTTTCAGATTTTTTTTTTCAAGCCCTTATATCCATGATTGACAATGAATACTTTATTGGACTTACTTTTTCTGCATAACTCGAATATTTGAACTATTTAGAAGGTATGGAACAATTTAATTCACCATTAAAGAAGAAATGAGGTACAAGATGTACTCTATGCATAAAAGTTATGAATGCAACTAAATGACATGCACCTAAGGGTAATGTGCATGTATAAATGTTCTATTTTTTTTTATTTTCCATGCAAAACATATGAAAGTGGTTGCAATGCAAGTCCTATCTACATGCCATGCAATAAAAAAGGTTAAAACCGTACTTTACTTCCAAATCTTGTGGTGGATTGTGAAAAGCAATGAGGTGGAAAGATCACAAGACTAATTGATTGAACCTTTGAAAAGTATTAAGTGTCCCTCCTTACTGACCTGTGTAGTAGTTAAGAGGTTTCTTTCTCTTACCTCAAATTAGAGTCTCATTATCATTTGCTTAGTTTAGGCTCAAACAAACAATTTCGTCCACTTTCATAAGTCATTAGGAATGTACAGTTGTGATTTTCTATTTTAAAGTTGATAAAACCAATCATTTTCTTAAGTTAAGTGCTCAAAGTTGAACAACACTCAAGCTTGCGAACACTCAATAATTTTTTTAATTTTCCCTTAATTCCCATATACACGCAACTGAGATGACACAAGACTTAAGACATCCACGATTACACTAGATAGAATGTGGATCCTACAAACAACTAAGATTGCAAGAAATAATTGACAAGAACAAAAGCAATAAAACTAAAAACAGAGAAAATAAAAGATAGAGTTGTTCCAACCCGGCAACGGTGCCAAAAACTTGACACAAATTTACCGTGCGTAGAAACGCAAGTGTACGCGTCAATGTAATATAGGCCTTTGTGAGGCCCGAGTCGAACTCAGGGATACGTGAAATTGTCGAAGACTCCTACTAACTACTCGTGATCAGCTAGACTGATTAAATAGTTAAGAGTTGTTGTTAAAATTAAAGGAAAATAAAAATAAAACAAAACAAAGCAATCGATTAAATGTTTGTTTTAATCAATTCAAAATGAGATCTTTAGGATTGTGGTTTCACCGCGGGTTTTCATTGTATTAAATTCTATGTAGTCACTCAACTTTTATCTCTCTATCCGGGTAGTGGCCTAAAATCAGAATTGCCCACTGTCATGGTACAATTCACTACCTACGTCTAGGTCGGTTCCACCGTCGTAGTAACCTATACCATAAACTAGGTGCATTAAAAACGATCTCTCGGTATCCACCATTAACCTTACACCACCTTGTTCAAGGGATTTGTCAATTAATGTAAATTCCGTCTCTTTTCAACCATTAATTCTTCTTTCAAAGTAATTAAGGGCATTATATTATTATTATGGTGATCAAGCATAACAATATAATTGAGAAAACGAAATTATACCACGGATTTAAGAGATAAGATATGAATTACTATGATAAAATTGTCATACAATGAATTCTCGGGCTACTCCCGGTCCTAAAGACAAAGGGGATTAGCCCCGCATGTTCATCTCAGAGCAAAACATGGTAGAGAAAAGGGGAAACATGGAGAAAAACGTGATTGAGTGGTGAAACCCCTGAACGGAGAAGATCCAAGTGATCCTTAGCGTAGAATATGCGTACTCCCGCCTTTCGGTGGTGGAAATCATCTTCTTCGGCGTTCGGATTGGCTGGGGCGTGCTTCTGGGCTCCGTTCTTCTCTCCACACCTTCTCGGGACGTGTGCAGCGGCTAATGACGTGATCCTCCCCTCTTGGGCGCCGTCATTAGGTATATTTCTCGAGTTAGGTCGCCAATTAACCACAACCGTCAGATTAAGATCAATCTGAAGCAAACTCATATCTGACGGTGTCGATACCATCGACGCGAGTCGATGGTATTGACCTAGCGTTGTATCGGCTAATTTTCTTTTCTTTTGTCTTTGCGCCTGATGTCATCTCGATACCATCGATGAGGGTCGATGGTATCGACGTTCTTAGGCGTCACTTTTGTCTTTTTCTATCACTGAAGCTCCACTAGTCGATAGTATCGACATATGAGTCGATAGTATCGACTCACTTCTCGCCAGCAACCTGATGGTATCTCGATACCATTGACATCCCTATCGATAGTATCGACTTTCTTCTGGTCCTTGCGACTGGCAACCTGTAGTCTGGTCGATGGTATCGACCACTTTCGATGGTATCGATAGTAGTAGATACTTGTTTTTCCTAAAATTTCAACACGAAACCACATAAGCCAAAACAAAATATATTCTTTTGATAATTTATACTCAAAATGTTGAAATAAGGGAAATTTGACATAGAGAAGTAGCATAGACCAAAGTAGATGAATTATGCAACATTAACCATGAAAATGACTAATAAATGTATAAAACACATATCAAACAAGTCTATAAATGCGACTCAAAATCATCGCATCAGTCACCATCGCTAGCTCTAGGTCCGGCGAGCTCTGTAGTCCATGACTAGCCCTACAGTAGAGGCATTGTTGAGGGGGGCGTAGTGGGGACGCTGATAGACTCATCCCTACAGTCATCATCCTTCTCCCTCGGTGGCTAGCTGGCAGCAATGGAAACTGTTGTGGTTCTAGATTGAACATGTCGAGTGGATTGGGTAATAAGGATGATGGTTTCTCCTTCACGCCCATGTCTCTTCTAAACCCTCCTCCCTCTACTTCTTATTCCTCTCAACCCCTATGTTCTGTGGTGGAGAGGTAGTGAAGCGAAGGAGTTCAGTCTCTTTGATCCCTAGTCTGTATACAGATTTTACAGATCCTTAAGACCCTCTTATCAGCTCAGGCTCAACGGCGTGGAAAGAATTATGTGGTGACTTTGACACACAAGATGGAAATGACCAGGAGGTCAAAATAGACTTTGGTATATGCTCCACTAGTTTCGAAGGTTGAAGACAAAAGATAGTGGTTGCATCATCTCCTTCTAAGTGGATATGTGGCTTATTACTTGTGTGAACCTCCACTTCTATATTTTCCCCCAAGAGCATGGTTGTGTGTGACATGCGGCTAAAGTGGGTGAATAAATATCAAACTTAGTCCTATTTATTTAAAACCTTAGTCATTGTTACAACATTCAGTGATCATTACCTATCAAACAGTTCAGTGAATTCCATGATATCATATGATTACTAAGATAAAAAAGGTGACCAATATTGCATTCAAAAACATTTTCAAAAGAACAATTAACATGAATATCGAAGAGGGTGGATTCCAAGGATCACTTATATCATTATTAATTATGAAATCTTGCCTAAGGAACCTCACATAATCACATTGTCTCTCTATAGTTACACTTACCTCTAAAATTCATTCGATATCATCTTCATGTATCAATAAATTCAATTGGTCATCTAGTGATCTCACTTGAGTCAAAATACTATATTGGGTATCAAAACTCTAAAATTTAGGGTTATCACACATCCCTACCCTGTAAATGGTAGAAACCTAGTTGGGAAGTACCTTCTTAGTGAAGGATATTGGGGAAGCATCCTATATCTTATGAATCAAGTTCTATAGAGATAGATTTAGATGTCTTCATAGCTAAAGCCAAAGTTCATAAACTAACAAGGTGCAGAAGAAGTTCAACATATAGAACTCAAAGAGAGGAAACTTTCCCCTGCGTCATGGTGTTAGTCTCTATAGAGACAAAGTCCCAATTCTTTTAAAAAAGGGGGATACATTAGTAAGATTCCATATGCATCCATAATTGGATCTATCATGTATGCAATGTTATGGATGTTGACTCAAGGTCAATTAGGTCAATGTTGACTCACGTCTAAATTGACTAAACCCGTGTTTTGATGATGACTAACCATTCCACATATTGGTGTCTAATGTCTCTACTTGAGTAATTTCAGATTAGGTATAGACACACTCCAATTGCCCTAACTTGCGCATCTCAAATTGGAGAAAAGACAAGTCAAAGTCATACAAGCATAAGTAAGCATGAATTGAGGAGGAGCACTTCAAATTGATCATTTTTTGCATCCCCTTGCAATTCCCGAAGAAAAGATATTAGGTACAAGAAAAGAATCACATTCAACTCAAAAGCTACTCATCCAGCACATGCAAAACATGTGACTTTTGACCATTTTGGGAAATAGCCCTTATTGGCTTAGAACAATTGATGTAATCACTTATACTCATGTTTTGCATTGTAACTAAGATGGATAAAATTATTGGGACTCAAAAATCCATCATTTGTACGGTTATACGAAAATTCCAAAATACCCATAACAGGGATTTGGTCGGCCGAATTCCAAACTCAGCCGATCCATATATTCTGGAATTTTTGTTGCAATCGGCCGAGTTACAAACTCAGCCGATTCCCGTTCGGTCGAGTTTCTAGCTAGGAAACTCGGCCGATCCACTGATCGGTCCAAGATGAAAGTCGACCAATCGGCCGAGTTTCTCCAAAGGAACTCGGTCGACAGTCTAGCTTTCAGTCTTGTCTTTTAGTGGTTCGGCCGAGTTACCTTTATATAAACTCGGCCGATCAAATTGTACTGGAATGCAGAAAAAGCAATTCCAACTGTTGGAGAAGTTGGTGGAACTCAAAATAGATCTGTTGCAAGTTGTAAAACGGCTATTTTGTGTCCCTTATCTCTCCCAAGTTCAAAGGGACACCCTCAACTATAAATAGGACCTCTTGGACTTCATTCCAAGGTTGCTCATTCACATATGCTTGGTCCTAGCCTTAGTTGAGTGTTTTCTAATCCTTTGAGCCCCTTTCTCTCTCTACCTTCAAAGCAAAATCGTGAGTATGAGTGAGTTAGGTCACCATGTATGAGAGATATCATTTGTAATGTTGTAAAGCTCTCCATTCTTCTTCTCCTACCTCCATTCCCTTTGAAGATTGTTTGAAGCTTCTTCTCCAAGTGAAAGAGAAGAAGGATGTTGTTCTTCCCCGAGTGAAGGAGAAGAAGGCAAGCTGCTCCAGGCCTCCGAGTGAAGGAGGAAGGTGCTAAAGCTCTCCAAGAGAAAGAGAGGTGAAGAAGAACAAGGGAAGGAGTCCCTTGGTGAAGATCAAGGCAGAAGACTTGGAGCTAGAGTGGGTAAGCCCTTGGAGAAGGCAAAAGACTCAAGCTCAAGTAGGTAAGACCTTGGTGGAAAGCTTCTCCGAGTGAAGGTGAAGTCAAAGGCAGAAGATCCAAGAAGAGTGGGTAATTCCTGCAAGGCCGAAGACTTGTGCAAGAGTGGGTAAGTCCTTGGAGAAGGCCGAAGACTCTTGCAAAGTGGGTAAGTCCTTGGTAAGGTTGAAAACTCTTTGTATTGGATAGGTAAGTCCTTTGTTGGTCATGTATTGTATGTCTTATTAATTAATATAAGAGTGCAATTGTTTGAAGTCCTAGAGGTTGACCTCTCTAGGCAAGTGGACTGACACACTTCTAGTTTGAAGTGTGGAACCACTCTAAATACCTTGTCTAATTGGTGCATGTTCAATCTCTCTTATCCTTGCTATGCGTGATTTAGTTGCACTCAAATTACCTATTTAGCAACCTTATCTTGTCATATATTTTGAAGGTTTAATGAGTTTTGTTTAAGTGCTTTCAGCTCTATTCACCCCCCCCTAGAGCATCTAATCACCCATCTAGGATCCAACAAGTGGTATCAGAGCGGGTCTTCTCCAAGCATACTTCAACAAGTTGGAGAAGATGGGTGACTACCTAGCTAGGAGGGAGACTCTCGACCAGCCTTCCAATCTTTGATGGGAGCAACTTCCTCTATTGGAGAAGAAGACTTCAATTCTTCATCCAAGGATCAAGTCTCGAGATGTGGCAAATGGTGAACAGCCCATACATTCTACCAAAGACAAACACTGAAGAATGGGATGAAGCCACCTTGATGAAAGCAACCTTGAATGCTAGAGCCATGCACATCCTATATTCCTCCATGACCCCCACTGAGTTCAACTGGATTTCCTCTTGTGAGACGGCCTATGAGGTATGGAGAAAGCTTTGCATCACTTATGAAGGGACAGATCAAGTGAAGGAAAGCAAAGTCTACATGCTCAAAGGGTTGCTTGAGAACTTCAAGATGGGAAAGGAGGAGAGCATAGCCAACATGTACTCAAGGCTCAACACCATCTTGAATGGTCTTGCTATTCTAGGACATCCTATGTCTAGTGGAGAGATCAACTCAAAGATCCTTAGAACTCTCCCCAAGAGATGGGAATCCAAGGTGACTTCCATTGAAGAAGCAAGGTCTCTTAGGGATATTCCTATTGAAGAGCTCATTGGAAATCTACAAGCACATGAAGCCACACTTGACAAGAGGGAGGAATTAGAAAGACAAGAGGAGAAAGAACTCAAGAGAATGAAGAAGGCTGAAATCAAAGCTCAAATCAAGGCTATTGTTGGTCAAGCCTCTCCATTCTCTCAAGTTGAAGAAGATGCAATGTACTCCAAGGGTAGACTCTACAAAGGCAAGTCCTCCTCCACCCGGTGCTTCACATGTGGAAAGAAGGGTCACTACAAGAAAGATTGCCCACAAGGCAAAAAGACCCATCTTCACAAGAAGGAGAAATGGCACTCAAGCTCAAGTGGCTCCTCCAACTCAAGCTCAAGTGAAGATTCATGTGAAGGATCAAGCTCAAGCTCTAGTGATGAAGGGGAATGCCATTTTGCCCTTATAGCATCAACAAGTGAAGACTCAAGTGAGGTAAATCTAGACTCTTTAGATAAAGAATCTTTAATTGCTATTATTCATGACATTTGTGCCTCTTATAAGTCTTCTAAAAAGAAAAAGAAAAAGCTTGCTAAATGCATATAGAACTAGATGATCTTGAATATGCTAATTCTTGCTTGCTTATTGATAAAAATGATTTTCTTAGCCAAGTAGACTCTCTTAAACTTGAAAATGCTAGTTTACTTGATAAGATTAAATTTCTAGAAGCTCAACCTCTCATGTCTAGTTCTAATGAAGAGCATACTTTGATTATTGATTCTCTCATGCATGACATTGATGTTCTTAAATCTGAAAACAAGGACAAAGATTTTGTTTTGCATGAATTAGAAATAGAAAATGCCTCCTTGCTTGCTAAAATCAATGGGCATGAATCTTGTTCTAGTTCTACAAATAGAGAGAATGATGTTGCTACTCTTCATATTGATAGAGATTCTTATTCAACTAAATCTCTTTGCTTAGAAAATGATCTTTTGCATGCTAGAGATAATATCAATAATTTGTCTTCTACTATTTCTTCTCTTAAGCATGATAATGATAGTTTGAGGTCCTCTTTGCAAAGATTCTTAGTTGGTAAGAAGAGCCTTAATGATATCCTACACAATACTACTAAACAAATTGGTAGACATGGTTTAGGGTATGATAGTAGTCAAGGGAACAACAAAGATAAAGGACCTCCAATATTCCATGGAGAATCCTCTAGTTCCAAGACTATGGGCACATGCAACTATTGCAATGATTTTGGTCATTATTCTAATTGTTGTCCTTTTAGGAAAGCACCCAAGAGCAATAGGATTTGGGTTGCTAAACTAACCCCTTCGGACCCAAAAACATGATTGGGGACCATTTCATCTTTCTTCCTATAGGTAATTGCAAATGGATTGACTTGAGCTATTGAATTGCAAATTGACTTCTCAATCCACATGAAAGAAGAAAGGTGAGATGTGTAGAGGGTGACAACAAGTGGAAAAGCAATGGTAAGCACAAAGGTAAATGTTTTATTGCTTATAACTATTTCTAACTTGTTTTTGTCAAGTTAGTGTGCACTATACATATGGTTTTTGAGTCAAAAGTGACATTTTGTGATTCTCTTCACACTCTTGCTCAAAAACTGTTTCTAATGCTTCTATAGTGCATTACTAACTTGCTTAGATATGTTTGGATATGGTTTGTATATTTTAGCATGCCTTTAAATATGTTTTTATGAAATATATGTGCTTTTTGATAGCTGCTCTGTCGGTCGAGTTTGCCCTAGTGAAACTCGACCGATAGGCACCAATGGGTGTTGCCAGCAGTTGTCATCGGTTGAGTTGCCAATGCACAGAACTCAACCGATTACACTGTGCACAGAATATAAATTTGGCTTATTGAGTGAGAATTTCCCTCTCAACTAGATTTTCTCAACCAATAGCCTTATTCTTTGGCACTCTCATTTGGTACCTTTATATATGCATATTGCCATGTTCTAAATGCCTATCTTGCTTACAACTCTATCTCTCTAATTGCTCTAAATTGGTATATATATATCGTGCAATTACTTGTTTTGAGTTGTTTTGCAGGTTTTGATGATGAACTCTTTGGATCTCTTGGTTGTGTATAAAAATTGATTCTGTTGTGCTCTAACTTGCTACATCTATATAGGTGTATATATTGTGTTGATACAACCTTTAGGTTCATAGGGGTAATCATCTTATGATAAGGATGCATATCTAGTGAGTTATATCCTTTCATGTTTCTAAACTTGCATATCTCCTTGTTTGGATATATATCTTCATCTAATCATAGCTTGCTCTATCTTGTGTATCTTTTGGCATATCTTGCTATGATCTAGATCCTACTAGTAGTCCTAACTTATGATATCATCTACTAGTAGTTCATTTACATGTAGTTCTAACCCTGTTTACAATTGACATCTTTGCTCATCTATATGCTATGCTTATACATGCTCAAGCTTGTTCCTTAAATTGAATATCTACTATCTTGAGTTGCTTGCATAACATTGTGATGCAGGGTACATAGATCTACATGATATGTAGAAATTGGAGTATGTTTGGATTTTATACATATTTTGCTCCAGTTTTAGTTTTTGCTGCAAATATAGTGTTTTTTATGCAGAAACACCCTTCTGAGCAAGACTCATGGCTTTGCCATGAGCTCCGATGGTTTTTGGTCAAATTCCATCATCTTAAGGGTCAAAATTGTGATCTATTGTTTTTCTGCAGCACTTTATCTTGCATTTTTGGGATGTTCAAGTATATGCTTTAACTTGCTTTTTTTCTATGCTTGGACAAGCCCCTATCTACGCTCTTCTACTCTCCTTATATATTTGTGTTATCTCCTTTCTCTTTAACAAGTGATGTTTCTTTTTTCTTCATAACCCCCACCTTTTTGAAATGACAAAGGGGGAGAAAGGTAATGTCTTCTTTTAAAAAGAGGAAGAAGGCATGTCTTACATGAAGAAGATAAGTATGTTCATGTAAAGGGAGAAGGTAAAGGGGAGAAGACATATATGTGTAGAACATATATGAGTAGAAGACATGGTATTCTATAAATGTTATGAAAGCTAACCATGCAGGAGAAATAGCATCAATTGAGGGGGAGTATGAGAACTCCACTAGCATCAATTGAGGGGGAGCATATGAACTCAATTCCATTGAAACCCCTAGGTTTCTCCAAAGGTATGAATTTACTTAAATGCTTTCAATACATTTATGGAATGGTTTGTCATCTTCAAAATGGGGGAGAATGTTGACTCAAGGTCAATTAGGTCAATGTTGACTCACGTCTAAATTGACTAAACACGTGTTTTGATGATGACTAACCATTCCACATATTGGTGTCTAATGTCTCTACTTGAGTAATTTCAGATTAGGTATAGACACACTCCAATTGCCCTAACTTGCGCATCTCAAATTGGAGAAAAGACAAGTCAAAGTCATACAAGCATAAGTAAGCATGAATTGAGGGGGAGCACTTCAAATTGATCATTTTTTGCATCCCCTTGCAATTCCCGAAGAAAAGATATTAGGTACAAGAAAAGAATCACATTCAACTCAAAAGCTACTCATCCAGCACATGCAAAACATGTGACTTTTGACCATTTTGGGAAATAGCCCTTATTGGCTTAGAACAATTGATGTAATCACTTATACTCATGTTTTGCATTGTACCTAAGATGGATAAAATTATTGGGACTCAAAAATCCATCATTTGTACGGTTATACGAAAATTCCAAAATACCCATAACAGGGATTTGGTCGGTCGAATTCCAAACTCGGCCAATCCATATATTCTGGAATTTTTGTTGCAATCGGCCGAGTTACAAACTCATCCGATTCCCGTTCGGTCGAGTTTCTAGCTAGGAAACTCGGCCGATCCACTGATCGGTCCAAGATGAAAGTCGACCGATCGGCCGAATTTCTCCAAAGGAACTCGGCCGACAGTCTAGCTTTCAGCCTTGTCTTTTAGTGGTTCGGCTGAGTTACCTTTATATAAACTCGGCCGATTAGACTGTACTGGAATGCAGAAAAAGCAATTCCAACCGTTGGAGAAGTTGGTGGAACTCAAAATAGATCCGTTGCAAGTTGTAAAACGGCTATTTTGTGTCCCTTATCTCTCCCAAGTTCAAAGGGACACCCTCAACTATAAATAGGACCTCTTAGACTTCATTCCAAGGTTGCTCATTCACATATGCTTGGTCCTAGCCTTAGTTGAGTGTTTTCTAATCCTTTGAGCCCCTTTCTCTCTCTACCTTCAAAGCAAAATTGTGAGTATGAGTGAGTTAGGTCACCATGTATGAGAGCTATCATTTGTAATGTTGTAAAGCTCTCCATTCTTCTTCTCCTACCTCCATTCCCTTTGAAGATTGTTTGAAGCTTCTTCTCCAAGTGAAAGAGAAGAAGGATGTTGTTCTTCCCCGAGTGAAGGAGAAGAAGGCAAGCTGCTCCAGGCCTCCGAGTGAAGGAGGAAGGTGCTAAAGCTCTCCAAGAGAAAGAGAGGTGAAGAAGAACAAGGGAATGAGTCCCTTGGTGAAGATCAAGGCAGAAGACTTGGAGCTAGAGTGGGTAAGCCCTTGGAGAAGGCAAAAGACTCAAGCTCAAGTAGGTAAGACCTTGGTGGAAAGCTTCTCCGAGTGAAGGTGAAGTCAAAGGCAGAAGATCCAAGAAGAGTGGGTAATTCCTGCAAGGCCGAAGACTTGTGCAAGAGTGGGTAAGTCCTTGGAGAAGGCCGAAGACTCTTGCAAAGTGGGTAAGTCCTTGGTAAGGTTGAAGACTCTTTGTATTGGATAGGTAAGTCCTTTGTTGGTCATGTATTGTATGTCTTATTAATGAATATAACAGTGCAATTGTTTGAAGTCCTAGAGGTTGACCTCTCTAGGCAAGTGGACTGACACACTTCTAGTTTGAAGTGTGGAACCACTCTAAATACCTTGTCTAATTGATGCATGTTCAATCTCTCTTATCCTTGCTATGCATGATTTAGTTGCACTCAAATTACCTATTTATCAACCTTATCTTGTCATATATTTTGAAGGTTTAATGAGTTTTTTTTAAGTGCTTTCAGCTCTATTCACCCCCCTCTAGAGCATCTAATCACCCATCTAGGATCCAACAATGGACTCATCTCGATGTCTCGTATGCTTTGAGTAGGATGATCATGTATCAGTCAGATCACAATGAAGGTCACTAGACTATAGTAAAGAGCATTATTAAGTACTTGAGAAGAAATAAGGATCAATTTCTTATTTATTGTGATGATGAAGAGTTGGTTTTAAAGGGTTACATAGATACAAGCTTCCAAACTAATAAAGATGATTATTTATCAGAATCTGAATTTGTGTTTTTCTATAACAATAGAGTTGTGAGTAGGAAAAGTTCCAAGTAAGAGGTAGTTGTTAATTCTACAACAGAAGTCGAGTACATTGCAAACTCCAATGTAATAAAGTAAGATGTTTGGATCAATAAGCTCATTAGTGAACTTGTAGTGGTTAAAACCATTAATCATGTAGTGAGTTATGTTGTGACAACAATGGATCTCATACACATGCCAAGGAACCTAGATCACATTAGCATTCCCATCACATACTTTGGCATTTCCATCGCATATGAGAGATCATACATCTAGGAGATGTGAATATTTATAGAGTAAAGATAGAGAGCAATGTTTTTGATCCCCTAACAAAAGCACTTTCTCTTTAGAAGCATGATCGTCATGTTAGATGACTTGGGATTAGATTCATGAGAAGTTAGTTTGACATGCTAGTGGGAGTCTATTGTATGTATGCCTTAAGATCCAGTCACATTATGATTGTATTGGGACATTATGTAATTGATTTTATTAATAATAACGGGATTTTCCTTTATTATGTTTGTTCAATTATGAGATGATGATTTAAGATAATAAATGACTAAATAATGATGTTACTCGATATAATATGGTTTTGGTTGAGAACCTAAACATGGGGTCATATATATGATAAGAGTATATACATTTTTGTCATGTCCTTGGTCATTTACTATTGTGGAATCTATATAGATGACTATAATACTTAACACTATATTATGTGTTGATAATGATTGAATTTCATCAGTCATGATATTGGATATCGAGTCAAACACATAGGTACTTGTTAGAGAAAAAGTGTACTGAACATATCCACCTTGAGAGTGATACATGGAAACAATTTAATATTAGTCAGAATCATCTCTCAAATGTGATAATGGTGATTGTTGTTCTTAGACCTGAAGTCACTACAATGATAACATGGCATTCAATGGACTTTAACACCATTCAAAGTGAGCTTGAATAATGGTTGCTATATAAATGGTGCTTGGGTACATTGTGATACATGGGGATTTTTGTGAGAGATCACTTGATAAATAAGTCCAAGAAACAAATGACCATTCTCATGTGAGTCAATATGTGATATTGAGCTGATGTGTATCTCAACAATCTACTCTAGTTCAAGAAACATAGATTGAATATTAGGAGGTTGATGATTCCATGCATCATATTCGTTCTGGATATCTATGACTAAGGAACTATACGATCACTATAACACTAATCACAAGTTTAGGTTGAATTTGGCCTCCAACTTATCCAACTACTTGGTTAGAAATGATGTGTTGCAAGATACCCCTCATTGTCTAGGAAGTTATAATATGACTATATAATTCACTTCCAACATATAATGGATCCTATATGGTAACACACATAGGATGCATTGAGAAAAGGAATTTAATCATGGACACAATTTTATTTGGAGTGTTTAGGTAATCCAAATAAACTATAATAGTAATTATAAGGCCCCTAAACTTGCTTAATGACTTGAACAAACTTAATTATCATATTTAACACTTAAAACCATAATATAACCTTGTAATATGCTTTGAAATCATAAGACAAGATTAAGTTTCAAATTTGGTCCAATTTGGACATTATTTGAGCAAGTTATGCAATTTTATGCACATTTTGGACTTTTCTACAATTTACCCAATTGAGAGGTTTACTTTGCAATTTATCACTTGCATTATGTTGCTTGGATATTCTATCATTCTTCTTGATATTTTTGAGCCATGGGGCTCCTATTTGAGCCATGGTTTGAAGGCATTTCATCAAGGGTATTTTAGGGTTTACCCCTACATGGATGAGCTACCTTTAGTAGCTACCAACTAATGAATTATGTGATTGAGTGGCAAATTCGACAAAGGAAATCTAAGCTGGTCAATAGGGATTGTGGGGGAGCTTATTGTGTGTGTTCTTGTATATTCTTAATAGTTAAATCCATAGAAACATGGGGAAGCTACTTTTACACCTCATGCTTTCTCCCATCCTTATCCATGGGCTATATTTACCTCTTCCTTGCCCAAGTACGAAACTATGCTTGCTTTCTCTTTCCTTAAACCTGGAGCAACGACTCCCCTCTATTTTTCTGTAGAACCAAGTGCTCTAAGGTAGAAGACAACCTCTTTTTGGAGAAGAAGGTCTCCTAGAGCTCCATATAGCCCTACCTAGGGTTTCCCATGTCATCTTCTAGAGATTCCTACCAAGGCAAGTTATTTTCTTCTTTCCTTCTCCATTTCTCTTGCTATTATCCTTCCTTATACCTTCCTCCAGGTCGAAACCTTTTTGTTCCATGGTATAATTTTCTCTAAAGCTCTAAAACCCTACCTTTCTTGCTCCATATGCTTAGGGTTTGCTCATTTGATGAAGAAAGGTGCTAGATGGATGAATTCATATCTTATTCTTGGATTTTTTACCCTACCTGCTCGATATTTCTTCTGTGTGGGATTTCTTATTCTCATTAGAGGCAAGTTTTATAACTTGCTCCACGTTTATTGCTTACCATAAGCTTTCTAGATCATGTTCTTGCTTGAAAATGATGATTCATGCACTAAAAAGCTATGCTTGACTTGGATTTCGATTTTTATAATGTTCCCTATTCTGATTTAAGTTATAGATGAACCTGTGATCATGTGTACGTTATTCCTAAGGTATAATATGACTTGTATCAGGTTTATTTGAGAACCTATGGTGCTAAGCACCTATCAACCAATGGTCAATTTTAGGGTTTTAAGCTGATTTCATCTATAAACCCATGACCCGATGGTGGTACCATTGCAACAACCCTATGGTGTTGTCTTCATGACAATTGATACTGGTAACCAAGGGTTTCAACTGACTTTCACCCCCTTAGGTCATGTTTTGGCCTAATTAAAAGCCTAGTTATTAACAACTAAGTATCCTAATGATGCTACCAATCAATGGTGATATTAGTTTGATATTTGATGTTGACTAATGAATATAGTGTTAATCTAACAACCTATGGTAATTTAATGGCCACCAATGATGGTGGATCAGGTCTCTAAAACCAATGGTGAGTTAATTTAATAGTTTTATCATCAAGTAACCCAAAGACCAATGGTTTCTTGGGTAACTCGATGCAATGGTCAGACCTATACTGTAATTGATGGTTTTAATATATGAACTTGACCCAATGGCCAAGATATAATGTTTATTCCTCCATTAAAGTGTAATGATGGCTAATGTAATATGTTGGTCCTAATAATATGATTTAGATGGTTTCCTTTATATGATCAACTTAAGGATCTTACTTGTTGACAATGGATGACTTGTTTTAAATGAACAGTCGATTGTGGGTTTTACCCTACTCCCAGTGGAACTTTTTGTGTTGTTAATCAAGGGATGTCTAGGGTTAGATGGTGAATCTTTATAGAAAACAAATAAAGGACTTCATAGGTGGTTTATCCAAGGTGTTTACTTATGTAAGAAACCAATGATCTTACCTTTTAAACATCTAATGGTTTTGGGTGACATAGTGGTATGGAGATATGGGTTGAAAGATGATGGAATAAATGGAGGGCTACCCTTAATGAGATATTCTTACCTATTCACTCATATGAATAGAAGGAATGATAATCATATTGTGTTGATATGTAACCCTAATGAGGTATATCTTGTTATACCTAGCTTTAATATAACTAAATGATGGAAATTGTGTATGAATAGTCCTTGAATGACTAATACAATCATGGAGTACTCTCTTATTATTGTTGAAACCTTAGTATGCTATAATCTGATGGTTAAACCTTGATTCATGTGTGGGTTCATACTTGAGAATACTATAAAATGTTATGGTGATGCTTCACCTTATGCATCCATGATGCAATGGGGATGTCATGAGTTAAGGTTTGGGTATGACTGCTGATTAGTAACATTGATATAATTTATCATGTTGAACCTAACTCTAATGCAAATAGATAAATATGAGTATTCATGTTTCACATTCTTATATGATAGAATGACGGTAGAATAACCTCCTTAACATGATCATAACCTTAATGTGTTCATTGATGGTTATCATAGCCACATCGTTGATACTTTCTTATGTTAAACATGTGCATTATGAATATGATGAGTGTTAATCATATCTAGATTCCTTGCATGTTGATGTAATAAAGGAATGTTCTTAATGATTAATATAACCCTTCTATGATTGTTTATGAATATCTCCTAGCTCATTAATGCAATATTGTGCTGATCTGGTGTATTATATGTAAGTGATGTTGTTGAGCCTTGTTATAAGGCATGGAAAGATAATGATGATCTTGTAGGGAATAGTATGATGGTCTTAATGACCTTTGGGAATGGTTGAGCCCTGAATGAGGTGTAATCCTCTTATGTTGATAAGGGTTGATACCATGTGATATTGTGAAAAGGATTCATATCTTGTGATAGTATGATGACTAGTGTGGTCTCATGAATGGAAAGTGAATAGTACCATGTGATGATGAGATGAGAAATTCTGTTTCACACATTTTATATCTTTTGAACTTGTGATATTTATATGCTTGTTAGAAGTGAATTAGGGTTTGTATGTCCACTTGTTTGAAGCAGACTTAATTCACCCAATTGGCATAACTAATCAAGTGAAACTCTAATCATGTAGTGCCATGTGCCATAGATCCATCTGAGTGTCAGAACTTGCCAGATGGTGAAACGAGTATTCCTAAGGGAAACTCAGAGTGCATACTGATGAGTATGAGGGGTGCTTGTCATCCTGAATTCAAGTATTTAGGAAGGATGATTGCGGTCATACCTAGCCCTCAGTTTGAGAATGGTTGCAGTCGTGTCTCGGTGATTATATATGTGACAATATTGGAGGACAACTACGGTTGTACCTCGGATGGTAGGGTATGTGTACCCACCTCCTTTCACTAGTGTCGTGACCTATACCAAGGATAGACTAGCCTGTTAGCAACTTGACCTTATGTGTCACTGTGGCGGACCCGTACTGACCGGGGGAGGAGAAGATCTTAGGAGTCTAGCTCTTCCTAGATCTTATATGGCATTGATTTTGACTTAGCAGTGGTCAGTTGGATTTTGAGTGGTATCCTCAATTTCCTCAAGGAATAATAAAAGATGTAATACAGTCGTATAACATACCTGTTTAGGGTTATACACGATGCTTCACATTGGATGATAGCCCTTGTTTGTTCTCTTTACATAAATATGATGCTTAGTGCAATTAAGAGATAGTAATTATACTTATGTTGTGGATATGCATAAGATTGTAAATGTGTACATATAGTAGTCATGCTTATGTTGATATCTATACTGCTACTGCTGGTTATAGTTAGGATGCTTTCTATATCATGTTGTTAGTTATGTTTAGCATGCTAGCCATGCCTTTATAATTAGAAATGCATATATTGCTAATCATGCTTATGTAAATACTTGTGCTTATATTGATAGCCTTGCTTATGATATTGATCTGTTCAAACTATTAGACATGCTAATGTTGTTAGATATGCTTATGATGCTAGACTTATTCATGTTAATAGAGATAATATGCTACTAGACTTGCTTATGCTAGTTGTGCATATGTTATTGAATCTCTTATATGGTTCATAAGGAAAATGATGATAGTCAGCTTGATGATGATAATTGTTATCTGCTCCTTTATGTATTTTGTTAATCATCAGTGTTTCTGAGCCTATTTGTTATATATGATTAAACTGCTTAAATTGTCTCATTACCTAAAATTTTGTAATCAATAAACGTTGTTGGAGGTTATATCTCTTGCTGGGACATGGGTCTCACCCTTGTGGTTTGCCACATTTTTTTAGGTAATCGGAAGTGACGAAAACAAACATGTGGCAGCGAAGATGAGCTATAGTAATGAATCTTTGATAAAGTTTATTAGATGTCTAGTGTGTCCTAGAGTCATCCATGTACTCTCAGTTCCGAGTAGGAAAAGTTTGTATCTGGTGTTTCAAATGAATCGAACTTTTGTTAACATATTAATGCTTATTTGTGTGGCATATATGAATATTGGCTCATGTGCATATATGTTGTGGCTAAGACGATAGAACAATTTATATCAAATTCTTGGCATATTATGGATATAAGAAAGATGTTGGGCTCTTATGAAAATGTTTCTGAGCTGGTTTTGACGTTGAAATCAGTTTTAATTTACCCATATTTTTGGTATGTGATTAATTAGTGATTGATTGTGTTTTATGTTTTGAGTAATTTCATTTAGTGTAATGGGTTATCCCAAGTTGGTATCAGAGCTTTAGGTTCACTGAGTCTATAGGGACACTAGGACTTAGGATTAGGATTATGTATAAGTTAGGAATATGACATAAAAATATGGTGCATACTGCCTAATCTCAGTATTTGGATGCCCTGGCCAGGTATTCAATTATTAATGAAAAGGTAAGTATGGGACTCTTAGATTGTTATCTTTCTAATTACTCTGATCATGTAGTCATTTTGAAATAATCTAAAGAGCATAACGAATAAGAAATCATGGTGTGAATACCTCAATCCTACCTTAAAGAAGATGAGAATTGCATCATTATCTATCAAAACTTGAATGCTTGGTAAATATAAGAGAAAGATACAGCACCATGGTATCTATATCTGAATACAAATAAGAAAAAGAGGAGTTCTTGATGATGTGATTCAAGAAGATAATAAACTAAAAGATAGATAAGTCTATGCTTATAAAGTGAATAAAGGTATGAAATCCACATAAGATGGAGAGAACTCCTATAACAAGTACAAAATGAGAAGATAAATGAGAACAATGATAAAGGAATAAGGTGGAACCTAAGTTAATCTCAGACCAACCTATGTGTGTAAGAAAGTCTTAATGTAAAATAAGCAATATGTTTGAAAGAAATTAAGACAAATGATCCATGTTTAATGAAGAAAATGTGGAATATATACATGTTGATAAGTGGTTGAAAAACATAATAAAATAAGAAGACATACCCAAGTGGGATAAATAGTCATAAAGGAAGGAGTAATGAAATATGTTAATCATGATGATTCTTGTGCTAATGGCAAGGAACCCGAAATGAAAAAGGTAAAATGAAACATAAGAAGTTGTAACCTACATAATGAAAATAGAATTGGTTACCTTTTTACTAGTGACTGTTGAACAATGTTGCTATGATGTGGAAAGTGTGTTTCCCTTTGTGTCTTTCCTTTCTAGGTCACAACTTTCAAGTGGATCATTGCCACTTGGTATGTGTGTATTCATTGTAAACATGAGGGTGGATAGCTTATTATAGCATAAGGTTGTTTGAACTATGGTTCCAAGATCATAAAATTTGTGATGAGTTTGCTTTTTAGCCTTCTAATAATTTGGGAGAGTCCTCTTATATGTTTTGAAATTTATTATGTTGGTAAAAGTAGATGAGATAAGGATGTAAGTTCCTTATAGCACATGAGGTGGATAGAAAGGTAATGAATCCTAGTATCTAAGATGTGTCAATAGTATGGGAGTAAGTGAAGGTTGGAGATGTTTATTAAATGAACATTACAAGTATTCATCTCCCTTAGAGAGAGAGAGTTGATGATGACCCTTTAAATGTTGTTAGGAAGGAAAAACAAAAGTGATTCTATAATGTTGTGTATGGTTTAGTGATAGTTGTACAAGACCACTATCAAGGATAGAAGGTTTATTGGTCAATAGATATGTGATGCCATGTTCCTTTAAGATAAACCTATGAATTAATGCATACAATTTATATTGGATGACATAATTCACATGACCATGATGAGTTTAGAGTTATGTCCTATAGACTAATCAATGTACAAATAGAATTTATGAATATGAGGAACAGAGTGTTCCAAACATGTCATACAAGTTATATCAAGGTTTGAATGATGACACGTCAAACTATTTCAAATATGGTCAAAATTATGAACAATATTTCTTCAAAAACCTTAGGGTTTCCAATGTAGTAATAGCTATGAGACAAGTTGAACAAGAGTTAGTTGGGGGTTGACTACGGTATCCTCTAAGAGTTATGATACATTTTTTAAGTATGTTATGTGAGTCCTGAGAAGATGAAGACAATGTCGTTGCTCCACCCCTAACAAGGTCAATCAGGAAGTTATATTTGTTAACAGTTATATACAAGTGTATGATTCTTCAACCAAATAGATGGTCAGTCCACCATTGATAAGATTGGAGAATCCTCTAAAAACATATTCCTCATAATTTCTTGAAAACTAGGGGGTGCCTACATGGTTGATTGAGTTGTTGATTACAACAACCATTAAAGGAGCTTAGAGATGAAACCTTGTAAAGTTGCATATGATAATAGATACCTGATGTTTTATGTTTGGTAAGATCCCATGAGGGAGGCCTTTGAGTGATGTGTGATACAACATATATAATAGTTCAAGAAGACAATCGTATCCCAAAGTTGAAAGTTACTATTAGATTTGTACAGGTGGCGCAACAAGTTTCTATGTTTCATATTTGCAAATGTCTTCTTATGTGGGGCTTTTTGTTCTGACCCAAGATGAGATATGTATGAATGATGTGACATCACCATGATATGAAAGTAACCATGTGAAGGTAATAGGATGAGGTGCAGAGGAAGTACCCATCTTTGTTTACGTTGGATTTCGGGGGTGAAATCCCTATTAGGGGTTTATAGTTGTAAGGCCCCTAAACTTGCTTAATGAGTTGAACAAGATTAATTATCATAATTGAATGCTTATAACTCTAATATAACCTTGTGATATGCTTTGAAATCATAAGACAAGATTAAGTTTCAAATTTTGTCCAATTTGAACATTGTTTCAGTAAATTATACAAATTTATGCACATTTTGGACTTTTCTGCAATTTACCCAATTAAGAGATTTTCTTTGCAATTTATCACTTGCATTATGTTCCTTGGATATTCTATCATCATTCTTGATATTTTTGAGCCATGGTTTAAAGGTGTTTTCATCAAGGCTATTTTAGGGTTTACCCCTTCATGGATGAGCTACCTTTAGTAGCTACCAACTAATGAATTATGTGATTGGCTGGGCAATTCGACAAAGGAAATCTAAGCAGGTCAATAGGGATGGTTGGGGAGCTTCTTGTGTGTGTTATTGTATATTTTTAATAGTTTAAGGCCATAGAAACATGGGGAAGCTACTTTTACACCTCATGCTTGCTCCCATCCTTATCCATGGGCTATATTTACCTCTTCCTTGCCCACATACAAAACTATGCTTTCTTTCTCTTTCCTTTAACTTGGTGCAATGACTCCCCTCAATTTTTCTGCAGAACCAAGTGCTCTAAGGTAGAAAACAACCTCTTTTTGGAGAAGGTCTCCTAGAGCTCCATTTAGCCCTACCTAGGGTTTCCAAGGTCATCTTCTAGAGATTCTGACTAAGGCAAGTTATTTTATTATTTCCTTCTCCATTTATCTTTCTCTTCTCCTTCCTTAGACCTTCTTCCAAGTCGAAACCTTATTGTTCCATGGTAGAATTTGCTCTAAAGCTCTAAAACCCTACCTTTCTTGCTCCTTAAGGTTCGCTCATTTCACTACTACAGGACAGGGCTTTAGTGTCGGTTTCCAAGCGACACCCAAGTGGGTGCCACTAAAGGTGGACCCCTTCAGTGTCGGTTCCCAACTGACGCCAAAACGCTTCCCGCCACCAAATGTGCGCCAGCAAAGGGACTATAGGCATCAGTTTTTTACAAAAACTGACACTATAGAATGGTTACAGACGTCGGTTATTAAAAGAACCGACGTCAAAACGCTTCCCACCACTGAAAAATGTGCCATCAAAGGGCCTATAGGAGTCAATTTTGAAAGATAACCGATGCCATATCAACTGAACCGATGTCAGTTTTGTGCTAATAACCGACACCATATCCCTTGCCTGCCACCACGGTCGTGCTTCCTAGCACGGTTGTGGTTCCTGGCCACATAGATGTTGATTTTTTATTAAAAACTGTCGCTCTATGTCTTTGGTGTCAGTTTTGTTCAAATAACTGACGCCTATGTTATGATTTTTTTTCCTTATCAGTTTGCAGGCCTACTGTTTGGCTAGTCACCAGGATGAGAACCTGCACTTCCATTCTGAACTGCAGGTTTACGACATCCATTGATATCAGCCAACAACAGGCCCCGAACCTAAAAAATTAACAAGATGGACAATATTATATATATATGTGATCCACACACATGTATAAGCACATTTAATTCATATTATTTTTTCATGACATACATGTAGAAACCCGTAGCAACCTGTAATTCCATTCATTTCATCTCTTTTCACATTCAGACACATGTAGAAACATTTATGTATTGATCATCTTCACACACATACGACAATTCATAAAAATTCATTCACATTCACACAAAAATAATTATGAGAACAAAGTTATTCTTTATTCATCATTTTTATCATTGTTAATAAAATTATATTTAAAAATTCCCACTCTTGGTAGGGCTTTTGCCCATTCTTCTCTTACAACATCTAATTCATCTCTCGTATAGGAAGCATGTACATAGAAACGCTTTTCACCTATGCTAAAGTCAGCAATTTTAAAGAGATGCAAAGAGAATGATGTATATAATTAATAATATATAATAAGATTGATATATTTCATATTATCTAATGAGACTATGTATAATACATGTTGTATCTTATCGATTTCCATTACGGCATGCTTGATGATTAGGTCCATAAATAGCATCACATAGTAGGCACATGTCCAGTCGTTGTCTTGTGTAGCACACTATCAATTGAAACATACAAAATATTCAAAAATACAAATAAGCACAGTTCACATAAATAATATATACATTGGAGTCAGGAAATTACTTTCACATTCTCCCAAATTAGTGATAGATCCTTTTTCCTGGGGACCTTTCCTCCAGCTTTTTTGTACTCTTATAAAGCCCTACATATGTTAATGTAACCCATTAAATTGTATAATTAAATAGTAATGTAGTAACAGATGTTAATAGATATAAAAACATGAAATATTTCTGACGAGAATAATGGCCCTTTAATTGCATGTCCATATAATGTATCCAACTCATTCCCCGCAGGATCTAGATAATTGACAATGAACTTCTTGGGGACAATAACTAGTAACTCCCAATGCTTACCACTATAGGTAAGAAAGTAGAAAATTAATAACTCAAAATCCACAATAAAAATATAATTTTCTTAAGTCCAAATTATAAGCAAAGTAAACTTACTCGACATTGAATGGAGCTATTATCACCGTCTTATTATTTTTACCAAAATATTGAAAAGCGTCACAGCAGTATGAAGTAACTGAATATGGGTCTACATCTACAAGACTAATCAAAGATGGCACCAAAAATCCCACATGGGAAAACCCAAAATCTGTACATATCTTGTGTAAGTGGCTGCAAAACATGTATTACGTATGCATTAATATATAAGAAACCAGATCACCATATATAAAATAAGGTATATGGATGTATAAACAAGATCTCACCATATCCATATCTCTATCATAGATGTGTTCAGCCATTCATAACTAAACAACTCCAAAATATCTTGTATAAATATCTTGTTTTCATATGATTGACCTGCATTAATACGTACATATGCAAAACTTGTATTATGTATGCATTAATACATATGCTAAACTTGTATAAATAGATTATTATCGTATGATTTACCTGCAGCATCCTCCAGAATAGTAACAATTATAGGGCAATTTAGATCATGTTTGCCGATCCATACTGCCACACCCCTACAATTAGGACCTATCGAGGCGTGTAGGTCCCTTGGAAAGCAACTTGGTAGTCGAGGAGGTGGAGGCCGAGATGTAGCGGGTCTTATCTTTTTGACCTGTATATATAATTTTAGATCAATTGACTCATATATACACACTAACAAATTAAAGTAATGGAAATTTATTAGGACAACCACTTCGGGCCACAATATCACTCCACCTACTGCGTCACCAAGTGTTTATGTATCTGGGTGTGCATGAGGCAGTGCAAGATCCATCCAGGCGGGGAGTACATATATCAGGCTCACACGGACCACACGATCTGGTACTGGATACCCATGAAACATGCACCCTTTAAGGGGTGGGTAAGTGTTACGACCCCGCCTCCCGGTAACCCACAATTAAGGGAGACCGAAAGGACAGAACCGTTAACCAATAACCCGGATCAAAGGTTCGAAAAATAATCATTAACAATTATTAAATTCTACCAACTATACTGAAATATGGTAAAAATAAAAACATTGCATACTTTTTAAAACTGGGATTTCAAAACTTCTATCCACACAGATACTAATCTATCTAATCCTCCTTTTCACTTTAATTCTCATTTAATACCACATATGCCACTTTAATGTTAGTTCTTTTCATTGTACCTAAAACGCTGACAAACAAAATGTCGGTCAGCCGAAGCTGGTATGTGGGGAAAACAATAATCATGCAAATATGTTAACAACGTAATCATTCAATTAATCATTTAACAACCAAGATTACATTTTAATCCATACTACTCAATCCTTACCTATCCCCTAACTCTGTGCTATCCCTTGTGTGCTACCTCTCTTTAGGTAGCTTCTTACCCCCATGGACCTACCTTACAGGTAGCCAATACCTAGGGTAATAGAGTCGCATGGCACTACCCGCAGGTAGCCCAATATCTAACTCATTATGACTTGATGGTCCTACCCCATTGGTAGCCATTTACTAAGTCATCTAATGTCCTGATGGACCTACTCCATTGGTAGCCATTTACTAGGTCAGTTATTAAGCCACAGAGGGGATCAGGATTGGAGCTAGTAGGCACATATCTTATGTGATAGTCATAGCCACATTATAGTTTGCATGAATTATAATCATCCAACAATTAATTCATGACATCGATGAAAACTTCGGTAAATCTTGGAAAACTAACTTGATATTCATAAGTGTAACCACATACCTGATTTGATGAGTCATGCAGATTATTCAACATATACTTCATGTAAATACAATCAAGCTAATCAACAGATCTAAGCAAGTAATTCAATCATCACATAATTCCTGAAAAGAATATGTACTCTATTTATTACACACTTTATCAAGAATCTACTTTATTTACTTGGACTCTCTTTCTAGGGTTTCTAATCCGCATTAAGGTTTCATTAATATTCATTAGGGCTTCTTAGATCAATTCCTCAAACTTTATCCATTTTAGGTCAACAAACCCTAAAATACTCTTTTCCATTTATATGAACCTTAATTGCTCAACTATTCATTTTAATAGTCTTTTATACCCAAATTGACTTAGGATCATCATATCCCTATTCATTCATGGATTTGAACAATTAATACAATTAAAAGACATATTCTCCTAAATTAGGGTTTTTCGGCTCATTAATGCATAATCATGCACGAAACCCTAAATTAAGCCAATTATATAAAAAGATCATCTTTTTAGATCCTATTTTCACTTTTATTAACAACAAGTTAATATCAGCTTGAATTATTCAAATAACGTCATTAAGTCCATCTATCATCAAATCTAATGGTTTTTCCTTAATTAAATCATTAAAGATGATAACTTTATGACCTTTTCAAATTTCAAACATATTTACGCACATAAACTCTAAATTAGACTAATCATGTGCAAAGTTTTTCCTTTTTGAACATAATGTACCTTTTTACATTTAACAGGTTAACATCAACTCTAATGATCCATAAACCCTATTAAACACTTTATTAATTTCAAAATAGAGTTTCTTAATCTTTAATTCATTAAAGGTGATAATTCACACTACTTTTCGAACTATGATCAGATTCATGCTATAAGACTAATTTTATTAGATTCCTCTCGTTCTCCTGATCAAAATTCATATATTACTTGTCCTAATCGGAGTTACCAATCATTAGATATGATTTTTGCAAGGAAATGTACCTCTCGGCCAATCAGATGGTGCCACGTCGTCCTTCCATGCAACGTGACTTGTAGATCTGGAAACATTTCGAATTGTCTGCTCTGCCCTCCTTTAAGTGAGTCGACGCGCAATACCGCGGAGGGTATTTCCGTCCAATGGTCGAGGGGTCATCCCCTTCCTTCATCCAGTCGTGCAACGCTGGCCCTAGCCGCCCTAAGTGCGGCTCTACTCCCCTCCCTGGGCCGCGAACCTCGCCGAAAGCTATTCCATTACCTCCGCCGCTCTTGGGCACATACGTGGTGCCCCTAACACTTGGCCAAGGTGGTCGATCCCTCACTCGTGGCCCAAGCTTTTGCGGCCATTACAGCAGGCTGACGACTGCCATTGCGCACATACAAGGGCACAACCTTGATGGCGATGAGGATCCTTGGCTCCGTGGTACCCCAGTCTACCACCAAAACCCACCGTTGTCTCCTCATTGTTTCTTGGTCTCTCCACTCTCCCATGCTAGGGTTTGCGTAGACATGAAGAAGAAGATGACGTAAAAGAGAGGGTTGGTTGCATGGGACTTTCTTTGGCCCTAGCCAGGGCTTTATCCTTTTATAGAGGAGGAGAGAAACGTCCTAGGATACTTGCCCATGAAGACAACAAGGTTTCTTCAACCGGGAGTCCTATTCCTTCATGAAGAAGAAATTCTCTCTTTCTTCTTTATTCTTTTTAATATTCTTTATTGCATGGATAATTAGAAATAAGAAAATTCTCTCTCTTATCCTCTTTGTTCATGTCTTTTAATTCATTGGCCTTGAAATTATATTTTCCTTAAGTAGGAAATACTTTCTTTCTTAACAAACAACATAATTCATTAATTATGTATTCCTATTATCCTTTTATTTTGCAAATTGGTATTTTCTATTTCTTTCCTCTTTATTGGGACTCCTTGGATCCCAAGAAACTCAAATATTTCGAAATTCTTTTTATTGGATACTTATTATCCTTCTAGATGCATCTTTATGCATTATTTCACATTATCTTGTTTATTTCTCATTAAAATATCTCTTTTTGAGGATTTCTCTTTATTTCTCTTTTATTTTCCTCATTGGCATTCCTTTTATTATTAGAAACCTCATGGATACTAAATTTCACCAAGAAATCTCTTTTATGCCTCTTTCCACTCATTTTCCACATTTTATCATTATTTTCAATTTCTTTCTTACTAAAGAAATACTTAATTAATCTTTTCTTTTGTTATTGATTTCTTTTTGCAACTTTGGACTCCTTGGAACCCAAGGAACCTAAGTGGCACGAAATCCCTCTTTGAGTTTGCCTTCTAGAGGTTTCCACATTATTCTTTTCTCAAATATTTAGTTATTCATTTACTTTTTTAATAATTGAATTTTCCTTTCTTCATTTCCTTGTTATTGGGCCCAATAGCCAATAAAGCCCCCAACAAACATCAAGGCTATTGTAAACATAATACATTTATTCAAAACAAATTATACCATTCTTTGTTCAATTATCTTTAACATGAGAAATTACATTTCTCACCAGATGAACCCAAAAATTGGGGTTGTAACATCCTTCCCCTCTTATAGAAATTTTGTCCTCAAAATTCAAACAAGCAAACAAACAATTTAGGATAAGACTTTTCCATGTCCATCATTGGACCCTATGTTGCTTTACCCTACCCATGGCACTTCCAAAGAACCTTTATCATCACATATTTTTTTCTCTGAGTTCTTCCATCCTGGCGTCTATAAACTGCACAGGTGATTCAGGCCATTTCAGCCTCCCTTGGGGCTCACAAGGTTCATTGCTTAGCACATGGTCAGGTACCTCACATAGTGCTCTAAATTGGACACCTGAAACTCATCACACATTACTTTATCCTGAGGGGTAAGGTCAATCTTAACCTTCTCCACCAAACCATATCAAAAGAACACATGCATCGGGGACTCAGCTCTCTTAGTTATAACTTAGAGGGGTCGGATTTTCATGTCACATATTCTCCCACAGTGAACTGCATGTCAGTCTACTTTGCATCTTCTCATGACTCTCGTCATCCCTAGTCTCCTTTCAGCCATTACATGATCAAAGCGACTTTATCTACACGCACTGTGGTCCTTTTCTAACCATCGTGTGATCCTTTCACCAACATCACCTTACTGAAGTGGTGACCGACACAACCTCCCTTGCAGAGCTTCTTATAAAACCCGATACTGGCTATGGTGGTCATTGTCACATCTTTCATGGGACAAGAACTGTCTAGATATCACCCTGTACGAGCACACATGCTCTCATCAGACCCTTTAGTCTGGATTATACTAACCATTAGTTAGGGGTGATAAATTGTACTATCATCGAGTTCTTCATGTACCTACTTTCACCTTATGGAAGTGAACCTTTAAATCATACTCATGAACTTTTGAACTCGCATCATGGTGTAGTTGAACCATCTCTCTCATATGTAGCTCAACCCCAATCTGTTCCTTGACAGAACTCTTTCTTTCTCATGTCATCTAGGAAAGGCTATCTACCATAACCCATATTGCATCTCAACCTTCCTAGGTCCTGAGGATACTTACAACATCCATAGAGATGAACTCCCCTTCCCTTTCGGGGACTCTTTATCCTTTATATCAATGCACTGGGTTACCGGTGCTCATCCTTCACCTCCTATCATGCATGGCAACATACCACGTGCAGCCTCATCTTAGGCATCTAAAGTACTACTGTCACTTATTATCTTCGTAGTACGGTGTATGGTGATCATGATCTCCTGTATGTCATGATTCCTCAAGATCGATTCCTCAGAAACCCTAAACCACTCTAGTCAGGGTTTTATCACCTTCTTTTCCAAAGAAGTGCATCTGAGGTTCTACCACCATCCTTTCATTGCATCAAGGACTAGACTGGCTAACCAACAACCACTAACTGGTTCAACAAATCTCATTACATCAGAGTATTAGCCAAACGTATCTCCTCTCCAAACTTAGGGTCAACCCAAACTAGTGATATATCTCAACCAGAACATCCATTACCATTTCACATCCTTCGGTATTAGGTAATATTGAAGACATACTACCTCCATGTATTCCGCTTGAGTCTCATCTCAAACTCTAAGTTTATCTTCACTAAGAAAACTCTGGGATCATCCTCTTGGTTATCGAACTCAACCTTGTATCACATGCAGATAGCTTATAATAAAATATTCTCATAAGGTGATTATCTTAATACTCTTATCGTTTGTACCTGTCCATGTATGATTCACTTCACCAAGGTATGTTATCATCTCTGTCTCCATATCTTATGGCAACGTTCCAACCCACATCATCTTTATCCTTCGTGTATGGCATGCGTACTGTCCTATCTCCTTCTCTCATAACAAAAGGAAATAGCATTTGGCTGCAGTCCAAATACAGAGTTCTTCCTGTTCTAAGAGTAGAGATGGTACATCTCACCTTGCCAGTACACCTTTAAATCTAAGTTGATACGTGCCACATATGTCTCATCATCACATTCATCTTGATATCAAAGTTACTTCCATGAAAAAAAACTGGTCTGGAACCTACTTGGGTCACCACACAATCCTTGGTCATCTCCTCTAGGTCTATAGGGTGTCGACACTTTTGGGGTCATCCCTCTTCCCTCATGCATCAAGAGAGTGCCCTACTCATCTGCCCTTTGGGTCCCATGAGCTCATGAAGGTGACCAATCTCCTAACCCATGGCCCTCAGACAATGATAGTTGTTACCTCCCGACCCTATGGTCATGTGCAACTGGGGAATTAGGCAACTCCTACTTTCATCGGTCTTATCCCTACCTGACCCTAGGATAGACTTAGGATTCTCCATTTATAATACATGTCCAACTTAGAACCTCTCCCAAGCCTTCATCATCTCTCTTTGTATACATGGGTTGACATCCATCCTTTCATAAGGGTCATGGTGACCTGTCTACCTTGGTCAGGCCCCTTACCGGTTACCTCCATGGTAACACATCCGTATGCACTTAGAGATGGATATCTATGGGCCTATAGGTTCATTCTCATACCATGTACTTTTCACTTAGCTTATCAAGATCCTTTGAGACCTCTTTAGGTTACCTTAAACCAACAAAACTGATTTACACCCTACCAAAGGGGTCCCTCTCCCACGATGGGAGGAAAACTATCTCTTGACAACAAGGTCACAAAATCTCTTAGGTCTAGGGTTTACATCCACTTGAGCCTACTTATCCCTAGAAAGCTATGAAGACACCAACAGATCACCTACTGGACCATGCTAGGTCATACTTGTCCTCTTTCCTCAAAGCTGGATCAAGATCATACCTTCCTTTATCATCAACCTAGTTGTGAGGGGTTCGTCAAACATACCTTAAACTTAAGGGGCTTCTCTTTTCCTCTATACATGAGGAATACCATGCTCGAAACTATAACAACTTAATTCTCGTCATGAGCATTAGGTACACTACTTCCCCTCTTAGGCCTAGGACCCTAGGTTCACTTGTAGGTGTCCAACCGCATGCTCTATCTCTTAACCACGAAACAAGCATGTAAAAGGCATGACATGCACTCCTTGTCATCCTTCAACTCAAGCAACACTTAGAGTTGGGTCCTCCTTAAGGACAACCAACCAGGTACAAGGCCTCACAACATGTTACTATACCTCTTCAGGTCTAAGGAACTCTTCTTCTCATCTATACCATAGGTACAGAGGTACTAGCAGACTCATCCTCTCTCTAGGGTTTGATTCCTCTCATGGAAACCATGGCATCATCAACCTCTAGGGATCAAGCATGTGGAGACCACTATCATTCACTTAGGTCGCATCATCCTCAACTTTCTACATATCTCAGAGTTTAGGATTCCAACCTTCTTGCTTGGTTCCTGCTCTCTCTGTTTCTAGAGCTAGCCCTACAACCTCACCATTAGAGGTCCTATCTTAGTGAAGGGTCAACCTCAAAAGCATGCCCCTACCTGGATGAAGCCTATGTTCAACTCTTGTTCGCTCAAGGTTATCCATGGTTCATTATGCGTATTTCATAAGCCATCCTTCATACTCTCCTGGACAGGGTTTCAACCCTTTGCTCGCATTACTAACGTACTCTGGGTGCATGCTATGCCCTACTCACATAAGCCCATAGGGTTTCTAAGGTCCTTCACTAACAACATCATCTAAGGAGCTATCCTTTACCCTAACATGCATGACCCTTCCCAGGGTTGGGTTGCTAAAGGTGCTAGGTCACCCATGGATCATATGGCATCCCAAAGGCATGTCCTTTCAAATACCTGGTCTAACTCATCATGCCATATCTCTCTCTTGTTGGATAAATTGGATATTATGATAAATCCCTTTTGTTTCGATGATGACAAACATTTCATTCTTATTAATCTAACGAGCTACTTAAGTGTGCAGGAACAAGGTGATGACAAAGTTCTAGGGAATCCTTACGCTTGAATGTTTATAAATATCATGCAATGTAATCATATGTAAACTTGTACAAACATATAATGTACAAGTACTTAGACTTCATGTAAATCAAGCGTTAGATCTCCCTAACTAAACACTACACTTAGTTAGGTCATCTCCTTCTAATAGGATCACATAATGCACACTCATGCACTCACTTAGTATCTTAATTGAAAGATTGAAAACAGAGTCAATCTCGGTCGACCACACTCCTCGACCGATACACTCTCGGTCGACAAACTTCTCGACCGAGATTGACCAAAAGTAGTCGTTAGACACAGCAGTTGACAGTTGCAAATAAACGTTAATCCAGAGAGCCTGTCGGTCGAAAAATCCTCGACCGACCGGGCATCTCGGTCGACAAGTCCTTGACCGAGATGGTCTCTGACAACAACTGCAGAATTAATTAACTAGCCGTTGCTAATGCGCCTAACTTTTTCCTAACGGCTAGTTAAGCACTAGGAACCCCCTAGAAGTTGTCTAGAACGTTCTTAAGCATACTTAGGCCATTCCTATAAATAGGACAAGCTATAGGACACTAGTATACACTGAAATACTCAATTGTGCAATCTTTGAGCATACACTACATTGGCAATCTGTTTAGAGCAATAGTGAAATTCCCACACTTGTTATACATTCATATTGCTACCGTTTCGTGTCCTATAGACTAGGATATCCTACACATAATAATCACATTGATATATATATCTTGGTTGGGAGATCCAAACGCTTGATATAGGAAAATCAAGCCTTGTGCTTACAACGGTATTGTAATTTCTGTATTTCTTTCTTGTTCCTATTTATTCTTTGTACTCTTCTTGCTACTCCTAGGGTTGGAGGCTGCGAATTGGAGAGAGTGGACTTCTCAGGTGGAGAAGGGGACTTCAAGCTACTTCAAGAAGGCTATCGCACGGGAAGCTACTTCAGAAGGCTGGTGCAACGGGTGTTGGTGCATCTACTTCAAGGGAAGGATGCTTCGAGTTGGGCGATTACTTCTAGGTGAAGGCTGCTTGAAGGGTTTAGGGAAAAGAAATGTATTTTATGTAAAATCCTTGCGAGGTAATAAAATAATTTCTTTTCAAATCCCGGTTGGGTAAGCAACCGGGTAGTGGACTGACTACCTTAGTATTTGCTAAGGCTAGGAACCACTCTAAACCCTTGTGTCTCTTTGTCTAATCTTTCTTTGTGGTTGCTTGAGTTTAAATTATTATAAAATATATATAAAACTCTATTCACCCCCCCTCTAGAGGTTTTCATCTCTGACCTTCACTTAGGGTTAGGGTTAGCATCTTCCTCCGAGGATGTACTAGGTCTCTACTTGAAATGGAGATCTCTATTTCCAAGACTAACTTATCCTCCTGACAAGAAGGTCTAGCCTCAGGTCTCTTCTGAGGACATGCCAACTTATGTCATACGCCCTAAGCATGTATCTATTCTTTACTTTACGCTTAATCTATTAAGCTTATGTCCATGACATCTTATTTACATGCTTTTCATTAATTTGGTGGACGATTCCTTAAACCTTATTAACCTTACCCATACCTCAAGAGGGTGAGGAGAAGAAAGAAAACCCTAATCCTTTAGGTCCTTAATAGAATCTTGTTATGAGAAGGGATGAATAAGATGAGAAAGTCCTAAAGGTATCTTATTTCGATTCATACCCTAAGACTTTGGCCAGGCAGTCACACGGATCTGGGAGTCCTCGTATTTTGACTAGCGGTGCGGAGGAAAATATTCCCAGCCCCCAGGCGTGATCCTTTTCTAGACACCTCCGCCTTTCGGATAATCCTCAAATAACTCCCTTGGGTTCTATGGAGTTTGTAAAATTTAATAATTATTAATGGTTAAGTGAGGAACCTACGCTCTGATACCAATTGTTACGACCCCGCCTCCCGGTAACCCCCAATTAAGGGAGACCGAAAGGACAGAGTCGTTAACCAATAACCCGGATCAAAGGTTTGACAAATAATCATTAACAATTATTAAATTCTCCCAACTATACTGAAATATGGTAAAAATAAAAACTTTACATACCTTTTAAAACTGGGATTTCAAAACTTCTATCCACACAGATACTAATCTATCTAATCCTCCTTTTCACTTTAATTCTCATTTAATACCACATATGCCACTTTACTGTTTGTTCTTTTCATTGTACCTAAAATGCCGACAAACAAAATGTCGGTCAACCGAAGCTGGTATGTGGGGAAAACTATAATCATGCAAATATGTTAACAACGTAATCATTCAATTAATCATTTAACAACCAAGATTACGTTTTAAGCCATACTACTCAATCCTTACCTATCCCCTAACTCTGTAATATCCCTTGTATGCTACCTCTCTTTAGGTAGCTTCTTACCCCCATGGACCTACCTTACAGGTAGCCAATACCTAGGGTAATAGAGTCGCATGGCACTACCCGTAGGTAGCCCAATATCTAACTCATGATGACTTGATGGTCCTACCCCATTGGTAGCCATTTACTAAGTCATCTAATGACCTGATGGACCTACTCCATTGGTAGCCATTTACTAGGTCAATTATTAAACCACAGAGGGGATCATGATCGGAGCTAGTAGGCACATATCTTATGTGATAGTCATAGACACATTATAGTTTGCATGAATTATAATCATCCAAAAATTAATTCATGACATCGATGAAAACTTTGGTAAATCTTGGAAAACTAACTCGATATTCATAAGCGTAACCACATACCTGATTTGATGAGTCATGTATATTATTCAACATATACTTCATGTAAATACAATCAATCCAATCAACAGATCCAAGCAAGTAATTCAATCATCACATAAATCCTGAAAAGAATATGTACTCTATTTATTACACACTTTATCAAGAATCTACTGTATTGACTTGTACTCTCTTTCTAGGGTTTCTAATCCGCATTAAGGTTTCATTAATATTCATTAGGGTTTCTTAGATCAATTCCTCAAACTTTATCCATTTTAGGTCAACAAACCCTAAAATACTCTTTTCCATTTATATGAACCTTAATTGCTCAACTATTCATTTTAATAGTCTTTTATACCCAAATTGACTTAGGATCATCATATCCCTATTCATTCATGGATTTGAACAATTAATACAATTAAAAGACATATTCTCCTAAATTAGGGTTTTTAAGCTCATTAATGCATAATCATGCACGAAACCCTAAATTAAGCCAATTATATAAAAAGATCATCTTTTTAGATCCTATTTTCACTTTTATTAACAACAGGTTAATATCAGCTTGAATTATTCAAATAACGTCATTAAGTCCATCTATCATCAAATCTAAGGGTTTTTCCTTAATTAAATCATTAAAGATGATAACTTTATGCCCTTTTCAAATTTCAAACATATTTACGCACATAAACTCTAAATTAGACTAATCATCTGCAAAGTTCTTCCTTTTTGAACATAATGTACCTTTTTACATTTAACAGGTTAAAATCAACTCTAATGATCCATTAAACCCTATTAAACACTTTATTCATTTCAAAATAGAGTTTCTTAATCTTTAATTCATTAAATGTGATAATTCACACTGCTTTTCGAACTATGCTCAGATTCAGGCTATAAAACTATTTTTATTGGATTCTTCTCGTTCTCCTGATCAAAATTCATATATTACTTGTCCTAATCGGAGTTACCAATCATTAGATATGATTTTTGCAAAGAAATGTACCTCTCGGCCAATAAGATGGCGCCACGTCGTCCTTCCATGCAACGTGACTTGTAGATCTGGAAACATTTCGAACTGTCCATTCTTCCCTCCTTTAAGTGAGTCGACGCGCAATACCACGGAGGGTATTTCTGTCCAATGTCTGAGGGGTCATCCCCTTCCTTCAGCCAGCCGTGCGACGCTAGCCCTAGCCGCCCTAGGCGCGGCTCGACTCCCCTCCCTGGGCCGCAAAACCTCGCCGGAAGCTACTCCATTACCTCCGCCGCTCTTGGGCGCACAGATGGTGCCCCTAACACTTGGCCAAGGTGGCCGATCCCCCGCTCTTGGCCCAAGCTTTTGTGGCCATTACAGCAGGCTGACGGCTGCCATTGCGCACATACTAGGGCACAACCTTGATGGCGATGAGGATCCTAGGCTCCGTGGTACCCCAGGCTACCACCAAAACCCACCGTTGTCTCCTCATTGCTTCTTGGTCTCTCCACTCTCCCATGCTAGGTTTTGCGTAGACATGAAGAAGAAGATGACGTAAAAGAGAGGGTTGGTTGCATGGGACTTTCTTTGGCCCTAGCCAGGGCTTTATCCTTTTATAGAGGAGGAGAGAAACGTCCTAGGATACTTGCCCATGAAGACAACAAGGTTTCTTCAACTGGGAGTCCTATTCCTTCATGAAGAAGAAATTCTCTCTTTCTTCTTTATTCTATTTAATATTCTTTATTGCATGGATAATTAGAAATAAGAAAATTCTCTCTCTTATCCTCTTTGTTCATGCCTTTTAATTCATTGGCCTTGAAATTATATTTTCCTTAAGTAGGAAATACTTTCTTTCTTAACAAACCACATAATTCATTAATTATGTATTCCTATTATCCTTTTATTTTGCAATTTGGTATTTTATCTTTCTTTCCTCTTTATTGGGTCTCCTTGGATCCCAAGAAACTCAAATATTTCGAAATTCTTTTTATTGGATACTTATTATCCTTCTAGATGCATCTTTATGCATTATTTCACATTATCTTGTTTATTTCTCATTAAAATATCTCTTTTTGAGGATTTCTCTTTATTTCTCTTTTATTTTCCTCATTGGCATTCCTTTTATTATTAGAAACCTCATGGATACTAAATTTCACCAAGAAATCTCTTTTATGCCTCTTTCCACTCATTTTCCACATTTATCATTATTTTCAATTTCTTTCTTACTAAAGAAATACTTAATTAATCTTTTCTTTTGTTATTGCTTTCTTTTTGCAACTTTAGACTCCTTGGAACCCAAGGAACCCAAGTGGCACGAAATCCCTCTTTGGGTTTGCCTTCTAGAGGTTTCCACATTATTCTTTTCTCAAATATTTAGTTATTCATTTACTATTTTAATAATTGAATTTTCCTTTCTTCATTTCCTTGTTATTGGGCCCAATAGCCAATAAAGCCCACAACAAACATCAAGGCTATTTTAAACATAATCCATTTATTCAAAACAAATTATAACATTCTTTGTTCAATTATCTTTAACGTGAGAAATTACGTTTCTCACCAGATGAACCCAAAAATTGGGGTTGTAACAGTAAGTCGACGCCTCTACAATGATATATTCTTGACTTTTTACTCGGCATGGCTTCAACCCCTACAAATTTACGTAAACAATGTTATATGCAAATATACAAAAACATATCATCTTGAACAGACTATCTATTATGTCATAAAAATTCTTATAGAGGATGTGCTAGGTGGTGGGTCTATAGGATTACTCCCAGCCTCTACAGTACGAGCAGTAGGAGAAGAGAGGCCCGCCACAGGTATTGTCTGAGTGGTAGTCTGAGATGCCTGCCACCTGCTAATTGCTTCATGGAGTCTCTTATCAAGTACTTCCTCAACACTCCTATCAATTAACAAATCTATCTATACATGGATAAAAGAAACGCTAGCTTCTAATTATTGAATTCCCTTTCTCAATAGCATTCTAAAATAAGAATAGGTTACCTCATCTTGTGAAAGTCCCACTTTTGGGACAAGTTTGTGCTGGGATGGCCCAAAGAACACTTTGATGCCCACACCAGTTCCTGCACCCCTAACACGTCCAGGATTCTCTGAGTTACCCAGAGCAACTGTAAGTTCATTCCTTGTGCCTTGAGGGATGAACTTGCCTTCCTCTACTCATGCAGCTCCCGCTAATCACCATCAAAAAAAATTAGTAAGTAAACATAACAATAATCAATATCGATCGATTGCTCTAAGAGTTGATTTTTACCATTTTTGCAGTCGCCTCAGCAGTTGCGGGCTTCGGTATGTCTCCCTTCTTCTTTTGCCTCCCAGCTATCCACATAACATGGCGAGGAAGAGGTGCGGGAGAAGTCGTAGAGGACTCTACATTCGCCTGAGTAGCAGTAGGCTGAGCAGACTCAGCCTGTAGTCTTGGGAGAATGCCTGCATATCCTCTTGGACCCATTGTGTGGTCGTGCACATTCAGTGCACACATTGCTCATTGAGCATCGCTTAATACGTAAAGGTTAATCTTATATAGGTGAATACATAAAAACGTATATTAATTAAATTGGGAGTAGCGCTTAATTCCTTGAATTCATCTATTTTTCTTTGGGTAACAAACACCTCCCAATCTTTGGGGTCCATGTTGTTCCATTGTTGTGTGGCTTCCTTCTGCCTAAATTTATTTTTTAAAGAGAATACAAACAAAAATTATTAGTGTAGAGTTAGTGAAATAGTAATTAATGTCTAGAATTGGAAATCAATCAAGAACCTCTTCTCAGCATCGTGTATGTAATCTCGGGTGAGATTGGTCATATAGTTCCTTAGGACCCTCCCACAACATTGCATCATACATTTACAATGCAACTTTTCATCCAGATCAAATATGCACTGCAAATTAAATAGAATTTCTATTAACTAGTATCCTTAAAATTAGTAATCTACACAAATAGAATTACAAATAATAATAACTCACACATAGTTCCTTCCATATGTGGTCTTTCTTCCCCTTAGGAACTTTATGCCAAGATTCTAGGATAGGACTGCAATGGCTGCGAGTAAGAACCCCAAGATATGAAACAAATGAGTTGTGGTTCACTCCATATGGATTTCCTGCATGATCGAAATCCACAGCCAATTTGGGCACATTGCCCCTTTGTTGTATTAACTTGTTCATCATTGTGATGCCCCTCACTTTCTCAATTTTATTTTGTTGCTCATCAAGTGTTGTAATTTCTTTAGGGGGTACATCACCAACCTAAATTTGATAAAAAAACACACTTACATGATATAATTATAAATGAACATATAGATAGAAACCTCAGGGATATATTCTTAAAACTTACATTGTCAGGCGGCGCAAGCACGTCCTCACCCTCACAATGATCATCATCACGGTCATCATGGGAATGCACATCCATCTGAAAGTTCACATTCAAATTATAAATTTCACATTGTAAAGTAACACTAATTGTAAAGTTCACATTGTAAAGTAATTCACATTGTAAAGTTCACATTCACATTGTAAAGTTTGTTGGTATGTATGCCCTGAGAGCCAATCATGGGATGATTGGTGGGATACATTAAGATTGATTTGATAAACACCAAAGGCAAGCTTCCAATTCTTTCTGATTCAGTCATATGAGATAGTGATAGAACAGATTGAATGTCTAGAGAATGACAGTACTCAATGACGTATGCTTTCAGGTTAAGGACCTGAACGATGAGATCATACGGATGCTAAGAGTTTGTACATTCTTGTTATGTCCCTAGTCGGATGTCATTGTGGAAGGTAGATAGACAACAATGACACACAAGACTAGATTGTGGTGTTGGTTGATGATAGAATCTCATTAGTCACGATATAAAGATATCAAACCAAACACATAGGTACTTGTTAGAGAACAAGTGTACCGGACAGACCCACCGTGAGTTTGACACATGGAACCATGAGATGGTAGTCACAGTCAGTACTCACAGTGATGGTGGTGAGTGTGATTCTTTGACCTGAAATCACTACACTCAACACATGTCGTTGGGCACACTTTGACATCATCAAACACAGTCCTGAAACATGGGTTGTTATAAAGGTGATGATTGGATGGCTTTGACACATGGGGCGTTTGAGGGGTGAGTGATAGATATGGGATTTGTCCCTCCTGAGGGAGTTTCATATCCAAGGCCACTTGATGAGTAGGATTGAGAAAGGCGTGTGCATGCATGTGTGAATCAGTATGTGATATTGATGTCATACATATCTCGTTCAATCTGCTCTGAGATCAAGAAAGTGAATGAACGTTGACAGGATGACTGTTCCATGCCTTGAGTTCATTCGGGATATCAGTGACAAAGGAATTATACATTCACTGTAACACCATTCACGGATTGTAGGATGAAAGTTGTTCTCCAACTTTCTACTTTCACTTGGGTAGCACTGATGTGTGACTAGGCACCGCTCTTTGCTTGTGAAGTCATAAGTGTTATGGACTTTCACTGCCAACGTGAAATGGACCTGCAGGGTCACACACATAGGATTTAACCTGGAAGAGGAGTTTTGTCCACAAAGCAATGTTTAGATTGATTACTAAAGGAGTTTAGTAGTTCGATTAAACACTCAATCAGTCGATAGCTCAATATCATATGGTTCAAGGTGTTGGACGCATTGATTGGAGTATCGGATTGATTGAAATCGCAATTGACTGATTTTGCCCAACCTGTGCTCCCAACCGATCAGCTCATGTGATGAACCGTTCGGCTGAGGTGTTGAACCGGTCGGCTGGAGTGTCCAGGCCGAATGGCTCATGCCCAGGTTGAAATGACCGGTTCAAGAGTTGAACCAATCGGCTCAACTGGTGCAACCGACCAGTTGGGAAAGTCATGTCGGCAAGATTTTTCCTTTGGTTTCAAATTGCCCAATTCGATTGGGAATAACATTGGTATACGATACCAATTGAGAATGAAACAAGGAAAGTCTTTTTGAGCCGGATTAGGACCATGAACCGATCGGTTCAGGGCACCAACCGATCGGTTGGAGTGCCCCAAACGATCGGCTCAGGTCCAACCGATCGGCTCAATGGCCGAACCGATCGGTTCAGTTGTGAACCGATCATTTCAAGTTGTGAACCGGTTGCTTTTTGTGGAAAATTCTCGAACCCTTCTACTCCTGCTTTAGTCCCATATTGTCGGGCACAGAGAACCCTGTCCCATGACCTGCCTATATATAGGGGTATTGGGGGCTTCTCAAAGTACAACTCAATGCAAGCCGGTTGCTTTGCGAAGTTGTCGTTCTCTCTGGTTTTGGTAACCGTAAGAGATCCCGAGCAAGTGCTTCCCGCAAAAGGGAGGTGCAGTAAGGGAAGGACAACTGCAGTTGCAACTGGTAGCAGGAGAGTGTGTTGGCGACTAGTACGTCAACAGGAGGGTGCGACTCCTTCCACTTCCTTATGGGACAAGGAGAGTGGAGTTCCAGGTGGTCCGTGTGGACTACTACAGAGGCGGGAGGACACTTCCGCTTAAGAGGACAACTGTCATCCGACAGTCCGGTAGGAGGAGGAGTCGTCAGTCCCAGTGCGACCAGGAGCTGCACAGACACCGTCCAAGACCGGAGTTGAAGACCGCGCATTGTGCGAGGTGTTGTCGCCAAGCAAGCCTCGGGACAAGGTATGATTCCACAAACCATCCTTTCCTATTATATAGACGTTGACGCGTTTCCTCGGTATGGGTTGGGGGAGAAATTTTTTTGTTTCCGCTGCCTTCTCTGTCTCCCCTAAAACCCAACAGTGGTATCAGAGCCACGTCAACTGCTCTATATTTTAGGAATATCGATATGATCGATTTTGGTTTGTCGCCTTTATTTATTGCATGCGATGCGAATAATATCGGCTTTATGCATGTCCGATCCTAAATCCACAAATCCCTAATTAAATATATGATATGTATTATTAATGCACTCGATACGCGTCGTCCTTAAACGAGTTTTGTGGTGGATGTGTGTAGCGTGATTATGGCCTATAAACCCCTATTTGTGTGTGGTTGTTTGTGGTTGCTTGCATCTCGGTCTGCGCACCGATCTTCCCTCTCTTATTCCCGATGTAACTCGAAATAATTCGAGATTCTTTCCTACCTTTGCTCCCCCCGAATGTAACTCGGGGTTTCCTTTTATAGCAATGTAATAAATAGGTTAGAATTTTATTTCCTGTTATGTCAAAGACCGGCGGACATCAAGACGACAGCTGAAACGATCGGTTCAAGGAGTGAGCCAATCGGTTGACGTTCCAGACGGTCGGTTCAAGGAATGAACCGATCGGTTGATGACCGGTTCGAGGAGAGAGATGAGTGGGTGGCGGACATGACGAGATGCACGACGACCAGGCAAACCGATCGGTTGGAGGAGCCAACTGATCGGCTGGTGGCACCCAGACGACCGGCTGGAGAGTACAGATCATTCATGTTATGAGTTGATCAACTCGGATGGCAAGGCACAGATGTTCATCTTGTACAGGTTGCATGTGATGTAGACCTAGATGACCGTGATTCCTCTTGGCTCGAGGAATCACATTAGGATGGCCATAATCATCGCTTTTTATCGTTTGTGCATGTTTTATGTGGGATATAGCATGTATATGATACGTACTATGTATTGTGGTGATTGGATATATATAAAAACCAAATCCCTCATTAAAATATTAAGTTTTAGATGCCTTCCAAATGCGACACACGTGAAAAGCTTGTTCGACCAAGTGTGGGCACGCCCTAGCGTGGTGCACCGTCTACCTCGTGGAAGCGTGAAGGATGAATGTGTGGGTCTTCCCTAGCAGGGTGCATGTTCATCGTGTTTTCTTTGGGTCGGACTTAACAAGGTGATCTAGATGGGATCTAGTACCTTAAGGCATGGAGATGATCATTGCAAAGAGTTGTATATGACATCTTATCAAGAGTTGCATATGATGCAATTGGCAAAAGTTGCCTACCTGAGAGATCTATGTTGTGGGTGACAGCCCTAGCTGGTCCATGGCTTAGAGGATTTCAGGATCTTGCCCACTAGAAGGTTGTACACTGCGATCCTCCGAATTGATGGTGAGGGCTATCAATTTGAACTAAAATAGTGGGAGCGATAATTAATTAAAGGCCTAATTTTATCGTCAACTTTTCAAATCAATCAAACAAGTCAAAAATGAGTTTTTGGACTAAAATTGCATATATTTCCTTTTTGTTAAAATAAATGGTTAATCAACAAATCACTTTATTTGTGATCGGTCTTTGAGACCAACAAATTAAATGGGAATAATTCCAAGATTAGTTAGGACGATGAGAAGTGTTCTCAATCAAGGAGCAAAAGCTCTAAGTCCTAGTTATACCAGAACTAGATGAACTCGATCCCACCACATCAATGGCTGAAAGTATGCTTATGGAAGCATACCAAGGATGACATTGATGAAGAGTGCTTGATGTTGTGTTCTCTGAACTATGAGTTGCAGAGACAACATGAGACATATGATGTCTCCAAGACACTGTCCTAGTATGTCATGACAGAAGGAGATCTAGTAAGGTATTCACACACTCAATATGATTGGGTATGTGGAAAACCTGATTAAGAAGGATTCCCTCTGAGCCAAGAGTTGGCTATTGGTATGATACTGCAAATGTTGTGAGAATCATACAATTCATGATAAGCTACAACATGAACAACTTTGACAAGCGTTGACAGAGTTGTTGGACATGTTGAGGATAGTAGAGGCAAAGATGAAGAAGTACAAACCATAATCTTTGATGTGATCAAAGAGAAAGGTAAGTCTTAAGGGCAAGGATAAGGGCAAAGCAAACAAGTGTTCTATTGCTAGCCGACAATCCAAGCCGTCTTCAGCCTCAAGGCACATGGGGAAAGGGTGTATGAGGGATTGCCCTCTTTATCTGGAAGAACAAAAGAAGAAGAAGGAGGGGATGGAGATCTCCACCTAAGGTATCATGAAATGAACCACTTCTTTATCTGAGGTATATTATACCAAGATATGGATATGTCATATATGATATGCAATATCCGCCAAGAAGTGATGGCCTTTGTGAAAGGACCAAGAAAGAAATACCCATCATTGGAGAAAGTGTTGCTGCCATAGATAGGAGTATCTTTCAGTTTATTTCAGCCTAAAGGGCACGAAATAGAGTTGAGAACTGCTATTTCATATATTGCTAATAGATAGAAACACTTTATTATTGCATATTGTATAACAATGATGGCAATTAATAAAGTTGATGTTTCGATCTTAAAGATATGATCTTTGTGGCAATGCCTTGTTTATCTTGTGATACATGGTATGCATAAGATAAAATGATACCTAAAGTTATTGATAACTCAAACAATCAAATTAGCATCAATCATGAGAAATTCATTTCTAGTTTCCATATGATGGATAAATCTAGACTCTTTTGGTTAGAGAACCAGTAAGAGACATGAATCTCTTGTACATGATTAATCAATCTTCACTAATGGTAGTGGGAGAATGATTGTCCTATTAGGTATAATACATGTGATGTATTTACATACCTATTGGAACGAATGCTAATACTTCAAATGGTGTTTAGAGAAATACCAATATGAATATCTTGAAGTGTTCAAGGTTATCATAAATGAAGTACAAATTTGGTAAAGTATTAATTCTTGATGAGATCAATGAATAAAATACTTGGACCAAATGTTTGAGATCCTTATGAGTGATTATGATAGTGTATCATAGTGAACTCATGATTAAGGCATGGTGATGTCTAAATCAAGAAGGAATCATACTCTAAGGAGTTAGAGAATGATTATCAAATAACTGAATTCTTCTTAATAAAAGGATGCCCCACACTAATAAAGGACATTAAGAATCACAAGGGTTGTGAATTCTTATATTCTTGACAGATACACCTCAATTATCTATGTGATGAGTTATTCATATGATGAGTCAACTATCTAGATGAATATGAGGAATCATATTTTGAGTTATGGTATAAGACCATTACATCCTAAATGGCATCCATGTGAACCATAAGGTATGACCTTGATTGTAGCACTCATTAGATCATATCCATAAGTGCAAATAAGTCTTAAGTGTTAAGACACATGGATAACATTTTGAGAAGGATGATGCTTGTTGATTGCAACTTAATGACTAGGACATTTGGCATATGGATACTAAAACCGCATTCCATTGAGGAATAAAATCAGGATGTGTACATGACACAGCCTATAAGGTTTATGAATCCATTAATGCAAATGAAGTCTATAAGTTACAATGGACTAATCAATGTGATTGATTGAGTACAAGCAACTCAGAATTGGATCTTTACTTTGATGATATAGTCAAAGGGTTTGACTGATATGTCAAAGATAAAGAAGGGATCTGTGATTTAGTGGGAGCGTGTTCACATTCCACATGTTGATGTGAAATGGAAATGTTCTAGAATGGAAATCCAAAAGTGGAAATTATCTTTAAGGAAGATAGAGATGTTTCCTATATGATAGGAATAGAGATCTATTGAGATAGTTCTCGAAAAATCTCTTGACCTGGAAAGAGAAAGCATACATTGGCAATCTGTACTGAAGGGTTCAGTATGCACAGATTCAGTGGGAGAAAACTTGTCCATGTTATATGGATATTAGTGTCCCAAGGCCAAGTGTCCAATTCTTATGAAGAATGGGAACACTAAGAATAGATATGGATCTATCATGTATGTAATCATCCCATTGTCTTGCATGTATGACATGGCAAGAATAAAATGCATTCATCATTTTGTATGTATGACATGACAATATGATGTGCTCATCCTGATAACTCGTATGTGGGACATGACGAGTGGATGTTTGTCTACTTCCAGTAAGGGTTACTGGAATACCATGAGAACTTGATAAGTACTTGTGAAGTACTAGTTCCATGGAGATAAGGAAGAGTTTGATGTAAAGAGTTACATTGATGCGAACTTCCGAAAGGACAGAAAATAAATCGCAAAATATACATAGGATGTATAAAAGTGAAAGTTTGTTAATAATTGGAAATGTTCCAATAAAACCATTCAAAAGGGAAATGCCGAGTATCTGTGTGTTAGTGAACATCAGTGGATACTATATGGATCTGATAGTTCATGAGATGAACTTATATTCCACTCATTGATGACAAGTCTGGAATCCTTGATCATGCAATGTGGCTAAAGGTTAGCAAAGGAATACTAGATCGCATATTACGGCAACTCCATCTCATACGTGTGACGTACAGCGAAGAGATGAGAGACATGCAATCTATACTGACTTTGGCAAGATGTTGCCATTACTCACTATATTGGCACAAGAGCACAGTAACATGTGGGACATGTTTAGAGATCACTATGAATATGATTCAAGGGTGATTGGCTCGCAGTGCAAGTGGGAGTCTGTTGGTATGTATGCCCTGAGAGCCAATCATGGGATGATTGGTGGGATACATTAAGATTGATTTGATAAACACCAAAGGCAAGCTTCCAATTCTTTCTGATTCAGTCATATGAGATAGTGATAGAACAGATTGAATGTCTAGAGAATGACAGTACTCAATGACGTATGCTTTCAGGTTAAGGACCTGAACGATGAGATCATACGGATGCTAAGAGTTTGTACATTCTTGTTATGTCCCTAGTCGGATGTCATTGTGGAAGGTAGATAGACAACAATGAACACAAGACTAGATTTTGGTGTTGGTTGATGACAGAATCTCATTAGTCATGATATAAAGATATCAAACCAAACACATAGGTACTTGTTAGAGAACAAGTGTACCGGACAGACCCACCGTGAGTTTGACACATGGAACCATGAGATGGTAGTCACAGTCAGTACTCACAGTGATGGTGGTGAGTGTGATTCTTTGACCTAAAATCACTACACTCAACACATGTCGTTGGGCACACTTTGACATCATCAAACTCAGTCCTGAAACATGGGTTGTTATAAAGGTGATGATTGGGTGGCTTTGACACATGGGGCTTTTGAGGGGTGAGTGATAGATATGGGATTTGTCCCTCCTGAGGGAGTTTGATATCCAAGGCCACTTGATGAGTAGGATTGAGAAAGGCGTGCGCACGCATGTGTGAATCAGTATGTGATACTGATGTCATACATATCTCGTTCAATCTGCTCTGAGATCAAGAAAGTGAATGAACGTTGACAGGATGACTGTTCCATGCCTTGAGTTCATTCGGGATATCAGTGACAAAGGAATTATACATTCACTGTAACACCATTCACGGATTGTAGGATGAAAGTTGTTCTCCAACTTTCTACTTTCACTTGGGTAGCACTGATGTGTGACTAGGCACCTCTCTTTGCTTGTGAAGTCATAAGTGTATGGACTTTCACTGCCAACGTGAAATGAACCTGCAGGGTCACACACATAGGATTTAACCTGGAAGAGGAGTTTTGTCCACAAAGCAATGTTTAGATTGATTACTAAAGGAGTTTAGTAGTTCGATTAAACACTCAATCAGTCGATAGCTCAATATCATATGGTTCAAGGTGTTGGACGCATTGATTGGAGTATCGGATTGATTGAAATCACAATTGACTGATTTTGCCCAACCTGTGCTCCCAACCGATCGACTCATGTGATGAACCGGTCAACTGAGGTGCTGAACCGGTCGGCTGGAGTGTCCAGGCCGATCGGCTCATGCCCAGGTTGAAACGACCAGTTCAAGAGTTGAACCGATCGGCTCAACTGGTGCAACCGACCAGTTGGGAAAGTCATGTCGGCAAGATTTTTCCTTTGGTTTCAAATTGCCCAATTCGATTGGGAATAACATTGGTATACGATACCAATTGAGAATGAAACAAGGAAAGTCTTTTTGAGACGGATTAGGACCATGAACCGATCGGTTAAGGGCACCAACCGATCGGTTGGAATGCCCCAAACGATCGGCTCAGGTCCAACTGATCGGCTCAATGGCCGAACCGATCGGTTCAGTTGTGAACCGATCATTTCAAGTTGCGAACCGGTTTCTTTTTGTGGAAAATTCTCGAACCCTTCTACTCCTGCTTTAGTCCCATATTGTCGGGCGCAGAGAACCCTGTCCCATGACCCGCCTATATATATAGGGGTATTGGGGGCTTCTCAAAGTACAACTCAATGCAAGCCGGTTGCTTTGCGAAGTTGTCGTTCACTCTGGTTTTGGTAACCGTGAGAGATCCCAAGCAAGTGCTTCCCGCAAAAGGGAGGTGCAGCAAGGGAAGGACAACTGCAGTTGCAACTGGTAGCAGGAGAGTGTGTTGGCGACTAGTACGTCAACAGGAGGGTGTGACTCCTTCCACTTCCTTGTGGGACAAGGAGAGTGGAGTTCCAGGTGGTCCGTGTGGAATACTACAGAGGCGGGTGGACACTGCCGCTTAAGAGGACAACTGTCATCCGACAGTCCGGTAGGAGGAGGAGTCGTCAGTCCCGGTGCGACCAGGAGCTGCACAGACACCATCCAAGACCGGAGTTGAAGACTGCGCATTGCGCGAGGTATTGTCGCCGAGCAAGCCTCGGGACAAGGTATGATTCCACAAACCATCCTTTCCTATTATATAGACGTTGACGCGTTTCCTCGGTATGGGTTGGGGGAGAAAATTTTTTGTTTCCGCTGCCTTCTCTGTCTCCCCTAAAACCCAACAAAGTTCACATTCACATTGTAAATTTCACATTCACATTGTAAAGCAATTTGCATTGTAAAGTCCACATTCACATTGTAAAGTTCACATTTAGAAAAATAAAACATATAAAAAATATAAACATTCATGCCTCTAATATTGTGATCTTTTATCAATTAACATATTTCATTGTGATCCCCGCGAACATACAAGTCATTGTGATCCCCAGTTTCAATGTTTTGTGGTGTTGGCAACCCAACTGAGAATGGACTGGAGTCATCATACTTATCACATTACTCTTCTTCATCTATAGGATCTTCAATGAACTGTCTTTTAGCATGAAGAACAACCGACCATTTATCATTTGTAGGATCATTGATATAAAATACTTGTTTTTCCTGTGATGCCAATATGAATGGTTTACCCTTCTCGCCAATCTTTTCAAAGTTCACTAACGTGAACCCCAATTCATCCACTATAACTCCTTTGTTGTTGTCAACCAAATTACATTTAAAGAGCGGAATTCTGAAATGTACATAGTCAAACTCCCATATGTCTTCAATGACACCTTAATATGACATTTTAGCTTCACATGGACTCTTATCCTTTACACTTGCCAAAAATAATGAAGACACTCTTATCATCTTGACACTTTGTGTAATACGAGAATCCATTTATGTCAAACCCTTCATAAGACATAACATTCAATTTTGGTTTAAAGGCGAGGCATTTGATGGTTTCAGTAAGATTATCTAGTGTTTGAGATAGTTCATGTAAGACTTTATCTTCAAACCACTTAATAAATGTCTTGTTATTCTCTCTAGCAAGCCACATTGAATTGGATCGAGGATTTTGTCTCTTGATGAAATTGATATGTTCCTTGATATAAACACTCACTTCGTCGATGTTGTGTAAAATATACAAGTGACCTTGCTCCAACTGCTCATGTTTGATTACTTTCACCCGTGATCCCAAAATTCCTTTCCAAAATGCTCCTCAATATTCTTGTCATTCACAAGAGCATCATTAGCACTCAGAAAGTCATTGCAAAAATACATAACCTCTCTCGCAACATAACCTTCAATAATACTCCCTTCAGGCCGATAACGGTTTTGAACATCACCTTTAAAAATGCGCATGTATCGTTCAAAGGGATACATCCAATGCAAGAAAACTGGTCCCAACATTTTCACTTCCCTAGTCAAGTGGACAACAAGATGTACCATGGTATCAAAGAACGAAGGAGGAAAATACATCTCAAGCTGACATAGGGTAACAACCACTTCTCTTTGCAATTTATTGAGAGTATCAGGGTCAATAACTTTGCTGCACAGACTGTTGAAAAAGAAACAAAGTCTGGTGATTGCAAACTGTACATGCTTCGGCAATATAGATCGAATTGCCATGGGCAATATTTGTTGCATTAGAGTGTGACAATCATGAGATTTAAGACCTATCAACTTCATATCTTTCATTGATACCAATGTAAGGATGTTGTATGAGTAACCCTATGGCACCTTAACATTTACCAAGCATTCACAAAAAGCTTTCTTCTCCTTTCTAGACAATGTGTAACAAGCGGGAGGTAAGTATGTTCTCCGATCGCTACTAACTACTTCTGTTAATTCTGTCCTTATTCCCATTTCACGTAGGTCCATTTTGGATTTTATCGCATCTTTAGACTTACCTGGTATATTCAACAGAGTACTGATGATGCTATCACATACACTTTTATCAACGTGCATGACATCGATACGATGTTTGACTATCAAAGAAATCCAATAAGGAAGATCCCAAAATATTGACTTCTTCTTGAATAAAGACTGGCCACTCCGTGTGGCCATCGTACAATTACGTGAAGCTTTTGTCACTCCATCGATTATTAGCTTTCATTTTATACAATCTCAACACAGCACTAAGCTTCGTAAACTTACAACCTATATATAACGGCATCTCAACATCATGCACAATGTTTCTAAACATGGGAGGTGGATCAGTGTTCTCTACCCCACAACTATCCAGCATCGCATCAATGATGTCTACTGGAACTGGTTCGTTCACATCTACGTCATCGAAGGCAATTTCTTCTTCCACACAAGCACTGCTATCGACATCCACTAATTTCAGGTTAGAAATCTCTCCATGTCAGTGCCATTCTGTATAGCCTTGTATAATCTCGTTGCATGGACATGACTTTTGATTTCGTCACTGTGGGCTCTGATCTCCAAAGTCCGAGATGAACACATGAACTTCGAAGTAAACATAGCGGAAGCGATTCGTTTAGCAGTGGAATACCAAAAATCGGCGGAAAATAAAACTTTTTGAGATAAGACATTGAAACCATAAAAACTCCTTTCATAGATTCAAGATAATCTGTTTACATCTCTGTTAATTACTTCTTGAGTAATTATACACAGCATGCTACAAAATCTCAAGAGACGAATCAAAACTCAAACCATGACTCCAAGGACCTGAGAGTACAGAGGACGCATAGGACTGACTATCTATCTATATAACTCAGCAGTCTGAATCTCCACCTGAGATTTATTGCTGCTCCGGGTGCTGCTGCTGTTGATACTGGTCACCTGGAGATTGGTCCCTTCGTCCTTGGCGACCACTTAAAAAGTTGAAATCTACGGGGTGAGACAATTTTAAATAATTGTCCCAGTGGGAGTTATAACCCTTCGCCAGAAACATGATTATTACAGAATAAGAGAATAACTGTACACAAAGAAGTCATATATATTTTAGGAGTAATTAGAACAATGTTTCACAGATTGTAAACTATTCCTCCTACTAGAAGTAAAGTATCTCTAAGATAAACCCACATATCACTTTTCTTTTAGAAATAAAAGGACATGTATAACATCTATTTATTAAAAATCCATCATCACCACACTGGCTCTCTTCAGGCTTATATCATATATCCATCACCTGGCATTATAATAAGGGATATCATGGCCTATAGCCATACCCTTTCCTACAAGGTGTTAGGATTCCAAATCCACAACATAACTGTATGATTTGTACACACGAAATCATACTTAACCATACTCAAGTGACACAAGGGTTATTTACATTCATCACCCATAAGTCTGCAGTTAAGCCTTTCATAGGATTATCTTGTAATAGAACTTCACATAGTAACACTCTATATTAGGATCACATTTCATAATTTAACATAGGGATATCAATCCCTAAACATCTTATCACTAAGAATCCAGAAAGTGAGAGTCCAAACCCCTGAACTAATTATAACATTTATTACCAACAACATATTATTTTATCTGGTCTTCTAAATAATATGACCTTTGATGAACATCAGCACATATTACTCATGACTCATTCAACCTATCAAACTCATAAGTTATCACTTATCATATAACATACATGTTCTTGAATATTAAACATTAGCATAGCAGATAAGAAAGAAGGATACTAAATGTAACAAGTCTAACTTACATCAATTATCATTTCTCAATTCTCTCATCACAAGTCATCTGTTAAGCATGACCTTGATGGTACTCATGGATCTCACAACCCATCAATCTCATAAGATGCCACTAACAAGGCACCAGGATATATCACTATTCATAAAGCTAACAACATGCTTTCAATGAATATAGCATCATCATCCATGCCTGGATATGATCATCCTCATATAGGAACCTACATGGTCAATTCAACTGATAACAATAAATCACTCATTTAAAGAAGTTGTATCTCCCTACTCTTACAAGAGCTAGGTTTCCCTGGTTTTCATCAAATAGTGTTTTAAGGCACACATTACATGCCCTCACCCTAGAATCAGGGTTTACTATTCACATCACATGTCATCACCCTTAAAGTTAGGGTTTACTTATTCACATTACATGTCATCACCCTTGAATTAGGGTTTACTATTCACATCACATGTCATCACCCTTAAAGTTAGGGTTTACTATTCTCATTACATGTCATCACCCTTGAATTAGGGTTTACTATTCACATTACATGAATTGAACTCATATTATCATCATGTATGAGAAAACATCACCTTTGGTGCTCTCATGTTAGGTTAAGATTCATCAATTATCATAGTTAGGGTTTCCATGATTTCACATAGTGGATCATACCCTATTCATGCACATTCATGTATATTGAAGGTATTTTACTTGAGTTTCCACCATAATTGGTACCTTCTCTCTCCTCTAACTAGTAGATGGTGATTACACCACTCTAGATTAGGTTGGGTTAAATCCTCATTGACTAACACAAGTCAACACATCACCATCATGTGATTAGGGTTTGATTAAAACAAGGTATCACTCAACTGAACCCATTTAAGTTGAAACGAGTGTGAACCCATTTGAATTGAAACGAGTGTGAACCCATTTGGATTGAAACGGGTGTGGACTCGTTTGAGTTGAAACGGGTGTGAACCCATTTGGATTGAAACGGGTGTGGACTCGTTTGAGTTGAAATGGGTGTGAACCCATTTGGATTGAAACGGGTGTGGACTCATTTGAGTTGAAACGGGTGTGAACCCATTTAAGCCTAAACGAGTGTGGACCCATTTGAGCCTAAACGAGTGTCAACCCATTTGAGCCTAAATGAGTGTGGACCCGTTTGAGCCTAAACGAGTGTCAACCCATTTGAGCCTAAACGAGTGTGGACCCGTTTGAGCCTAAACGAGTGTCAACCCATTTGAGCCTAAACGAGTGGTCAACCCATTTGAGTCTAAATGAGTGTGGACCTGTTTGAGCCTAAATGAGTGTCAACCCATTTGAGCCTAAATGAGTGTGGACCCATTTGAGCCTAAACGAGTGTCAACCCATTTGAGCCTAAACGAGTGTGGTCATGAAAGGTGACATAAGGGTTATGATAGAATAGGATATCCTTTGTTGAAGCCTTCAATTGGCCCAAGCCATGTTAACCACTTACAAATTGAGTCAATTAAGATGAGCCTCAAACAATTGGACACCAATTTGACCTTCAATTGGAAGCCAATTAGATTTAAGTCTAACTCAATTAAGGTTTCCAATCGGCTAATCATCAATTTTCAACAATGTGAATCAAATCAAGGTTGAACCTATCAATTGAACTCTAATTGGGCCCAAACTTGGCCCAAACGGTCTTGAGATCGTTTGGATGACCTCCAAACGATCTTGAGACCGTTTGCCCAAAGTTTGACAAAAAACCAAGTCGGTTGGATTAGGGTTGAACTTGAATTAGGTCTAAAATTAGCATTTTTATCGATTCAACAACTTATTACAATTGGACCCTCAACCCATCAAATTACCTCAACTTTAGACCTTCCAACGGTCTTGAGTTGTGCCCAAACGGTCTTGAGACCGTTTGGAGGAACCCCCAAAGGATATTGAGACCGTTTGGGTCCTTCAACCCAAAACTCAACAAAATCAATATATGAAAACAGCAATTTCAGCCCGATTAGGGTTAGGATGTTGAAGTGCCTTGAACTCTCAATTGGTTAAGAATTTAAATTTTATTCTTTGCAGGAATGAAATTCAACATATTATGAACAGGAATCTCAAATGGTCAACGCTTGGTCAACTCACTCAAACGGGTTGAACCCGTTTGCCCAAAAAGTTCAAGTTAATCAGTTTGGAAAAAACAGCACTTAATTCAATTCGATTTCCTAATTGATTGGCCTTCAACCTACGATTCCTTTGGAGTTAACCCCTAAAATTTGATGGGTCATTAACCTACATGATTATGAACAGGAATCTGAAACGGTCAATGCTTGGTCAATGCCCTCATATGGGTTGAACCAGTTTGCTCCAACCGACCATGTGAACCTGTTTGCCCTTCAAACGGTCTGGTCAGAGGGGGGGGGAAGGACCGTTTGATAAAGTAACTTTGGTAATCACGCCCACCTTCTTCAACCTCTGTCAAGGTCGGTTATTCCACCGTTTTACTTGCAAAGTGCAAGGAAGAAGGGGGGTAGAAGAAGAACTAAGTACTAGAATTGCAAGAACAAAACATGCATATAAAGTGTAGAGTTTAGAATTATAAAACCCGCCTTAAACGATGTTCTTGGAGATCCAAGCTTCCAGGCTTCAAGCCTCTAATGGCGTCTTGAACTCCACAACTTGGTCAAGTGTGATTCCTCCAAAGAAAGGTAGAAATGGATGGCTAGAACAAGAAAACTAAGTGAGTTATCCACAAAACCAAGCTTGCATGATGAATTCACCCAAGAATCTGAGCTTGAAGATGATTCTTCTCACCTTAGAACTACTTGGTCGCCTCCCTGAGCTCTAGAGCTTGCCTTAGACGTTTTGATAAAGAAGATAAGTGAAGAGAAATGAAGGATCGTTCACTTGGTTTACAAGGAAAAAGGGCTTATATACTTTAGGCCATTTTACACCATAAGGACCTCTAAAGCATGGGATTTTCATCTAAATCCCTCCTTGCTTATTAGGCACGTCCAAGCCATCTAAACTTAAACCAAGTTCATCAAAGCTCAATATTTAAGGGTAGAAAAGATCAACTTTCAACTAGGGTACACATATGAAGGTCTTCATACACATACATGGTGAATTTTATGCACAAAGATTACTTTTCTTATCTGATTATTTATTGGTGCATATCTTTCATCATTCCTACTCTAAATGATTCCAAGAGTCATATAAGATGCTCTAGAAGGTGTACTTTACAAGTTTCACCCATAATTTGGGTAAATTGCACTTTACTCCAAATTAGGGTTTTTAAGCACCAGGATCATTCCACAAGCTGCATCTAAATGCCCAAGCTTAAAAAATCCATCATGCCTCATCATATTCACTCTTATGATGTTTCATCATCAAGGGTACATCTTAACCTATGAACTCTGCAATTTAAACCTCTTAACTGGATAATTGCACATAGGTCCCTACATTGCAAAACAATACTACAACATTGTTCATAGGGGACAGGAATAGAAACATATGTTCCTTAGGAGCTTTTATTACCTGCTAAAAGATAATTACAAGTGTTTAATTACATATTTAGGAAAAACTTCTAGGGTTAGTTTATAACTCAGGTCAGGGATGTTACAAATTATAAACCCCTAACAAGGATTTCGTCCTCGAAATCCCAGGGAAAGGAAAAATAGATTGATCATCATGATGATATTATCGGTTTGTAATTTGTACAAAGTCCCTTTTGTTAGTTACTTCTTATCACTGTTTATGCTTGTATAAAGCATAAACCCCTAACATAAGGTGTACATATTTTTTGAAAGGAAAAAGCATAAAAGAACATTCTTCCAATATTACTCAAGAATGCTTACCATCAGAGGAACATACATACCTTAACACAGATATTTTACTCAGTATATTGTCTCAAAGGCTTCACTGAAGGAGTTCATTGAGTATGCTTACTAAGTAGTTACTGAGGAAATTCACCAAGTATATTCACTAAGTTTGTTCACTAAGTATTCACTGAGTATATTCACTAAGCATTCACTGAATATGTTCACTGAGCATATTCACTAAGTATTCACTGAGTATATTCACTAAGCATATTCACTAAGTATTCACTAAGTATATTCACTAAGTATTCACTGAGTATATTCACTAAGTATTCACTGAGTATATTCACTGAGCATATTCACTAAGTATTCACTGAGTATATTCACTAAGCATATTCACTAAGTATTCACTAAGTATATTCACTAAGTATTCACTGAGTATATTCACTAAGTATTCACTGAGTATATTCACTGAGCATATTCACTAAGTATTCACTGAGTTTATTCATTGAGCATATTCACTAAGTATTCACTGAGTATATTCACTGAGCATATTCACTAAGTATTCACTGAGTATATTCACTGAGCATATTCACTAAGTATTCACTGAGTATATTCACTAAGCATATTCACTAAGTATTCACTGAGTATATTCACTAAGTATTCACTGAGTATATTCACTAAGTATTCACTGAGTATATTCACTGAGCATATTCACTAAGTATATTCACTAAGCATATTCACCAAGTATTCACTAAGTATATTCACTAAGTATTCACTGAGTATATTCACTAAGTATTCACTGAGTATATTCACTGAGCATATTCACTAAGTATTCACTGAGTATATTCACTGAGCATATTCACTAAGTATTCACTGAGTATATTCACTGAGCATATTCACTAAGTATTCACTGAGTATATTCACTAAGCATATTCACTAAGTATTCACTGAGTATATTCACTAAGTATTCACTGAGTATATTCACTAAGTATTCACTGAGTATATTCACTGAGCATATTCACTAAGTATTCACTGAGTGTATTCACTAAGCATATTCACTAAGTATTCACTGAGTATATTCACTGAGCATATTCACTAAGTATTCACTGAGTATATTCATTGAGCATATTCACTAAGTATTCACTGAGTATATTCACTAAGCATATTCACTAAGTATTCACTGAGCTTTTCTTATTTAATTTTTCCTTATACTCTCTAGATTGTTATAGAATAATTACCTGATTAGAGTAATCAAAAGATAACAATCTAGGAGTTTCATACTTGCCTTATCTACAATAACTATATACATGGCCAAGGTATATAAGTATTGAGATTAGGTAGTATGTATTTTACTTATCAACATATTCCTCGTTCTTCATATCATTATACACACAGAATTTACCATACTAGATTATTCTTCAGGTATCACATCTATATTTCATCCTTTTCATACACAGTTATGGGAGATTATAAATTGTTTTAAAGAATACTGAGTAAGATACAAGTTCTTATCTCCCTTGTGTTCTTCCAGGATCTAGTCAAGGAATTCAGAAGCAGCAAAATTACATATTTTTAACACATAGAATCCTGATATATAATATTAAAACAAAACTTATTTCATCTGACCTGTATGGGACGTTTGTCCACGTCCTCTATTATTATAGAGCCTCCCTTGTGAGCCTTGCAGACTCTGTCCTTGGAGCTGAGTCATTATTGTATTCCTGTCTGGACAATCCCTTGTCAGGTGTCCTGACTGTCTACATAGGTAACAGATCCTGGGTGCAAAATGTCTATACGATCCAGTTACCAATGCTGATGCTATGTCGGAGGGTCCTCTTGGAATAATACTATGATCCCTACTTCCACTTGACACCCATTGTGTCTGGGTAGGAAATCCTAAAAAAGCTGATGGTGTAGAAAATCTTGGTTTCTTAAAACTTTCAGGCCCTTGTTCTTGAGGTTGGGTGTACATCTTCTTACTACTTGTCTGTTGTTTCATGGTTTCTAACCTCTCTATCCTTCTTATTGACTCCACAAAGGTGGCAAACCTTTCTCTATTCTCTAGAGCAGACACAGGAGTGGCTAGTTCAGATTTCAAACCCTTTTCAAAACGTCAAATTCTTTCTGCATCGGTAACTACCATTTGTGGACAAAACCGTAGCAACTCCATGAACTTAGCTTCATACTCGCTAACGTTCATGTGTCCTTGTGTGATCTTCTCAAATTGAGAGATCTTCTCATCTAGATACGTCTTAGGGAAGTATCTATTGATGAATTCTCATCAGAAAACCTCCCATCCTATTTCTTCGCCTGGTCTCTTATCCTCCTCTATCATCCACCAATTACCAGCACTCCCTTTTAGGAGGTATACCGCATGTTTTACCTTTTCAGGTTCAGGAATATCAAGGATCCTAAAAGCCTTTTCCAGCTCTGTCAACCATAGATCAGCATCTGCTGGGTCAGATGTACCAGCATAGTCTATGGCTCCCACCCGGCGAAGTCTGTCGAAAGTCTTGCCAGCTCCGTAACCTTCCTGATGGGCTGGTACCCTAGGTGCAGATGGTGGCACCCTATCTGCTATGTGTGTTATGGCTGTCAGAAACTTATCAAATAAGGCATGGACAACTGGGTTTTCTATTTCAGCTGGGTCAAACTGGGGTGGCTCCCTGGGTTGCTCAGGTAAGGGTTGCTCCATTTCTGGGTGCCTTGCACCTCCCTGTGGTGCAGCAACGCTACTTTCCGCCACGTACTCTTCATGTGGCTCAGACATCCTTATATATCTTCTCCTCCTGAGGAGCAGAAGGTTCTATTAGATAAGGAAGGAACACTAAAGATAGACTCGACATCCTAAGTCCTATGTCTCTGTAGACTCAGCGAACCTAGAGCTCTAATACCACTAATTGTGGGCTCTGATCTCCAAAGTCCGAGATGAACACATGAACTTTGAAGTAAACATAGCGGAAGTGATTCGTTTAGCAGCGGAATACCAAAAATCGGCGGAAAATAAAACTTTTTGAGATAAGACATTGAAACCATAAAAACTCCTTTCATAGATTCAAGATAAACTATTTACATCTCTATTAATTACTTCTTGAGTAATTATACACAGCATGCTACAAAATCTTAAGAGACGAATCAAAACTCAGACCATGACTCCAAGGACCTGAGAGTACAGAGGACGCATAGGACTGACTATCTATCTATATAACTCAGCAGTCTGAATCTCCACCTGAGATTTACTGCTGCTCCGGGTGCTGCTGCTGCTGATACTGGTCACCTGGAGATTAGTCCCTTCATCCTTGGCGACCACCTAAAAAGTTGAAATCTACGGGGTGAGAAAATTTTATATAATTGTCCCAGTGGGAGTTATAACCCTTCGCCAGAAACATGATTATTACAGAATAAGAGAATAACTGTACACAAAGAAGTCATATATATTTTAGGAGTAATTAGAACAATGTTTCACATATTGTAATCTATTCCTCCTACTAGAAGTAAAGCATCTCTAAGATAAACCCACATATCACTTTTCTTTTAGAAATAAAAGGTCATGTATAACATCTATTTATTATAAATCCATCATCACCACATTGGCTCTCTTCAGGCTTATATCATATATCCATCACCTGGCATTATAATAAGGGATATCATGGCCTTTAGCCATACCCTTTCCTACAAGGTGTTAGGATTCCAAATCCACAACATAACTGTATGATTAGTACACACGAAATCATACTTAACCATACTCAAGTGACACAAGGGTTATTTACATTCATCACCCATAAGTCTGCAGTTAAGCCTTTCATAGGATTATCTTGTAATAGAACTTCACATAGTAACACTCTATATCAGGATCACATTTCATAATTTAACATAGGGATATCAATCCCTAAACATCTTATCACTAAGAATCTAGAAAGTGAGAGTCCAAACCCCTGAACTAATTATAACATTTATTACCAACAACATATTATTTTATTTGGTCATCTAAATAATATGACCTTTGATGAACATCAGCGCATATTACTCATGACTCATTCAACCTATCAAACTCATAAGTTATCACTTAGTAGATAACATACATGTTCTTGAATATTAAACATTAGCATAGAAGCTAAGAAAGAAGGATACTAAATGTAACAAGTCTAACTTACATCAATTATCATTTCTCGATTCTCTCATCACAAGTCATCTGTTAAGCATGACCTTGATGGTACTCATGGCTCTCACAGCCCATCAATCTCATAAGATGCCACTAACAAGGCACCAGGATATATCACTATTCATAAAGCTAACAACATGCTTTCAATGAATATAGCATCATCATCCATGCCTGGATATGATCATCCTCATATAGGAACCTACATGGTCAATTCAACTGATAACAATAAATCACTCATTTAAAGAAGTTGTATCTCCCTACTCTTACAAGAGCTAGGTTTCCCTAGTTTTCATCAAATAGTGTTTTAAGGCACACATTACATGCCCTCGCCCTAGAATCAGGGTTTACTATTCACATCACATGTCATCACCCTTAAAGTTAGGGTTTACGTATTCACATTACATGTCATCACCCTTGAATTAGGGTTTACTATTCACATCACATGTCATCACCCTTAAAGTTAGGGTTTACTATTCTCATTACATGTCATCACCCTTGAATTAGGGTTTACTATTCACATTACATGAATTGAACTCATATCATCATCATGTATGAGAAAACATCACCTTTGGTGCTCTCAGGTTAGGTTAATATTCATCAATTATCATAGTTAGGGTTTCCATGATTTCACATAGTGGATCATACCCTATTCATGCACATTCATGTATATTGAAGGTATTTTACTTGAGTTTTCACCATAATTGGTACCTTCTCTCCTCTAACAAGTAGATGGTGATTACACCACTCTAGATTAGGTTGGGTTAAATCCTCATTGACTAACACAAGTCAACACATCACCATCATGTGATTAGGGTTTGATTAAAACAAGGTATCACTCAACTGAACCCATTTAAGTTGAAACGAGTGTGAACCCATTTGAATTGAAATGAGTGTGAACCCATTTAGATTGAAACGGGTGTGGACTCGTTTGAGTTGAAATGGGTGTGAACCCATTTGGATTGAAACGGGTGTGGACTCGTTTGAGTTGAAACAGGTGTGAACCCATTTGGATTGAAACGGGTGTGGACTCGTTTGAGTTGAAACGGGTGTGAACCCATTTGAGCCTAAACGAGTGTGGACCCGTTTGAGCCTAAACGAGTGTCAACCCATTTGAGCCTAAACGAGTGTGGACCCGTTTGAGCCTAAACGAGTGTCAACCCATTTGAGCCTAAACGAGTGTGGACCCGTTTGAGCCTAAACGAGTGTCAACCCATTTGAGCCTAAACGAGTGGTCAACCCATTTGAGCCTAAATGAGTGTGGACCTGTTTGAGCCTAAACGAGTGTCAACCCATTTGAGCCTAAACGAGTGTGGACCTGTTTGAGCCTAAACGAGTGTCAACCCATTTGAGCCTAAACGAGTGTGGTCATGAAAGGTGACATAAAGGTTATGATAGAATAGGATATCCTTTGTTGAAGCCTTCAATTGGCCCAAGCCATGTTAACCACTTACAAATTGAGTCAATTAAGATGAGCCTCAAACAATTGGACACCAATTTGACCTTCAATTGGAAGCCAATTAGAGTTAAGTCTAACTCGATTAAGGTTTCAAATCGGCTAATCATCAATTTTCAACAATGTGAATCAAATCAAGGTTGAACCTATCAATTGAACTCTAATTGGGCCCAAACGGTCTTGAGATCGTTTGGATGACCTCCAAACGATCTTGAGACCGTTTTCCCAAAGTTTGACCAAAAACCAAGTCGGTTGGATTAGGGTTGAACTTGAATTAGGTCTAAAATCAGCATTTTTATCGATTCAACAACTTATTACAATTGGACCCTCAACCCATCAAATTACCTCAACTTTAGACCTTCAAACGGTCTTGAGTTGTGCCCAAACGGTCTTGAGACCGTTTGGAGGAACCCCCAAACGATCTTGAGACCATTTGGGTCCTTCAACCCAAAACTCAACAAATCTATATATGAAAACAACAATTTCAGCCCGATTAGGGTTAGGATGTTGAAGTGCCTTCAACTCTCAATTGGTTAAGAATTTAAATTTGATTCTTTGCAGGAATGAAATTCAACATATTATGAACAGGAATCTCAAACGGTCAATGCTTGGTCAACTCACTCAAATGGGTTGAACCCGTTTTCCCAAAAAGTTCAAGTTAATCTGTTTGGAAAAAACAGTACTTAATTCAATTCGATTGCCTAATTGATTGGCCTTCAAACTACGATTCCTTTGGATTTAACCCATCAAATTTGGTGGGTCGTTAGCCTACATGATTATGAACAGGAATCCCAAACGGTCAACACTTGGTCAACGCCCTCAAACGGGTTGAACCCGTTTGCTCCAACCGACCATGTGAACCCGTTTGCCCTTCTAACGGTCTGGTCAGAGGGGGGGGGAAACAGGACCGTTTGATAAAGTAACTTTGGTAATCACACCCACCTTATTCAACCTCTGTCAAGGTCGGTTATTCCACCATTTTACTTGCAAAGTGCAAGGAAGAAGGGGGGTAGAAGAAGAACTAAGTATTAGAATTGCAAGAACAAAACATGCATATAAAGTGTAGAGTTTAGAATTATAAAACCCGCCTTAAACAATGTTCTTGGAGCTCCAAGCATCCAGGATTCAAGCCTCTAATGGCATCTAGAACTCCACAACTTGGTCAAGTGTGATTCCTCCAAAGATAGGTAGAAATGGATGGCTAGAACAAGAAAACTAAGTGAGTTATCCACAAAACCAAGCTTGCATGATGAATTCACCCAAGAATCCGAGCTTGAAGATGGTTCTTCTCACCTTAGAACTACTTGGTCGCCTCCCTGAGCTCCATAGCTTGCCTTAGACGTTTTGAGAAAGAAGAGAAGTGAAGAGAAATGAAGGATCGTTCACTTGGTTTACAAGGAAAAAGGGCTTATATACTTTAGGCCATTTTACACCATAAGGACCTCTAAAGCATGGGATTTTCATCTAAATCCCTCCTTGCTTCTTAGGCACGTCCAAGCCATCTAAACTTAAACCAAGTTCATCAAATCTCAAGATTTAATGGTAGAAAAGATCAACTTTCAACTAGGGTACACATATGAAGGTCTTCATACACATACATGGTGAATTTTATGCACAAAGATTACTTTTCTTATCTGATTATTTATTGGTGCATCTCTTTCATCATTCCTACTCTAAATGATGCCAAGAGTCATATAAGATGCTCTAGAAGGTGTACTTTACAAGTTTCACCCATAATTTGGGTAAATTGCACTTTACTCCAAATTAGGGTTTTTAAGCACCATGATCATTCCACAAGCTACATCTGAATGCCCAAGCTTGAAAAATCCATCATGCCTCATCAGATTCACTCTTATGATGTTTCATCATCAAGGGTACATATTAACCTGTGAACTCTGCAAGTTAAACCTCTTAACTGGATAATTTCACATAGGTCCCTGCATTGCAAAACAATACTACAACATTGTTCCTAGGGGACAGGAATGGAAACATATGTTCCTTAGGAGCTTTTATTACCTGCTAAAAGATAATTACAAGTGTTTAATTACATATTTAGGAAAAACTTCTAGGGTTAGTTTATAACTCAGGTCAGGGATGTTACAGTCACCAGTACTAACTTTCAAGTTGTTACCGCAATGCCTACATGGACAGTAGAACCTATCTCCAGGTTGTTTCCTAAGTACCTCGGCAGATCTAATAAACTGGTCAAGACCAGAAATAAACTCGGGGGTGCAATGATTTGGAATGGACATCCATGATCTATCCATTCTATGATCAAAGAGAAAACAAGTATATATTAGAACAAGATTAGGGTCTAGGGTTAAAAGATTAGGGTTTATGGTTAAAACTTTAGGGTTTAAGGTCTTATATATAATTAATGGTTAAAACATCCTAAGTGAGATTAAGTGTTCAAGAACAGTCCCAAACTAGGGACTATCCAAGATTTGAACATAATGAGTAAATCTTGGATGGGTTTCTAGGCCAACAAATACATGTGTTGTCATTCTTATATATAATAAATGTGTACCACCTATCCCATTCTTGAACACTTAATCTCACTATTAAGTGTATAATGTGTCTTGGGTTTTCAAGAGAATTTCGGCAGCATTTCCCCACTATTCTCCAAGTACATATGTACTTAGAGAACAAATGGGTAAATGCTACTGAAATTTTCTTGAAAACCCAATATACATTATACACTTACATCCTAAGTGAGATTATGTGTTCAAGAACAGTCCCAAACCGAGGACAATCCAAGATTTACTCCTAATGAGTAAATCTTGGACGAGTTTCTAGGCCAACAAATACATGTGTTGTCATTCTTATATATAATAAATGTGTACCACCTATCCCATTCTTGAACACTTAATCTCACTATTAAGTGTATAATGTGTCTTGGGTTTTCAAGAGAATTTCGGCAGCATTTCCCCACTATTCTCCAAGTACATATGTACTTAGAGAACAAATGGGTAAATGCTACTGAAATTTTCTTGAAAACCCAATATACATTATACACTTACATCCTAAGTGAGATTAGGTGTTCAAGAACAGTCCCAAACCGGGGACAGTCCAAGATTTACTCCTAATGAGTAAATCTTGGACGAGTTTGTAGGCCAACAAATACATGTGTTGTCATTCTTATATATAATAAATGTGTACCACCTATCCCATTCTTGAACACATAATCTCACCAGTAAGTGTATAATGTGTATTGGGTTTTCAAGAAAATTTCGGCAGCATTTCCCCATTATTCTCCAAGTACATATGTACTTAGAGGAAAAATGGGGAAATGCTGCCGAAATTTTCTTGAAAACCCAATACACATTATACACTTACATCCTAAGTGAGATTAGGTGTTCAAGAACAGTCCCAAACTGGGGACTATCCAAGATTTACTCCTAATGAGTAAATCTTTGAAGGGTTTCTAGGCCAACAAATATATGTGCTATCATTCTTATACCTACACTCCCAGTTTCATCATCCATATCCTATGTTTTGTGTAACATCATTTAATCATGCTTGTTAGTAAATACTAAACAGTAAATTAGTGATTACCATAATGCTAACAAAAAGAAATATTACTCAACAATCAAACATTTTGAATAATATTTCACTGCATTGAAATTAGTTCTTTCAAACAAACATGATATTCGTGTATACTATCACATTATATTCAGTACGAACTGATAACTAACAAGCAGGTATTGTAACATGTTAGAAAATTACAGATCATCAGATTACTTTATATGTTAGTGAGTACTAACTCATGTTATATTGTACTGCAATATTGATATATTGTATCATCATATGAAAAAAATTACATATCATGCAATTCATATACTTCCATTATGAGTATATGAAAGGATTACAGAGCATCAAATTACTTACTATGCAAGTGAAACACACTTTACTTTACAAAATTGATACACTCCAATATGGTACCGATACAGACCATGCAATTAGTAAAAATGACAAAATTACAGACCTTCAAAAAACTGAGTATACCAGTAAGTGTTGATGGATGTTACTTAATAATATTAATGTACTATAAGTAAGAATATTTGCTAATGTACTAAGGGCTAATTTGGTTGGGTGCAAAACCAACTAGCAATATGAATTCTAAAACATGAAAATATAAATAGTGAGTTGCAATGGTAATGTTTTTATTTGGTTTCAAATAGATGGAATGTATGAAGTTTGTTTGTTAAAATTTGGTTGGATGCAGTATTAAAGATCTGATGGCCTACTGTAATAAATTTATGGAAGCAGGAAGAGGGTTAGGTGAGAGGAAGGCCAGAGGAGACATGAAAATTGTAGTTTCTTTTCCTAATTTTTTGTATAGTTAAACTCTATCATGCAATTCATTTATGCATTGCGAATTGCGGTCACACGCAACCAAACGGAAGAAAATCAAAAAATCGTGCAGCTGCAACTGATCGTCTTCATTTACGGCCCAACCAAACGGGGCCTAAGAAATGGTTTTAAGAGGAAGGCAGAGCAGGTACCTTTTGAGCGGTGCGGCGAGCAGGTACAGAAGATGAGTGGTGACTGGAGCAGGCGAGAAACAGGGTCGGCGGCAGCAGGGCTGGCGGTGACAATAGAAGGGTCGGAGCAGGCGAGCAGCAGGCCAGCAGTGAGCAACAGGGCTGGCGGTGGCGGTGGCAGCAGCAGCACCGAAGTAGGCGAGTAGAGCACAGCAGTGGCGGCGGCGGCAGTGATCACTGTAGCAGCGCCGATGAGCAGTGGCAGAATCGCACAAATCGCTAGACCTAAGCAGAGTCGGCAATGAAATAGAGAGAGAAAAGGGAAGAGTCTAGTTCGTGTGGGTGCTATAAAGTAACCAATCGACGTCATTTATTAAAATCAACCGAAATTAACCGACGCTTATACCAATAGGTGTCAGTTAACTCAAACAAATTGACACCCATTCTCAATTATAGTCATCGGTTTCAAATAGAAAAATTGACTTCTATCTACATATGCCAACAAAAAAAATATTCTCAGATTATGACCATAGTCGTCGGTTGGCGTAGAAAATCGACGCCAAAGGTGGGTGAAAATTTTCACGGGGACAGCTCGCGAAAATACATCAGCATCGGTTAGTACAAGAAAACCGACGATAAAAATGGGCCCAATTTCTATCTCGTGAAAAACCTTTAATCGTCAGTTGTTTTGTTAAAAATTGACGTCGTATGTCAAATTTTGGAGGTGATTTTTTCCATTGGAAAATTTAGTTTTTGCAGTCGATCTTAGGCGTCGGTTGCTTATTGAGGAACTGATGCTAAATAAAAAGTGATACCCGTGTCTGGCCGCTCTTCACAGATAGATGTTGGTTTATATATATAACTGATGCTTTATGGTTTAGGCGTCAGTTTGTTGTACACAACTGACGCATGTAAATCTGACATTATAAGACATTTATGTAGTAGTGTTTGATGAAGAAAGGTGCTAGATCGAATAATTCATAGCTTATTCTTGGATTTTCTACCCTACCTGCTCGAGATTTCTTCTATGTGGGATTTAATCTTCTCATTAGAGGCAAGTTTTATAACTTGCTCCATGTTTATTGCTTACCATAAGCTTTCTAGATTATGTTCTTTCTTGAAAATGATGATTCATTCACTAAAAAGCTATGCTTGGCTTGGATTTTGATTTTTATAATGTTGCATGTTCTAATTGTAGTTATAGATGAACCTTTGATCATGTGTACGTTATCCTAAGGTATAATATGACTTGGATCAGGTTGGTTTGACAACCTATGGTGCTAAGCACCTATCAACCAATGGTCAATTTTAGGGTTTTACGCTAATTTCTTCTATAAACCCATGACCAGATGATGGTACCATTGCAACAACCCTATGGTGTTGTCTTCATGACAATGGATGGTGGTAACCAAGGGTTTCAACTGACGTTCACCCCCTTCGGTCATGTTTTGGCCTAATTAGAAGCCTAGATATTAACAACTAATTACCCTAATGATGTTATCAATCAATGGTGATATTAGTTTGATATTTGATGTTGACTAGCGAATATAGTGCTAATCTAACAACCTATGGTGACTTAATGGTTACTAATGATGGTGGATCAGGTCTCCAAAACATATGGTGAGTTAATTATATAGTTGTATCATCAATTAATCCTTAGACCAATGGTTTCTTGGGTAACTTGATGCAATGGTCAGACCTATAGTATAATTGATGGTTTTAATATATGAACTTGACCCAATGGTCAAGATATAATGTTTATTCCTCCAATAAAGTGGAATGATGGATAATGTAATATTTTGGTCCTAATAATGTGATTTATATGGTTTCCTTTATATGATCAACTTAAGGAGCTTACTTGTTGACAATGGATGACTTGTTTTAAATGAATAGTCGATTGTGGGTTTTATCCTACTCCCAGTAGAACTTTTTGTGTTGTTAATCAAGGGATGTCGAGGGTTAGATGGTGAATCTTTATATAGCATAAATCAAGGACTACATAGGTGGTTTATCCAAGGTGTGTACTTATGTAAACAACCAATGGTCTTACCTTTTAAACATCTAATGGTTTTGGGTGACATAGTGGTATGGAGATATGGGTTGAAAGATGATGGAATAAATGGAGGGTTACCCTTAATGAGGTAGTCTTACCTATTCACTCATATGAATAGAAGGAATGATAATCATATTGAGTTGATATGTAACCCTAATGAGGTATAGCTTGTTAAACCTAGCTTTAATATAACTAAATGATGGTAATTGGGTATGAATAGTCCTTGAATGACTAATACATTCATGGAGTACCCTCTTATTATTGTTGAAACCTTAGTATGCTATAACCTGATGGTTACACATTGATTCATGTGTGGGTTCATACTTGATAATAGTATGAAATGTTATGGTGATGCTTCACCTTATGCATCCATGATCCAATGGGGATGTCGTGAGTTAGGATTTGGGTATGAGTGTTGATTAGTAACATTGATATAATTTATCACGTTGAACCTAACTCTAATGCAAATAGATAAATATGAGTATTCATGTTTCACATTCTTATATGATGGAATGACGGTAGAATAACCTCCTTAACATGATCATAACTTTAATGTGTTCATTGATGGTTATCACAACCACATGGTTGATACATTCTTATGCTAAACATGTGCATTATGAATATGATGAGTGTTAATCATATCTAGATTCCTTGCATGTTGATGTAATAAAGGAATGTTCTTAATGATTAATATAACCCTGCTATGATTGTTTATGAATATCTCATAGCTCATTAATGTAATATTGTGTTGATCTGGTGTATTATATGTAAGTAATGTTGTTCAACCTTGTTATAAGGCATGGAAAGATAATGATGATCTTTCAGGAAATAGTAGGTTGGTCTTAATGACCTTTGGGCATGGTTGAGCCCTGAATGAGGTGTAATCCTCTTGTGTTGATAAGGGTTGATACCCTGTAATATTGTGAAAGAATTCATATCTTGTTATAGTATGATGACTAGTGTGGTCTCATGAATGGAAAGTGAATAGTACCATGTGATGAGGAGATGAGAAATTATGTTTCACAAATTTTATATCTTTTGAAGTTGTGATATTTATATGTGTTATAACCTCAATTTTCCAAATTATGTAATGAGCTTTGTAAATATCAATTAAAGATAAATGAATTTCCATGATTGATTAAAATGGATTCCATGAATGATTGTTTGTGTATTGCTTAATGGGCCTTGTTTTAATTGAAGCCCAAATTGATATAATCAAAGAATACATAAAGAATTCCATAAAATAAGGAATAGGATATGGAATATTTCCCTAAAAATAAGAATGTGAGATAATGGATATCTTGGAGTGCAAGGAACTCAAAACCAAGAAATAATAATAATAAGATTAGGGAAAAGATGGAAAGTGTGTTTAATATAATAATAACTTGGAAAAGGAATCGAGACTTGATCTTTATGACACCAAATTTGGAGGGATGAAAGATAACACTGAATTCGAGTTTCCCTCAAAATTTGAGAAGAAAATACTAATCCAATTGGGAGATACGAATTTTCTAAGAATCAATGAGAATAGGAATTGAAATTCAATATTAATTGGAATTTGTTTCCTATTGGGAATAGAACTAAGTTAACCCATAGGTGGTCGTCCTAGGGCATGAATACTCGCCCTATATAAAGAGGGGGTAGGGCCCTAGTTCGAGTGCAAGAGAGGGAGAGAGAATCCCACACGTTCTTCTTGCCCTTAAACCCTAGCTATGAGGTTTAGTATGATAAGGAGGTCTGGTGGCGACAAGGGTGGATTGTAATATCATCATTGATGCCCCAAGATGACAAGAATATGCTTTCCCATCTCGGTCGTGCCCTGGACAAAGCACAGCAGCTACCGCATGGTTGCAGCACCTGCTGTGGGTCGCATGGCGACCTTGCTCCAATCTGCTGCACTAGTCGAGTTCTGGGCAGCTCCCCAAGGACGACGGAGGACGGCGGAGCTGGGGGAGAGGTTGGAGGCAGCAACCGGGGACCGAGGAGCCGGAGAAGGGCCGGCGCACATCTGCAGATCGCAGCTAGGGCGGCGCCGCTGCTACGGCTCGAGGAAGAAGAAGAAGAGAAGGCGCGTTGGACGGAAATACCCTCCGGGGTATGTAGAGCCGGTCGATTAAGTGATGGGCAGTTCGGTCATTGCATTATAATTCCAACCGCGTGAGCTTTGCATGGAAGGCGCCTACGTGGCACTTCCTTATTGGCCAAGTAAGAGTTTTAATGCAAAATTCATAACTAATGAACCGTAGCTCGGATGAAGGAACTTAATATATGAATTTTGATCCTTTGAACGAGAGGAATCCAAAGAAATTATGCTTGAAGTCTAATTCTAATTGAAATCCGAAAATTAATGGAAGTAGTCATCTTTAATACTTTAATGATTAAGAAACCCTATGTTGATATGGTTAATATGTTTAATAGGGATTAATGGATCTTTAGAGTTGATATTAATCTATTAAATGTAAAAAGGAACATTGAGTTCGAAAAGGAAGAACTTTTCACGTGATTAGTCTAATTTAGGGTTTATGTGCTTAAAAATGCATGAAATTCGAAAAGAGCATAAAGTTATTATCTTTAATGATTCAATTAAGGAAAAACCCTTAGATTAGATGATAGATGAATAATTCAAGATAATTTTTAACCTTTTGTTAATGAAAGAGAAAATAGGATTTAAAAATATGATCTTTTTATATTTGGTATAAGTTAGGGTTTCGTGCATGATTATGCACTAATGAGCTTGAAAACCCTAATCTTGATGAATATATCTTTTAATTGGTTTAATTATGAAAATCCATGACTAAGTAGGGATATGATGATCCGAAGTCAATTTGGACATAAAAGACTATTAATTGAGTAGTTTGAGCAATTAGGGCTTATATAAATGGAAAAGAATATTTTTAGGGTTTGATAACCAAAAAGGGATAAAATTTGAGAAAGAGATCTAAGAAACCCTAATTAATATTAATTAAGCCTTAATGCGGATTAGGAATCCTAGAAAGAGAATCCAAATCAATAAAGTAGATTCTTGATGAAGTGTGTGATAAATAGAGTACATATTCTTTTCAGGAATTATGTGATGGTTGAATTACTTGCTTGGATCTGTTGATTGGGTTGATTGTATATACATGAAGTATATGTTCAATAATCTGCATGACTCATCAAATCAGGTATGTGGTTACGCTTATGAATAATCGCATTAGTTTCCCGGCGATTTCCGAATGATTTATCGGTTGCTTGAAATAACTGTTGAATGTCTATTTATTTCATGCAACTATAAAGTGACTATGATTATCATCATAAGTATGCATATAACTGGCTAGATCCTTGTTCACCTCTGGTGTTTTAAAAAGGCTGAAAAGGGGGTAATACCTAGAGAAAGGTCTAGGATTGCCGTGAGTCAGAAACTGGATTGCCTTGTGCGTTCATGAGACTCTTCAGCATACCGAGAGTTAGAAACTGGATTGGCTTGTGCATTCATGAGACTCTTCGGTTTACCATGTAACTCAATCCTAGAAACTGGTTTACCATTTTGGTGGATCATGAGGGGTTGTAGTTTGGTATACAGGTCCACTGCAGGGATAACACAGAGGTTATGGAACTTGTGGATCGCTGATGTTATATTAAAATGTAATCTTGATTGTTTAAAAGATTAATTGCTTGATTACATTGTTAGCATAATTGTTGATTATTGTTTCCTCCACATACCGACTGACCGTTGTTTTGTTTGTCGGCGATTTAGGTACAAATTCCAAAGCACAAAACAGTAAAGTGACACATTGTGAAATCAAGAACTAAAGAACAAGGAGGAACTAGTTAGAGTAGTTCATCTGTGGTTAGAAGTCTAGTACTTCCAATCTTTTCAAAGGTATGATAAGGAAAAAAAATTTATTTCCATTTTCAGTATAGTCTGTTAGAATTTAATAATTGTTATTGGTTATATGTCGAACCTTTGATCCGGAATTTATGGGTGCGGCTTCAACCTCTCGGTCTCCCTTAATTGGGGGTTATCGGAAGGTGGGGTCGTAACATTTGGTATCAGAGCCTGGGTTCCTCATGTAACCATTAATAATTATTAAATTTTACAAACTCCATAGAACCCAAGGGAGTTATTAGAGGATTATCCGAAAGACAGAGGTGTATAGAAAAGGATCACGACCGGGGGCTGGCAATATTTTCCTCCGCACCGCTAGTCGGAATACGAGGACTCCCGGATCTGTGTGACTGCCTGGCCAAAGTCTTAGGGTATGAATCGAAATAAGATACCTTTAGGACTTTCTCATCTTATTCATCCCTTCTCATCACAAAATTCTATTAAGGACCTTAAGGATTAGGGTTTTCTCTCTTTTCCCTCACCCTCTTCAGGTATGGGTAAGGTTAATAAGGTCTAAGGAAACCTCCATCAAGCTAATGAAAAGCATGTAAATAAGGTGTCATGGACATAAGCTTAATAGAGCAAGCGCAAACTATATGATAGATACATGCTTAGGTCGTATGACATAAGATGTCATGTCCTCAGAAGAGACCTGAGGCTAGACCTTCTTCTCGAGAGGATAAGTTAGTTTTGGAGATAGAGATCTCCATGGTAAGTAGAAACCTAGCTCATCCTACGAGGATGATGCTAACCCTAACCCTAAGTGAAGGATAGAGAGAGATATGGTCATGATGAGTTAGATAGGGTGTTTGAATGGATGTACCTGGGGTGCCATATGATCCATGAGAGGTTGCATGACCGAGTACTTTTGGCCACCTAAGTCCTAGAGAGAGGATGAGTACCTTCGTACCTATGGTATAGATGAGAAGAAGAGTTCCATAAACCCCGGAGAGGTATAGTAACAGGTTACGAGGCCTTGTACCTTGTTAGATGTCCTTGAGGAGGACTCAACCTTAAAGGGTTGTTCGAGTTGAAGGATGACAAGATGTGCAAGTTATGACAAGCTTGATTCATGGTTAAGGAAATAAAGCATGCAAGTTGGGAACCTAAAAGTGAACCTAGGGTTCCTAGGCCTAAGAGGGGAAGTGGTATACCTAATGCTCATGATGAGAATTACATCGCTATAGTTTCGGGCATGGTGCTCCACATGTAAAAGGAAAGGGAAACCCCCCCTAAGTTTAAGGTATGTTTGACGAATGCTCACAGCTAGGTTGATGATTAAGGAAGGTATGATCTTGATCCAACATTGAGGAAAGAGGACAAGTATGACCTAGCATGGTTCGGTGGGTGATCTACTTGTGCCTTAATAGCTTGCTAGGGTTAAGTAGGCTCATGTGTATGTAAACCCTAGACCTAAGAGCTTTTGTGACCTCATGGTCAAGGGATAGTTTTCTCCCATCCTGGGAGAGGGACCCCTTTGGTAGGGTGTATATCAGTTTTGTTAGTTTAAAAGAGGTCTCATAGGATCTTGAGAAGTTAAGTGAAGAGTACATGGTATGAGAATGAACCTGTAGACCCATAGATAGTCATATCTAATTGCATATGAATGAGTTACCATGGAGGTAATCGGTATGGGGCTTGACCAAGGTAGGCAGGATGCCAGGATTCCAATGAAAGGATGAAGGCCAGCCCATGAATGCATAAAGAGAGATGATGAAGATTAGGGTAAGGTTCTAAGTGAACATGTACTATGATGGAGAATCCTAAGTCTATCCTAAGGGTCAGGTAGGGATAAGATCGACGAAAGTAGGAGTTGCCTAATTCCCCAGTTGCACATGACCATAGGGTCGGGAGGTAACAGCTATCGTTGTCTAAGGGCCATGGGTTAGGAGATTGATCACCTTCATGAACTCATGGGACCCAAACGGCAGATGAGTAGGGCACTCCCTTGATGCATGAGGTAAGAGGGATGACCCCAAAAGAGTCGGTACCCTATGGACCTAGAGGAGTTGACTAAGGATATAAACCTCAGTGGGTTCAAGATTAATTTGTTATCATGATGTCTGTGATGTAGAGACACATGTGGCACATTTCAACTTAGATTTAAAAGGTGTACTGGCAAGGTGGGATGTACCATCTCTACTCTTGGAACAGGAAGAACTCTGTATTTGGACTGCAGCCAAATGCTTATTTCCTCTTGTTATGGGAGTGAGAGATAGGACATTACGCATGCCATACATCAAGGATAAGAGATGATGTAGGTTGGAACGTTGCCACGATAAATGGGGATAGAGAAGATATCTACCCTGGTAAAGTGAATGATACATGGATAGTTTGTAAACACTAAGAAGAATGAGGTAGTCACCTTATGAGAATGTTTTTATCCTGAACTAAGTAGAACTTACAAGTTTTACCAGGTTAAGTTTAATCACCATGATGATGAAATCAGAGGGTGTTCTTAATAAAGATGGACAAAGAGTTTGAGGTGAGATGATAAGTGAAATACATGGAAGTGTATGTCTTCAATGTTATCTAATATCTAAGGATGTGAAGTGGTAATGAATGCTCTAGTTGAGTTATAGCTACCTAGTTTAACTCAAAGAGGTTGTTTGGATAACCCTAAGTTTGAAAAGGAATGGTGTTTGTATAACTCTCAGATGTAATAAGATACGTTGAAAAGATAAAGGGTTGTTTGGTTAGCCAGTCCTTGATGCAATATGAGGATGGTACTTTAGATGCACTTCTTTGGAAAAGAAGTTGATGAAACCCCGACATGAGTGGTTTAGGGTTTCTGAGAAATTGATCTTGAAGAATAATGACATACAGGAGATCATGATTTTAAGATCACCATGCACGGTGGTGATGGCAATAGAACTTTGGATACCTAAGATGGAGTTGCATGTGGTATATGGCTATGAAAGCCAGGAGGTAAAGAACGAACCCCAGTAACCCAGGGTATCGATATAGAGGACAAAAGAGTCCCTGAGAGGGAATGAGAGCTCAACACTATGGATGTTGTGATAAGTCTTCCTTGAGCCTAAGAAGGTCGAGATACAATATGGGTTATGGTGGGTCGCCTTACCTAGATAATATGAGAAAGGAAGAGTTCGGTTAAGGGACAGATCCAGTAGAACTACCCATGAGAAAGATGGTTCAACTACACCATGAAGCGAGTTCAATGGTTCTTGAGTTTGACCTAAAGGTTCACTTCCATAAAGTGGAAGTAGGTACATGAAGAACTCAATGTTAGTATAGTTATCACCCCTACCTATGGTTAAGACTAAAAGGTCTGATGAGGGCATGTGTGCTCGTTCAGGGTGATATCTAGAGACAGTTCTTGTCCTATGGATGATGTGACAATGACCACCATGGCCAGTATCGGGTTTTATATTAAGTTCCGTAAGGGAGGTTGTGTCGGTCACCACTTCAGTAAGGTGATGTTGGTGAAAAGGGCCACATGATGGTTAGAAAAAGACCACATGATGGTTAGAAAAAAAAAAGGACCCCAGTGCGTGTAGATAAAGTCACTTTGATTGTGCAAGGGCTGAAAGGAGCCTAGAGACGATGAGAGTCGTGAGCAGATGCAAAGTAGACTGACATACAAGTTACTGTGGGAGAAAATGTGACATGAAAAATCCGACCCCTCTAAGTTATATCTAAGAGAGCTGAGTCCCCGATACATGGGTCCTTTAGAGATGGATGGGTGGAGAAGATTAGGTTTGACCCTACCCCTCAGGATAGAGCATGGGATATGTTTTCCATGTGTCCAATTTAGAGCACTATGTGAGGTACCCCGACCATGTGCTGAACAATGAACCTAGTGAGCCCCAAGGGAGGCTGAAATGGCCTGAGTCACCTGTGTAGTTTATAGACTCCAGGATGAAAGGACTCAGAGAAAAGAATATGAGATGATAAAGGTTCTTGGGATGCGCCATGAGTATGGTAAAGCCACATAGGGGCCAATGATGGGCATGGAAAAGTCTTATCCTGAATTGTTTGTTTGCTTGTTTGAATTTTGAGGACAAAATTCCTATAAGGAGGGGAGGATGTTATAACCTCAATTTTCCAAATTATGTAATGAGCTTTGTAAATATCAATTAAAGATAAATGAATTTCCATGATTGATTAAAATGGATTCCATGAATGATTGTTTGTGTATTGCTTAATGGGCCTTGTTTTAATTGAAGCCCAAATTGATATAATCAAAGAATACATAAAGAATTCCATAAAATAAGGAATAGGATATGGAATATTTCCCTAAAAATAAGAATGTGAGATAATGGATATCTTGGAGTGCAAGGAACTCAAAACCAAGAAATAATAATAATAAGATTAGGGAAAAGATGGAAAGTGTGTTTAATATAATAATAACTTGGAAAAGGAATCGAGACTTGATCTTTATGACACCAAATTTGGAGGGATGAAAGATAACACTGAATTCGAGTTTCCCTCAAAATTTGAGAAGAAAATACTAATCCAATTGGGAGATACGAATTTTCTAAGAATCAATGAGAATAGGAATTGAAATTCAATATTAATTGGAATTTGTTTCCTATTGGGAATAGAACTAAGTTAACCCATAGGTGGTCGTCCTAGGGCATGAATACTCGCCCTATATAAAGAGGGGGTAGGGCCCTAGTTCGAGTGCAAGAGAGGGAGAGAGAATCCCACACGTTCTTCTTGCCCTTAAACCCTAGCTATGAGGTTTAGTATGATAAGGAGGTCTGGTGGCGACAAGGGTGGATTGTAATATCATCATTGATGCCCCAAGATGACAAGAATATGCTTTCCCATCTCGGTCGTGCCCTGGACAAAGCACAGCAGCTGCCGCATGGTTGCAGCACCTGCTGTGGGTCGCATGGCGACCTTGCTCCAATCTGCTGCACTAGTCGAGTTCTGGGCAGCTCCCCAAGGACGACGGAGGACGGCGGAGCTGGGGGAGAGGTTGGAGGCAGCAACCGGGGACCGAGGAGCCGGAGAAGGGCCGGCGCACATCTGCAGATCGCAGCTAGGGCGGCGCCGCTGCTACGGCTCGAGGAAGAAGAAGAAGAGAAGGCGCGTTGGACGGAAATACCCTCCGGGGTATGTAGAGCCGGTCGATTAAGTGATGGGCAGTTCGGTCATTGCATTATAATTCCAACCGCGTGAGCTTTGCATGGAAGGCGCCTACGTGGCACTTCCTTATTGGCCAAGTAAGAGTTTTAATGCAAAATTCATAACTAATGAACCGTAGCTCGGATGAAGGAACTTAATATATGAATTTTGATCCTTTGAACGAGAGGAATCCAAAGAAATTATGCTTGAAGTCTAATTCTAATTGAAATCCGAAAATTAATGGAAGTAATCATCTTTAATACTTTAATGATTAAGAAACCCTATGTTGATATGGTTAATATGTTTAATAGGGATTAATGGATCTTTAGAGTTGATATTAATCTATTAAATGTAAAAAGGAACATTGAGTTCGAAAAGGAAGAACTTTTCACGTGATTAGTCTAATTTAGGGTTTATGTGCTTAAAAATGCATGAAATTCGAAAAGAGCATAAAGTTATTATCTTTAATGATTCAATTAAGGAAAAACCCTTAGATTAGATGATAGATGAATAATTCAAGATAATTTTTAACCTTTTGTTAATGAAAGAGAAAATAGGATTTAAAAATATGATCTTTTTATATTTGGTATAAGTTAGGGTTTCGTGCATGATTATGCACTAATGAGCTTGAAAACCCTAATCTTGATGAATATATCTTTTAATTGGTTTAATTATGAAAATCCATGACTAAGTAGGGATATGATGATCCGAAGTCAATTTGGACATAAAAGACTATTAATTGAGTAGTTTGAGCAATTAGGGCTTATATAAATGGAAAAGAATATTTTTAGGGTTTGATAACCAAAAAGGGATAAAATTTGAGAAAGAGATCTAAGAAACCCTAATTAATATTAATTAAGCCTTAATGCGGATTAGGAATCCTAGAAAGAGAATCCAAATCAATAAAGTAGATTCTTGATGAAGTGTGTGATAAATAGAGTACATATTCTTTTCAGGAATTATGTGATGGTTGAATTACTTGCTTGGATCTGTTGATTGGGTTGATTGTATATACATGAAGTATATGTTCAATAATCTGCATGACTCATCAAATCAGGTATGTGGTTACGCTTATGAATAATCGCATTAGTTTCCCGGCGATTTCCGAATGATTTATCGGTTGCTTGAAATAACTGTTGAATGTCTATTTATTTCATGCAACTATAAAGTGACTATGATTATCATCATAAGTATGCATATAACTGGCTAGATCCTTGTTCACCTCTGGTGTTTTAAAAAGGCTGAAAAGGGGGTAATACCTAGAGAAAGGTCTAGGATTGCCGTGAGTCAGAAACTGGATTGCCTTGTGCGTTCATGAGACTCTTCAGCATACCGAGAGTTAGAAACTGGATTGGCTTGTGCATTCATGAGACTCTTCGGTTTACCATGTAACTCAATCCTAGAAACTGGTTTACCATTTTGGTGGATCATGAGGGGTTGTAGTTTGGTATACAGGTCCACTGCAGGGATAACACAGAGGTTATGGAACTTGTGGATCGCTGATGTTATATTAAAATGTAATCTTGATTGTTTAAAAGATTAATTGCTTGATTACATTGTTAGCATAATTGTTGATTATTGTTTCCTCCACATACCGACTGACCGTTGTTTTGTTTGTCGGCGATTTAGGTACAAATTCCAAAGCACAAAACAGTAAAGTGACACATTGTGAAATCAAGAACTAAAGAACAAGGAGGAACTAGTTAGAGTAGTTCATCTGTGGTTAGAAGTCTAGTACTTCCAATCTTTTCAAAGGTATGATAAGGAAAAAAAATTTATTTCCATTTTCAGTATAGTCTGTTAGAATTTAATAATTGTTATTGGTTATATGTCGAACCTTTGATCCGGAATTTATGGGTGCGGCTTCAACCTCTCGGTCTCCCTTAATTGGGGGTTATCGGAAGGTGGGGTCGTAACATTTGGTATCAGAGCCTGGGTTCCTCATGTAACCATTAATAATTATTAAATTTTACAAACTCCATAGAACCCAAGGGAGTTATTAGAGGATTATCCGAAAGACAGAGGTGTATAGAAAAGGATCACGACCGGGGGCTGGCAATATTTTCCTCCGCACCGCTAGTCGGAATACGAGGACTCCCGGATCTGTGTGACTGCCTGGCCAAAGTCTTAGGGTATGAATCGAAATAAGATACCTTTAGGACTTTCTCATCTTATTCATCCCTTCTCATCACAAAATTCTATTAAGGACCTTAAGGATTAGGGTTTTCTCTCTTTTCCCTCACCCTCTTCAGGTATGGGTAAGGTTAATAAGGTCTAAGGAAACCTCCATCAAGCTAATGAAAAGCATGTAAATAAGGTGTCATGGACATAAGCTTAATAGAGCAAGCGCAAACTATATGATAGATACATGCTTAGGTCGTATGACATAAGATGTCATGTCCTCAGAAGAGACCTGAGGCTAGACCTTCTTCTCGAGAGGATAAGTTAGTTTTGGAGATAGAGATCTCCATGGTAAGTAGAAACCTAGCTCATCCTACGAGGATGATGCTAACCCTAACCCTAAGTGAAGGATAGAGAGAGATATGGTCATGATGAGTTAGACAGGGTGTTTGAATGGATGTACCTGGGGTGCCATATGATCCATGAGAGGTTGCATGACCGAGTACTTTTGGCCACCTAAGTCCTAGAGAGAGGATGAGTACCTTCGTACCTATGGTATAGATGAGAAGAAGAGTTCCATAAACCCCGGAGAGGTATAGTAACAGGTTACGAGGCCTTGTACCTTGTTAGATGTCCTTGAGGAGGACTCAACCTTAAAGGGTTGTTCGAGTTGAAGGATGACAAGATGTGCAAGTTATGACAAGCTTGATTCATGGTTAAGGAAATAAAGCATGCAAGTTGGGAACCTAAAAGTGAACCTAGGGTTCCTAGGCCTAAGAGGGGAAGTGGTATACCTAATGCTCATGATGAGAATTACATCGCTATAGTTTCGGGCATGGTGCTCCACATGTAAAAGGAAAGGGAAACCCCCCCTAAGTTTAAGGTATGTTTGACGAACCCTCACAGCTAGGTTGATGATTAAGGAAGGTATGATCTTGATCCAACATTGAGGAAAGAGGACAAGTATGACCTAGCATGGTTCGGTGGGTGATCTACTTGTGCCTTAATAGCTTGCTAGGGTTAAGTAGGCTCATGTGTATGTAAACCCTAGACCTAAGAGCTTTTGTGACCTCATGGTCAAGGGATAGTTTTCTCCCATCCTGGGAGAGGGACCCCTTTGGTAGGGTGTATATCAGTTTTGTTAGTTTAAAAGAGGTCTCATAGGATCTTGAGAAGTTAAGTGAAGAGTACATGGTATGAGAATGAACCTGTAGACCCATAGATAGTCATCTCTAATTGCATATGAATGAGTTACCATGGAGGTAATCGGTATGGGGCTTGACCAAGGTAGGCAGGATGCCAGGATTCCAATGAAAGGATGAAGGCCAGCCCATGAATGCATAAAGAGAGATGATGAAGATTAGGGTAAGGTTCTAAGTGAACATGTACTATGATGGAGAATCCTAAGTCTATCCTAAGGGTCAGGTAGGGATAAGATCGACGAAAGTAGGAGTTGCCTAATTCCCCAGTTGCACATGACCATAGGGTCGGGAGGTAACAGCTATCGTTGTCTAAGGGCCATGGGTTAGGAGATTGATCACCTTCATGAACTCATGGGACCCAAACGGCAGATGAGTAGGGCACTCCCTTGATGCATGAGGTAAGAGGGATGACCCCAAAAGAGTCGGTACCCTATGGACCTAGAGGAGTTGACTAAGGATATAAACCTCAGTGGGTTCAAGATTAATTTGTTATCATGATGTCTGTGATGTAGAGACACATGTGGCACATTTCAACTTAGATTTAAAAGGTGTACTGGCAAGGTGGGATGTACCATCTCTACTCTTGGAACAGGAAGAACTCTGTATTTGGACTGCAGCCAAATGCTTATTTCCTCTTGTTATGGGAGTGAGAGATAGTACATTACGCATGCCATACATCAAGGATAAGAGATGATGTAGGTTGGAACGTTGCCACGATAAATGGGGATAGAGAAGATATCTACCCTGGTAAAGTGAATGATACATGGATAGTTTGTAAACACTAAGAAGAATGAGGTAGTCACCTTATGAGAATGTTTTTATCCTGAACTAAGTAGAACTTACAAGTTTTACCAGGTTAAGTTTAATCACCATGATGATGAAATCAGAGGGTGTTCTTAATAAAGATGGACAAAGAGTTTGAGGTGAGATGATAAGTGAAATACATGGAAGTGTATGTCTTCAATGTTATCTAATATCTAAGGATGTGAAGTGGTAATGAATGCTCTAGTTGAGTTATAGCTACCTAGTTTAACTCAAAGAGGTTGTTTGGATAACCCTAAGTTTGAAAAGGAATGGTGTTTGTATAACTCTCAGATGTAATAAGATACGTTGAAAAGATAAAGGGTTGTTTGGTTAGCCAGTCCTTGATGCAATATGAGGATGGTACTTTAGATGCACTTCTTTGGAAAAGAAGTTGATGAAACCCCGACATGAGTGGTTTAGGGTTTCTGAGAAATTGATCTTGAAGAATAATGACATACAGGAGATCATGATTTTAAGATCACCATGCACGGTGGTGATGGCAATAGAACTTTGGATACCTAAGATGGAGTTGCATGTGGTATATGGCTATGAAAGCCAGGAGGTAAAGAACGAACCCCAGTAACCCAGGGTATCGATATAGAGGACAAAAGAGTCCCTGAGAGGGAATGAGAGCTCAACACTATGGATGTTGTGATAAGTCTTCCTTGAGCCTAAGAAGGTCGAGATACAATATGGGTTATGGTGGGTCGCCTTACCTAGATAATATGAGAAAGGAAGAGTTCGGTTAAGGGACAGATCCAGTAGAACTACCCATGAGAAAGATGGTTCAACTACACCATGAAGCGAGTTCAATGGTTCTTGAGTTTGACCTAAAGGTTCACTTCCATAAAGTGGAAGTAGGTACATGAAGAACTCAATGTTAGTATAGTTATCACCCCTACCTATGGTTAAGACTAAAAGGTCTGATGAGGGCATGTGTGCTCGTTCAGGGTGATATCTAGAGACAGTTCTTGTCCTATGGATGATGTGACAATGACCACCATGGCCAGTATCGGGTTTTATATTAAGTTCCGTAAGGGAGGTTGTGTCGGTCACCACTTCAGTAAGGTGATGTTGGTGAAAAGGGCCACATGATGGTTAGAAAAAGACCACATGATGGTTAGAAAAAAAAAAAGGACCCCAGTGCGTGTAGATAAAGTCACTTTGATTGTGCAAGGGCTGAAAGGAGCCTAGAGACGATGAGAGTCGTGAGCAGATGCAAAGTAGACTGACATACAAGTTACTGTGGGAGAAAATGTGACATGAAAAATCCGACCCCTCTAAGTTATATCTAAGAGAGCTGAGTCCCCGATACATGGGTCCTTTAGAGATGGATGGGTGGAGAAGATTAGGTTTGACCCTACCCCTCAGGATAGAGCATGGGATATGTTTTCCATGTGTCCAATTTAGAGCACTATGTGAGGTACCCCGACCATGTGCTGAACAATGAACCTAGTGAGCCCCAAGGGAGGCTGAAATGGCCTGAGTCACCTGTGTAGTTTATAGACTCCAGGATGAAAGGACTCAGAGAAAAGAATATGAGATGATAAAGGTTCTTGGGATGCGCCATGAGTATGGTAAAGCCACATAGGGGCCAATGATGGGCATGGAAAAGTCTTATCCTGAATTGTTTGTTTGCTTGTTTGAATTTTGAGGACAAAATTCCTATAAGGAGGGGAGGATGTTATAACCTCAATTTTCCAAATTATGTAATGAGCTTTGTAAATATCAATTAAAGATAAATGAATTTCCATGATTGATTAAAATGGATTCCATGAATGATTGTTTGTGTATTGCTTAATGGGCCTTGTTTTAATTGAAGCCCAAATTGATATAATCAAAGAATACATAAAGAATTCCATAAAATAAGGAATAGGATATGGAATATTTCCCTAAAAATAAGAATGTGAGATAATGGATATCTTGGAGTGCAAGGAACTCAAAACCAAGAAATAATAATAATAAGATTAGGGAAAAGATGGAAAGTGTGTTTAATATAATAATAACTTGGAAAAGGAATCGAGACTTGATCTTTATGACACCAAATTTGGAGGGATGAAAGATAACACTGAATTCGAGTTTCCCTCAAAATTTGAGAAGAAAATACTAATCCAATTGGGAGATACGAATTTTCTAAGAATCAATGAGAATAGGAATTGAAATTCAATATTAATTGGAATTTGTTTCCTATTGGGAATAGAACTAAGTTAACCCATAGGTGGTCGTCCTAGGGCATGAATACTCGCCCTATATAAAGAGGGGGTAGGGCCCTAGTTCGAGTGCAAGAGAGGGAGAGAGAATCCCACACGTTCTTCTTGCCCTTAAACCCTAGCTATGAGGTTTAGTATGATAAGGAGGTCTGGTGGCGACAAGGGTGGATTGTAATATCATCATTGATGCCCCAAGATGACAAGAATATGCTTTCCCATCTCGGTCGTGCCCTGGACAAAGCACAGCAGCTGCCGCATGGTTGCAGCACCTGCTGTGGGTCGCATGGCGACCTTGCTCCAATCTGCTGCACTAGTCGAGTTCTGGGCAGCTCCCCAAGGACGACGGAGGACGGCGGAGCTGGGGGAGAGGTTGGAGGCAGCAACCGGGGACCGAGGAGCCGGAGAAGGGTCGGCGCACATCTGCAGATCGCAGCTAGGGCGGCGCCGCTGCTACGGCTCGAGGAAGAAGAAGAAGAGAAGGCGCGTTGGACGGAAATACCCTCCGGGGTATGTAGAGCCGGTCGATTAAGTGATGGGCAGTTCGGTCATTGCATTATAATTCCAACCGTGTGAGCTTTGCATGGAAGGCGCCTATGTGGCACTTCCTTATTGGCCAAGTAAGAGTTTTAATGCAAAATTCATAACTAATGAACCGTAGCTCGGATGAAGGAACTTAATATATGAATTTTGATCCTTTGAACGAGAGGAATCCAAAGAAATTATGCTTGAAGTCTAATTCTAATTGAAATCCGAAAATTAGTGGAAGTAATCATCTTTAATACTTTAATGATTAAGAAACCCTATGTTGATATGGTTAATATGTTTAATAGGGATTAATGGATCTTTAGAGTTGATATTAATCTATTAAATGTAAAAAGGAACATTGAGTTCGAAAAGGAAGAACTTTTCACGTGATTAGTCTAATTTAGGGTTTATGTGCTTAAAAATGCATGAAATTCGAAAAGAGCATAAAGTTATTATCTTTAATGATTCAATTAAGGAAAAACCCTTAGATTAGATGATAGATGAATAATTCAAGATAATTTTTAACCTTTTGTTAATGAAAGAGAAAATAGGATTTAAAAATATGATCTTTTTATATTTGGTATAAGTTAGGGTTTCGTGCATGATTATGCACTAATGAGCTTGAAAACCCTAATCTTGATGAATATATCTTTTAATTGGTTTAATTATGAAAATCCATGACTAAGTAGGGATATGATGATCCGAAGTCAATTTGGACATAAAAGACTATTAATTGAGTAGTTTGAGCAATTAGGGCTTATATAAATGGAAAAGAATATTTTTAGGGTTTGATAACCAAAAAGGGATAAAATTTGAGAAAGAGATCTAAGAAACCCTAATTAATATTAATTAAGCCTTAATGCGGATTAGGAATCCTAGAAAGAGAATCCAAATCAATAAAGTAGATTCTTGATGAAGTGTGTGATAAATAGAGTACATATTCTTTTCAGGAATTATGTGATGGTTGAATTACTTGCTTGGATCTGTTGATTGGGTTGATTGTATATACATGAAGTATATGTTCAATAATCTGCATGACTCATCAAATCAGGTATGTGGTTACGCTTATGAATAATCGCATTAGTTTCCCGGCGATTTCCGAATGATTTATCGGTTGCTTGAAATAACTGTTGAATGTCTATTTATTTCATGCAACTATAAAGTGACTATGATTATCATCATAAGTATACATATAACTGGCTAGATCCTTGTTCACCTCTGGTGTTTTAAAAAGGCTGAAAAGGGGGTAATACCTAGAGAAAGGTCTAGGATTGTCGTGAGTCAGAAACTGGATTGCCTTGTGCGTTCATGAGACTCTTCAGCATACCGAGAGTTAGAAACTGGATTGGCTTGTGCGTTCATGAGACTCTTCGGTTTACCATGTAACTCAATCCTAGAAACTAGTTTACCATTTTGGTGGATCATGAGGGGTTGTAGTTTGGTATACAGGTCCACTGCAGGGATAACACAGAGGTTATGGAACTTGTGGATCGCTGATGTTATATTAAAATGTAATCTTGATTGTTTAAAAGATTAATTGCTTGATTACATTGTTAGCATAATTGTTGATTATTGTTTCCTCCACATACCGACTGACCGTTGTTTTGTTTGTCGGCGATTTAGGTACAAATTCCAAAGCACAAAACAGTAAAGTGACACATTGTGAAATCAAGAACTAAAGAACAAGGAGGAACTAGTTAGAGTAGTTCATCTGTGGTTAGAAGTCTAGTACTTCCAATCTTTTCAAAGGTATGATAAGGAAAAAAAATTTATTTCCATTTTCAGTATAGTCTGTTAGAATTTAATAATTGTTATTGGTTATATGTCGAACCTTTGATCCGGAATTTATGGGTGCGGCTTCAACCTCTCGGTCTCCCTTAATTGGGGGTTATCGGAAGGTGGGGTCGTAACAATATGCTTGTTAGAAGTGAATTAGGGTTTGTATGTCCACTTGTTTGATGCAGCCTTAATTCACCTAATTGGCATAACTACTCAAGTGAAACTCTAATCATGTATTGCCCTGTGCCATAGATCCACCTAAGTGTCAGAACTTGCCAGATGGTGAAATGAGTATTTCTAAGGGAAACTTAGAGCGCATACTGATGAGTATGTGGGGTGCTTGTCATGATGAATTCAAGTGTTTAGGGAGGATGATTGTGGTCATACCTAGCCCTTGGTTTGAGAACAGTGGTGGTCGTATCTCGGTGATTATATATGTGATGATATAGGAGGACAACTGCGGTTGTACCTCGGATGGTAGGGTATGCATACCCACCTCTATTCACTAGTGTCGTGACCTGTACCAAGGACGGACTAGGCTGTTAGTAGCTTGACCTTATGTGTCACTTTGGTGGACCCGTACTGACCGGGGGCGGAGAAGATCTTAGGAGTCTGACTCTTCTTAGGTCTTGTATGGCACTGATTTCGACTTAGTAGTGGTCAGTTGGATTTTGAGTGGTATCCTCAATTTCCTCAAGGCATAATAAAAGATGTAATACAACCATATCGCATATCTGTTTAGGGTTATACACAATGCTTCACATTGTATGATAACCCTTGTTTGTTCTCTTTACATAAAGATGATGCTTAGGGCAATTAAGAGATAGTAATTATACTTATGTTGTGGATATGCATAAGATTGTAAATGTGTACATACAGTAGTCATGCTTATGTTGATATCTATACTGCTACTACTAGTTATAATTAGGATGCTTTCTATATCATGTTGTTATTTATGTTTAGCATGCTAGCCATGCCTATATAATTAGATATGCATATACTGCTAATCATTCTTATGCAAATACGTGCTTATGTTGATAGCTCTGCTTATGATATTAATATATTCAAACAATTAGACATGCAAATGTTGTTAGATATGCTTATGATGCTAGACTTATTCATGTTAATAGAGATAATATTCTACTAGACTTTCTTATGCTAGTTATGCATATGCTATTGAATCTCTTATATGGTTAATAAGGAAAATTATGATAGTCAGCTTGATGATGATAATTGTTATTAGCTCCTTTATGTATTTTTTTAATCATCAGTGTTGCTGAGCCTATTTGTTATATATGATTAAACTGCTTAAACTGTATCATTACCTAAAATGTTGTAATCTATAAACGTTGTTGGAGGTTATATCTCCTACTGGGACATGGGTATCACCCTTGTGGTTCACCAATTTTTTTAGGTAATCGGAAGTGACTTAAACAAACATGTGGCAGAAAAGAGTATCTATATTAATAAATCTTTGATAAAGTTTATTAGATGTCTAGTGTATCCTAGAGTCATCCCTATACTCTCAGGTCCAGGAAGGAAAAGTTTGTATATGGTGTTTCATATGAATCGAACTTTTGTCAGCATATTAATGTTTGTTTGTGTGGCATATACAAATATTGCCTCATGTGCATATATGTTGTGGCTAAGACGATAGAATAATTTATATCAAATTCTTAGCATAGTATGAATATAAGAAAGATGTTGGGCTCTTATGCAACTATTTCTGAGCTGGAGCTGACGTTGAAATCGATTTTAATTTACCCATATTTTTGGGTATGTGATTAATTAGTGATTGATTGTGTTTTATTTTTTGAGTAATCTCATTTAGTGTAACGGGTTATCACAGTACTCAACTCAACCAACTAGAGAGTCTAGTCGAGCAATTGGATAATATCATATGGAGCTGATAAAACCTGCCAATCGACTGACTGAAGAGTTTAGTTGACCAACTTGAAAGTGTCACCCAACGGATTACTAGGATGGTTAGTCTATTTAGTAGAGAATTCAATCAACCAACTGATTTAAGTTGAGTAGTTGGACTGGGTCGAAGGATTAATGATAGTTGTGGTTATGCCCATTAAATGTTGCATTAAAAGCCAATGTTATTGTGTCACTGACCAAAAGCCAATCAACTGACTATACAGTTCATTCGATAGACTAGTTGTATGCAACCAGTAGGCCATTCAATTGACTAGATAGCATAGTCGACTGACTGGCTATGTGTAACCTCCGACAAACAAGAAACTTGACCCTTCATCTTCTGGGGGTTTTGGAAACCCCATCCCTACCACTCCTATATAAAGGGGGATGTCTAAGGCTCTTAACACACTTTAGATGATTCACTAGCTGGGGGAGCCACCTGGCCAGTCAACCAACTAGATAGTCTAGTAGGCCGACTACATGTGCATACCCATTGTTTAGCCAAGAAACTTCACCCTTTATATTTTAGGGGTTTTGGAAACCCTAGCCCTACCACTCCTATATAGATGGGGATGGACAAGGATCTCAACAAACTTCTCATTCACGTTGTGGTAATGTGAGAATCTAGCACCGTACCCCTGAAAAGGGGAGATAGCAAGGGAGAAGAAAGTTGATGCTAGAATGTCAAGAAACGAAGGGGCTTCTCCTTCCTGCTAGCTCAAGAAGTGGAACATGGATTTCTTGGTGGTCAGTGTGGACAATGTAGGAGGCACAGAAGCTTTGTTGTTGCACTAGGAGGATGATGTCAATCACTGTCCATGTGCCGCTCAAGAAGGAAGCACATACATGTGCAAGGATAATTGTTGAACTTGTTCTAAGACAAGGTACATCTTGCACACTCTTTTCAAATACATCATTTGTTAATGGAATCTGCTAGTTATGGAATATGGACAAATTTTTTGTTTTGTCTCCCTTCTCGGGCTCCATATTTCTCAACAGTCAAGGACTTTCATTAAAATGTTGACAAAGTTGACACGAGGATTGTAGGAGAGTAACAAGATGTGTCACTAGAAGTCACAATCTTCTGATGATCCCTAAATACAATATGATACATCATGTTAGTATGTTGGCACATAGTGTTATTGCTTTTTGTAGAAGTTGCTTTTTTTCCCATGGACATGCCTTGTCAGGTGACCAACACGAGCTGTCTATGATTGTTTTTGTAGTCTTGTTGATATTATGTACCTAAAATAAAAATCATGGAGCAAGTAAATATAACATAAAAGTAAAAATCTAGCATGATTATAGCCGATTTAAGGCACAAAAGGATTCAATGTATATGCAATAGTCGGCACAAAGATGATATAAATCATGCATATCAAATACGGAGAAGGTAGAGGAGAAACTCTTATGGTAGTGAAGCCAAATCATATGGATAAAATATGTTGACCAAAATTCAAAGACCAATCACTCTTCCATCTAGAAGAGAGAGTGATGCGGGACACCATCCACAAGCTCAATGCTGATCACGGTACATGATAACATTAGTTTTTATGCACATTTCATGATTTTTTCATAAATAGATTCATATCATATAATGTTTAAAGATCTGAAATTCATTCATTTATTACTCAAATAACAAATACTCAGTTTTGATTGAGTTTTATTGTAAATTGCAAAAATTAACTCAAAATCATGAAGATTGATGACACTTCCATCAACCTCCAAGATTGGGTATAATTGTCAACCTCGATAGATTTCCATAGCTCATTGACCTATCAGGTTGACACTTGTGCCTTCATTCGGAGACTGATGGGCTAATCCATCGAGCTTATATCCATTGATAAAAAAGGATGATGGAACTGAGTTTAACATAAAGACATCAATCTTAGAGATCGATAAAGTTCTATTGGGCTAACATCTAAGTCATACCATCAAACTGATAGTAGAAAAATTATCTATACACTATCAGGTCAATAGTTAATAAAAAAATCAACCTGTTGGTCTTTCAGATATCAATAATCCTCAAGATCAATGAAATGTCACCGACAAAACAAAGACTCGTCAACACCCCCCCCCCCAAGATGGACGATTGGAAGACCAAGAATCCATGCCACATGGAAAAAGTAGAGACCAACATAGCACAAGTCAAACCATATAAATAGGCCCCAAGGGAATCACTTCAAGGTATCTTGGATCCTGGAGTAAAATAAGCCAAAAGGTTGGTGTTGAAATCAGAGCCAAATTCTAGAGCCATTGGCCCACTAGTGTCATCGACCTAGTGAGACCATCAATCTCTATACTTGGTATGCATCCACTTCCTTTGATGAATTAATGGGCGTGCTTGTTTCATTCTTGACCTAAGGAAGACTGGAGTCCATCGATCTCTTGTCTAATTCAATCTAAAGGTGAATAGATTGATCATTTGATCTACCATTGTGTTGATTTCTTCTCTCTCTTTTACTTATCATAATTAGTTCAAGCAGTAATCTATTTTAGTTTGATACCGTGAGTGGCTAGACTTCATAACTTTGGTTGGGAGAAGCCATCAGGACCTCCCAACCATGTAATATTTCTTTCTTCTATTTAATACATGTGTTCTTACAGCTTTGTTTCTATTCTCTTATTTTATTGTCTCTTGTTTTATTAGCTACCTTCTTGCAATATTTGATCTGGATTTATTTGAGAGAATTTTTTTTGGTATGATCTGGAGTATGGATTAGTAATGAGACACGAAAGTGAGGAGTTACTATGGTAAAATTTGTACTTTTATTCTTGATTTATTGGTTATCATCTTGAAAGAAAGATAGCTTTAGTTAGAAATCTACTCGGATCTTGAGAGAAGAAAGGTGTAGATATTATCTATGACATCCTACAAAATATGTTAGGACATATATAAATTGGAAGTGAGGATTTTTCATGGATGAGACTTGTTTGATTGGTGAAACCCAATCCAAGTCCCTTTTTATGGTTTCCATAACTATCTTCCTTTCTTGATCCTTGATCAACTTAGATTTACAACTTAAGCTAGATTAATTTGTTCCTTAACTAGAATAAAAACTTCATTCTTCTAATTCAACTAATTAAGCCAAGATCTCTCGTTCTTGGTTTGTTGTTCTCCTTCTCTTTTTGTTTGACCATGCATTACTACAGTAGACTTTGTATTGAGTTGTACATGTCTCTTAAATTTGGGTATAAATTTAAAGTCTGATATCTTTGATTGGGCAAAGATGTTTACACTTTTCACCTAGGAAAAGAGCAATCAACTTTTGGCTCTGTTGTCGGGGACAAGGCAATGGACAACCTCTAAGAAGTTGGGGTCTACTTAGAATTGGTATGTGTTTTTAAGTTTAGCTATAGGTTTAACTACACCTTTTATTTTTTACGCCTACCCTAAGTATAGTTTATGTTTCTCGTCCTTGACTCTAACTTGTTCGATTCTTGCAAGTAGTAGAATTTTTATTTCTTTTCCACTTTGGATATTTTTTGTGAATTTATACAAGTAGATCATCTTTGCGACAACCTAATGGATGCTCAACCAGCCGCATGACATGCTCCTGAGAACCGTCCATCCTTTTGTTCATTGGCCACAAGCTGCACCAAAGACAACATGGAACCTGTCATCATGCCTCACATAGTGGTGTCCAACTTTGAATTTCAACCTACTTTGTACAATATCCTTCAACACCAAATGTTTGGAGGAAATTTCATCTAAGAAAACCCCTACCATTAGATTGATGCCTTCAAAAATATTTGTGACACCCTTAAAATAAATAGGGTCCCTCAAGTTATTATTGATAACACCCAAGTTGAGACATTTATGGTAAGTTTTTATGTATAGTCTTGTACCGTTATAGCCTTAATATGCCCAAAATAACTCTAGAATCTTATCTTTTAGTAATTTATACCTTTTAAAAGATAGAGTTTCTCAATTAGCCTATTTTGAGACTTGCATGTACCAAACTCAAGAATACATCAACTCTCCAGGTTTTGCACCATCAAGAATCATGTTATGTGCACCGCAAGAAAGTTTTGATATTTTGGACCTAAATTTCGATGGCCAACCCCTTCATTGGAAAGCATCCTCATTGGTTAGAATTTTCATTGATGTAGGCCCATCAACATATAGTAATACCCCCCTCTGTGTGGGTTTCCAAAGGAGAATCACCTATGACCATTGAAGATCTCAGTGATCAGTGTGTTGAAAATATCAACAGCTGTTGAGATCTGCCATAATAAAAGACTGCCAAAATCCATCGTCATTGATAGCCGAGATCCATCACCTATAAAGATTGAAGATTTCAACGACTAGCAACTATGCAAAACATCAACGAATGCAAGGCCTTCATTTTAGATATCATTGGTATTACACCATCAATGATCGCTGAGATTCCACATCCTCAGTGACCACCAATTTTTTAATCCCTTGCACATCCCAACGACCACTGAAACTCTGCCACTCCTATATATACCCACCCCTGCTACCAAGGCAGGGGTTCTGACTTTTTGGGTCTGATTTGAAGTTTCAGCGACCATCAGTTCCCAAAGCTTTGGGGGAGAGTTCCAAAGTCCAAAAGGGATGAAGAGCACACCCTACATCCACCCCTTTAGTTCGCCTCCATCCACCATCACCCACCCATTCCCAACCATTCCCAGCCACCTTCACCTCCATACATACATCTAAGTTGTTGTTAGGGGAAAAATAAAGGAGAAAGGAGGCCAAGGAGTCTAGAATATCAAAGAGGATGACCGTAAGACAAGATTCAACTCTCCCTGAGGCTAAGGAGTGAGGGAAACCTCACTTCCATGGGCTAAATCTCTTTTTACCTCTTTCTTATACTTTTCTCCTTAGTTTCTATACAAATGATGTTCTTCCATCTTTCTTTGATGCGAAATATGCTTGTTCATGACTAGTTGAGCTCCTTCTTGGATATGTATCCCAATTTGGTCATGCTTATGTACTTCTACCTTAAGCAAGTAGTTTTATTCCAAACCTAGCATCTTATCTGATCTATCTTCTCTTTTTGGTTATGATTGCTAGTTTGGTTGATCGCTTTATTTCTTGAACCTCTATTTCTACCTAGATCAAGGGATTAGTTGTAGAAATGGGTAAGTGAAGGTAGTTTGGAATGAAATCTAAGAGGAGGATGTCCAAGGTAGGATTGGCACAAAACACCTATTGGAGAGATATGACCTGACCCTTGAACTTGGCTGGGTTCATCTCAACCCACTGGGATTCACGGTCTATGTTCTGTACAGATCCTCTATTGTTCCCAACATCCCTGAATATTCTAGACCTGGGAGGGAATCTAGAATATTTAGGACTATTGACCCATTATCCTTGAAAGAGGTTTTAGATCATTAATGGGGTTTTAGTCATGTTGTGTGAGAGTGAGCGGGATGACCCTGACAAGAGTAGTTACCACGTATGTGCTACATTTGTAGGTTAGACGCTTGATAGGGTGTTTGAGGGTTTTCTACGCTTGAGAATTGGTGCATAAAGTACCCGCCATGTAGTTACATAGACATGAACTCATCCTAATTAGTAGGATTCGACGGTTTCTGTTTTCTTTATTTTATTTTGTCTCATACCGTTTTGCTAGACTAATCTTAGTTCTTTACATATATCAACTATCAATTTGCTTAACTAACATAAGAGCAAGACCTTAAGCATCCTAAACATCCTCACATCCCTATGTTTGACCCCATGTATCTACTTCGTCCTCATACTACATTGTGGGGGTCCTTGAAGGTTTGGGGTTATAAATTTAGAAGTATGATTTACCTTTGAAATCACACATGTACTTTCCAGATGCACTCTCAGGGCTGGTTAGTTATTTACCTAAGGGTTTTCATCTTTCCCTAGGAGACAAGAATATAGCATGGTACGTGTTACTAAAAGGAGTCTCCACTTGGCAACAACTATCATATGCCTTTGTTAGCAAATTTTTCCCTATTGGAAAGACTCTTAGGTGGAAGCACAAAATCCCTGGATTCAAACAAAATCCTAGTGAGAACATGTACGATACTTGGGAAAGGTATCAAAGGTGCTAGGGAGGTTGACCACATCACAACTTCAATGAAGGTTTTCTTATAACCACCTTCTATGAAGGGCTTACCTTGATAGAAAGAACATCCCTTAATTCCCCTACATGAAGCAACTTCATGAAACATAATGTTGTGACTTCTAGGGTAATCATCAACAACATGGCCATGTTGCTGCCTGAATAAGACTACAATAGAGGTTCTATTGGAACCACATCAGCCATCAATACCAATACTCTTGAATTAAATTTTCTTGAAATCTGAATTCCAAACTTGATAAAATGGCCAAAGAGGTGCATAATATTTAGGTAGCCAATTCTAGATGTCACACTAAAGTGATCATGAAATTTGTTACTTGTGGAGAAGGTAGTCATGGAGTCTATCACTATATATATACTCATGAATATGAAGGCCAACAAATGGTTCATGTGGAAAATGTATCTTATGTAAGCTACAAAACACCTAAGATTCTCATATGGAAATACCTTGATAGTTGAAAATTCTTACCAGTTGAACCAACCTTCTCAACCAATATGCAGAGAGAAATCCATTGGAAGAGGAAATCTCCCATAGTTTCCCCAAAACAAATCTCCACAACAATAAGGGAATTTCCATAGACCAGCCAGAGGAAGCCTTTTCCAACAATAAAAAAACTCCATAAATCATTTAAACTCCATCACTGAAAGATTGGGAGAATGTATGGTGAGAAATAGTAACCTTTTGTCTAGAATGCAAGCGTAGTTAGGAAATGTGAACACTCAAATCAGTCATTTGCAATAGCTTAATAGAATTACTGACCAACAATTAGCCTCCATAGTTGCATCAATAAAGAATCCAATTGAGAAATTTCCCTCTAGCACAGAGAAAAACTAAAAGAGTGAGCGCAAGAATTTCTACACTCCAATCTAGTACAACTTCAAATATACCACTTACTATTTTACCCAAAATTGAAGGAGATGAAGATTCAACAAATCTAGAAGATGGAGGTGTTATGATAATTAAGAAATCAAGAGGAATGACTAAGTCTATCCCCTCCATGAAACCTCCCAAGATCCCATAAGGGGCACCTTTTTCCCATAGGTTTATAAGACGCAACTTGAAAAAAGATACAATAAAATTATAGACACTAGCCAAGAAGATACACCTGGATATCCCTCTCCTAGATGTCAATAATGAAACCCCATCATACGCCAAATTTCTAAAATATCTTACAACCAAGAAGAGAAAAAAGGATATGTAGAAACTATGCATTTAGCTAGGATGAAAATAATCTTTTTCTAGTCAACTATGCCAACTAAACATAAGTATCCCATGGCTTTCACTATACCATTCCTTATAGGAGACACTTTAGCAAGATATATCCTAATTAATATTGGGGGCAAGCTAAGACTCATGCCACATTCTCAAGAAATCTGATTGGGACTGACAGACATAGTCCCCTCAAATATGAGAATCCAATTAATCGATAGCTCTTACACCAAGCTGGTTGGTGTAGTCAGGGATGTCCCTATTCGAATTGGAAACAATTTTATGCATTGTGATATAGTCATCATCAAACTCGATTGAAGATCCTACGTACCTGATGATTTTTAGCCGACCCCTCCTCTCCACTGCTCATGCATTTATTGATGTCGTATATGGGATAATAACTACTCAGGTCAGCAATGAGAACATTGACTTCAATGCATTAGATCACATGAAGGAGCCCTCTACAATGGAGACATGCTATTTCACAAATTGTTAACGTTAGTTGTGTGCTAATATTCAAGAACCATGATGCTATTGTGGATCCTATGATACAACCACTCACAAACCCTACTTCTGGGATTACAGATCTAGAAGTAGAAGAGATCCTGGCTTACTTAGAAGCCACAAAAAGATGAGGAAGCAAATCAACAAGGTTCTTTAAAACTGCCAAGTATGTCTTTCTTTAGAGAGAACCAAAAGATATTTCTACACCAAAGCCACCTCCTGAATTGAAACCTCTTCGAGAAGGTTTGAAGTATGAGTTTTTAGATGATGAATAAAGAGACCCTACAATTATAAATTCATAATTGATGCATGATCAACAAGGACATCTTCTGAAGGAATTAAAACTTTGACGAAAGACTCTTGGTTATTTATACACGACATCAAAGGACTTAGTCCCACTGTTAACATGCATCAGATTAACATAGAAGACACAACTCGACCACATGTCTGAGGCTAGAGAAATTTAAATGACAAGATTCACAAGATCGTGTGAAAGGAAGTTATCAAAATCTACGATGTCAGATTCATTTATGCCATTAGTGATAGTAATTGGGTAAGTCTGGCACATGTAGTACTAAGGAAAGGAGGAATTATTGTTGTCAAAGGAGGTGATGTCTAGGAATTCGCCACTTGTGTTGTAACTAGTTGGTGCATGTGCATTGACTACAGATCATTAAACATCGTCACAAGAAATGATCATTTTCCCCTTCCATTCATTGATGAAGTACTAGAACTGTGAAAGACCGGGTTTTCGCTTAATTTTGAGGACAAAATTTCTCTTATGGTGTGTAGGATGTGATGAAGTGAACTTCTATGGTTCTAGATATCCAATTGAATAAGTGGGATCATGAATTTTATAATTCGAATGACTCTTAATCGATATACATTGATATTGATGTTGACATCATGATTATGATTGATAAATTTATGCCTTTTGAAGTGCTTATATGAATGGTCAAATAAGTGAGTGTTGGTGCAAAATTTTGGATGGGGGGCAGCTTGGATGATAATAAAGCTACGTCAAGTTTCTTAGGGTTTTTATGTTTCTAGATGAAGCTATTTAGGTTGAGTTTTGTGGAACAATATGCATTTTGAGGTATATTGGACCAAAGTTTTTTATTTGTAGCCTAAGTTTATAACAAAGATGTCGTCCAAATCCTTTTATTAACCCTTTGGACGAATTGTGTGGCCTTGCCGTGGACTTGGTCTTTGGGAAGTCATCTATTACCCTAGTTTAAATCAACAATTTGAGGGGCAATACAGTTCTCGCAAGATCACTCCCATGGCGATCATCATACGTGGGTTGGCCACAGTCAAAACTCTTGGTGATCAGTGGCGGAACTAGAAAATTACACTAAGGGGGCTGAAATCATATATGTGTGTATTTTCACACATAGGGGCTGAGTTGAAAAAATATCAACATTGAGAATGGAACCTGTGTCAATTGTTACAAATAAACCTGCTTTCTACCACTCAAGCTAGTTCTTTTCATTGTAAATTAGTACGCATCTTTCTATTTCCGCTTTTGGTGAAGCATAGAGAGGAGACGAGTTCCTTCCCCATTATAGGCGGCAGGTCCTGGAGTTCAGATCCAGGAAAAGTGGCCAACGAACTCAGGCGCTTTGGTGAAGAAGAAGAAGCGGGCATGGTTGGGAGTGGGTTTCCCCTGGGTTTTGGATTCCCAGTGGGGTTGAGGGAGTTATGCGGTGCTTCTGGATGCACTACGATGACACTTTGCTCCGGGGATGAATCTTCCCCTTTCACCCGCCACCAGCAGTGGCTAGCGCCGAAAACCCCCACCAGCGATGGGCTTTGGGGACAGACCTGGAGGCAATCGATCCCTCACTGGAGGTCCAGAGCCACGACGCGCGCCAGAGATTGGAACCCACATCACGACGGCGGCCGTGAGAAAGATTAGACGCAAGCGGGCGCGAGACAACGAAGGCGTTTCGGAGAACGGCGGAACGCAGAGACGATCACAATCTTTATGCGTAGAGAACGAAGAAGGTGAACTCGCGCAGAACGGACTGCGTCGGGCGTGAACGGGTGAAAAAGAAAAGGAGAGGGCGGTCCAGAACCAAACCCAGCTCCAGACCAGGTGCGAACCGGCTCAGTTGAAGCTGAACCAGGCGGCCAGACCAAGTGAACTGTGCCCTTCCTTGGGCCACGTGATGCCATTCTATTGGTCTAAAGGTTAGAAAATCCAGATAAATCTTAGATCTTCCATTATTCGTAGAAATTAGCTTGCTTATCAAAAAAATACATATAATATACCAAAATGTTAAGAAAAATGCGTAGAACAACATGGAGGCATAACATCAGTATTTTTATGCTTTCATATCAGTGATATCATATAAGTTGTAAAATACTTAGTTCATGTATAATAAATACAAATGATGGCCTAAAATTATGATAATATGTTAGTAAATACTTTTTTACGTCTATAATCCTTATAAGATCAGTTATTATGATGTTGATGCATGAAATCATGTAATTTACTCCACATGGCTAATTAGGGCTAATAACCTTAAATAAAATGCAATAAATACTTTCATGCTCAATAAATGATGATATTTACAAAAAACTCTCATATTAGTAACGGGAAGATAATATGTAAATCTGAGATAAGTTTTATGCACTAAATTCATATTATATGAAGAGCACTCTTAATACATGTGATGTGACCCTAATATGGTTAATGAAAGTGACATAATGTTAAATATATTCACATAATAATGTGACACATTAGTATATCTATTTGATAAACTATAATCTAGAATATGACATCAGTAAGATAAATCTAAGACAAGAATACAAGTAACCATGAGAATCTCATAATGAGATAAGGTAAACCCTAAAATGGATATAATTAGGGTTAAGATGAGATGTAAGATGATGAGAACCTCATGGTGATATGTGGTCTTGTCTTAATCAGGTTTGACCAAGCATATAGTTGACATCAGTGATATGTGATTAGGATATCTTGATCAAGGTACGCCATTACCTCCTACTTGGCTTATTATACAATATGCTTGTGTTATAAGTGTAGTAAAATACTTGGCATATGGTATTGGATGAAATGATTGTACTTGTATGATATGTTATTTGATGTTTTTCATACTTATATGGCTATGAACACATGAAACATAAGATATTTGATCCATCAAATGATATCACTAAACTCTTTGGTAGTACATTGCATTGAGGTGATCTAACTCTTTGGTAAGTGAGTGTTGGCGCAAAATTTTGGATGGGAGGCATCTGGGATGATAATAAAGCTATGGTCAAGTTTCTTAGGGTTTTTATGTTTCTAGATGAAGCTATTTAGGTTGATTTTTGTGGAACAATATGCATTTTGAGGTATATTGGACCAAATTATTTGATTTGTAGCCTAAGTTTATAACAAGGATGTCATCCAAATCCTATTATTAGCCCTTTGGCCGAATTGCGTGTCCTTGGATTTCTAACCCGTGGACTTGGTCTTTGGGAAGTTATCTATTACCCTAGTTCAAATCAACAATCTGGGAGGCAATACAATTCTCACAAGATCACTTCCACGACGATCACCATATGTGGGTTGGCCACAGTCTAAACTACACACCACGATCTCTATAGACGTGCTTTGAGGAAAGAAACCAACTAGAAGTTGTCGTTGCTTCCTGAACACATCTTTGTTGGTCCTTTTGTTTCTGGCTTTTGGTGAAGCATAGAGAGGAGATGAGTTCCTTCCCAACTTTCGGTGTTACTCCCTTACAGCGCGTAGGCTAATGAAGGAAGTCCAAGAACATAATTTGGAGTGGGAGATTAGAGGGGTCTGATACTTTCTGTAGGCTAATGGTGGTGAACTTGTAGGCGATAGGTCCTGGAGTTCAGAACCAGGAAAAGTGGCCAACGAACTCAGGCACTTTGGTGAAGAAGAAGAAGCGGGCATGGCTGGGAGTGGGTTTCCCCTAGGATTTGGATTCCCTGTGGGGTTGAGGGAGTTAATGCGGTGCTTCTGGATACACTATGATGACACTTTGCTCTGGGTATGAATCTTCCCCTTTCACCCACCACCAGCAGTGGCTAGCCCCGGAAAACCCCACCAACGATGGGATTTGGGGACGGAGAAGCATCTAGGACCAGCCGTCTCCAATCTTCAGGGATCTAAGAATCTAACAGAGGGCGAGAAGATCTCAATGCAAACATGGAGGTAATTGAACCCTCACCGTAGGTCCAGAGCCACGACGTGTGCCACATATTGAAACTCACCTCACGACTGCTGTCGTGAGACATATTAGACGTAAGAGGGTGGGAGACAACAAGGGCATTTTTGAGAACAGTGGAATGTAGAGACAACCACAATCTTTTGATGAAGATCTGGAGGCAGGAAGTTCCTTGCTGGGAATCCCTACGGCGGCGATGGCTTCATGCGTAGATAACGAAGAACACAAACTCACACAGAACGGATTGCGTCGTGCATGAACGGGTGAGAAAGAAAAGGAGAGGGTGGTCCAGAACTAAACCCAGCTCTAGATCAGGCACGAAGCAACTGAGTTGAAGCTAAACCAGGCGGCCATTCCAAGTGAACCGTGCACTTCCTTGGGCCACATGGCGCCATCCTATTGTTCTAAAGGTTAGAAAATACCAGATAAATCTTAGATCTTCCATAATATGTAGAAATTAGTTCACTTATCAGAAAAATACATATAATATACCAAAATGTTCAGAAAAATGTGTAGAACAACATGAAAGCATAATATCAGGCTTTTTGTGCTTTAATATCAGTGATATCATGTAAGTTTTAAAATTCTTAGTTCATGTATAATAAATATCAAACGATGGCCTAAAATTATGATAATATATTAGTAAATTCTTTTTTATGTCTATAATCCTTATTAGATCAGTTATTATGATGTTGATGCACAAAATCATGTAATTTGCTCCACATGGCTAATTAGGGCTAATAACCCTAAATAAAATGCAATAAATACTTTCATGCTCAATAAATGATGAGATTTACAGAAAACCCTCATATCAGTAACTAGAAGATAATATGTAAATCTGAGATCATTTTTATGCACAAAATTAATGTTATATGAAGAGCACACTTAATACATGTGATGTAACACTAATATGGTTAATGAAAGTGACATAATGTTAAATATGTTCACATAATAATGTGATACATGAGTATATCCAGTTGATGAACTAAAATCTGGAATATGACATTCGTAAGATAAATCTAAATTAAGAATACAAGTAATCATGAGAATATCATAATGAGATAAGGTAAACCCTAAAATTGATATAATTAGGGTTAAGATGAGATGTAAGATGATGAGAACATGATGGTGATATGTGGTTTGGTCTTAATTAGGTTTGACCAAGCATATAGTTGACATCAATGATATGTGATTAGGATATCTTGATCAAGGTACACCATTACCTCTTACTTGGATTATTACACAATATACTTGTGTTATAAGTGTAGTAAAATACTTGGCATATGGTATTGGATGAAATGATTGTTCTTGTATGATATGTTATTTGATGTTTTTCATACTTATATGGCTATGAGCACATGAAACATAAGATATATGATCCATCATATGATAGAACTAAACTCTTTGGTAGTAGAGTGCATTGAGGTGATCTAACTCTTTGGTAAGTGAGTGTTGGCACAAAATTTTAGATGGGAGGCAACTTGGATGATAATAAAGCTATGGTCAAGTTTCTTAGGGTTTCTATGTTTCTAGATGAAGTTATTTAGGTTGAGTTTTATGGAACAATATGGATTTTGAGGTATATTGGACCAAAGTATTTGATTTGTATCCTATGTTTATAACAAGTGTGGCATCAAACTCACAAAAACAAGATTAATTAAGCGGAAGTGATCATGTGCAGCGGATTACTGAAAATCACTAAAAATTAAAACCTTTTTTAAAGAGATCCAATCATAGGAAAACTCTTTCAATAAGAACCAATGTATTACATTTACATCTTGGTTCATAAGTACATATCTTGTACTATCTCTTCTTGAGGGTTACAACATCAACTACCTTATTAAAAGTTAAACACAGACAACATAAGAACCTCGAGGCATTAAGACAAAATCTCAAAACAATTCATTAAAAGCACTAACTATTAACTCTAAGGACCTGAGAGTACAGAGACGACACATAGGACTTCTATCTATGAACATGACAGACAACACACTCCACCTGAGTTGTTACTACTGTACCTACTGCTGCTGAAGTTCTGCTCTGCAAGATATTCTCAATCTCCTCCGTGCTCGTCCACCTAAAAATGTTGGATCTCACGGGGGTGAGACAATTGAAAAATTGCCCCAGCGAGAGATATAACTCTCTGCCAGAAACATTATTATTGTAGTTTATAATATAAATATGAACAGAAGATAAGCAGTTTATATCATTCTCATCTTTAACTATTGCAACTATCTGTGATAGAGCAGTAAATCATCTATTCTCTTTATAAGGAATAGAAAGAACATGTGTATTATTTATCTATTGTATCAGCTCAACAACTCATGCTTTTCTCATGATACTCATTACTCTGATATGTCATCCATGACTCTTTCTTGTTTCTATCTGAGGGCCTTAGCCAATCTTCTAAACATATATTAGTTTGTATTGGACATGAGAGTGTACATCATCATGTCTTATTTAGGCATTGGTGCATACCAATCCTGTATAAGAATTCCAGGCATTGGATTATACCAATCCTGTGCAACTTGTACGAGTATTGGACTTATATTTTTCCTATGTATCCATTCCAAGTATTGGACTATGCCAATCCCAACTATTCCAGGTATTGAACTATGTCAATCCTGTAACATTATTCCAGGCATTGAACTATATCAACCCTGTGTAATATTCCAGGTATTGAACTATGTCAACCCTATGCAATTATTCTAGGTATTGAACTATGTCAACCCTGTGCAATTATTCCAGGTATTGGGATTTAACCAATCCTGTGTTATTATTCCAGGTATTGGGATTTAACCAACCCCGTGTTATTATTCCAGGTATTGGGATTTAACCAATCCTGTGTTATTATTCCAGGTATTGGACTATGTCAACCCTATACAATTGTTCCAAGTATTGGGATTTAACCAATCCTGTGTTATTATTCCAGGTATTGGGATTTAACCAATCCTGTGTTATTATTCCAGGTATCAGGATTTAACCAATCCTGTGTTATTATTCCAGGTATTGAACTATGTCAATCATGTACAACTATTCCAGGTATTAAACTATGCCAATCTTGATCAATTATTCCAGGTATTGGGTTATTACCAATCTTGTATAGTTATTCCAGGTATTAGGATTTAACCAATCCTGTGTTATTATTCCAGGTATTGGGATTTAACCAATCATGTGTTATTATTCCAGGTATTGGGATTTAACCAATCCTGTGTTATTATTCCAGGCATTGGGATTTAACCAATCGTGTGTTATTATTCCAGGTATCAGGATTCAACCAATCCTGTGTTATTATTCTAGGTATTGAACTATGTCAATCCTATGCAACTATTCCAGGTATTGAACTATGACAATCATGTTCAATTATTCCAGGTATTGAGTTATTACCAATCCTGTGCAGTTATTCCAGGTATTGGGATTTAACCAATCCCGTGTTATTATTCCAAGTATTGCGATTTAACCAATCTTGTGTTATTATTCTAGGTATTGAGATTAAACCAATCTTGTGTTATTATTACAGATCACCACATCTTGTCACCTCACATTAGGCAATAACCATTCTCATGGCTCATAGAGCACATTTAATATCTTGTCACCTCTCACTAGGTAACCATTAACATCATGGCTCACAAGGCCCATAAAACATCTTGTTACCTCTCACTAGGTAACCATTAATATCTTTCTTAAAGAGCTAGAGGTGATATCTATGATGTCTTGAAGCATTACTTTCCTTATTATTTTTAACTTACTTAAGTTTGTCAACTTGTATTGTATTAAGGTATTTCCCATCTTAATACTTTTATCCACTAACCTATCACCTTTATCATAAAGTTCATAGGTTATAGAACACCCATTAGAATTATCCAACTATCCTTAATGATATGGACTCATCTCAGGTTAAGGCATTGCTTTCTATAAGGTTATCTATAATCAATCATTGTAGGTATTTCTCTTATCAATGTATTAGTTACTATTACATTATTAGGATTAGGGTCTTCCATACCATCACCCTTTATTAGGGTTAGGATTTCACATACCATCTCTCATCATTAGGGATATGATTTCTCATACAATTTCTCATCATTAGGCTTTCACATAAAATTGCCCATAATTAGGGTTTACAATTCATCCCAACTAGGGTTCCTCGTAGCATCACCCTCAACTATGGTTTCTCATGGAATCACCCTCAATTAGGGTTTCTCATGGAATCACCCTCAATTAGGGTTTCTCATGGAATCACCCTCAATTAGGGTTTCTCAATTCATATCAATTGGAGATGCTCATCCCAATTAGGGTTTCACTCCCCATTCCCATAATTGGGGTTTTACATTATATTCCCCTGAATTAGGGTTAGGGTTCATTAACCTTCTTAATTAGGGTTCATGGTCTCTTTATCAAGAATTATACCCTAAATACACATTCATTCATGTTGGAAGTGTTGAGACTGAAACTCTACATGTATATTATTCATGTAAAAAGTTCTCTTTCTCTCTCATCCTTTATAGAATGATATTTACATTGGACTTGATTGTATTAAGTTAACTAAACTTGATTGAAAGGTTGACACCATGTATTATGTCACTACTTCTTTAATCATAAGGATTAATCATTCACAAGGTATTAATCACCCTATTTTAATAAGGGTATGATTACCATAATCATCCTTGAATTACATCATGTAGTGTTCAATTAAACAATTGATCTTTAAACACCTTAAGTGTCCATACAATTTTGGTTAATTATTTCTCAAACGGTCTTGGTCACTTAGACTCCAAACGATCTTGACCAACCAGACCTCAAAAGGTCTTGCATGGATAACCTTCAAACGGTCTAAGACCGTTTAGACCTCCAAACGGTCTTGGTCTAACTATTTGGCAAAGTTAGTACTTGAAACTGTTTGACAAAGTAGGTGTTTGAAACCGTTTGAGTCTCAATCCGTTTGGGATCATTTGGTCCCAAACGGTCTTGAGACTATTTGGTCCTAAATGGTCTTGAGACCATTTGGACTCAAACGGTCTCGAGACCGTTTGGTCCAAACCTCCTCAAAACCGATTGGACCAAAAAGGGTCTCGACCTCTCTCATCGATTTAGGGTTTCCAAGGTTAACTCCCTCATCAATTGAATCCATGTAATTACTCATCATTTGAACCTAAGCACCATGCTTCAAGTGAGCTTAATGAATCATCCTTCAATTGATCATCAATTAGGGTTTTGAACCCAATTGAATTAGGGTTGAAATCGATGAACCTTCAATATTAGTCATTGTGGAACTAGTTGCTTAGAAATCATTGGTCAATCATTCAAATTGGGAATGTCCTGACCTCAAATGGTCTTGAGGTCGTTTGGATGACCTCCAAATGGTCTTGAGACCATTTTCCCCATCTATATTTAAAAATTGGTGAAGTTCAAATAGGGTTTGCATCATTGAATTGCTCATCAGACTAATTATTGATTGCATTACCATTTGATATATTTGGGTCCTCAACTACTTCACCATACTCAACCCTAGACCTCCAAACAGTCTTGGTTGACCTCCAAACGGTCTTGAGACCGTTTGGGTGATCTCCAAACGGTCTTGAGACCGTTTGGGTTAATCAACCCAAAGAATTAAATCAATTAGTTACAAAATCAGCACTCAACCCGATTAGGGTTTCTAATTAGATGATTGTTCAAATATTAATTCAATCAATTGGAACCATTAGATCCTTATCCAACAAGTGCTAGGATTCTGACCTCAAACGGTCAACCCATCCAAATGTTCAACCATCCTAAACGGTTTGGGGTTCAAAGCTCTAAACGGTTTACAAACTGTTTAGTCTCCAAACGGTTTGGTGAAACCGTTTGGATCAAGATCTTCAAAACCATTTGCAATTGATATTTGGGGAGGTGTGTGCTTATGATGATGTAATCATCATCAAGCTCTAAACCCATGAAACTTTCTGTGATTTTCATGGTGATTGCATCCATCAACCAAATAAATTTTCGAGAATAAAGAAAGGATCAACATTTGATAAGGAATTGAATGCAATAACAATATTAAAGGTTCAAGTTATAAAACCCGCCTCCAATTGAGCTTCAAAGCTTGGAGCTTCACGTCAAAAATGGTGGATGAAGCTTTTGAAACTCCCCCTAGGCTCGTCCTCAAGCTTTGGGGTGAAAAGATTGGCCAGGGTTGAAGATGGAGTGAAGAAAAGAAGAAATCAAGCATTGATTTGTGATTTCCACCATAGATTCAAGGTGAAAGATGGTCAAGAAGCTTACCAACAGGTTGGGGCTCGTTCTCCTCTTTCTCAAAAGCTCACAAGGTAGTTTTTCAAGCAAAAGGTGGAAGTGAATTCGAAATCCCCCCTTTACTCTATGGATAAATGAGCTTATATTGAATTTTTATTAAAAATTCAATTAGGAGAGAGAAAGTAGGAATTATCTCCCCCATATCCTTGCCGCTTGCACCCTTTTCTTCCTTAGGGATGAGTATATCCTTTTTTCCTCTTATTCTTCTCAATTATCCATAATTTAAAGAAAAGCAAACTAAGCACCTTAAATCATATTATAATAATATCCATAAATGAGTGGATATTTCTTTTTCTTATAATAATGTGAGTGAGTTATCCACTTCCCTTAGATATTTTCGTGCCTTTACAAGGAACATGGTCTTCCAAATATATGTATTTCAACCATTTTAATTTTGGTTGAAGGGCACTTCAATTAATATATTTATTTTTGCATATAATTGAAGTAAAGTTCCAATTATGCTTAAATCTTGATTATTTTAATATCATGATTCTCTCTCCTCCAAAATGATACAAATGAGATGCCCCTACCATTTTATTTTCTCTACATGATGCCAAGAAACATTAGGGACTATTATGAAATAATAATTTACATATTGAACCTTGGGTTTTGGGTAAATTGCACATTGCACCAAAACTAGGTTTTAATGCATAAACATTGCTTAATTAGGTCTTTGTTGTTACTCAGGCTTTCCCAAGCCATACCTCTGCATCATCTTCATTCTCATGACGCTTCAACACATGAGGAACATTTATCCAGTAACATTTGCAAGTTAACCCCTCACATTGGGTAATTTGTACTTTAGTCCAAACTAAGCAAACATTGCTTCAACATTATTGAAACATGACCAAAATTGAAACATAAGTTCCTCTTGAGCCTTAATTACTTTTCACCAAATAAAATTAAGGATCTAATTATATTTCTTAAGCAAAACTTCTAGGGTTAAGGCATAACCCAGGTCAGGGATGTTACAAATTATAAACCCCTAATAAGGATTTCATCCCCGAAATCCCAGATAAAAGAGAAACATATATTATTCATATATCATCTCATCAAGTTCTTCACATAACATCTCAATGTCATGTTTATGCAATGCATAAACCCCTAACATATGATGTCCATGCTATATAATATAGCTAAACTGATTTCACAGTTAACCCCTTCTAGGTAGTCAACATAATTTATCTGATACCAGAATTCCTTACCATGGTATTCATCACATGCGTTGGAAACACATCACATTTTCATCTTTCATCCTGATACATTACTTGTTATATAAATGTCTTTTTCTTGGAACCCAAGTCCAAGACAAACTAATACTTTTCTCAGTATCCATGTGATAAACATTTTTAATTGTGCACATCAAGTGTCCTAAAAACCCACTTGATTGATATGTCCCTGAAAGGAAGAAAACAAAGAAACATATTCTTCTTGTCACCCATTGTTATCCAGAGTCATTTATTAATGAGAAGAGATTATCATCTCCTCTAAATATTGCATGAACTTTCTATGTTCATGAGTTATTTACCCTTATTTTATCCTTGGTTCCTCACCATCAACATAGGAATTATAAGGATGATTACATCTCATCATCCCTTATTCTCATTATCATCATGATCACTAGATGTGGGTATTCAACCCCTCAGTCCATCATTTTTATTATTACCTCTTATCAGGTAACTATTACCTGTAGGTCTTCAGACCACGGTATACATTATACTAAACATCTTCTTTTGTTTATAATTTTTTTACAATTAAATCAAATTCCTTCACATATCAATTAAAATGTGGTAGAAATATCCATGCCACATCTTCTACTTCTTTCTTTAGATTGTTTCAGAATGATTACTTGATCAGAGTAATCAGAAAGATAACAATCTAATTATGTCATACTTACCTTGCCTTCAATAAATGAATACCTGGCCAGGGTATTCAAGGACTGAAATTAGGCAGTATGCATTTATTTTATTTTATGTTTTTGTCCCTTTATATTTGATATACTTAATGTCTCATATTTTCTCTGAGTTCCTTTTACATCTTTTCCCTTTCTACATGAAAAGAGAAATTTTCAAACATATAAGAGAATATTGGACTAAACATAAGTTTTCATCCTTCTTATCTCTTCCTCATATCCTTAAAGGATTATACAGATGAACTAAATAACAACTACCTTTCTTATAGTAGAAAACAGAAGGTAACTCAAAATAGAAAGTTCTATCTTGACAAGTCTACCTTTTACAAGTTAACTAGCATCGTATCTGACCCAAAACATGAATTTAGTTGTTATTTGTTATTGCCTTTGTCCTCTACTACCAAAAGTAGATGGACCAAATTGTGACACTTGTCTTCGTCCTCTACCATATGCTACATTGGACTGAGGTCCTTGTGGGTTTTGCACATTATGCCTTGATTGTTGGGTCACCTCACTATTTCTCCTTGGACATTATTGTCTAAAATGTCCTAGCTATCCACATTTATCACAAGCTCGACCCCAACTTGATGACCCCTGTATAGGTGCACTATTTTGTGGTTGAACTAATGAAGATTTTGGTTGTTTGTTGCCACTACTCCACTGTTCCCGTGACTGTGTAGACTTCCTTTTAAGGTTTGTCACTTGTTTCTTTATCGTAGACCTTTCTATCCTCCGTATAGACTCCACGAATGTGGAAAACCTCTCTCTACTTTCTAGGGCAGATGCTGGGATGGACATCTCAACATTCAATCCCTTCTCAAAACATCAGATCTTCTCCTCCTCAGTAGCTGCCATTTGAGGAAAAAATTGCAAAAGTTCCATAAACTTTACCTCATATTCATTTATCGACATGGCTCCATGTCGAATCTTCTCAAACTGTGAGATCTTTTCATCTAAGTATGTCTTTGGAAAATACTTATTGATGAATTCTTGATGAAATTCCTCCCATTCAACCTCTTCATCATTCCTTTTTATTTCTTCTATAGCCCACCAGTGTTTAGCAGTACCCTTCAAAAGATACATTGCATGTTTAACTTTGTCCGCCTCTGGGATACTAAGGATCTTAAAGGCTTTTTCTAACTCAATGAGCTAGAGATCAACATCTACTGGGTCATATGTTCCAGCATATTCTATGGCTCCTACACAACATAGTCGTTCAAAGGTCTTACCAGACCCATATCCCTCATTGGAAATTGGTGCCCTAGGTGCCGGTGTTGGCATCCGGTCTGCCATATACCTCGGTGTGGTCATGAGTTTCCCAAAAAGATTATGAACATCTGGGTTACATCTCATGACTTCATCAACCTGGGGATTTTCAGGCACTGGTTCCTCCCTTGCCTGATCCCTTGCACCTCCCACTGGTGCATCAACATTGTTGTCAACAACGTGTCCCTCACGTTCTTCAGACATCTTTGAGCTATATATCTTTTTCTGCATAAGAAAAAGGCACTATAAGATACACTGGATTATACTTAGAACAGACTCGATACCTTAGTCCTATGCCTCTGTAGACTCAGTGAACCTAGAGCTCTGATACCACTAAATTGTGGCATCCAACTCACAAAAGCAAGATTAATTAAGCGGAAGAGATCATGTGCAACGAATTACTAAAAATCACTAAAAATTAAAACCTTTTTCAAAGAGATCCAATCATAGGAAAACTCTTTCAATAAGAACCAATATATTACATTTACATCTTGGTTCATAAGTACATATCTTGTACTATCTCTTCTTGAGGGTTACAACATCAACTGCCTTATTAAAATTTAAACATAGACAACATAAGAACCTCGAGGTATTAAGCCAAAATCTCAAAACGATTCATTAAAAGAACTAACTATTAACTCCAAGGACTTGAGAGTACAGAGACGACACATAGGACTTCTATCTATGAACACGACAGACTGCACACTCCACCTGGGTTGTTATTGTTGTACCTGTTGCTGCTGAAGTTCTTCTTCTACAAGATATTCCCAATCTCCTCCGTGCTCGTCCACCTAAAAATGTTGGATCCCACGGGGGTGAGACAATTGAAAAATTGCCCCAGGGAGAGATATAACTCTCTGCCAGAAACATTATTATTGCCGTTTATAATATAAATCTAAACAGAAGATAAGCATTTTATATCATTCTCATCTTTAACTATTTCAACTATCTGTGATAGAGTAGTAAATCATCTATTCTCTTTATAAGGGATAGAAAGAAAATGTATTTTATTTATCTATTATATCAGCTCAACATCTCATGCTTTTCTCATGATACTCATTACTCTGATATGTCATCCATGACTCATTCTTATTTCTATCTGATGGCCTTAGATAATCTGCTAAATAAATATTAGTTTATACTGGACATGAGAGTGTACATCATCATGTCTTATTTAGGCATTGGTCCATACCAATCCTGCATAAATATTCCAGGCATTGGATTATACCAATCCTGTGCAACTAGTACGAGCATTAGACTTATATTGTTCTTGTGTATCCATTCCAAGATTGGACTATGCCAATCCCAACTATTCCAGGTATTGAACTATGTCAATCCTATAACATTATTCCAGGTATTGAACTATGTCAACCCTGTGCAATTATTCTAGGTATTGAACTATGTCAACCCTGTGGAATTATTCTAGGTATTGAACTATGTCAACCCTGTGTAATTATTCCAAGTATTGGGATTTAACCAATCTTGTGTTATTATTCCAGGTATTGGGATTTAACCAATCCTCTGTTATTATTCCAGGTATTGGGATTTAACCAATCCTGTGTTATTATTCCAAGTATTGAACTATGTCAACCCTGTGCAATTATTCCAGGTATTGGGATTTAACCAATCCTCTGTTATTATTCTAGGTATTGGGATTTAACCAATCCTGTGTTATTATTCTAGGTATTGGGATTTAACCAATCATGTGTTATTATTGCAGGTATTGAACTATGTCAATACTGTGCAACTATTCCAGGTATTGAACTATGTCAATCATGTTCAATTATTCTAGGTATTGGGTTATTACCAATCCTATGCAGTTACTCTAAGTATTGGGATTTAACCAATCCCGTGTTATTATTCTAGATATTGGGATTTAACCAATCCTGAGTTATTATTCCAGGTATTGGGATTTAACCAATCCTGTGTTGTTATTCTAGGTATTGGGATTTAACCAATCCTGTGTTATTATTCCAGGTATCAAGATTTAACCAATCCTATGTTATTATTCCAGGTATTGAACTATGTCAATCCTGTGCAACTATTCCAGGTATTGAACTATGTCAATCCTGTTCAATTATTCTAGGTATTGGGTTATTACCAATCATGTGCAGTTATTCTAGGTATTGGGATTTAACCAATCCTATGTTATTATTCTAGGTATTGGGATTTAAACAATCCTATGTTATTATTCCAGGTATTGGGATTTAACCAATCCTGTGTTATTATTACATATTACCACATCTTGTCACCTCACATTAGGCAATAACCATTCTCATGGCTCATAGAGCACATTTAATATCTTTTCACCTCTCACTAGGTAACCATTAACATCATGGCTCACAAGGCCCATAAAACATCTTGTTACCTCTCACTAGGTAACCATTAATATCTTTCTTAAAGAGTTGGAGGTGATATCTATGATGTCTTGAAGCATTACTTTCCTTATTATTTTTCACTTACTTTTATCAACTTGTATTGTATTAAGGTATTTCCCATCTTAATACTTTTATCCACTAACCTATCGCCTTTATCATAAAGTGCATAGGTTATAGAACACTCATTATAATTATCCCACTATCCGTAATGATATGGACTCATCTCAGGTTAAGGCATTGCTTGCTATAAGGTTATATATAATCAATCACTTTGGGTATTTATCTTATCAATGTATTAGTTACTATTACATTATTAGGATTAGGGTCTCCCATACCATCACCCTTTATTAGGGTTAGGATGTCACATACCATCTCTCATCATTAGGGATATGATTTCTCATACCATTTCTCATCATTAGGCGTTCACATCAAATTGCCCATAATTAGGGTTTACTATTCATCCCAACTAGGGTTCCTCATAGCATCACCCTCAACTATGGTTTCTCATGGAATCACCCTCAATTAGGGTTTCTCATGGAATCACCCTCAATTAGGGTTTCTCTTGGAATCACCCTTAGTTCGGGTTTCTCATGGAATCACCCTCAATTAGGGTTTCTCATGGAATCACCCTCAATTAGGGTTTCTCATGGAATCACCCTCAATTAGGGTTTCTCATAGAATAACCCTCAATTAGGGTTTCTCAATTCATATCAATTGGAGATGCTCATCCCAATTAGGGTTTCACTCCCCATTCCCATAATTGGGGTTTTACATTATATTCCCCTGAATTAGGGTTAGGGTTCATTAACTGTCTTAATTAGGGTTCATGGTCTCGTTATCAATAATTATACCCTAAATACACATTCATTCATGTTGGAAATGTTGAGACTTAAACTCTACATGATTATTGTTCATGTAAAAAGTTCTGTTTCTCTCTCATCCTTTATAGAATGATATTTACATCAGACTTGATTGTATTAAGTCAACTCAACTTGATTGAAAGCTTGACACCATGTATTATGTCACTACTTCCTTAATCATAAGGATTAATCATTCACAAGGTATTAATCACCCTATTTTAATAAGTGTATGATTACCATAATCATCCTTGAATTACATCATGTAATGTTCAATTAAACAATTGATCTTTAAACACCTTAAGTGTCCATATAGTTTTGGTTAATTATTTCTCAAACGGTCTTGGTCACTTAGACCCCAAATGGTCTTGACCAACCAGACCTCAAATGGTCTTGCATGGATAACCTTCAAACGGTCTAATACCATTTAGACCTCCAAACGGTCTTTGTCTAACGATAATGAAACCGTTTGGCAAAGTTAGTACTTGAAACCGTTTGACAAAGTAGGTGTTTGAAATCGTTTGAGTCTCAATCAGTTTGGGATCATTTGGTCCCAAACGGTCTTGATACTGTTTGGTCCTAAACGGTTTTGAGACCATTTGGACTCAAACGGTCTTGAGACCGTTTGGTCCAAACCTCCTCAACCTCTCACATCGATTTAGGGTTTCCAAGGTTAACTCCCTCATCAATTGAATCCATGTAATTACTCATCATTTGAACCTAAGAACCATGCTTCAAGTGAGCTTAATGAATCATCCTTCAATTGATCATCAATTAGGGTTTTGAACCCAATTGAAACTAGGGTTGAAATCAACGAACCTTCAATATTAGTCATTGTGGAACTAATTGTTTAGAAATCATTGGTCCATCATTCAAATTGGGCATGTCTTGAACTAAAACGGTCTTGAGGTCATTTGGATGATCTCCAAATAGTCTTGAGATCGTTTTCCCCATCTATCATTAAAAATTGGTGAAGTTCAATTAGGGTTTGCATCATTGAATTGCTCATCAGACTAGCTATTGATTGCATTACCATTTGATATCTTTGGGTCCTCAACTACTTCACCATACTCAACCCTAGACCTCCAAACGGTCTTGGTTGACCTCCAAACGGTCTTGATTGACCTTCAAACGGTCTTGAGACCGTTTGGGTTAATCAACCCAAAGAATTAAATCAATTAGTTACAAAATCTGCACTCAACCTGATTAGGGTTTCTAATTAGATGATTGTCCAAATATTAATTCAATCAATTGGAACCATTAGATCCTTATCCAACAAGTGCTAGGTTTCTGACCTCAAATGGTCAACCCATCCAAACGGTCAACCATCCTAAACAGTTTGGGGTTCAAAGCTCTAAACGGTTTACAAACCGTTTAGTCTCCAAACGATTTCGTGAAACCATATAGATCAACATCTTCAAAACCGTTTGCAATTGATATTTGGGGAGGTGTGTGCTTATGATGATGTCATCATCATCAAGCTCTAAACCCACGAAACTTTCTATGATTTTCATGGTGATTGCATCCATCAACCAAATAAATTTTCGAGAATAAAGAAAGGATCAACATTTGATAAGGAATTGAATGCAATAAAAATATTAAAGGTTCAAGTTATAAAACCCGCCTCCAATTGAGCTATAAAGCTTGGAGATTCACGTCAACAATGGTGTATGAAGCTTTTGCAACTCCCCCTAGGTTCGTCCTCAAGCTTTTGGGTTAAAAGATTGGCTAGGGTTGAAGATGGAGTGAAGAAAAGAAGAAATCAAGCATTGATTTGTGATTTCCACCATAGATTCAAGGTGAAAGAGGGTCAAGAAGCTTACCAACAGGTTGGGTCTCGTTCTCCTCTTTCTCCAAAGCTCCCAAGGTCATTTTGCAAGCAAAGGGTGGAAGTGAATTCGAAATTCCCCCTTTACTCTATGGATAAATGAGCTTATATGCAATTTTTATTAAAAATTCAATTAGGAGAGAGGAAATAGGAATTATCTCCCCCATATCCATGACACTTGCACCCTTTTCTTCCTTAGGGATGAGGCTTTCCTTTTTTCCACTTATTCTTCTCAATTATCCACAATTTAAAGAAAAGCAAATTAAGCACCTTAAATCATATTATAATAATATCCATAAGTGAGTGGATATTTCTTTTTCTTATAATAATGTGAGTGAGTTATCCACTTCCCTTAGATATTTTCGTGCCTTTACAAGGAACATGGTCGTCCACATATATTTATTTCAACCATTTCAATTTTGGTTGAAGGTAACTTCAATTAATATATTTATTTTTGCATATAATTGAAGTAAAGTTCCAATTATGCTTAAATCTTGATTATTTTAATATCAAGATTCTCTCTCCTCCAAAATGATACAAATGAGACGCCCCTCTCATTTTCTTTGCTCTAAATGATGCCAAGAAACATTAGGGACTATTCTGAAGTGATAATTTGCATATTGAACCCTGGGTTTTGGATAAATTGCACATTGCACCAAAACTAGGTTTTAATGCGTAAGCATTGCTTAATCAGCTCTTTGTTGTTACTCAGGCTTTCCCAAGCCATACCTATGCATCATATTCATTCTCATGATGCTTTAACACATGAGGAACATTTATCAAGTAACATTTGCAAGTTAACTCCTCACATTGGGTAATTTGCACTTTAGTCCAAACTAAGCAAACATTGCTTCAACATTATTCAAACAGGACCAAAATTGAAACATAAGTTCCTCTTGAGCCTTAATTACTTTTCAACAAATAAAATTAAGGATCTAATTATCTTGCTTAAGCAAAATGTCTAGGGTTAAGGCATAACCCAGGTCAGGGATGTTACAACAAGGATGTCATCCAAATCCTTTTATTAGCCCTTTGGACGAATTGTATGGCTCTGGATTTCTAACCCGTGGACTTAGTCTTTAGGAAGTTATCTATAACCCTAGTTCAAATCAACAATCTAGGAGGCAATACAGTTCTCATAAGATCACTCCCACAATGATCATCATACATGGGTTGGCCATAGTCTAAACTACACACCATGATCTCTATAGATGTGCAACGAGGAAAGAAACCAACTAGAAGTTGGTGTTACTTCCTGAATACGTCCTTGTTGATCCTTCTATTTTTGTCTTTTGGTGAAGCATAGAGAGCCGACGACTTCCTCCCCCACTTTTGGTATTTCTCCCTTACACACTAGTACAGATATGATCTATAACGTCAGTTGCACAACTGACACAAAGAAACAACAACATCAGTTTCTGAAGCAAACTAACACATATAAGCAACGGACCTACCCACATAAAAAACACGGGTACTACTTTTATATATAATGTCAGTTTGCTGTAGTAGAACCGACATCCAATGTGGCCCACAAAATACAAAAATTTGGTGACAAAATTTCCCACCGAATCGTTATAGTTATGTCGCCGGTTAATTGTAAACCGACACAACAACTGTTTGCGCCATGCCCCTGCACAAACAATTGCCTATACCCTCGAGGTCTTTAGTGTTGGTTTCTTATAAATGAACTGACGCAAGCGGTTTATAACACAGTTCATCGGTTCTTCTCATAGAACCGACACAGTACATGTTCGCGCCATGCCCCTGTGCAAAAAATTGCCTCTGCCCCAGAGGTCTATAGTGTCGGTGTCTCTGCATAACCGACGACCAGGTTCAGTTGAGTGATTTTCCGTGAAATTTTTTTAGTCGGTGTATGTGGATAGACGTCGGTTTTTTTTGTAGAAATCGACAACTATGGTTGCACATAGGTGTCAGTTTTTGGTAGGACCGATGAAAAATATGTGTATAGGCGTCAATTTTCTTTTAACCGACGCCTATGTGCCACTTAAGAACAGTGAAATTTCCTCCCCTTCCCCATTCTCTATTTCATTCTTTGTCTGACCTAGCTAGCTCTGGCAATTTTTTCCTCCATCGCTGCTCTCTCTTCTAATCTATCCACCGCCGTCACCGCCACCGTACCACCCCCACCGTCGTTGCAGAGCTGCTGCTCTAGCGATTGTTGTCGACTCTTCTCTTGTCGACCTGTTGTGCCTTCCCTAGTTTTCTCACCACTGTCGCCATCGTTGGAGCTCACCATCATCAAAGCTTGTTGCTACTATCGCAGTTGGAGCACACCATCATTGGAGCTTGCTATCACCATCAATGGAGCTCATTGCCGCCTCCGCCGCTAGAGCAAGCTATTGTCGCAAGTGGAGCAACCACTGTTGCACCATCATCGTCATCACCTATTTTGTGTCTATCACTACTGCTCCTCTGTGTCGCTACTGTTGGTCGTTGTCACCAATAGACCGAGGTATTTTTTTTAATTTTTTTTACTTAAAAGAAAATAGTTCCCGTTTCTTGCATCCTAAATGAATATTATTCATGTGAATGATGAATAAGGTAAAATCCTAATTCAATTTTCTTTTTTAGTTGTTAAATAGTGTATGTGTTGGTTTTCTAATTAGGTAGGATTCCTAAATGATGAATTGAAAATTTGGGTTATTAATAACCCAAATCTTATTAGAACCAAGTTGTCTAATGAGAAACATCAATACTTGATGAGAAACGATAACCTAAGATTGATAATTAGGAGAAAAATTATGATTCTTATGGGGAAAATATCTAAAATATGTAATGAATGATTGGCTGAATATATCTAAAAGTGTGAGAGATCAATTCTCATTAAGCATGGAAACATGAATGTGAATTTTAATATGAACACTAATAAGGATATTGGATGTTATGTGATGAAATGATGATTAGATGTATGTGACTTATGGATTTATGCGTTTATATTTACACGGAATTGATCTGAATCATAAACCTTAATTTTGGACATATATATCCTCCCTAGTTGTGTATGAAAAATAAATATGTTATGTTGTAGTTGTTGATATCGGGCCCTAAAAAACTATCAATGATATTGATGTTTATCTTGATCCTCTAATTGATGACTTGAAGAAACTCTAGGGAGAAGGTGTGATGATCTATGATGCTTCACGTAGAGAGATATTTTGTTTGCATGCTATGTTGTTTTGCACTATTAGTGACTTTCGATCATATGGGATTTATCTAGATATAATATAAAAGGATCCAAAGCATGCCCTATATGTGAAAAGAACACTACTTCAATACAACTAAAACATGGCGGTAAGACTATATATAAGAATGATGATACTAGGATTGTAGGTATAAGAATGACAACATACATGTATTTGTTGGCCTAGAAACCCGTCCAAGATTTACTCATTAGGAGTAAATCTTGGATAGTCCACAATTTGGGACTATTCTTGAACACCTAATCTCACTTAGGATGTAAGTGTATAATGTGTATTGGGTTTTCAAGAAAATTTCGGTAGCATTTTCCCATTTGTTCTCTAAGTACATATGTACTCGGAGAATAATGGGGAAATGCTGCCAAAATTTTCTTGAAAACCCAATATACATTATACACTTACTAGTGAGATTAGGTGTTCAAGAATGGGATAGGTGGTACACATTTATTATATATAAGACCTTAAACCCTAAACTTTTAACCATAAACCCTAATCTTTTAACCCTAGACCCTAATCTTTTAACCCTAAACCATAATATATACTTGTTTTCTCTTTGACCATAGAATGGATAGATCATGGATGTCCATTCCAAATCTATGCACTGTAGAGTTTATTTCTGGTCTTGATCAGTTTATTAGATTTTCCGAGGAACATAGGCAACAACCTGGAGATAGGTTGTACTGTCCATGTAGGCATTGCAGTAACAACTTGAAAGTCAACACTGGTGATGAAATTAAAAGTCATGTCATGTGCAATGGGATTGTACAAGGCTATACAGAATGGCACAGGAATGGAGAGATTTCAAACCTAAAATCAGTGGATGTCGATAACAGTGCTTGTGTGGAAGAAGAAATTGCCTTCGATGATGTAGATGTGAATGAACCAATTCTAGTAGACATTGTTGATGCAATGCTGGATAGTTGTGGGGTGGAGCACATCGATCCACCTCCCATGTTTGGAAACATTGTGCATGATGATGAGATACTGTTATACATAGGTTGTACCAAGTTTATGAAGCTTAGCACTGTGTTGAGAATGTATAAGATGAAAGCTAGCAATAGATGGAGCGACAAAAGCTTCACATCATTGTTGTCTTTGTTGAAAGAAATTCTTCCTGAAGGAAATGAGCTACCAATCTCAACATACCAGTTAAAGAAATTGTTGTGTCCAATGGGAATGGAGGCCAAGAAGATACACACATGCCTGAATGATTGTGTATTATTTCAAAAGGACTATGTGGATTTGAAAGATTGTCCAAAATGTGGTGCGTCAAGGTATAAATTGACGACTTCGGGGGAGTCCAAATCTGGTTCTCCTACCAAGGTGATGTGGTATCTACCTATAATATCATGGTTTCAACTCTTGTTTGCCAATCTGATAGATGCGAAGAATTTGAGGTGGCATGCAGATGTTAAGAAAAATAATGATGGGATCCTACGACATGCGTCTGATTTCCCATAGTGGAAGAAGATTGATTTATTGTACCCTAAATTTAGTGAAGAAGTCAGGAATATAAGACTTGGGAATTGTATACATGGGATGAATCTGTATGAGGCATTGAGCAACCAATATAACACTTGGCTAGTTATGCTTTTTATATACACTCTTCCTCCCTGGTTGTGTATGAAAAATAACTATGTTATGTTGTCATTGTTGATATCGGGCCCTAAACAACCTGAAAATGATAACGACGTTTATCTTGAACCTCTGATTGATGACTTAAATAAACTTTGGGGTGAAGGTGTGATGACCTATGATGCTTCGCGAAGAGAGACATTTCGTTTGCACACTATGTTGTTTTGCACTGTTAATGACTTTCCAGCATATGGGAATTTATCTGGATATAGTGTCAAAGGATCTAAAGCATGTCCTATATGTGAAGAGAACACTGATTCAATATGACTAAAACATGGCGACAAGATTGTATATCTTGGTCATCAAATGTTTCTTCCAAAATTCCATCTATATCATAGGTTGTGCAGAGCATTCAATGGATGGAATGAGGAATGGAGTGGACCTAAACCTATACCGGGGGAGGTTGTTTACGAAAGAGTAAAAGACTTTTCCAATGAATTTGGTAAGAGATCACAATGTACCATGGCCACGCGGAGTGACAAATCTTTATTCAAGAAGTAGTCAATATTTTGGGATCTTCCTTATTGGAGTTCTTTGGTAGTCAGGCATTGTATCGATGTCATGCACATTGAGAAAAATGTATTTGATAGCGTCATTGGTACTCTGTTGAATATACCAAGTAAGACTAAAGATGAGATGAAATCCCAAATGGACCTACATGAAATGGGAATAAGGAAAAAATTAACAGAAGTAGTTAGTAGCGATCGAAGAACATACTTACCTCCTACTTGTTACATGTTGTCTAGAAAGGAGAAGAAAACTTTTTGTGAATGCTTGGTAAATGTTAAGGTGCTATAGGGTTACTCATCCAACATCCGTAGATTGGTATAAATGAAATATCTGAAGTTGATAGGTCTTAATTCTCATGATTATCACACTCTAATACAACAAATATTGCCTGTGGCAATTTGATCTATATTGCCGAAGCATGTAAGGTTTGCAATCATCGGACTTTGTTTCTTTTTCAACAGTCTGTGCAGCAAAGTTATTGACCCTGATACTCTCGATAAATTGCAAAGAGAAGTGGTTTTACCCTATGTCAACTTGAGATGTATTTTCCTCCTTCGTTCTTTGATATCATGGTACATCTTGTTGTCCACTTGACTAGGGAAGTGAAAATATTAGGACCAGTTTTCTTGCATTGGATGTATCCCTTTGAACAATACATGAGCATTTTTAAAGGTGATGTTCGAAATCGTAGTCGGCTTGAAGGGAGTATTATTGAGGTTTATGTGGCAAGAGAAGTTATGGATTTTTGCAATGACGTTTTGAGTGGTAATGACGCTCCTGTTAATGACAAGAATATTGAGGAGCATTCTGGTAAAGGAATTTTGGGATCACAGATGAAAGTAATCGGCCGTGAGCAATTGGAACAAGATCACTTGTATATTTTACACAACATCGACGAAGTGAGTGTTTATATCGAGGAACATACCAATTTCATCAAGAGACAATATCCTCAAGCCAATTCAATGTGGTTTGCTAGAGAGCATAACAAGATATTTATCAAGTGGTTTGAAGATAAAGTCTTACATCAACTATCTCAAACACCAAATAATCTTACTAAAACTATCAAATGCCTCACCTTTAAACCAAAATTGAATGTTATGTCTTATGAAGGGTTTGACATAAATGGATTCTCATATTACACAAAGTGTCAAGATGATAAAAGTGTCGTCCAAAATAGTGGGGTCACCCTTCAAGCGTCTTCATTATTTTTTGCAAGTGTAAAGGATAAGAGTCCATGTGAAGCTAAAATGTGATATTACGGTGTCATTGAAGACATATGGGAGTTTGACTACGTAGATTTCAAAATTCCACTCTTTAAATGTAACTGGGTTGATAACACCAAAGGAGTTTTAGTGAATGAATTGGGTTTCACATTAGTGAACTTTGAAAAGATTGGCGAGAAGGTTGAACCATTCATATTGACATCACAGGAGAAACAAGTATTTTAAATCGATGATCCTGCAAATGATAAATGGTCAGTTGTTCTTCATGGTAAAAGACAATTCATTGAAGATCCTATAGATGAAGAAGAGTACTATGATAAGTATGATGACTCCATTCCATTCTCAGTTGGGTTGCCAACACCACCAAATATTGAAACTAATAATGACTTGTATGTGCACGAAGATCACAATGAAGGAATGTTAATTGATAAAATATTGCAATATTAGAGGCATGCATGTTTATATTTTTTTATATGTTTTATTATCTTCTAGTTATATCAAATGCTAAATGTTTGATTTCAGATGGCTGAGCATGATGACTGTGATGATGATTACCGTGAGGGTGAGGATATCAATGCACCGCATCACAATGTAAGTTTTAAAAATATATCCTATATTTCTATCTATATGTCCATTTATAGTTATATCCTGTAAGTGTGTTTATTTTGTCAAATTTTAGGTTGATGATGTACCCCTTGAAGAACTTGGGGCACTTGATGAGTAGCAAAAAATTTGAAAAAGTGAGGGGCATCACTATGATGAACAAGTTACTACAACAAAGGGGCAATGGACCCAAACTGGCTGTAGATTTTGATCATGCAGGAAATCCAGTTGGAGTGAACTACAACACGTTTATGTCATATCTTGGGGTTCTTACTCATAGCCATTATAGTCCTAATGTAGAATCTTGGCATAAATTTCCGAAGTGGAAGAAAGACTTAGTATGGAAGGAACTATGCGTGAGTTATTATTATTTGCAATTCTATTTTGTAGATTACTAATTTTTAAGATACTAGTTAATAGCAATTCTATTTTGTAGAGTATATTTGAACTAGATGAAAAGTTGCATCGTAAATGCGTAATGCAACACTGTGGGAGGGTCCTAAGGAACTATAGGACACATCTTACCTGAGATAACATATGAGATGCTGAGAAGGGGAAGAAGTCAGCCACTGAGCAATGGAACTACCTGGACCCCAATGACTGGGAGGAGTTTGTTACCAAAAGAAAAACTGATGAATTCAAGGTATTAAGCACCACTCCTAATTTAGTTAATATATGTTCTTATGTATTCACCTATTCAAGATTAACCTTTAGTGTTACTAACCAAATCAATGTGCTTACTTACAAGGCTATCAACGATGCTCAAAGAGCAAGGCATGCACTGAATGTGCATGACCACACGATGGGTCCAAAAGGCTATGCAAGCGTTCGTCAAAGACTACAGGCTGAGTCTACTCCTCAGTCTGCTGCTATTCAGGAGCCTAAAAAGTCCTCTACTATTGCTCCCGCACCTCTGCCTCGCCATGCTATGTGGATAGCTAGGAGGCAAAACAAGAAAGGAGATATAACCAAGCCCGCAATTGCTGAGGCAGCTGCAAAAATGGTAAAATTCAACTCTTAGAGCAATCGATATTGATTATTGTTATGTTTACTTACCAATTTCAGTTGATGGTGATTAGCGGGAGCTTCACGAGTAGAGGAAGCAAGGCAAGTTCATCCCTGAGGGCACAAGGGATGAATTGACAATTTCTCTTGGTAACCCAGAGCATCCTGGATCTGTTAGGGGTGCAGGCGCTGGTGTGGACATAAAAGCATTCTTTGGGCCATCACATCGCAAACTTGTCCCAAAAGTGGAATTTTCACTAGTTGAGGTAACCTATTCTTTTTTTAGAATGTTATTGTGAAAGGGAATTCAATAATCAGAAGCTAGCATTTCTTTTATCCATGTATAGGTAGATGAGTTAATTAATAGGAGAGTCGACGAAGCACTTGATAAGATACTCCATGAAGCAATTAGCAAGTGGCAGGCATCTCATACTGCCACTCAGATAGTACCTGTGGTGTGCCACTCTTCTCCTACTGCATAGGTTGGGAGTAATCTTATAGACCCACCACCTAGCACGTCCGCTGTAAGTATTTTTATAACATACACTACGAAAAATATGGTCTTTAACTACAAAAAAAATTGTAGAGAAAACCCCAAAATTTGTAGCTAAAAGCTTTGGCTACATTTATCCTTACATTTATAATATATAGCTAATACCCGTGTAACTAATTGTTTAGGCTATATTTTTTAAAGTTGTAGTTAGTTATTCCTCTCGCTACAAATTCATATGTAATCCTAATTGTAGGTAAAAATGTCCTTACACATAAACATGTAGTTTCAATTGTAGCCAAATGCATGACTACAATTCAATTTGTACCTATGATATGTAGGGAGAGATGACATTGGTTACAATTTGTATTTGTAGTTCATGTATAGTAAAAATTAGCACTTGCTACACATGTAATTATAGCTAGTGTGTAGTGAAAGACACCATGTACTTTACATACATATGTAGTGAGAGGCATTATGTATCCAGTCAGTCGCTTGCCAATATAGAGTGATTTTCAATAAGAAAACAGATGAATGCTATTCAAGATCGAGTTGTGCTTACAATGTCACCAATGATACTTTTATTTATATTTGAACAATGAGTACACGTGGGGAGGACATTAACCTGGCCCCTGTTTTACAATATGCATGGAAAAAAGACACATGTATACAATATCTTCTTCTGACTACATCTATCCACTGCAGACTACAAAGCACAATATAAAGAGGGCTCATCTCCCTTAGTTCCTCCACTTAATTCACAATGAGTTTAACAACCCTATGAATCTCAACTTTAGTGGTGAATCTTCCAATCCCAAACATGATAGGGGTATGTGCCATGTCCTCATCAACTCCCAGAGCTCGAGTTGCAGCCTTTCCTGTTGGCAACTCATGTAGAGGTTCATGTATGGTTAGTTTTAGTTGGCGAATCTCCTAGATCGGAACATATTGGCATTTCTTCTCATAATCTATACGTTCTATACTTTTTTCTATTGTGGATCTCAAGCGCCATCAAGTTGATGGTAGCATCCACTTTGTGCGAACCACCATGGATACCTACAAAGAAACATACAAGTTTTGGGATATAGCTCACAAAAGAAACAAGCAAACATAGTTTCTCCTACTCATAACTTACATATTCCATAAGCTTTCTTCTCCCAATACATTTAAGAATAAGCTCCTACCTATACATGATGACCTCTATAGCACATAAAAATGTAGTTAAGGATTGACATTACTGGAAAAAAGTGACAGAAACATTAAGAGGACTCAAAATACCTCGATGAGAATTTGAGAGATCCAAATTATCCCAAGTAACCGTGATAGAATCTATACAAAAAGAAGTCGAGTACCCACATCATGCAGAACCAAATAGAATGTAACTCAATGCCTCTTAGAATATTTCACCAAGCATCAACAACTCTGTAAACATGTATTATATTAGCTTTTGAAATACTGAACAGATCAACACCGATACTTGTTATGAAGATAAAAGATATTTTTTCAAGGTTGGATCTCACATATATCACATAACATCCAAGGTTCAATAGATCAAATATGCTAAGCTAAAAAATACGTCCTAAGTTAATCCCAATGAATCTCTGGCAACTAAGAAAAGCCTACAACAGTAGATAAATATTTACAAATTTAAATAAGTCACATGGTTTTAAGTACTAACATATTTTAAATAACTCACGTTATAGTCATCAATGTTTTTTCTCAGATGAGATCAGGAAAATGATGCACCATTTTGAGAACTGTGCAGAACTCCCCTATATACTCAAAATAGCCTAGAAAAGTCTGTCCTACTATTGAAATAGAACTCATATATACTCAAAAGGTTGGGAAGATATTATCGGTATTTTGTAAAGGAGAACAAGGCCTCGATTGAATTATAAGAGAATGAGTAACAAGACAGAAACCACTACTTCACAATACAAAATGAGTTTGTTATATATAGTCATGTACGAATGAAAAGGATGATAGAAGATGTGAGAATTTCTTCTTCCCAGTCTGTCCCATATTACTAGCAGCAAGCTGAGTTGAAAACTAGCTTCACTACCATTCTCAAAGCTCCATAGTGCTCTATTTTACATGCAAGTAGTCAAGAAAGCAAATTAATGTCATCACATATCCTCCCACTCAAACCCCACATCAATATTGGAACATACAAACTTCAAGGATCCTACCTTTTTTGTATTTTCTATGTAATCATAGCATTTTCAGGCATAAAAGAAAATGTTTGCAGAAGTTGTATTTTGTATATACATTTGATGTGTGTCTTGTACGGTATGATATGCATTTGTATTGTATTTAATAATTATTAATTTATCCGAACTTAAGATTCATCACTGATTGATCGCACCATTGAATTTGTGGCTACGAATATCACCTACCACAATATATTCTAACATAAACTCTTGACAATTAATTTGTAAGAAAGTTCCTACTGTCAAAGCAACAAATAGAGCAATGGAATATATAGAAATATAATTGTCATCAAATTGATCAAACAACGAGATGTCGAAAGAGACGACCTCCTTTCTTGGGAGGGGTTAAATGCAGACTGCTGCAAAGATTGCTATCTTTTAAGTTCAACAGAATCCATAACACCTCATCTAGTTAGAACGTTGGGAAACAGGACTGAAATAGAGCAATGTGATTAATAATACAGGTCCACACAAATAGTAAATTCAGTTTCTTGAGACATAGATTAACAAGACAAATTAAACATCACTTACATGTCCAAAAAGTTGATGAAAATTGAACAATCGCATATGTTCAAATAATCACCTTCCATAAGTTGTTCAAGATGTGTAGAAGATGCAAAAAATCTTCATCGTTGCTTGCCCTTTGCTAGAACTTGTCCAACTAAAGCATTGCAGTTGCACTACCACATTGGCACAACATAGACAACTCCATTTGTAGGTCCAATGTCAATCTAGTAGTAGATAAATCGCCATGATAATCTCCTCAATAAAATGGTCAACTTTATGATGTCATTCAACTTTATATCAGTTTTAGGAGTATCACATACCTGTAAAATTGAAGAAGAAAAAATCATCGTAAGATAAGAGTATCTAAATGGCTGTAGCGCTTCGAGGTTACATCACAAAGCATGAAATGGGAAAATCTGACCACCAAATGTTTAGATGTTATAGGTCTTACACCTTTCCATTTTTTTATACAATTCAAGAGTTGATCCAAAAATGTTTCTAACATCCACCTCTATTCAAAACCATTATTGACATTGAGATTCACATCATCACTGGCATTGTGATTCATATTATCACTTATTCTTCATTGTGTGTGTTTTGGTCATTCAGGGTGAGCTACATTTAGAGAGCGAACTACGAGGAGAAGATATTCAAGTTCCTTAAGTTCTAAAACTAGAATGCATAACAACTTACATTAGTAAAGTACTTATAATTACGAGGGTTTTTTGCAAGTTGCGACAATCTACAAAGCATGTTGGTTGCTTAAATGTTCCCACAATCCATATATTGCAAATATTAAAAACTAGTATTCTGGAGAACGTGTGTGTGTGAAAACAGAAGGTTCTACTCTAAGAATGGGCTTTGGGAAAATCTTTGGCAAGCTTTGCTAGCGTCACTCTGGAAACTTAGAGTCCCATAAGTAATATGACTGGAATCCCGAAGCCATAGTCAGAAGATTCCCTGCTTTGATCATCATACATATTAGTTAGAAGAGTCATGTTATCCTGGTTGAGTAAGGTTGTCTTATAGCAATATTCCCTTAAGCGGTTTACACCATTTATTGGTAAAAAAGGTTCTGACTGTGTTGCCAGTATACATGAACAGTAATCAGTCTACTCTTATTTAATCCATAATGCACATCTTCTGCAATAAGAGGTTAACACAACTCATCCCATGAGCTAAACATTTTGAAAATTTTAGACACAAATGGGATTTCATCAAAGCTACTGAAATATCCCATGTTCAAAATAATAAATGGATCACCCTCTGCCTTTATGGGAATAAGTGGATCGAGCATCCCCTCCCCAGGAACACCACCAGAGCACAAATTTTTTTTAGCTCTTCACGCTGCCAAAAGATTTTCGCCATCTGCAACTCTGTTATGGGATTAAAACCAGACTAACAAGTGACTAAATTCCTATACCAAGTAGCCAAATTTGTAATTGATTTTAGCCAAATTTGACTCTTCACCTCTTTGACTCTTCACTGATTTGGAAGTGAAGTATTATGGCTTGCCCTAACAAAATCGAAATATATAGAGGCTTAATAATATCTACAGACTTCTTGTACTGAATAGAGGCTTACTAATAATCTTGCAAGTTATCTATTTCAGTAGCAAAACCTATATGAATAAAATTTGTTTGGAGAAAGAATACTAATTAATAGTATAGATGAGCAAACATTAGTATTACTTGCAATAAGTATACATAAGATATTGTGAACAACGTCTTAGTAGATTGGTGAAAAAGATTAGTAGCCATACCAGGAAGTCTTGTACTAGGCAATGCTGGTGTGAAGAATGGTTATGTCCTAGGAGTTCCAGGAGATCAATAAGACATGGGGCAATGCATTAGGTTAAATATTTTAATCTGTCTAGTACACTTTAACGCCTGCAAGTCGGGTAGTTGTTGCCTGTACCCGTTGTCTTCTTGTGATCGGACATCGTGAAGAATAAGAGAGTTCAAAACACAGGACTCATTTAACTAAGCAGCAACCACTGTGCCTTGTGATACAAACCTTCCTATGTTGAAGCACTCAATGTGGAGTGGGGCACCCAGTGAGGATAGAAGTGCTCCTACGTTGTGCCGGAGAGTGCTTATGCTTGAGACCTTGTTGTGCTTTCCCCAGCCGGTTAAAATGCTGTAAGAAAAAGATGCAGGGTATGGTCAAACCACCAGTTAAGTGGAGACCTGAAACAATTGATGATAAACAAATAGCAACAGGAAACAATTGGAGTGAGTGCCAACTGTGCTAAAGATAGGATAAATACCTCAAAATAGCAGGCAGTTCACGCCCTTCATAAACAACAGAGCGCATGTTGAGTAACCAAGCATGAACCATAGCTTGGGCTGCACCTGAAGACATCAAATGCAGATCCAAACAAGAGTTTGTACATGTGGTGTCCCATAAATTTCTCCGCCTACCTTCAAATACTACTAGTTGAGCTCCTCTTCTCTGTGAAATTGAGATTGGGGCAGAGAACACGATCAACATCAAGCAGGTCTCAAGAAAACAAAATTCTAATCTCATAGAGGATCATATATATATATATGAAGAGTATCAATGAAGACTTTTTTTAAGACATGGTAAGATTTCTATATAAAATCTTAGAGATAATTTCAAATTAAAGGTGTAATATTAATCGTTACTGGAAACTATGCAAATATCAATCGAGTAATATTCCATTCACGATATAATAAGACATTCAACCAGTTCTGAACTGTATTAAAAACCGTTGACTGGAGAATAGCAGCGTTAGCTAGTGTCACTTTAAGGAATCACTTGTTGTACATAGTTTCCATTACTCATGTGCCACAACAAACAATAGTCACAATATCTGAACTCATCAAACAAAATTTTGATCTACAATATTTTGAATCTACCCCAGATTTCATATGTTTATTACAAGACTCACAACAAATTTCCGATGGACTTGTCTCAATAGACATGGTCCAGCCCTAAACTCCCCCCTATATTATGCAACACAGATTTGAAATTTTCTCAAAAGACACCTCACTTTTATGTATATGAATTAGAATGAGACAAAAGTTTCATTTACATGCATCTGTATATGTAAGGATAAAAGGTTTAACACGAATGGTTTCAGTATTCTATAAAAATTTACCGCCATGTTGACATTGCAATTTTTAAACTTCTATCCAACAATCCACATAAAACCTCAACTTCGAGCTTTTGTGACTGGAATGAATCTCCAATCTGGACTTTGTGACACTGATTACAAAAGCTGATTTTCCAGTGGTTAAATTCTGAACAATTATAGAAGCATCACAACACAATTGGTTTAACATGAAATGTTCATCATGAACTCTTCTTTTGGTTTCAAATCCTGCAGAACCTATTAAACTTGAGAGAGAGTGAAAACTTCCCAAAGTAACTTCAAACTTCCTAGATGATGAAAAAATGAGTGTCATATATGCTTTTTGTTGTGTTCTACCTTTAGAGGATCTACAGTCTTACACTGTTAAGGAATTTTTTAACCTATGTTCTGCTGAATGTTTTGTTGTAGTCCACTAACTCCATTGATGTAGCTAGGTGTTTTTTTTCTATCTTTTCCTTGGCTTGTATGTATTGTATTGAGGTAAGAGATCAAATTAACTTATGTCACTAGCATTAAGAGTGATTTATATAGTGTAACAGAGTCACAATGCCTGGAATCCATATAACATAAGGATAGAAATAAAAATACACCTTAAAATGGTTGAGATGTCATAAAACCAACTCAAATTAACAACAAAGAAACAATCTTACTTGTTTTATTTACCTTTGGATCGATTTCACAAAACCAGGAGACTTTCAACCCCAAGTGTAATATCCTTCTTTGTAGAGATACTCTTGATACTAACATTTATCTCAAATTCTAATAAGTCCATATGTAACTATAATTCTGTCATGTTGAAAGTAATGGGCATCATATGTTGATTTTCAGGGAATCCTAAATAAAGTAATGATTCTTCCAGTCCTTCTGTTCATACTGAACAATAGTACATAAAATGTTAGAGGAATGATATGAAGAGGAAATGGACAACAATTGGAGGCTCACCTTGCAGCTTATCTGAAATTGAAATAGATAGAAGTTTTCCGATTGTTGTTATACAGATGGAGGACAAAATTTGTAGTGATGTGTAGAAATTATAATCATATTGAAGAACAATAATTAGCACAATCTAAAAAATTATGACATTAGTCACAAATTTGGATTCTCACATGTAAGGATCTCCTGTATTTTTGGCTGGCTTATTGAACCATTTGATTTTTTTATGTTTAGTAGCAGGAGTTGCCCATAGAAGTTCTATCTGGGGACTCAAGGAGTAAAAAGGATGCATTTATGTATTCTGCAACACATTTCAAAGAAAAGACATACCTATTGAACAACGACATCAGGTGTACTTCCTTTTATCAGATGAACAACATCCACGATAGTCTACTCTTAAAAATTTTGCACAGTCGAAATGGAAAGCACATATCCTACTATCCAAAGTATGGCGAACACAACTTTTGCATAATACAGGAATTTGGATATAGACAAAAGCTATTTGCATATAAGATATATAAGTAAAAGAAGTTAGAACTTTAAATATTCTCCATTGTCACGAAGACATATAACTAAGAACAATTTATGTGTGTATGAATTATTTCTAGTACCACCCATGTATATGAATTAGAAAATCATAGAAAACTATGTTTTCTGAACCAACATTTCAAAATCATATCAGGACATGATACCAATGGTACTATGGTTGGGCCACTGCTTGTTTTCTCTGCTTGTTTTCAGGCTAGCATAGGCTGGTTTACTCAAATTTTATAGATTGTACAAACAAATGTAAGGTATCCATAATATGGGAAATAATCTATGAGTTGATGAGTTTTGGCTGAAACCACAATGGAAAAAAACTCAGGCTTTTGTTGTCTTCTATAAAAAACCAATATCTGATTGCTAAGGTTTAGTCTCATTGAGCATTTTTTGTAAAAATCATAATTGGTTCCTAAAGTCCAAGTCATTCTCAAATCAGTATTTTAATTGAGCTGGGTTTGGCGCACCACTATGGTATTTTAGTATGCACCTATGAGCCTACATCTGTCAAGAGATAAGGCTTGGTAGGGTTCCAAACAGACCTTCAAATCTATGGAATGCTTCCCACTTCAATCATAGACAAGACTGAAGATGAAAGAGCAGTCTGCTGTCAGCTAGATCGTCTTATGCCCAAAAGAAGTTGAGACTTTTCATCTCTAAGGACATGTATATGATGGGTTGAAGAAGTAAACACGTGAAATTTGCCATTACAAATGTAGTATTTGTAAAATATGTCTTCATAAGAACAAGAATAAATTATTCTTAGACCCCTCTATTTCAAATTTTAGAAGCTCCAATTGAAGTTGCCATTACAAAAATAGTCCCCTTAGTTATTGAATGCTTGGTCCTTTCATGGAAAATTCATGTAAGGTATTGGTATTCAAGATCCTTTCTTTGACATTATAAAAAAAATCATGTAGATCCCTGAATTCATAACCTAAAAGAAATGAATAAATCTTTAAAGGTTAACAGGTTGAATAGATCACATAACTAAAAGAAGTGGAGGTAGATAAAACATAAAAGGCTGATAAAAGAAACTAAAGGAAGGGCACCCAGCAAATCATTATCTCCTATATTAGCCTTTAGCTCCATGAACCTGGCAGGCATTTAACATTGTAGATAGTAGCAGAAAATAAAAAAGAGATACGCCTGCAACTCAATAAACCAGTAGACAGAAAAATTTCTCAGCATGCTTGACCCATGAACTTAGGGACTGCAAATGGGCTAAGATGGTGTGGAAAAACCTCCTAAAAGACTACACGCCAAACATTTTCTACACCAAAAAATCGATCTTCAACCAGAACCATACATGTCACTTGTTCAGTAACTATAATAACAGGGCAATCATTTGATGCATGGGAAATAGATAGCGAATGATCTATAAGAATTTTTCCTTTGAATTTAAAATCAAGACAATGAAATAATGAATGGTACTACAATATGTGTGACATCTACATTTATTGAAAACCAACTAAATATAATAAAGAATGGTTGACTTCTATTTTTACTAAATCCTATGGATTCATATGATATGTGAATCTCTATGTTGATCAAATAACTGCTACTCTTGGTTTCCACGTCTCCAAATGGTTCACCTACAATGATGCATAAATAGTTAAGAAGTGCACTTTTAGTATTGAGATTAATTTATAAAATGTTACCTGACAATGAGTAATTTCTTTGGCCAAGCTATCACTGTCCCAATTACATCCTCAATGACTTGGTGTTGACCAAAAGGCCTAATCAACTGCTCTTGAGGTTGGATTGGTACAGTAATGGAAACGACAGCAAATGAGGACCCCAACAGTGCTCCTCCTACGACATAAGTTGGACTTGTAGAAGCAACGTGTCCTCGTGCTACAATTGAATTCCCATCCTCAAAACTTAACAAGGAAACAACCTTTAAATTTATAAAGATTGTATCAAACATTGTTTATACCTAAAAATCAGATTGAAAAAATTAATCAATAAATGTTTGGATATAATAACATGTCCTTTGGTAATGGGTGTTTCACTACTCGATTGATTTGGTCTGGGTAGTCTTTCATTGGTAGTCATTGTGATGTTCTACAAAATAAATAGTTTACTATAAGAAAATCAATTTTATTATGTAATCACATTATAAGAATTTGAAGATTTACCTCGTTCGGCTGAAACGAAGCACTCAGGTTAGAATTTTTCAGCATCATAGCTTCAAGATTTTCAAAATTTTTCTTCATTTCTAACAACTCCTTTTGTTGAGCCTCGTATATCTGGGTATGAGCATCAACAACCAGTTCTAAGTATGTGAGTTTATTTTCATATACATTATGAGACACATGAATCGCATGTTTCACAAGAATCTTCTTTGGGCCCAAAATATGATCAAATATCTCATCTTCATCGAGATTTTCATCATTACTTGCAAGTGTCACATTCATCTTGTCCTACATACAATATTAATGAGAATATTTTCATTAAATAAAAAATAAATTTGTTAAATGATTGCTTACAATCAATTCTGTAGATTTTGCATCCACAGCAGTACCATCCTTCTTCAAATGGATGGCCTTAAACAAGTCTAATCTGCTAACATTGCCACCATTTTTCTTCTCTTTTAACTGTTTGTAACAGTAGCAACATATATGAGCATAGTAGTAAGAAAGTGTAATGCATATTTCAACCAGAAGATAACTCACATTAGCCTTCACACAAGCATACGGCATTGATCCCGATGTATGTCTTGTCATTATGAACTTTCTGCTCATAACATTTTTAGCACTCCTTAACTACATACAATTCATTATAATATAATTATATGCAATATACACTATTAAATTCTACAAAATTAAGGAATAAATTGTTTTACCTTTCGATCGTCAGAATCCAAAAAATTCACAAGAAATTTCCATTGATCAGGATCAACACGGGAGGGGCAATCATTAAGTCGGTCAGATTTTTCTTTGTGTTGCATGTAGTGGTTTTTTTTAATATCTGCTTTGAAGTTTCTCTAACAATCCCTCACTGTTCGCAAAACTGAATTCTTCCCCTTTATGTCGATAACAAACTTGGTCTGTAACAAAAGAACAATTTTTAAATAAAAAATTCACAACATTGTATTATATCTCTAAGACTAGAATTACCTCCACATAATTCCATATAGCAGTTTTGTTTTCCACAGTTACTTGTCGCCAATTAAGATAGTTTAATGGTGCAAGATCAGAATTTCTAGCAATAGTTCCCAAAAAGGAAGACAGGTCATTCTGATGTGGTCCTATTGGATCTCCATTCTCATCCAAAGTAATTGGCAGCTTTTTATCCCCTGTCTTACCCCATAATCGGATACACTTAGAATAGCCCCTTGTTTTTTTTTATTTGTAGCTCCCCCTACAAAATTATGAATATGATGCAAGCATTTACAAGGATATACATATTATACACATATAATTAAGTATTAGTTTGTGAAAAATATAATGCATCTTTGTATCTAAATTTTCTTACCTTCACTCTGCCCAGGATCAAAAGTAGGAGACTCGGCAACAGAATGTTGATCATTATCTAATTTATCAATTTCAACCTCTTGATTGTTACTGACATCATTTACCAAATGTTACATACTTGCTTTTACAGGCACTCCTTGATGACTTTTTTTTTCTAAGTGTCTTTTAGAATGACTTTCTTCTCTAGCATTATTTGAGTTTGCCACCACATGACTTTTACTAACGGCACCAACTCCATCATTGACATAGAAGATTTTTTTTCTTTTACAAGGTTCAAAGAAGAACTTCTGTTGTTATTTATAGCTGATCCCGCCACGGTTTTACTATTTCAGAGTCCTTCTTTTGCATTTGAACACCCCCAATCAGCATTTATCGAGCCAAGATACCCTCCTTTTGGTCTTTTGGAAGTACCTGCAACTAAAATGATGATATGAGCGGTTCTAAGAAAGATATTCAATGATGTAATTTTTTATTTTACCTATCATACTCCCATGAGTTAATCCTTCATTGTAGACATCATCAGTAAGTGGAGACAATAGCTGACTGCGTCTTTTCATTCTCCTAAATAGACAATTGATATCAAAAATATTCAATTACAAACTAAAATCATGGCATACATTCTCTAATTGTGTTCCTCAAATAAAATTAAAAATTTCAATAATATTTTAATTTTGCTGATGAAGCCAACATCCAACAAGCAAACTCGTTAAGCAGATTAACCCAAATATAAATTATGTAAAAGAACAAATGATCATTTTATAAATAAAGGGATAACATGAGTGTTTCCAGTAATTGACCCAACTAATAAAATAAAAAGAGTTACATAAGATCAATGATGGAGATCATGACCCTCTTCATAAAAGGTCACACCCTCCATGTCTTCTCTGACTAAATTAACGTCATCACAAACGTCACTTAAGATATCTTCCAAATCACTTAGAGATTTATCTTCTGACAAGAAGGTTCCATCCATGAAATTATCATGAAGCTTCTCCTCCATGTCATAAGTATCACGAGGTGTAGTGTGCACAACAAAGCTCTAATGTTTTTGACTTATGTCTTTCACATAAAACACTTGTTGTGCTTGGGAGGCCAATGCAAATGGATGATCAGTTACATCAATACGTTTTAAATTAACCATTGTGAAGTCATTTTCAGATTTTTTGATGCCTCTGTTTGCATTGACCCAGTCACATTTGAACAATACAACTTTGAGTTGCTCATAATAACTAATCTCGAAAACGTCCCTTAACACCCCGTAGTACGTAACCTGACCCGTTAGAGGATTTTTGTCCTTGGAGTTGGAAAAACTTTCAGTCTGAGCGTTCACCATAATTCCACTATTTTGCGTTTTCCTCCCGCATTCTCGATCCTTGGTGCGAAATCTATAACCATTTGTTACATATCCCACATATTGCATCATCATTTGTTGCGGTCCTCGAGCCAACACTAAAAGGTTTGGAGACACAGTTGTCGACTTTGCCTTCTCCTCAATCTGAAAATATTATGAATTTTATTATTTATATATATATATATTATTTTTCTAATGGAAATACTTATTTAAACTTACATGTTTCTTAAACCATTCATTGAAACTGTTCATATGAAGATTACTGATTTCCCATTGTCGTGCATGTGGATTGATTTTCTTCAAGTATAAGATGTGCTCCCTGCTAACAAACACTTGTGACACACCTAGACGTATATATGAAAGTACATTGTGAAAAGTAAACAACGATCTTACTTCACGTATGGATCAACTGCATCACAGTTTGCCAAAATATATTGATGCGCATCTTTGAGCATTGTGCTATCAAGCATAATAGGAGTCTTCTTTCCTAGACGACACCCTTTATGAAAGAATATAGACCACTCTTCATCATTATCCATATCTTCATCTTCCACATCATTTCTAGACAATTTAGTGAACCTTGTCTCAACTCCTGAGAGATATCTCGAACAAAATGTTAAGCATTCATCTGCCAAGTAACCTTCTGCTATCGAAGCTTCTGCAACAGCTTTATTTCACACATATCTTTTTAAAGTTTTCAAGTGTCTACATTAATAATAAGATAAAACTCTGTAAGAACATCACATACAATCAGATGCAAAGTTTGAACAAATTTAATTGTTAGAAAGATTACCTCTCCACGGGGTACATCCAACGATAGAATATCAGTCCGGCCATCTTTGCTTCTCGTGGAAGATGAATGACCACATGCTCCATCACATCAAAGAATGATGGTGGGAGAATCTTATCTAGGTTACAAAGAGTCACTGCTATTCTGGATTCCAACTTCTCAAAAGTATTTGGATTTATGACTTTAGAGCATAAGTCTTTAAAAAAATTGGACAACTCAATTACAACAGATCTAACATTTTTGTTGGGCAACGCTACTTGTAAAGCTAATGGGAGGAACTATTGCATTAATACATGATAATCATGACTCTTCAATGCCATCAGATTTTTTTCTTTGATGTGTGCATTTCTAGCTATATTAGAAGAATACCCATCAGGAGCTTGAGCAGACTTCAACAACTTACAAAATAATTCTTTTTCCTCCTTCTTCAAATTAAAATATGAAGGTGGGATGATATTTTTATTTCCATCCTTGATAATGTGAAGTCTATGCCTTATGCCCATCTCTTCGAGGTCATATCGAGAATTTTCAGTGTCCTTTGATTTCTCCATTCCTAGCAGTGTGTGAATCAAACTCTCACATACATTCTTTTCTATGTGCATCACGTCAAGATTATGACGTATAAGGTTATACTTCCAGTATGGCAGCTCAAAAAATATACTTCACTTTCTCCAGTTGTACGGTAAATTATCTACATCTCTAGTTTGATCTAGAACTTGACTTCCAAACAGCATCTTAGGGGCACTTCTAAATTCTTCTTTTCTGTCAAATGATGAAGCATCTTTACGAAATTTATGATCCATTGGGAGGAACCTCCTGTGACCCATGAAACATGCTTTCTTACTATATGTTAGTCTCCATGAGCACGCATCTTTGTTGCAGAAAGGACATGCAAGATACCCACTAGTTTGCCAACCAGATAGATAACCATATGCAGGAAAGTTGCTTATCGTCCACAGTAAGGCAGCATGCAACTTGAAAACTTCTTTACGATCAGCATCATAAGTATCTGCGCCAGCTTCCCACAGTTCTTTTAACTCCTCAATTAACGATTGTAGGTAGACATCTATGTCCATTCCCGGTTGAGATGGACCAGGAATAATCATCGACAGGATAAAATTGGGAGACTTCATGCACAACCATGGTGGCAAGTTGTACGGAATCAATACAATGGGCCAAATGCTATATGATAGACTCATGAGGCCAAAGGGATTAAATCCATCAGAATTTAATCCAAGGCAAACATTGTGAGAATAAGATAGCAAACTCAGCATGCATATTATCAAACATCTTCCATGCTGGAGAATCTGTTGGATGTCATAGAATCCCATCCTTGGTATGACTTTCATCGTGCCACCGCATTAGGGGTGAAAGTTTCGAACACATGAACAATCTCTTCAACCTAGGAGTCAAGGGAAAGTAGCGCAAGACTTTACAAGGAACTCTTTTCTTGTTCGTATGAATGTTTTCTACACCAGCTTCATCAATTTCGATTTCTTTATATCTAGAAGCACTACATTTCGGACATGAAGTCTTATCTGCAAAATCCTTTCGATACAAAATGCAGTTATTTTTGCAAGCATCAATTTTATCATAGTCAAGTCCAAGGTCCCTGATTATTTTCTTGAATTCATAATAAGAGCCGGGCAACGTCTCACCCTCTGGAAGAAATTCCTTCAAAAGCTCAAGCAGCTCAGAAAATGACTTATTACTCCAATTATTGACACATTTTATGTGAAACAACCTCACAACGGTGTACAATTTAGAGTACTTCTTACTTCCAGGGTACAATTCATGTGCAGCAATCTCTAACAGTTTGTAAAATTGCTCAGCTTCTGCATCATCAACAAATACAAATCGATGGTCATCGTCTTCCATATTCTCTCCTTCCTGTGATACAGCATACGCATCATGCAACATGTCTCTCATGTCATCTTTGGATGTGTCATTTTGTATTTGTGAATCCTCAGAGCTATCAAATGAACCCTCACTATGAAAAATCCAATTTGTGTAGGTGGTCAAGAATCCATTCCATAACAAGTGTTCAGTTGCGACTTGCCGGTTCTGCCTATGCACATTTAAGCACTTCTTACAAGGACATAAGATAGTCCCATCCCTGCTGGATTTTGAAAATGCATGCTCTATAAATTTAACCACCCCAAGTAAATATGTTGTTCTTGTTCTGTGTTCTTCATGGATCCAACTTTTATCTATCATGACTACCTATAACAATTAAGAAAAAAAAGGATAAGAATACAAAGTATTAAAAATCGTTACATAACTTAGTTTCATAACTAAAGGCTCCTATATAAACTGTTCATTAAGATGTTTTGTAACTCTACACTATTGTAGATTCTTATCATTCATGTAGTTTCTGGTCATTGATCATTTGAAGTAAAACAATTCTACAATTTAAACGAAATTCTCAATACTTTTGCCATGGTAATAGTCAATTGTAACCCAACCAAAAGTCCCATATAATCCTAGTATACAACTCAAACACATATATGACATGTGTGGCTCCTTTTGTTTAGAAACAATACAACACAGAAACAGAATCATCAGAATATAGTAAATAGCAAATATTCTCTACATAACATACATAATTTTAATGCTCTACAATCTAGTCGTCATACGAAATTATGTGAAGTATATGTATCTTGGTCCTGACTATTTTTCCATTCCCAGTAGTTTTGCCACAACTCTCCCTGGTTCATGGGCCCTTTGAACTAGCAAAATGTTGATTGTCATATTCAGTTTTCTGTTCCAGTTTTGACATCATCGTAACTCACCAATATATTCTAGGTGTTGACGACATTGCTTGAAAATTGCTTCACTCTTCTCCTCTCGAATACCAACCCATATCCCTTATTCTACCTCCAGACTTCATGGACTGCCAACACCTTACTTCATAGACTGCCGAAGAAGGGGCAATGTAAGGATTAACCAAAGAAAAATCAAATGTAGAGAGTAGAAAGACGCGGTGGGTGCAACTAGCTCATGAAGACCCCTCCCCAAATTCATGTTTTTATGATTTCTCATACCCGCCAAATCACATACAAAATGCAAACATAGGACTCACTCCCCATTCTAGAACCCCCATGCCCTATTGCTGATAACGTGAAGAAAAATGACTAGTTCGGATGCATAACGAATTCAATTAAGGGCCAATTTGGTAGGGTTTAATTGTAGTTCTTAACATTCAATTGGCTATTTTTCAGTTGTATTTTTTATTTGAGTAGTTGTGTTGGTGTCTAATTCATTGATTTGTAGTTACATCCATCTTCACTTTTCGTCCCAAAATCAGTGAGTTGGTGATGCACCCCTTTCAGGTGCGGTCGGGTGCAGAGCGACCTTCCTGTCATTTTGACGGTGCTTTCGTTCTGTGCTACCTTTTATTTTTAGTAATGACAACCACGGACCACACGACACTAGTCGAAGATACATGTTGTGGTAGATTTTACTAAGACCACCAGTTAGTGTGTGAATTAATTCACGTACCAAATGAATGGGAGCATAAACGTGGAGTTTATTACGCATCCTACCAAATAGAAACATAGCAGTTTGAAACATAGGATTATGTTTGATCCGTTCTTAAATTCTTCGAACTACACCGGAGCACATCGTACCAAACAGGGCCTAACTGTAGCCGACATACAACAAAACTGAACATAAGTCAAGGATAATTGGTCAGGGATAAGAACCCTGACCAAATTATGTTAACCCCCAAGGCATATCCCTGGACATAAAACCCCGACCAATGATTTTTTTTCCGGGTAGCCTTTCTAAAACCCTAGCATCCTTCAGGCTTCCTTTTTATATGAAAAAACGTTTCGCATGCCCCATTCACTCCACCCAAACCCTGATACCCTTTCCAATATCCTCACCCCCCTCATCCGCCTCATTCAGATTCATCCGCCAACCTAGCGCGTCATCAGGTTCTTGTGCACCCATCTAGCGCCACTGCCAACCTATCTAGATTTGTCCTCTTTCCATAGGAAAAGCACACATGCTCCCTTCTCCTAAGCTCCGTCCTCTTTCCGTGGGAGAAACAGACACATGTTTCCTCCGAAGTTGTCCACCGTCGGGTGATATCAAGCAGCAAAATCAGATCAACCATATCTTTCTCTGCCCAGTCTATCCCGCTCCTCCACACAGGTATGCTCCCTCCTTCACTTATCCTTCTCCCTGACCCGCTGTCAAAGTAACGACGATCATGGTCTCAGCCAGGTGTTCCTCTAGCATGGTGGCTCCAAGAGAACAGTTGAGATACATTAGGTGTTTAAAAATGATGGGGCCATTGCGATTTGCGGTGGATAATCAACCCATACTTGCATTCAGAAAAATGAACTGAATCTTATCCCTCTCATAAGAACAATCCCAACTACGCAACTTCTATTCATTATAAGTGAGTTCCTTTTTCTGTTACTTTTGCAGAAGCTTATAATATATTAACCATTAAGCATCGCAAGTGTATCAAGCGTGAGTAACTTGTTCACGATCTTGCTAAAGGATGTTTATTATATTATTTTGATTTTGCCTTTTGTGTTTTGATTTTTTCTTTACCAGCCGCCAACTCCATTTTTATTTATTTGATAACACATTTATTTCTATGGTTCTCCTATAATACGCATTTTGTCCACATGCTTAGCAATGGTATGGGATACAACAAGAAATCTCTTAACTTGACCATTAGATATATATAGTGTATGTTATCTCATTATTCATTCTCTTCTTTTGTGATTTACAGTTGCTTGATAGATGGGTGATCAATGCTCCCATATGGATGGTACACGTATTCTAAGACAACATTTTGTTGAGGAACTCATAGTATTTGAAGAGGATTCTTGTATGACGTAGTGAATGTCTTCTATTTAGAAAACAAAGTCATATGAACCAATGTTGTAAATTTATATCTTATACATATTTTTGTTTCTATCTGGGGCATGGTAATAAGTCCTCCCCATGTAAATCTCATTTGATTGTTAATAAAATGATCAATATTCAACAATTTTTTTATAAGAATGGGTTGATGTCAACTTCCAATATCAAGTAGCTTATGTATGATTAAGATGTTAGATGAATTCAAAAATTTCATCCATCTTTTTGAGGCAGTGGCTTTCATTAATACTAGTCAATGATGGGCTTGGGATACGTGGTATTTTACATGAACATCTTTTACTTTTATGTCATTTACTGCTCAAGGCTAATGCATCTATTGGTTAGGGATATGACCTAACCAATTAGTATTGGTTACCAAGCTCTTACTCAAGGTACGGTGGTCAGGGTTTGGCCTTGAGAATCACATATTGGTCAGGGATTTATCAGTATTGGTCAAGTATTTGACCTTCGGCTTTGACAAGTTTTGTAGTAGTGACAACACCCAACCAAATAAAATTTTCATCTGAAAATTGGACATTTAATTGTAATAAATTGCAACTACCTCCTACTAAACAACCCCTAATCGAAACCAAACAAGCGTAGTGGATAGGCTATGCTACTCAGATTAGTTGGGTCTTTTTAAAAATAGTAAGAAGTTGAATATTTTAGATACCTTGTAGTGGAGAGGCTCGGCTCAGGGGAAGTAGTAGCTCCCTAATTAGTATAGTTGATGTAAATGAATGGATTTGAGATTCCTACTATTAAGACTTGCTAATATTAAGTGTCCATAGTAAGATATAAAATCAAGAAGTCCCAAACCACCCTTCTAAATTGTTTGAAGTTTCCTAATAAGCACTTGATTTTGAAGATATGTCCTGTAAAATTTCCATAGATGTATATTTATTGCAACATATCAATTTGAATTACTGAAACTGCCTCTATGGTCAGTTGATTAAAACTTCAATCTTCTTAGAAGACAACCGCCTCTATGGCTTCCCTTTTATAGAAAGTACTAGTGCCCTTACAAATCAGATGTTTATTTCATATAGCATGGTGGTGGTGGTGGTTTGCAGTAAAAGGATATGTTGTTCTTACCAATGGCAGAGACACATAAAGGCCATGTGAGGCCTGTGCCTCACCCACCTTTTCGGATGAAAACAAATTAGGAGGCATGTGCCTCGCCCCCCTTTTCAGATGAAAATGAATTAGGCAGTTAGAAGGAAGTTTTAATAGCTAAGGGCTTATTTGGTTTTAAGTAGTTGCAACTAGCACCATGAATTGTAAGACATGCAAACGAAAATAGGAAATGAAAGACAACGTCACTTGTTTGGTACTAAGCAGCTGGTTTTCAGTCCTTTCGTTCAGTAATGGCCTGGATGGGGTTAGATTTTGAATCAGGACATCACAGTGTGGTTACCGCCACGCACACAACCACATAGAACTAAAGTAGGATACCTGATCGTGGAGTTGTAAAACATGTGCAGTTGCTACTCACGCTACTGCAACTGCTTGAAACCAAATGGGCCCTAAGACCTAGTTTGGATAAAGACTTTAGAAATCCTTGTAGTTGCCTATATAATTATACAATTTTTGGTATTTGCTTGTCGAGCAGCTGAGACAAGGCCGGTAAGGTGACTAGTTCTTTTTAGGGGAAGGACACACAGAACGAAGGATACAGAGCACAGACTCTGGCGATTCTAAAGCCTGCCGCTCCTGGCATCATTCGCAACTACCATTTTTTTGTTAAACTATATACACAACGGTAAGTAGCAAATACAGAACGGTAACCGTTAATATTGATTCCCTATGTATATCGTACATAAAATACCGACAATTAGAATTGCGGCGCCCAAACTAGGCCTAATACTCATTTGTCGAGCGATCCTACTGCAGAAAACTATGTTGAATGTAGGCGAGAAATTGGGGGAGCTGCTGTGTCGAAGACGAACCTTGCTTTGCGTGGTCGGGTTGGAGGCTGGGAGGCGGCCGTCCTTTGAAAAGTGAAGTCCGTCTGCTGGGTGGGGGGGTCGATGGAGGCGCTCGGCTGTTGGGCTACGCGCTCGGCTGCTCGGATGTGCGCTTGGCTGCTTGGCGGATGGGCTGCTTGGCTGCTATGCTCCGATCGGCGGCTGGGCTCGGAGCAGAGGCATTTGGGGAGGGAGTCGGCGATCGAGAAGCCCGAACGGGACTTCTTGCTTCGTGTGCCAGGGTCGCACGGCCGGACTGGATATGTGCAAACCGTTTCACGGGCATTTGCGGGGGAGATATGGAAAGAGTGCGGGATTTTTTTCCCTGGCCTTTTGTTATATTTTTTTATACAATTAAAATGAGTAAAAATTTGTAGCTACATCTTATTTATTGAGGTGGCTACAATTATTTAAGTTACATAATTAAATTTTATAAGTAAAAATAGCTCTCGCTACACATAAATTAAATGTAACTTAAACAATCGTAGCTAAATCATCTTTTTTTTGTAGTGATAGTAGCTAGTCTTTTTAAGATGATTTGTTTATGGATATATGTATATAACATTCTTTACGTAAATTTGTAGTGTTTGAAGCCATGTCGTCTAAAAAGCAAATAATTTATTATTTGTAGAGGCTGAGGCTTATCCACCACTTCTAGGGGACACGTTTCATGAGACTCTAGTACCATATGGTGCGCTTCGTGTGAGCTCGATACATGTACTCTCCAATTGGAGGGATCATCCATTGCCATATGCCCACCTAGATTTTGAAACACTTAGTGAAGCACGAAGTGATATTGTGGCCCAATACGGATGTCGTCTATATTGATATTGTATGGTAAATTTACATTACGTTAATTTATTTGTGTGTATATATGAATCAATTGATCTAAAATTATATATAGGTCAAAAGGAAGAAACCTGTTACATCTCAACCTCCACCTCCACCTCCTAAAGTACCTAGTTGTCTTTCAAGGGACCTATACACCTCGTTAGGTCCTAATTATAAGGGTATGTCAGTATGGATAGGCGAACACAACCCAAATTGTCGTATAAAAGTTTCTGTTCCAGTGGATGTTGTAGGTGAATCATACGATAACAATTTATTTATACAAGATATTTTGGAGTTGTTTCATTATGATGGGCTGAATACATCTATGATAAAGATATGGATATGGTGAGATCTTGTTTATACATCCATATACCTTGTTTTATATATGGTGATCTAGTTTCTTATATTTTAATGCATACGTAATACATGTTTTCAGCCATTTACACATGATCTGTAAAGATTTTTTATTTTCCCATGTGAGATTTCTAGTTCCATCTTTGATCATTCTCATAGATAAAGATCCTTCATCAGTTACCTCATACTGCTCTGTCACTTTTAATTATTTTGGTACAAAAAAGAAGTCAGTGATAATAGCTCCATTCAATGTTGAGTAAGTTTACTTTGCTTATAATTTGGACTTAAGAAAATTACATTTTTATTGTGGATTTTGAGTTATTAATTATTAACTTTCTTACCTCTAGTGGTAGGCATTGAGAGTTACTGGTTATTGTCCCCAATATGTTCACTGTTTATTATCTAGATCCTATGGGGAAGGAATTTGACACATTATATGGACACCCAATGAAAAGGTCATTATTCACGTGAGAAATATTTCACATTTTTATATCCATTAACATATGTTATTACATTACTATTTAATTATACAATTTAATATATTTCATTAACATGTAGGGCTTTAAGAGAGTTCAAAAAATATGGAGGAAACATCTCCAAGAAAAAGAAACAGTTACCAATTTGGGAGAATGTAAAAGTAATTTCCCGACTCCAATGTATATATTATTTATGTGAACTGTGCTTGTTTGTATTTTTGAACATTTTGTATGTTTCAATTTATAGTGTGTTAAACAAGACAACGACTGGGCATGTGCATACTATGTGATGCAATATATGGACCTAATTATCAAACATGCTGCAATGAAAATTGATACCATACAACATCTATTATATATAGTCTCATTAGATAATATGAAATATATCAATCTTATTATATATTATTAATTATATATATACATCATTCACTTTGCAGGTGTTTAAAACCAGTGACTTCACTACATGTGAAAAATTATTAGATGTACATACTTCCTATACGATGGGAAATTAGATGATGTAAGAGAATAATGGGCAAAAGCCTTACAAGTAGTGGGAATTTTTTATTATGATTGGAATATTGTGGACAATAATGACGATGATGATAATAATAAAGAATTATATTTTTAAACTTTATTCTCATAATTATTTTTGTATTTGATGACATGTGAAACTTTTATATATACATGTCTGAATGAATTTTTTTGAATTGTCATATGTGTGAATGTGAAGATGAATACATGAATGTTTCTACATGTGTCTGAATGTGAAAAGAGATGAAATGAATATAACTACAGGTTGCTAAATGTGTGTGAAAATGGAGAAAATTTAAAATAGAACTACTGGTTTCTAGATGTGTGTGATGAAAAATAATATGAATTAAATGTGCTTATACATGTGTGTGAATCACATGATCATAAATTATTATCTATCCTTATTAATTTTGCAGGTTTGTGGCATATTGTTGGCTGAAATCAAAGGGTGTTGTAAACCTGCAGTTCAAAATTAAACTACAGGTTCTGCATCCTGCTGACCAGCCGGACAGTAGGCCTGCAATCTGATAAGAAAAAAAAACCAGAACATAGGCATCAGTTATTACTATTAAACTGACAACAAAACTTTACTGCGTCAGTTATAACACCGACGTCTTTATCCCTTTTTGGGGGCTGATTTTTTTAATTTGGGATGGGGTATGGCATCGGTTATTAGTATAAGTCGACCTCTCTTAGCAGGGATATAGTGTCGGTTGTTGATATAAACTGATGCCTATGGTGCCCTTGCAGACACATTTTATTAGTAGCGGGAAAGGTTATGGCGTCAGATATGAAACCGACGCTGAAAGTGTATACTTTTAGCGGCGCCCACTTGGGATGTCGCTTGGAAAATGACGCCAAAAGGATTAAATAACTGAGAATAAAGGACATTTCTGTAATAGTATGCTAATGAAGGAAGTCCAAGAACATAAATTGGAGTGGGAGATTAGAGGGGTCGGATCCTTTCCGCAGGATGGTGGTGGTGAACTTGTAGGCGACAAGTCCTGGAGTTCAGAACCAGCAAAAGTGGCCAACGAACTCAGGCGCTTTGTTGAAGAAGAAGAAGCGGGCATGGCTGGGAGTGGGTTTCCCCTGGGTTTTGGATTCCGAGTGGGGTTGAGGGAGTTAATGCGGTGGTTCTGGATGCACTATGACGACACTTTTCTCCGGGGATGAATCTTTCCCTTTCACCCGCCACCAGCAGTGGCTAGTGCTGGAAAACCCCACTAGCGATGGGCTTTGGGGACGGAGGAGCATCTAGGACCAGCCGTCTCCAATCTTCAGGGATCTAAGAATCTAACGGATGGTGAGAAGATATCAATGCAGACTTAGAGGCAATCGATACCTCACTGGAGGTCCAGACCCACGACGCGTGCCAGAGATTGGAACCCACCTCATGATGGTGGCCGTGAGACTAATTAGACGCAAGCGAGCACGAGACAATGAAGGCATTTCTTTGCTGAAGATTTGGAGGTGCGCGGTTCCTTGCTGGGAATCCCTGCGGCGGAGACAGATTCATGCGTAGAGAACAAAGAACACGAACTCACACAGAACGGACTGCGTTGGGCGTGAACGGGTGGGAAAGAAAAGGAGAGGGCGGTTCAGAACCAAACCCAGCTCCAGACCTGGCATGAACTGGCCGAGTTGAAGTTAAACCAGGTGGCCAGACCAAGTGAACCGTGCCCTTCCTTGGGCCACGTGGTGCCATCCTATTGGTCTAAAGGTTAGAAAATACCAGATAAATCTTAGATCTTCCTTAATTCGTAGAAATTAGTTCGCTTATCAGAAAATACATATAATATACCAGAAAAATGCGTAGAACAACATGAAAGCATAACAATAAGGATTTTTATGCTTTAATATCAGTGATATCATGTAAGTTGTAAAATGCTTAGTTCATGTATAATAAATATCAAACGATGGCCTAAAATTATGTTAATATGTTAATAAATCTTTTTTTATGTGTATAATCCTTATAAGATCTGTTATTATAATGATGATGTACGAAATCATGTAACTTGCTCCACATGGCTAATGATGGCTAATAACCCTAAATAAAATGTAATAAATACTTTCATGCTCAATAAATGATGAGATTTAAAGAAAACCCTCATATCATTAACTGAAAGATAATATGTAAATCTGAGATCCATTTTATGCATGAAATTCATGTTATATGAAGAGCACCCTTAGTACATCTGATGTAACCATAATATGGTTAATGAAAGTGACATAATGTTAAATATGTTCACATAATAATGTGACACATGAGTATATCCAGTTGATGAACTATAATCTGGAATATGACATCTGTAAGATAAATCTAAGAAAAGAATACAAGTAATCATGAGAATATCATAATAAGATAAGGTAAACCCTAAAATGGATATAATTAGGGTTAAGATGAGATGTGAGATGATGAGAACCTGATGGTGATATGTGATCTTGTCTTAATCAGGTTTGACCAAGCATATAGTTGACATTGGTGATATGTGATTAGGATATCTTGATCAAGGTGCGTTATTACCTATTACTTGATTTATAATACAATATGCTTGTGTTATAAGTGCAGTAAAATACTTGGCATATGGTATTGGATGAAATGATTGTTCTTGTATGATATGTTATTTGATATTTTTCATACTTATATGGCTATGAACACATGAAATATAACATATCTGATCCATCATATGATAACACTAATCTTTTTGGTAGTACAGTGCATTGAGGTGATCTAACTCTTTGGTAAGTGAGTTTTGGCACAAAATTTTGAATGGGAGGCAGGTTGGATGATAATAAAGCTATGGTCAAGTTTCTTAGGGTTTTTATGTTTCTAGATGAAGTTATTTAGGCTGAGTTGTGTGGAACAATATGCATTTTGCGATATATTGGACCAAAGTATTTGATTTGCAGTCTAAGTTTATAACAAGGATGTCATCCAAATCCTTTTATTAGCCCTTTGGAAAAATTGTGTGGCTCTTGATTTATAACCTATGGACTAGGTCTTTGGGAAGTTATATATTACCCTAGTTTAAATCAACAATCTGGGAGGCTATACAGTTCTCGTAAGATCACTCCCACGACGATCATAATATGTGGGTTGGCCACAGTCTAAACTACACACCATGATCTCTATAGATGTGCAACGAGAAAATAAACCAATTGGAAGTTGACGTTCCTTCCTGAACACATTCTTGTGGATCCTTCTATTTTTTACTTTTGGTGAAGCATAGAGAGGAGACAAGTTCCTTACCCACTTCTGATGTTGCTCCCTTACAGTGCGTAGGCTAATGAAGGAAGTCCAAGAACATAAATTGGGGTGGGAGATTAGAGGGGTCTGATCCTTTCTATAGGCTGGTGGTGGTGAACTTGTAGGCGGAAAGTCCTGGAGTTCAGAACCAGGAAAAGTGGCCAACAAACTGAGGCACTTTGGTGAAGAAGAAGAAGCGGGCATGGGTGGGAGTGGGTTTCCCCTAGGTTTTGGATTCCCAGTGGGGTTGAGGGAGTTAATGCGATGCTTCTAGATGAACTATGATGGCACTTTGCTCCGGGGATGAATCTTCCCCTTTTACCCGCCACCAGCAGTGGCTAGCACCGAAAAACCCAACCATCGATGGGCTTTGGGAACGGAGAAGCATCTGGGACCAATCATCTCCAATCTTCAGGGATCTAAGAATCTAACAGAGGGTGAGAAGATCTCAATGCAAACTTGGAGGCAATCGATCCCTCACCGGAGGTCCAGAGCCATGACGCGCGCCAGAGATTGGAACCCACCTCACGACAGCAGCCGTGAGACATTTTAGACGCAAGTGGGCGCGAGACAAAGACGACATTTCTAAGAACGGCAGAACGTAGAGTCGACCACAATCTTTTACTGAAGATCTTGAGGTCCGTGGTTCTTTACTGGGAATCCCTATGGCGGTGACGGCTTCATGCGTAGAGAACGAAGAATGCGAACTCACACAGAACGGACTGCGTCAGGCGTGAACGGGTGATAAAGAAAAGGAGAGGGAGCTCCAGGACCAAACCCAGCTCCAAACATGGCACAAACTGACCAAGTTAAAGCTGAACGAGGCAGCCAGACCAAGTGAACTGTGCCCTTCCCTGGGCCACGTGGCGTCATCCTATTGGTCTAATGGTTACAATATACTAGATAAATATTAGATCATCTATAATTCATAGAAATTAGCTCACTTATCAGAAAAATACATATAATATACCAAAATGTTCAGAAAAATGCGTAGAACAACATGGAAGCATAACATCAGGATTTTTATGCTTTAATATTAATGAGATCATGTAAATTGTAAAATACTTAGTTTATATATAATAAATATCACACGATGACCAAAAATTATGACAATTTGATAGTAAATCCTTTTTTATGTGTATAATCCTTATAAGATCAGTCATTATGATGTTAATGCACGAAATCATGTAATTTGATCCACATGGCTAATTAGGGCTAATAACCCTAAACAAAATGCAATAAATACTTTCATGCTCAATAAATGATGAGATTTAAGAGAAAACCCTCATATCAGTGATTGGAAGATAATATTTAACTCTGAGATCAATTTTATGCATGAAATTCATGTTATATGAACAACACCCTAAATACATGTGATGTAACCCTAATATGGTTAATGAAAGTGACATAATGTTAAATATGTTCACATAATAATATGACACATGACTATATCTAGTTGATGAACTATAATCTGGAATATGACATCAGTAAGATAAATCTAAGACAAGAATACAAGTAATCATGAGAATATCATAATAAGATAAGGTAAACCCTAAAATGGATATAATTAGGGTTAAAATGAGATGTAAGATGATGAGAACCTGATGGTGATATGTGGTCTTGTCTTAATCAGGTTTGACCAAGCATATAGTTCATATTAGTGATATGTGATTAGGATATCTTGATCAAGGTGTGCCATTACCTCTTACTTGGCTTATTATGCAATATGCTTGTGTTATAAGTGCAGTAAAATACTTGGCATATGGTATAGGATGAAATGATTGTTCTTGTTTGATATGTTATTTGATGTTTTTCATACTTATATGGCTATGAACACATGAAACATAAGATATCTGATCCATCATATGATAGCACTAAAATCTTTGGTAGTACAGTGCATTGAGGTGATCTAACTCTTTCGTAAGTGAGTGTTGGCGCAAAATTTTGGATGGGAGGCAACTTGGATGATAATAAAGCTATGGTCAAGTTTCTTAGGGTTTTTCTGTTTCTAGATGAAGCTATTTAGGTTGAGGTTTTTGGAACAATATGCATTTTGAGGTATATTGGACCAAAGTATTTGATTTGTAGCCTAAGTTTATAACAAGAATGTCATCCAAATACTTTTATTAGCCCTTTGGACGAATTGTGTGGCTCTGGATTTCTAACCTATGGACTTGGTCTTTGGGAAGTTATCTATTACCCTAATTCTTATCAACAATCTGGGAGGCAATATAGTTCTCGCAAGACCACTCCTACGACGATCATCATACGTGGGTTGGCCATAGTCTAAACTACACACCATGATCTCTATAGATGTGCAATGAGGAAAGAAACCAACTGGAAGTTTACGTTGCTTCCTAAACACCTCCTTGTTGATTCTTCTATTTCTGCCTTTTGGTGAAGCATAGAGAGGAGACGAGTTCCTTCCCCACTTTCCATGTTGCTCCCTCATAGAGCATAGGCTAATGAAGGAAGTGAAAGAACATAAATTGGAGTGGGAGATTAGAGGGGTCTGATCCTTTCCACATGCTGGTAGTGGTGAACTTGTAGGCTGTAGGTCCTGGAGTTCACAACCAGGAAAAGTGGCCAACGAATTCAGGTGCTTTGGTGAAGAAGAAGAAGTGGGCATGGTTGGGAGTGGGTTTCCCCTGGGTTTTGGATTCCTGATTGGGTTGAGGGAGTTAATACGGTGCTTCTGGATGCACTATGACAACACTTTGCTCCGGGGATGAATCTTCCCCTTTCACCCGCGACCAGCAGTGGCTAGCGCCGAAAACCCCCGTACTAGTGTTGGGCTTTGGGGATAGAGAAGCATCTGGGACCAACCGTCTCCAATCTTTAGGGATCCAAGAATCTAATGGAGGGCGAGATGATCTCAATGCAGACCTGGAGGCAATCGATCCCTCATCGGAGGTCCTGAGACATGATGCACACCCGAGATTGGAACCCACCTCACGGCGGCGACTATGAGACAGATTAGACACAAGCGGGTGCGAGACAACGAATGCATTTTTGAGAAAAGGCAAAACACAGAGGCGACCACAATCTTTTAATTAAGATCTGGAGGTGGGAAGTTCTTTACTGGGAATCTCTGCGGTGGCGACGACTTCATGTGTAGAGAATGAAGAACACAAACTCACACAGAACGGATTGCGTCAGGTGTGAACGGGTGAGAAAGAAAAGGAGAGGGCGGTCCAGAACCAAACCCAGCTCCAGACCTAGTGCGAACCGGCCGAGTTGAAGCTGAACCAGGTGGCTACACCAAGTGAATCGTGCCCTTCCTTGGGCCATGTGGTGCCATCCTATTGGTCTAAAGGTTAGAAAATACCAGATAAATCTTAGATCTTCCATAATTTGTAGAAATTAGCTTGGTTATCAGAAAAATACATATAATATACCAAAATGTTTGAAAAAATGCGTAGAACAACATGGAAGTATAACATCAAGATTTAATATTAGTGATATCATGTAAGTTTTAAAATGCTTAGTTCATGTATAATAAATATAAAACGATTGCCTAAAATTATGATAATATGTTAGTAAATCCTTTTTGATATGTATAATCCTTATAAGATCAATTATTATGATGTTGATGCACAAAATCATGTAATTTGCTCCACATGGCTAATTAGGGCTAATAACCCTAAATGAAATGCAATAAATACTTTCATGCTCAATAAATGATGAGATTTACAGAAAACCCTCATATCAGTAACTAGAAGATAATATGTAAATCTAAGATCAGTTTTATGCACACAATTAATGTTATATGAGATCAGTTGGACTAGATAAAAGTTTTGATATATGTTTAACAAGCCACTTGTATAAGTTTTTTTAGCACAACCATGATATAATATATGTGAGGATGTGATCTAATATCAAGATGTGATATATAGACGTGATATAATGGAAACCTAGATATGGTTTAATAGATATCAATGCATAAATGGTTAACCATATACATAAATAATGATGATAATGTGATATTGTTGGTTAATCTTAATATGAAATCACTAGTGAATGTTGCAATTTATTATGAACAATGAAATAAGATCATATGAATGAAATTTGTTACGTGAGGTGTTAATCTTAGTGCTTAATAAAAATAAAAAATATAGTCTGACAGATAGCACAACATAACGATTGTAACAACTTGATATGATCTAGATGGATAATGTGGGTTAGTTATGATTAACTCCTTTTGAATGTGATAAGTAAGTGATGAAATCCTTAAACCTTGTGTTATTTAAGGATGTAATAAAATATGAAATATGTTGTGACTAAATCAGGCTTCTAAAGGAAACACCCTCATTTTAACCTCACATGAAGGGGTGATTCACCATAGATGTTTTAAAGCCTCCTAGTAGTGGTTTGGATATTATTATGGGGCTTTGTTTTGGATATGTCGCATCTAGAGTGGTGTCCTACATATGGATGAAGACCTTTTGGTTTTTCTTTGAAATAATATGGCGGCTTAATTTTGAGGACGAAATTTCTTTAAGATGTATATGATGTGAAATATTGGGTTTTCGCTTAATTTTGAGGATAAGATTTCTCTTATAGTGTGTAGGATGTGATGAAGTGAACTTCTATGGTTCTAGATATCCAATTGAATAAGTGGGATCATGAATTTTATAATTTGAATGACTCTTAATCGATATACATTGATATTGATGTTGACATCAAGATAATGATTGATAAGTTTATGCCTTTTGAAGTGCTTATATGAATGGTCAATAAGTGAGTGTTGGCGCAAAATTTTGGATGGGAGGCAGCTTGGATGATAATAAAGCTATGGTCAAGTTTCTTAGGGTTTTTATGTTTCTAGATGAAGCTATTTAGGTTGATTTTTGTAGAACAATGTGCATTTTGATGTATATTGGACCAAAGTATTTGATTTGTAGCCTAAGTTTATAACAAGGATGTCATCCAAATCCTTTTATTAGCCCTTTGGACGATTTGCATGGTCTTGGATTTCTAACCCGTGGACTTGGTCTTTGGGAATTTATCTATTACCCTAGTTCAAATCAACAATCTGGGAGGATACAATTCTCGCAAGATCACTCCCACGACGATCATCATACATGGGTTGGCCACAGTCTAAACTACACACCACGATCTCTGTAGACGTGCAACGAGGAAAGAAACCAAGTGGAAGTTGGCGTTGCTTCTTGAACATGTCCTTGTTGATCCTTCTGTTTTTGGCTTTTGGTGAAGCATAGAGAGGAAACGAGTTCCTTCCCCACTTTCGGCGTTGCTCCTTTACAGCGCGTAGGCTAATGAAGGAAGTACAAGAACATAAATTGCAGCGGGAGATTAGAGGGGTCTGATCCTTTCCGCAGGCTGGTGGTAGTGAACTTGTAGGCGGAAGGTCCTGGAGTTTAGAACCAAGAAAAGTGGCCAACGAACTCAGGTGCTTTGGTGAAGATGAAGAAGTGGGCATGGCTGGGAGTGGGTTTCCCCTGGGTTTTGGATTCCCGGTGGGGTTGAGGGAGTTAATGCGGTGCTTCTGGATGCACTACGACGACACTTTGCTCTGGGGATGAATCTTCCCCTTTCACCTGCCACCAGCAGTGGCTAGCGCCGGAAAACCCCACCAGCGATGGGCATTGGGGACGGAGAAGCATATGGGACCAGCCGTCTCCAATCTTCAGGGATCCAAGAATCTAATGGAGGACAAGAAGATCTCAATGCAGCCTTGGAGGCAAGCGATCCCTCACCAGAGGTCTAGAGCCACGACGCGCACCAGAGATTGGAACCCACCTCACGACGACGGCCGTGAGACAGATTAGACGCAAGTGGATGCGAGACAACGAAGGTGTTTCTGAGAATGGCGGAATGCAGAGACAACCACAATCTTTTGTTGAAGATCTAGAGGTGGGTGGTTCCTTGCTGGGAATCCCTATGGCGGCAACGGCTTCATGTGTAGAGAACGAAGAACGCGAACTCGCACAGAACGGACTACGTCGGGCGTGAACAGGTGAGAAAGAAAAGGAGAGGGCGGTCCAGAACCAAACCCAGCTCTAGACCAGGTACAAACCGGCCGAGTTGAAGCTGAACCAGGCAGACCAAGTGAACCGTGCCCTTCCTTCGGCCATGTGGCACCATCCTATTGGTCTAAAGGTTAGAAAATACCAGATAAATCTTAGATCTTCCATAATTTGTAGAAATTAGCTCGCTTATCATAAAAATACATATAATATACGAAAATGTTCAAAAAAATGCATAGAACCACATGGATGCATGCCATCAAGCATTTTATGCTTTAATATCAGTGATATCATGTAAGTTGTTAAATGCTTAGTTCATGTATAATAAATATCAAATGATGACTAAAATTATGATAATATGTCAGTAAATCCTTTTTGATGTCTATAATCCTTATAAGATAAGATATTATGATGTTGATGCATGAAATCATGTAATTTGCTCCACATGGTTAATTAGGACTAATAACCCTAAATAAAATGCAATAAATACTTTCATTCTCATTAAATGATGAGATTTACAAAAAACCCTCATATCAGTAACTGGAAGATAATATGTAAATCTGAGATCAGTTTTATGCACAAAATACATGTTATATGAAGAGCACCCTTAATACATGTGATGTAACCCTGATATGGTTAATGAAAGTGACATAATGTTAAATATGTTCACATAATAATGTGACACCTGAGTATATCCAGTTGATGAACTATAATCTGGAATATGACATCAGTAAGATAAATCTAAGATAAGAATATAAGTAATCATGAGAATATCATAACGAGATAAGTTAAACCCTAAAATGGATATAATTAGGGTTAAGATGAGATGTATGACGATTAGTGTTGGATCCTAGATGGGTGATTAGATGCTCTAGAGGGGGGGTGAATAGAGCTGAAAGAACTTACACAAAATTCATTAAACCTTCAAAATATATTACAAGATAAGGTTGCTAAATAGGTAATTTGAGTGCAACTAAATCAAGCATAGCAAGGATAAGAGAGATTGAACATGCACCAATTAGACAAGCTATTTAGAGTGGTTCCACACTTCAAACTAGAAGTGTGTCAGTCCACTTGCCTAGAGAGGTCAACCTCTAGGACTTCAACCATTTTCACTCTTATATTCATTAATAAGACATACAATACATGACCAACAAAGGACTTACCTATCCAATACAAAGAGTCTTCAACCTTACCAAGGACTTACCCACTTTGCAAGAGTCTTCGGCCTTCTCCAAGGACTTACCCACTCTTGCACAAGTCTTTGGCCTTGTAGGAATTACCCACTCTTCTTGGATCTTCCGCCTTTGACTTCACCTTCACTCGGAGAAGCTTTCCACTAAGGACTTACCCACTTGAGCTTGAGTCTTCTGCCTTCTCCAAGGGCTTACCCACTCTAGCTCCAAGTCTTTAGCCTTGATCTTCACCAAGGGACTCCTTCCCTTGTTCTTCTTCACCTCTCTTGGACAAGAGAGAGAACCTTCATCTTCAATATAGGAAATGAGAGATGGGGAGGTGGTGGAAGTGAGAGCCTCACAAGATATACAAATAATACTAGCTCTCTCACAAATCTCCTACTCACTCTAATGGATGTAGCAAGTGATTAAGCTTAGAGAGAGAGAGGAGGCTGTAGGAAGCACTCAACTATAGAATAGGAACCTCACAAAGAGTTTGCAATGAATGCTCAACCTTGGAATGAAGTCCAAGGGGTCCTATTTATAGCTGGGGATGCCTCTTAGCCTTTGGGAACACTTGAGAACGAAAACTAGCCATTTTGTGGCTTGCAACGGATCTATTTTCACTTGTTGCAACTCCACAACGGCTAGAATCACTTTTCTGCACTTTTTCGTACAGTCTGATCGGCCAAGTTTATATAAAGGTAACTCGGCCGAACCACTAAAAGACAAGGCTGAAAGCTAGACTGTCGGCCGAGTTCCTTTGGAGAAACTCGGCCGATCGGTCGACTTTCATCTTGGACCGATCAGTGGATCGGCCAAGTTTCCTAGCTAGAAACTCGACCGAACGGGAATCGGCTGAGTTTGTAACTCGGCCGATTGCAACAAAAATTCCAGAATATATGGATCGGCCGAGTTTGGAATTCGGCCGACAAAATCCCTGTTATGGGTATTTTGGAATTTTCGTTTGACTATACAAATGATGGATTTTTGTGTCCCAATAATTTTTCTAAGCTTAATTACAAGTCATACAATCATTACAAGTGATTACAAAGCAATTCTAAGGTCATTTACATAGAGATCCCAAATTGCACACTTGTAGCTATTTTGACTTGTCTTTTCTCCAATTTGATATGTGCAAGTTAGGGCATTTGGAGTGTGTCTAAACCTAATCTGAAATCACTCAATGTAGAAGCATTAGACACCAATATGTGGAATGGTTAGTCATCATCAAAACAAGGGTTTAGTCAATTTAGACGTGAGTCAACATTGACCTAATTGACCTTGAGTCAACATTCTCCCCCTTTTTGAAGATGACAAACCATTCCATAAATGTATTGAAAGCTTGTACGTAAAATCATACCTTCGGAGAAACCTAGGGGTTTCAATAGGATTGAGCTCATATGCTCCCCCTCAATTGATGCGCATGGAGTTCTCATACTCCCCCTCAATTGATGCTATTTCTCCTGCATGGTTAGCTTTCATAACATTTATAGAAACTATGTTTTCTACTCATATATGTTCTACACATATATGTCTTCTCCCATTTACCTTCTCCCCTTTACATGGACATGCTTCTTTGCTTCATGTAAGACATGCCTTCTCCCTGTTGTCAAAAGAAGACATATCTTTCTCCCCCTTTGTCATTTCAAAAAGGTGGGGGTGTGAAGAAACTAAGAAACACCACTTGTTAAGAGAAAGAAGATAACAAAAGTTATATAAGGAGAGTACAAGAGCACAGATAGGGGCTTGTCCAAGCATAGAAAGAAAAGCAAGTTAAAGCATATACTTGAACAACCCAAAATGCAAGATGAAGTGCTGCAAAAAAAAACAATAAGTCGCAATTTTGACCCTCAAGATGATGGAATTTGACCAAAAACCATCAGAGCTCATGGAGTAGCAATGAGCCTTGCTCAGAAGGTCATTTCTGCATGAAAAACACTATACTTGCACCAAAAACTGAAACTGGAGCAAAAGCTGCATAAAATCCAAAAATACTCCAATTTCTACATATCATGTAGATCTATGTACCCTGCATCACAATTTTATGCAAGCAACTCAAGATAGTAGATATGCAATTCAAAGAACAATCTTGAGTATGTATGAGATAAGATACAAGCATAACATATAGATGATCAAAGATGGCAATTTTAAACAAGGCTAGAACTACATGTATATGAACTACTAGTAGATGATATCACAAGTTAGGACTACTAGTAGGATCTAGATCATAGCAAGAGATACACAAGATAAAACAAGCTATGAGTAGATATAGAGATATATCCAAACCAAGAGATATGCAATTTTAGAAGCATGAGAGGATATAACTCACTATATATGCATCCTTACCATAAGATGATTACCCCTAAGAACCTCAAGATTGTATCAAAACAAGATATACACCGAGATAGATGTAGCAAGTTAGAGTACAGCGGAAGCAATTTAAGACACAACCAAGAGATCCAAAGAGATCATCATCAAAACCTACAAGACAACTCAAAGCAAGTAATTGCAACATATAGATATACCAATTTAGAGCAATTAGAGAGATAGAGTTGTAAGCAAGATAGGCAATTAGAACATGGCAATATGCATATATAAAGGTACCAAATGAGAGTGCCAAAGAATAAGTCTATTGGTTGAGAAAATCTAGTTGAGAGGGAAATTCTCACTCAATAAGCCAAATGTATATTCTGTGCACAGTGTTATCAGTCGAGTTCTGAGCATTGACAACTCGACCGATGACAGCTGTTGGCAACACCCTTGGTGCCTATCGGTCGAGTTTCAATAGGGCAAACTCGACCGACAGAGTAGCTGTCAAAAAGCACATATATATCATAAAAACATATTTAAAGGCATGCTTAAAATACAAACCATATCCAAACATGTCTAAGCAAGTTAGTAATGCACTATAGAAGCATTAGAAACAGTTTTTGAGCAAGAGTGTGAAGAGAATCACAAAATGCCACTTTTAACTCAAAAGCCATATGTATAGTGCACACTAACTTGACAAAAACAAGTTAGGATAGGTTATAAGCAATAAAACATTTACCTTTGTGCTTACCATTGCCTTTTCCACTTGTTGTCACCCTCTACACATCTCACCTTTCTTCTTTCATGTGGATTGAGAAGTCAATTTGCAATTCAATAGCTCAAATCAATCCATTTGTAAATACCTACAAGAAGAAAGATGAAATGGTCCCCAATCATGTTTTTGGGTCCGGAGGGGTTAGTTTAGAAACCCAAATCCTATTGCTCTTGGGTGCTTTCCTAAAAGGACAACAAGTAGAATAATGACCAATTTCATTGCAATAATTACATGTGCCCATAGTCTTGGAACTAGAGGATTCTCCATGGAATATTGGAGGTCCTTTATCTTTGTTGTTCCCTTGACTACTATCATACCCTAAACCATGTCTACCAATTTGTTTAGTAGTATGGTCTAGGATTTGATTAAGATTCTTTTTACCCACTAAGAATCTTTGCAAAGAAGATCTCAAACTATCATTATCATGCTTAAGAGAAGCAATAGTAGAAGACAAATTATTTATATTTTCTTTAGCATGCAAAAGATCATTTTCTAAGCAAAGAGATTTAGTTAAATAAGAATCTCTATCAATATGAAGAGCAGCAACATCATTATCTCTATTTGTAGAACTAGAACAAGATTCATGCCCATTGATTTTAGCAAGAAAGGAGGCATTTTCTATTTCTAATTCATGCAAAACAAAATCTTTGTCCTGGTTTTCAGATTTAAGAACATCAATGTCATGCATGAGAGAATCAACAATTAAAGTATGCTCTTCATTTGAACTAGGCATGAGAGGTTGAGCTTCTAGAAATTTAATCTTATCAAGTAAACTAGAATTTTCAAGTTTAAGAGAGTCTACTTGACTAAGACAATCATTTTTATCATCAAGCAAGCAAGAATTAGCATGTTCAAGATCATCTAGTTCTACATGCAAATTATCAACAATTTTAGCAAGCTTTTTCTTTTTCCTTTTAGAAGACTTAAGAGAGGCACAAATATCATGAATAATAGCAATCAAAGATTCTTTATCTAGAGAGTTTAGATTTACCTCACTTGAGTCTTCACTTGTTGATGCTATAAGAGCAAAATGGCATTCTCCTTCATCACTTGAGCTTGAGCTTGATCCTTCACTTGAATCTTCACTTGAGCTTGAGTTGGAGGAGCCACTTGAGCTTGATTTCCATTTCTTCTTGTGAAGATGGGTCTTTTTGCCTTGTGGGCAATCTTCCTTGTAGTGACCCTTCTTTCCACATGTGAAGCACCAGATGGAGGAGGACTTGCCTTTGTAGAGTCTACCCTTGGAGTACATGGCATCTTCTTTAGCTTGAGAGGATGGAGAGACTTTTTCCATGATAGCTTCAATTTGAGCCTTTATTTCAGCCTTCTTCATTCTCTTTAGCTCTTTCTTCTCTTGTCTTTCTACTTCCTCCCTCTTGTCAAGCGTGGCTTCATGTTCTTGTAGATTTCCAATGAGATCTTCAATAGGAATATCCCTAAGAGACCTTGCTTCTTCAATGGAAGTCACCTTGGATTCCCATCTCTTGGGGAGAGTTCTAAGGATCTTTGAGTTGATCTCTCCACTAGACATAGGATGTCCTAGAATAGCAAGACCATTCAAGATGGTGTTGAGCCTTGAGTACATGTTGGCTATGCTCTCCTCCTTTCCCATCTTGAAGTTCTCAAGCAACCCTTTGAGCATGTAGACTTTGCTTTCCTTCACTTGATCTGTCCCTTCATAAGTGATGCAAAGATTTCTCCATACCTCATAGGCCGTCTCACAAGAGGAAATCCGGTTAAACTCGGTGGGGGTCATGGAGGCATATAGGATGTGCATGGCTCTAGCATTCAAGGTTGCTTTCATCAAGGTGGCTTCATCCCATTCTTCAATGTTTGTCTTTGGTAGAATGTATGGGCTGTTCACCATTTGCCACATCTCGAGACTTGATCCTTGGATGAAGAATTGAAGTCTTCTTCTCCAATAGAGGAAGTTTCTCCCATCAAAGATTGGAAGGCTGGTCGAGAGTCTCCCTCCTAGGTAGTCACCCATCTTCTCCTACTTGTTGAAGAATGCTTGGAGAAGACCCGCTCTGATACCACTTGTTGGATCCTAGATGGGTGATTAGATGCTCTAGAGGGGGGGTGAATAGAGCTGAAAGCACTTACATAAAATTCATTAAACCTTCAAAATATATTACAAGATAAGGTTGCTAAATAGGTAATTTGAGTGCAACTAAATCAAGCATAGCAAGGATAAGAGAGATTGAACATGCACCAATTAGACAAGCTATTTAGAGTGGTTCCACACTTCAAACTAGAAGTGTGTTAGTCCACTTGCCTAGAGAGGTCAACCTCTAGGACTTCAACCAATTGCACTCTTATATTCATTAATAAGACATACAATACATGACCAACAAAGGACTTACCTATCCAATACAAAGAGTTTTCAACCTTACCAAGGACTTACCCACTTTGCAATAGTCTTCGGCCTTCTCCAAGGACTTACCCACTCTTGCACAAGTCTTCGGCCTTGTAGGAATTACCCACTCTTCTTGGATCTTACGCCTTTGACTTCACCTTCACTCGGAGAAGCTTTCCACCAAGGACTTACCCACTTGAGCTTGAGTCTTCTGCCTTCTCCAAGGGCTTACCCACTCTAGCTACAAGTCTTTAGCCTTGATCTTCACCAAGGGACTCCTTCCCTTGTTCTTCTTCACCTCTCTTGGACAAGAGAGAGAACCTTCATCTTCAATATAGGAAATGAGAGATGGGGAGGTGGTGGAAGTGAGAGCCTCACAAGATATACAAATAGTACTAGCTCTCTTACAAATCTCCTACTCACTCTAATGGATGTAGCAAATGATTAAGCTTAGAGAGAGAGAGGAGGTTGTAGGAAGCACTCAACTATAGAATAGGAACCTCACAAAGAGTTTGCAATGAATGCTCAACCTTGGAATGAAGTCCAAGGGGTCCTATTTATAGCTGGGGATGCCTCTTAGCCTTTGGGAACACTTGAGAACGAAAACTAGCCGTTTTGTGGCTTGCAACGGATCTATTTGCACTTGTTGCAACTCCACAACGGCTAGAATCACTTTTCTGCACTTTTTCGTACAGTCTGATCGGCCGAGTTTATATAAAGGTAACTCGGCCGAACCACTAAAAGACAAGGCTGAAAGCTAGACTGTCGGCCGAGTTCCTTTGGAGAAACTCGGCCGATCGGTCGACTTTCATCTTGGACCGATCAGTGGATCGGCCGAGTTTCCTAGCTAGAAACTCGACCGAACGGGAATCGGCTGAGTTTGTAACTCGGCCGATTGCAACAAAAA